>OX336388.2:1855799733-1856999733 GCA_946902985.2 Meconema thalassinum
CCCTCTCGATGATTCCTTGCTCCAACCAACTTCGTAAGACATTATCGTACTCCTGATAATGTTGTTCAGCTTGTAGTTTCTTTGTAGTGATTTCTAATCTGTGCTGAGCAATTTCTTTGTTGTCAGGGAGAGGTGGATGTTGTTCACTCCAAGGCAGACACACTTCATATCTGTTATCTTCATTCAGCCGTGCAGTCTCAAGGAAGTTATTTCTAACACGCTCATTCCTCTCGACGATAGATTCTTTCACAACAGGGTCAGTAATTCCAAGAATTTCTAAGTCCCAGAGATCAGAAATTCTTGTATGTTGGGAAAACAATGATGACACTAATAATGATGCCGAATCCCTTTGGGCCTTGTTACCTATGACTTTTCCCATTAGTGTCCACCCTAGGGAAGTCTCCACCAAAACTAGGCCACATTTTAGTTGATGTTTCCTCCCAGTGAGCAGTTCACCCGCCTTATCGGCCCCAATCAGAATCTGCACAGGCCCTCTCTCTCGTACATCAGTTAAACATATTTTCAGATCCCTTATCTCCTCACTCCAAGAACCATTCTTAATATATGGGACATCTTCACAAATTATCTCTTGGCTTAAAACTTCCAGCTCCTTGGAATAGTTTCCCTCCAATCGCTTTAAACTTATTCTGTAACAGTCGTGGTTTGCTTCTCGAGAACGTACTCCACCAAACAAGGAATGTATTAACGTTTCCTTCCTGATTGACTGATACCCCATTTCTTCGGCTAGGTCACGTGCAATGTAGGATTTAGTAGACCCAGTATCAATGACAGCTCGTACAGTTTTTTGTTTACCCTTTCCTTTAACGACAACTGCCAGGGTTTGCAAGTACACCTCATGAGAACAAGACACATTAGCTAAAGCCTTATCCACATTATTGCCATCCTGGAGAACCAAATTCCTGTCTCCCTCGTAATTCTGTTTGGACACACTTTCATTTTCTTTGTCACAGAGCTTATAACACATTAATACCACATGTTTACCACCACAAACAATGCACCTGACAATCGATTTACAAGCTCTACTTGCATGGCCCTTCTTTAAACAATTGAAGCAACAGTGTTTATCAGTTAAGATTTTCCTTTTCTCCGCTACAGTCATTTTTTGAGCTTTAATGCACTCTGGGCTCGAATGAGGTTTAAGACAAAAAACACACTCCTGTCTCTTAGAAACATCAGCAAACAAAGCAGAAGCAGTAGGTATATTTGGTTCAATGACATCCCTTGGTTTCTTGTCTCCCTTAATCTTAGATCCTTGGGATGTGCTAATACTAAACCCTTTCATAGCCAATGAAATTCTTTCTTCACTTACTACTTCATTTTGAAGAAAAGCCATAAGCTGCTGCAAACGATCTTTGGATACGGAATCACACCTGAAGGAAGTATTCCTCTGCCATGCTCTTAATAGGTCTTCTGGCAAAGATGATTCAATTAGGGGATACAGCATTGCAGTACATTTTTCTGTAGTAACGCCTAAACTTTCCAGCGATCTGAGATGTGACTCTAATTTATCATACAAGCTACTCAGTGTTGGCCTTTCTTTGGAATTGACTGCATTCGTCAATACTAGTTTGAGCAATTCACGAACATAAACTTCCACCTGCAAGTCCTCTCTACCAAATCGAGCTTGAAGACTCTCTATAGCTTTGTCATAATTCTCGGCAGTGGGTGGAAAACTAGTAACTAATTCATATGCTCTGGAACCTTCTGTCATAGCCTGAATTAAATATTGGAATTTATCTTCCTTCCCAATGTCCTCATCCTCGTGAATTTTACGGAACTGGCTCCAAAAATATAACCAATCAATTATTTCACCAGAAAATTTCTTAAATTCTATTCTTGGAAGTCTATATTTCTTTTTATCACAAACATTGTCATTCACTGCACTTTGTGGAGGGGTAATGGAAACAACGGGATTCATAAAACGTGTTGCTTTTGTTCTACAGCTAAGGAATTTGTGTTTGTAATCATCAGCTGATTCACATTCCGCTTCTATTTCGTCATCCTCACACTCGTCGTCTATCATCTGTTGAAATATTAATCCATCTAAATTAGAGATATCATCATACTTTTCTTGAAGGATTTCAAGTTGCACTTGCACTTTTTCCGTTTCAGTTTGATCATCTTCTAACGACGCCATTAGTTGATTGTGTGAGCGCGTAAATAACCGCCGCTTTACGGTTCTTTCTTTAGCGAGTCTTTCCATCTTCTTTCTTCACGGGAGCCTTTTACTATGAATGAATCCGGTCACGGTCGCCATAAAATGTTAGGTTCACTTCTTAATAAATCACATAGACTCCTCTAGAATGCATATTTTATTATTTGTTGTGGAAAGATTCACAATTCACACGACACACACCATATTGTTTTTGACACTGAACTTCACTGATATCAAAGACTATGTCAAAGATACTGCACTACACTCTTGTGCTTGCTGCCAACACAACACTCGCTAAAAGCGCAGGGTTAGGTCATGGGGCCAAGCTCTCTGCTGACTCGGTAGACGCGTGGGTTCGAGCCCCACCGTCGGCCGTTCTTGAAATGGTTTTCCGTGGTTTCCCCATTTTCAACACCAAGCAAATGCTGGGACGGTACCTTCTGACAGGCCACGGCCGATTCCTTCCACATCCTTGCCCAATTTCTTTCATCTTCATCCATTCCATCTCTCATCCCGACGCGCAGGTTGGGTAGTTTATTGACTGAGGAATAACCCACCCACCAAGGGAAGATGATTAAGAGAAGGAAGTAGATTTGGGATTGGAAAAGAAGGATAGAAAAATAGGAGGAGAGTCCCACAAAAGTTATGAATTTGACTTCCAATACATTTAGAAGCGGTTGCCACCGCAAATCCGTGCTCGGATACCTAAAGTGGGTACGAGCTTGGTCGAAGCTGACGGGAACCGCAGCTAAGACTTGGGCAGTTTGCCAGAGAAAGGCTTTAGCGTATTTCCTCCCAAGCACGAATAAGACTACTATAGGGAAGGGTGATGGTCTGGCCAGACAGATAGTAAAAGCTTTATTGAGTATGAACGAGGGCATAAACCTAGGAAGAGCTAGGAAAGCCAGGATCTTGCCTAACTGTAGTATCAGAGAAATGATGAATCCAAAAACAAATATTTAATTTATTTAACAATTTAAAGAAGTTAATATTTTTGACAATTAAATATTTTGCAATCTTGTTAACAATTTGGGGTCGCAGACCTCCAACAACATTCAGAAATTGCTCCAGGCAAATAACAATTCTTAAGGTTTTAAACCTAGTACTAAAACCTTGATAAGATTTTAAAAAGGCAATGAAATGATTAAAGTTTAAACATTAAATTGAGTACAAGGAGTGTACTATAAGAAATTTCTGAAAGAACATTCTAGAGAGAATAACAAATTCGCAAATAACAACAAGGAAAACATAAAGCATAAAATAGAAGTTACTACAACTTCTTATATTTAAACAGAATTACTTTATGAGAATTATACAAAAGAGGGCAGGTCACTTACGGTGAAACCTGAAGAGGTAATCAAAAAGAAGGTTCTAGACTTCCTATGTTTAATTAGAAATCACGAGCCAAATGGGGCAGTTTCCATTTAGTGAGACCTAAAAAATAACTCACACAAGAGTTGAAAGAATTGTTTTCCCGGATTTGAAGGGAGAAACAATGTAAGTTTGAAACGTGTATAAAACACGTAACTATACAGCAATTACTTAATGATAAACAAGCAAAATGGAAGGGCACTTCACAGAGTGACACCTTATTGAAACAGACCTGAATTTAAAGTTTATTACAGATTGTTAGTAAGAGGTTTAGGAAAGAGAAATAGGGATGGAGGAAAAATGTTCATGGCCGTATTTAATATAAACGGACGATCGCGACGCGGTAGAAAAGTGGAGCAAGCACTGATTATCACTATAGTCTGTAAAGATTGATGCAAAGTTCACTGTAGAAACACTAAAGTTCATAAGAAAGAGAGTTATTGCAATTATGGAAATAACTGATTGCACTATATAGGTGAGAGTCTATTTCTTGAAAAAGTTGTGATTTACAATTAAATGCGCCATAGAATGTTCCAACGGGGGAAGAAAGTTCGCTATTGCAGTAATTTAAGGAAGATTCCTCATTTTTACTAGTATTTTCACAAGTGCGTGGACAATACTTGACGGCAAGACTCGCAGATAGAGTACAAGATCTCGAAGGTTCCAGAACGACCTTAGCAGAAAATGGGGTTGAGAAAATCCAACGGAGGAACTAGCTTTATAATTATAGACAGCGGGTATTAGATAATATCCCACGTAGCGAGAGGATTTCTCATTTGAATAGCTTAAGAAAAGCTCTTTTTTAGTAAGGTTGGCTTATACAAGCAAAAGCTCAACATGGCAAATCCCACGAAGAATGATTTTTGCCCCAAAGTAAATAATTTCACACTGTCTATAAAATATCATTAAAAGCACGTGGAAGTTAAAACCATGAAGATGAGGTTAAAACTTTTAAAATGGTACTTATCTTGATTTCATGTTGAAGGCGAAATTCTGTATGACGATAATTACTTTGCCAACATGGCGTAGAAGAGAGTATGCCTCTTGGTTTGAGGAGGCTAGCTCGAGTGGAGCTTTGACTGATCGAGTCAACTGCCGACTGAGAAGTGAGAGCTGCTCAACGGAGCACGGAGGGACCGAGGAAGGGGAAAAGAGTGGGGGGTAGGAGACAAAAGGAGAACATATAAGTATTGCCAATATTGTAACAAAAAAATGATCTCTTGCTGAGCTGGTCTTCAAAGAGTTGATAACAGTTGATACTAGCGCAGCATGGTGAGTAAAGAAGTGGACGTAGTCCTCTTGCTCAAGGAGAAAATAGCTGGCGATGATAACAGGATCTGGTGGCCAAATGGATATGGAATTCCTCTTGCGCGAGGAAGAGTTGAAGAGCTTCAGAGATTCGTTGTTATATGACGCTAGGTGGGTCACAGAATATATATCTGGAACAGACTCATACAAAATATAAGCGACCTGAACCCCTAAGAGAGAACAGAAGATCACTGTTGGTGTCTGACAAAGAGGAAGGAAAGAACATGCAAAAACATTGAAAATTATAATCTCAGGTACCGTGTATTCCAAGAATGCACTACAGGTCGCCCACGGGCGTCGACTAGGAAGACCTGCACTCGGCCTCTCTGGAGGTCACACGAAAAAAAAATCGGTAATGTTGTAGGCGTAATTGTTATTGTGTTTATTATGATGATTATTATTAATAGCAATAATAGTAATACAACCTGCCAAAAGTGCAATATTGCAAGAATTTGGTACAATGATTGTAAATAATAATAATAATGAGAGATTCGGATAAAAAGCGACTGTGTGCCCCCCGCAATACTCATCAGATGAGCTTGGAGTCGCGAGGCTTCATGTGAAGCGACCCCGCAATACTCATCAGGTGAGCTTGGAGTCGCGAGGCTTCATGCGAAGCGGCCCCGCAATACTCATCAGATGAGCTTGGAGTCGCGAGGCTTCATGCGAAGCGACCCCGCAATACTCATCAAGTGAGCTTGGAGTCGCGAGTCTTCATGCGAAGCGACCCCGCAAAACTCATCAGATGAGCTTGGAGTCGCGAGGCTTCATGCGAAGCGACCCCGCAATACTCATCAGGTGAGCTTGGAGTCGCGAGGCTTCATGCGAAGCGGCCCCGCAATATCCGTCAGGTGAGCTTGGAGTCGCGAGTCTTCATGCGAAGCGACCTCGCAATACTCATCAGATGAGCTTGGAGTCGCGAGGCTTCATGCGAAGCGACTCCGCAATACTCATCAGGTGAGCTTGGAGTCGCGAGGCTTCATGCGAAGCGGCCACGCAATATTCGTCAGGTGAGCTTGGAGTCGCGAGTCTTCCTGCGAAGCGACCCCGCAATACTCATCAGGTGAGCTTGGAGTCGCGAGGCTTCATGCGAAGCGACCCCGCAATACTCATCAGGTGAGCTTGGAGTCGCGAGGCTTCATGCGAAGCGACCCTGCAATACACATCAGGTGAGCTTGGAGTCGCGAGTATTCATGCGAAACGACCCCGCAATACTCATCAGGTGAGCTTGGAGTCGCGAGTCTTCATGCGAAGCGATCCCGCAGTACTCATCAAGTGAGCTTGGAGTCGCGAGTCTTCATGCGAAGCGACCCCGCAATACTCATCAGGTGAGTTTGGAGTCGCGAGTCTTCATGCGAAGCGACCCCGCAACACTCATCAGGTGAGCTTGGAGTCGCGAGGCTTCATGCGAAGCGACCCCGCAATACTCATCAGGTGAGCTTGGAGTCGCGAGGCTTCATGCGAAGCGGCCACGCAATATTCGTCAGGTGAGCTTGGAGTCGCGAGTCTTCATGCGAAGCGACCCCGCAATACTCATCAGGTGAGCTTGGAGTCGCGAGGCTTCATGCGAAGCGACCCCGCAATACTCATCAGGTGAGCTTGGAGTCGCGAGGCTTCATGCGAAGCGACCCTGCAATACACATCAGGTGAGCTTGGAGTCGCGAGTATTCATGCGAAACGACCCCGCAATACTCATCAGGTGAGCTTGGAGTCGCGAGTCTTCATGCGAAGCGATCCCGCAGTACTCATCAAGTGAGCTTGGAGTCGCGAGTCTTCATGCGAAGTGACCCCGCAATACTCATCAGGTGAGTTTGGAGTCGCGAGTCTTCATGCGAAGCGACCCCGCAATACTCATCAGGTGAGCTTGGAGTCGCGAGGTTTCATGCCAAGCGACCCCGCAATACTCATCAAGTGAGTTTGGAGTCGCGAGGTTTCATGCGAAGCGACCCCGCAATACTCATCAGGTGAGCTTGGAGTCGCGAGGTTTCATACGAAGCGACCCCGCAATACTCATCAAGTGAGCTTGGAGTCGCGAGGTTTCATGCGAAGCGACCCCGCAATACTCATCAGGGGAGCTTGGAGTCACGAGTCTTCACCAGCCCCTTTGCTATACTTAATGGCCAGGAAATTCCTGTCTTGAAATACTACTACAATGCAGAGACAAGGGTACATTCACGAAACAGAGAGGCAAATTAATGGAATTGCCAAGGGTCGAAAATTTCGGCTGCATTTATCAAAGGAGTGCGACATGCCACCAAAAACAGGAAATAACAAAGCCAACTTACGAATAAATTTGCCATAATATGTATTTATTTATAAAAACGGCAAATGTATGTAAATAAATAGAAAATATTTAGTAAAATTAAATATATATCTACACATAACTATCCGGGCCTTACTCATCAGGTTAGCTTGGAGTCGCGAGGCTTCATGCGAAGGGACCGTATGGCCCCGCAATACTCATCAGGTGAGCTTGGAGTCGCGAGGCTTCATGCGAATCGACCCTGCAATACTCATCAGGTGAGGTTGGAGTCGCGAGGCTTCATGCGAAGCGACCCCGCAATACTCATCAGGTGAGCTTGGAGTCGCGAGTCTTCATGCGAAGCGAACCCGCAATACTCATCAGGTGAGCTTGGAGTCACGAGGCTTCATGCGAAGCGACCCCGCAATACTCATCAGGTGAGCTTGGAGTCGCCAGTCTTCATGCGAAGCGATCCCGCAATACTCATCAAGTGAGCTTGGAGTCGTGAGTATTCATGCGAAACGACCCCGCAATACTCATCAGGTGAGCTTGGAGTCGCGAGGCTTCATGCGAAGCGACCCTGCAATACTCATCAGGTGAGCTTGGAGTCGCGAGGCTTCATGCGAAGCGACCCTGCAATACTCATCAGGGGAGCTTGGAGTCGCGAGGCTTCATGCGAAGCGACCCCGCAATACTCATCAGGTGAGCTTGGAGTCGTGAGGCTTCATGCGAAGCGACCCCGCAACACTCATCAGGTGAGCTAGGAGTCGCGAGTGTTAATGCGAAGCGGCCCCGCAATACTCATCAGGGGAACTTGGAGTCGCGAGTCTTCATGCGAAGCGACCCCGCAATACTCATCAGGTGAGCTTGGAGTCGCGAGTCTTCATGCGAAGCGACCCTGCAATACTCATCAGGTGAGCTTGGAGTCGCGAGTCTTCATGCGAAGCGACCCCTTAATACTCATCAGGTGAGCTTGGAGTCGCGAGGATTCATGTGAAGCGGCCCCGCAATACTCATCAGGTGAGCTTGGAGTCGCGAGGCTTCATGCGAATCGAACCTGCAATACTCATCAGGTGAGTTTGGAGTCGCGAGGCTTCATGCGAAGCGACCCCGCAATACTCATCAGGTGAGCTTGGAGTCGCGAGTCTTCATGCGAAGCGACCCCGCAATACTCATCAGGTGAGCTTGGAGTCGCGAGGCTTCATGCGAAGCGACCCCGCAATACTCATCAGGTGAGCTTGGAGTCGCGAGTCTTCATGCGAAGCGACCCCGCAATACTCATCAGGTGAGCTTGGAGTCGCGAGGCTTCATGCGAAGCGACCCTGCAATACTCATCAGGTGAGCTTGGAGTCGCGAGTATTCATGCGAAACAATCCCGCAATACTCATCAAGTGAGCTTGGAGTCGCGAGTCTTCATGCGAAGCGACCCCGCAATACTCATCAGGTGAGCTTGGAGTCGCGAGGTTTCATGCCAAGCGACCCCGCAATACTCATCAGGTGAGCTTGGAGTCGCGAGGTTTCATGCCAAGCGACCCCGCAATACTCATCAGGTTAGCTTGGAGTCGCGAGGCTTCATGCGAAGGGACCGTATGGCCCCGCAATACTCATCACGTGAGCTTGGAGTCGCGAGGCTTCATGCGAAGCGGCCCCGCAATACGCATCAGATTAACGTGGAGTCGCGAGGCTTCATGCGAACCGACACCGGTGTTTGGAGTCGATCGAGTCGACACTCTCGATTCCAGGCTTCAGTCGCGCCCATCCCTATCCATTGGATATTGTCAGTCTTATTAGGTGTGTAATAAGTGTACCGAGATAGGAATGCTGGCATATCGAGAGCCTCCCAATTGTATAACATGGTATTCTATGGACTATTTATGGCATAGAAGGACAGTGGCAGTAAAGAACAACTTAATTGCCACTATGGGCTAGCCAACACAGGAGTACATTTCAGAGGAAATTATTGGGGATCACTGTGGAGAAAATGTTTCCTTCTCGGATAGATTGCAGATTGTACTGCATACGTGTAGGCTACATATGATGGTAGGCACACTGTCACACATCGGAAAACCAAGGGTGCTTACTCCTAAAATTTGCTAGATGCACATAATATTGTGATGAGACTGTACAAATTGCAGCAGATTTTATAGCTTCTAAGCTCATGAACTGCACAAAAAAATATTTACATAACTATAACATTCAAAGAATAATAACGATACCATAGTTATTTATTATAATGAACATTAAAGGAGAGGGAACTATTGTAAATAAAGTTGTAATGGACTTCTAATTCTGATTAAAAATAGAACCATGCCAATTTCTTGTAATGACATTACTGCTTTTTGAAAGCAGTGCCATAAACATGACTCTGTGGGCTACGGTACTTTTACTAGTGTAATGTTAATGGCTATAATTTATCCTTTCTTTCTGATATTTGTAATTGGTGTTTTTTTTTTTTTAGTGTTACCTTAACATAATGAATTTTCTTTTCAGAAAATGGTTGAACAAATAAACAAAAAATTGGGACAACGAGAAAAGCAATTGTGTGACGAAAAATGATTGCTCTATAACATGACCCAGCTCTCTTGGGGCAGGTGGATATCGAAATACTGTTTGCCCTGGACAGTGATATGTTCACACAAGATAGGCAGGTTGAAGGGGCAGCATCCACTCCGGCAAAAACCACACTCACCACCTTTTCCAAAATTTACACAAGACATGATTTTTAAAGCACTCTTCTGTATGTTTAGGTACAGACATATACCACTTGGAAACATACAATAAAATGTTGGCAAATCTGAGTTCAAGGAACTGCTGTCCAGAATAAGCTTAGGGCAGGTTATGCGGCCCATGTTCGTAACATGGAATGTTTTCCTTTGACAATGCATCTACACCATGTGCGAGGGCAACGCATTTCAAAGATCTCTAAAAACATAATAATCAGGAAATTTAAAGTGGGAGCGAAGATTCAAGGAGAAATAATTTCATGTCTGAGATTTGCTGATGACATCGTCATCTTGGCCGATACGCCAGAGGATTTGGACGAGTTTTTGAATGGTAAGGACTCCGTCTTGAGGAACGAATTCATGATGAAAATCAATAAATGTAAAACAAAATTTAAAGTGGGAGCGAAGATTCAAGGAGAAATAATTTCATGTCTGAGATTTGCTGATGACATCGTCATCTTGGCCGATACGCCAGAGGATTTGAACGAGTTTTTGAATGGTAAGGACTCCGTCTTGAGGAAAGAATTCATGATGAAAATCAATAAATGTAAAACAAAATTTTTGGAATGCAGCCGAAATAAATCAGAAAACTCTATGGACCTCAAATTGGTAGGTGAAACGCTACGGGAAGTAGGAGACTTCTGTTACTTAGGAAGCAAGATAACCATTGATGGACGAAGCAAAGAGGATATAAAAAGCAGGTTGGCTCAGGCAAGGAAAGTATTTCTACAGAAAAGGAATCTGTTGACATCGAATATACATTTAGGTATTTGGAAGTAATTTTTTAAAGCTTTTGTCTGGAGCGTGACACTATAACGAAGTGAAACTTGGACTAATGGTGCAGCAGAAAAGAGGACAATTGAGGCATTTGAAATGTGGTGTTGAAGGAGAATGATGAAGATCAGATGGGTAGATAGGGTAACAAATGAAGAGCTATTAAGACGAGTGGGAGAGGAGAGATGTTTCTGGTGACTGCTAATGAAGAGAAGAGATAAGATGGTACGACACATATTAACACACCCAGGAATAGCAAGCTTAGTTATGGATGGGAGGGTCGAGGACAAGAACTGTAGGGGTAGACCAGGAAAGGGAGGCATGGAGGGCTGCAACAAACCTGTCAAAAAACTGAAGACTCAAACAACAACAATCTGGAATTTTAATTAATTAGAAAGGCTTGTGAGGCAAAAGGGTTGTTGGAGAATTTCAATTCCTGGGATGTAACACTATAAGAGACTGCATAATGTACATCAGCGTCCAAGGTGAGAGATATTTTACTATAGGTCTATTAATACTGACACGTTGACGTTCAAATCATCAATAAGTGTGGCAAAATTACACCCAGAATAACTTAAGGAAATATACGCCTACTTTTAATTCTCCATATTCCGATAGATTTGCCATTCCTGTGTGCAAGAGTGCAGTTCCCTCTTCAAACAATATTCGCAATTTCTATTAACAAAGCACAATGACACACACTTAACAGCAGCAGGTGTACATTTAGACAAAACCATTTTCTCCCATGGGCAACGGTATGTGGCGTGCTCTCGAGTATCCGGACAAAAAATGGTCAGCAGAAGATGGCAAAACCAAAATCGTAATTCTAAAATGTGTTCACATAATGTAACATCGTACCCTGCAGACTTTCACAACTCTATAAAATTCCCACTTTGCTGCTCATATCAATATACTGTACTGTATGTATCAACATTTTCAGAATTACAATGGACCCACCTGTAACCGCGATTGCTGTAATAGAATAGACCAATTATCAGCAATGCTTGCCAGGTAGATGAGTGGATAGCGTGTCGGTGTACTAACCCCAAGATTGCAGGTTCGCTCCTGGTCGTGGTAAGTGATTTTTGAAAGGCGGAAAAAATACGACACGCATGTCATTCGATGTTGGCATGTCAAAGAACCCATTTGAATTCAGTAGGCCGTGTTCATAATGGCAAAATTAATCTCGGGATTTTCCGCCAACACAAAGTTCCTCATTTCTCTACTAGAAAGCGCTATAATGTTCAAGGAGCTTAGATATCTAACCTCCTTGACTTTCATAGTGATTCAAGGAACAACGAAATTCGACGCAAGCTACCCTCTGGGTGTCAAATTACAAAGCTTCCATCCGGCATCCGAGGCCATATGATATTATTATTATTATTATTTTATCAGCAATAATGCATCGTCCTCATTGTCTTGATCGCGAGCGAAGCCGCGGGTACCAGCTAGTATATATATATATATATGCATCCATAAGATCAGGGTTTAGTTTTACTGGAGTATTCTTAGTTTTGCCAGTAAATATTTTTTAATTTTATAATAATAGGTAATTAAAGGGATAACAAATATAGTCAATTGTGATAATTTATATCTCGACAAATATTCATTTGAACTTAAAATCAACCTCAAGATTTGCTTTTATACTAATGATCTATGTACGAAAGTCATGAAAATGAGCTACATCTATTAGTTTAACGCAAGGACCATTTTCAAAATGTGCATAATTTGGATACTAGGGAGTCGAGACATTTACCAGGGTATGACCTGCTTAACATGCTCATGGCTAGTGAGCCTGTGAATTGGCAACTCTGAGGAGATACTAAGCTTGATCTGTTTCCCAGTGGCTTTGGGATGGATTTTCTGCATATTCCCTTTCCTTCCAAAGTCCATCCATCATCGTTCTTGAAGTGTTGAGGGCATTTCCTTTTCTATTTTCCCTCTTCCTTTATTATTTTCCATTTTTTTCTTGTAGTATGTAAATTATTTGTAAGTACAGGGTGATTCATATTAAACACATGATTTTCATTTCATGTTTATTTGGTTGGTTCCTTAGTTTAGGGGCTGCGACAACGTGGTCATGTAGCCCCGTGTACTTTGGGTGTGTGTAGAATCTGTCTGATAACCGGTGTTAATTGTGATGGCTGTATTAGTGTGTGTTATCTGTGATTCAGGTAGAAGGACTGCACACGATTAATTTTATCAAGTAGTTTCTACTTTTGCTACCAAATGCTACCATCCACGACACCTAGCTACGGACGTGGCTACTAAATGCCATTGCAGTCACCACCTGGCGGCGAATGTTGGAACTAATAAAGTGTTATCAACCTAACCTACACGTTTTAGCTTCCACAAGTGTAGTTAGTAAAGCCATCTCCGTGCAGGCCATGGAAGCCCTGGGAGTAGGCTTCCACTCTTTGTGACATCGGTACTATATGGGATGGAGTTGTCAGCTCCATGCCTGGCCGTCTTTACTCCCAGGAATTAATCTGGTACTCATTTCTGGTGTAGGCTGAGTGAACCCCAGAGCTATTTGCGTTTCCGAAAGTGGTAGTTTTGTTTCTAAAATCCACTACCTGGGTGGGGATCGAACCCACTCCCTTTCAGTTAGAAGCTCAGTGCCTCTACCGACTGCACCACACATCCCCCTCCAGTGTAGTTAGTGGAAGGTTCTTTTCCATGCCATAAATCTATGACATGGGACCGCATGCTTTTCTTACCCTCCGAAGGAAGGCATACTGAGGGATCATGTTTATTTTGACATGAAGGTTGCCAGTAACGTGATTTAGCCTCTTATATGTCCGAAATATCTGGCAGTTGACTGTGCCGTTGAAGGTTGTCAGTACCGGGGATAGGTAAATGAAACATTTCGGTGTATTCCTATGCAAATAAAATCGTTTTACATGAATCACCCTGTAGTTGGTAGTGGTAAGGGAAGTTACCATCCTCACCATTAGGGGCTGATGAGGTGAAATGTGTTGGCTTGGATTCCACATAACAAGGACGTTACGTGGCTTATGATCACAAAATTAGTGGACTCGTAAAACAACAAGCTTCCATTCTTCCTGATAGGCCACTGCCACTCCCTGTCCAGTGAAATCGATTTGAGTTCTACCTGTAAATTAAGTAATTATAATTTTACCTTTCATGGCTTAATTACACACAGAGCAGTCTGTGTTGTGCATTATATTATCTGATTTGTATTTTAGAGCACTGAGAAATTTCAAAAAATTCTATTAAATGAACCTCTTGAAAGTATTCTTATAAATTGTACTTACCAGAAACTTAAATAGAGTGCAACCTTTAAATAACTTTTGTAAAGGGCGGTGGAGAAGTCAAACTCTTTCAACAGTAAGGACTCTCATCACACCACATTCCTATGAAGATTTCACCACATTTCCATGAAATTAATTATACTTATATCACAGTAAAATGTTTTCCTTATAACAATGCCCATTTAATATAATTTTAGTTTACATGAACTATCAAAGGAATTCCAAACCTTGTTCATAATATAAGTTACATGTAGGTTTTATGTGTTTCAGAGCAATTTCCAATGAAGAAAAGTTGAGAGCCTCGTGCAGTGGCTCTGAAGAAAAAACTAGCATACAAGAAAGGTGTCTTCGGATACAAACCCTGTTGGCGCAAGACAAAAAAAATTACATTTTAAGCAAGTAAGGGAAATTAATATCAAGTTCAAGGAGCAGGAATTAATTCTGAAATAGCAGACTTCCTGTCCCAAATGAAATGTATTTATTAATTGTACCAGTATATAGTATGTAAATAAATACCTATGAAAATGAACCCTTGCATTATGTCTTCATAATAAAAAGTAAACTATAGAACATTGCAAACAGCTGCTGAACTTGTGGCCTACTGTTGATGTAGCTTAGCCGGTATAATTCCAAAAAAGAAAAAAAATGCTATTGTTGCTGTTTCCTGCATTGTGATCGGTCAAGGCAGATCTCTCTAGTCTTTTTTTTTTTTTTTTTTTAGCACTTGACAAGTTGAATTTTATTGTGATATCAGAGTCTTTTAGTATGTGTCTGCGTCCCCGCGCTTTAAGGGGCAGAACTGCTTGTGGCAAGTTAAAACAAAAATTGTGAGTTGGTATGTAGTGCAAGTTGTGCCAAAAGTCTAACTTGCCACACCTAAGTGAAACCTCACGACAGAGCTTTGAAGCCATTTCTTCAGTGTTGTACAACTTTTCAGTTGGTTAGCACAATGTGGCCGCAATCATTCCATATGTTGAAAAGCCTCCACATATCCCATTAATTGGGATATCATTGTGTTGACCAACTGAAAAGTTGCAATATCAATCTCCACAATAGACAAGACGAAAAACAAATATTTGTTGGAGTTTGAGTATAGGTTTCATATGGTATCGCTGTATAAGTATGGTCCAAGTTACACACTACAGTTACCCCTTGCTGCTGTAATAATAAGGAATTCAGGTACGTATGCCATTTATAACCATATTACTAGTGAGTACCTGATGAGGCACTCTTGTGGACAAGTTTCTACTAGATAACATTCAAAGGAAATTCATCTGCCTAGTCAATACTCATGTTTATTTCATTTTCAACAGTACATGTTGAGCCATGTTTAACATCTCTCCTTTCTTTATTTTCTTTGGCGGCCGTCCCGGTAGACTCAGACGCCATGTGAGATACTTTCTGTCCGGACGTGCCTTGAGGCTCTCCGCCTTATTATTTAAAATGTTATGTTTTTCCTTTTTATTTAACATTGTTATTATGCCGAAGCCTTCCATTTACTCATGTAAGTAATACATCTAACCTTGTGTCCACTATGCTCATTTCCTAAATTTAACCTTTCTTTTTGATCTTCGTCGTGTGCTTGGATTTGCTGTGGAACCAATCGTAATGGCGGTCTCCTGTTTTATTTTGTTTGAGTCTTCGTTTAACCTTTTATTTGTGCCGTGAAATATATCTGCGAGTGATTTTGTGAGTGTATGTTTTTCTTGCTGCCAGGTGCATTGATGCTGTTTTGATTGGGCATATCTTCGAATGGGTCTCCCGTGGTTTGTGGACGTTGGCGTTTCGACCATTCTCCCAACACGAGGCATGACACCATATATTTTAGCCCTTATGTTTTCCCTTCATTCCATGCTTCGGGCAACTGGATCACGGCGGTAACTTTAAGTAGGCCTTACCGTATTCAGCTCGAACTCGGAACGTAAGTTGGGGACCATATAGGTTTAGCATGTTTTGCTAGACTACCTACAAGCACGAGTTGCTTTGAGTTTTATTTCTGCATCGTCGGCTGGCATTTTGTGTGTTTGATGGCGTGTATGTATCATGATATATTTCACGGACACCTGACGTCATTTGTTTCTTCTTATAGTATCTTTGGTTTTGCTTTTCTTTTCTCTGGGGACTGCCAGCTCGATCGCATCCCCATTGCTCGCCACAGCCTCTTGTTTTATCTTTGCTATGCTTGTTATTTGTGGTCGTCATGACAACCATCCATCTCTAGGCTGAGAAGGGTTTGTTGTTGACCAGCGACCGGCTCGATTGCCTCTTGATCTTTTACTTCCTCCCTTTTTACATCGTTTTCACCGAAGGGAGCACAGGTATGAATTTAATTTGTTAACGTTATTTACTATCGTAAGTTATTTATTGTTATTTATATTTATCTTCCCCGTTTGAAAGTGACTTTATTTGACCCCTAGGTGAAGGGTATTCTTTTTTGTGTGTGTTATTCTGGCTGGGTTTCTTTGTGTGTTCGGTTTCAATTCATTAAATTTCCATTTCTTTACCCATGTGTCTCATTTAGTAGTGTTGGGCGATCGGGCTGCTCGCTCTCTCTCTCTCTCTCTCTCTCTCTCCAAACCTAGGCCTAACTTATTCTAGCTTTCTAGCACCAGGAGGGTATTCCTACCACTCGTCGTGGGACCACCTTCACGGAGTCTGGAGTCGCTCGGCACATCTGGCCTGCAAGTACGGGCCCAGCACAGGTCAGAAATTAACATCCATTTCCACTGCGTACTCCTTTCTTTTCTAGTTGGTTCCAGTGATGCAGCTAGGAGGCACGCCAAGAATATGTTTATTTTAATAGGGCGGTGCAGATGGTAGCAGAGCGTGGTTAAGTCTCCTGGTCGCTTAGCCATATCCATTGGATTTTAATATTTCGCTGCATATTTTTCAATGTTGTTTTTATTCTGTTTCATGTTCCCTATTGCATACTATGCAAACAAATATTGAGAGTCAATGTGAACTTCCAAGTAGTATGGACCATAAAAATAACAAACTGTAAGGAGAGTGCAATGAGTTGGACCCTATCAACGAACCCCAGCATTGGTAATGTACTAACCAACCCTACTTCTTGTTTCGTACTCATTTCAGGCGCAGGACGGAGGCAAGACATTTGTAGTTATTGTTTTGAATTGTAGCTAGCAGTACTTCTGTAGTTTAGCCATGTATTCTCTCCCAGGTTGTAACGTGAAGAAGGAGCTCATCCAGTCTGACGATGATCTGCTATCGTTTGAAAGTGTCTGTGGGAAAGACACTAATCCATTGACTGAGGTGAAAGGCCATCGCAAGGGAGGCGTAGCCAATATAGTGTCCAAGTGGGGAATTTCATTTTCTGGTGAACTGGGAGTTTCGTCTGTATTTGAGTTCTTAGACAGGGTCAGTGAACTCTGCCATTGTTATGACCTCGAACCAGACGACATTGTTGTCTGCCTACCGTTATTGTTGAGTGGTTTAGCTTTAAAATGGTATCGACTTACCAACAGATCTTTCATCTCGTGGGTTGATTTCTGTAAGTCAATAAAGGAGCGGTTTACGACTTATGATTTTGAACATGACTTGAAGGCTGAAATTCATCGCCGTACCCAGGGTTTGGAAGAGCCTGTAGACGATTTTGTTACTGGGCTAATGACTTTAATAAGTAGGTTGTCGCAGCCCCTTCCCCTTATTGAAACTGTTGATATTGTGTATAGAAATCTAGCACCTGAGTACAAGTCTTTCATACGCCGGTCCAGTGTGTATAGTGTGGCTGACATTGTTGATCAAGGACGTGAATGCGAGTTCAATCGGCGCCTGCGCAAGTCATATGTACCCCCACCCCTCCCCTCTGACAGTTTGTTTCCAGAGACTGCATGCGCGCAATCCCAGATTCAGAGGACTGCGCACCCATCTTCAATATCTCGTCAGGAGGACCGGGCAGTTAACCGTCCCCACTCGCATATTGTCGGGAGTATTCCCAATGCTACTTCTTCTGCGAATCCCGCTCCTCAGGATCAACAGTTACCTCGAAACCCGAACATGTATAACCGTATAAAATGTTGGAATTGTGATCGTTTGGGGCATCATTTTAATTCCTGCCGTGCGCCCTCTCGTGTGTTTTGTCACACATGTGGTCTTCGTGACGTGACGCACATAGCCTGTCCTAGATGTGCTTCGCGTCAGGGAAACGAGCATGGCTCCCCGGTTTAGACCCGCCGGAGTGGCCATGCAATGAAGTTCGCCGGGAAATGAACATTTCCACGACTGGAAACTTCTGTCCTTGGGTCCCTGTAAGTGTTAAGAAATTGTCGATACCCGCTTTACTGGATTCTGGTGCTTCACGTTCATTTATTCAGCGCTCCATCGCGGAACAGCTTCCTGTTACTCAGATTTGTCCACAAGATGGGGGTTTGAAATTTTATTCTGCGGTGAAGTCATCTATTTCTGTTTCTAGCGTTGTAACATGTCATATTAAGATATGTGGTTATTCTTGGGATTGGAACTTCCATGTGGTGGATGACTTATCTACGCCTATGATCTTAGGTTCTGATTTTATGCACAAAGCAGGGTTGAGGCTTGATTTTTCGGATCATTCCTTCAGTTTTTTGTTTAAATCCAAGGAGCGGTTTCATTTTAATACTTGTGAAGCGAGTGTTCCTTGTAATTTTTCTGGTATCTCTGCTGTTCTAATCCCTCCTACTTTATTCACGAGTCAACGTGACGCTTTATCTGATTTGGTGAATGAATTTCCAGATGTTCTCACGTCGGAACTGGGTTCCGCTATCGGCTACGAGTGTCATATTGATTTAACTGATGAGGTTCCAGTTAGGTCGGCGCCATTTTCGTGCTCTCCACCCAAACTCATTGCCATGAGAGAATATATTGATGATCTTAAGGCACGCGGTGTTGTGAGTCCTTCTAAGTCTTCTTATGGTAGTCCAGCATTCCTGGTGCCTAAGAAAGAGGGTACTTTTCGTTTAGTAGTTGATTATCGTCGACTCAATTCTAAGGTGGTGTTCGACAACTTTCCCCTTCCAACTCTGGAGAGCGCTTTTCAGCATTTTCACGGGGCGAAGTACTATTCCGTCCTAGATTTGAATTGTGCATATTATCAAATTCCTCTCGATCCCGAGAGCCGTAAGGTAACTGCGTTCTCCACTCCGTTCGGCCTTTTTGAGTTCAATAAGTTACCCATGGGCATTTCTATCGGCGGACAAGTATTGAGTAGGGTTTTGGACGAGTTATTTGGAGATTTACAGTATTCATCTGTGTTTAACTATCTAGATGACCTCGTGATTTACAGTCAGTCTTTTGAGGATCACCTGATCCATTTACGTGAAGTCCTATGTCGTCTTCGCAGAGCCGGACTCACTGTTAACCCGGACAAAATCTCTTTTGCTTCGAAGCAAATCAAATTTTTAGGTCACATTCTTTCGGATGTGGGCATAGAAGTGAACCCTGAGCGTGTGCAATGTATCCAAGAGTTCCCTACTCCCACGAATGTGAAAGCAGTCCGACGTTTTTTGGGGATGGCAGGCTTTTACAGTAGGTTCATTAAGGGCTTTTCGGACATTTCTGCGCCCCTGAATTATTTGAAGAAGAAGAATGTACGATTCGTGTGGGGCCCCGACCAGTGTCTCGCCTTTGAGAAATTGAAAGAATGTCTTTCTTCTGCTCCCGTCCTTCGAACTCCGGATTTTGGGAAAGATTTTATGTTACATTGTGATGCGAGTGATGTCGCAGTTTCTTGTGTGCTTAGTCAGCAGGTGAATGGTAATTTGGCACCCATCGCTTTTGCCAGTCGGATGCTTAATGATTGCGAACGCCGGTATTCCACTTTCGAGAAAGAAAGTCTGGCTGTCGTATTCGGCTGTGAACGTTTCAGATCTTTTCTAGAACATCGGCATTTCATAGTGTATACCGACAATGAAGCTCTGTCCTGGATGCGCTCGCATGTCAAAAAATTGGGACGTATAAATCGTTGGATTCTTCGTCTATCCTCTTTCAGCTTTGACATCATTCACGTCAGAGGCAGTGAAAATGTTGTAGCGGATTGTTTGTCACGCATGTTTGAGGAACCTCCTCCCATTGTTGAGATCCCCGAGCCAGTGAATCTTCTCCAACACATTCCATGGTCTTTTACTGACATCCGTACGTACCAAGCAGATGACCCATTTTGTGTCACATTGCGTGAAAAAATTCTCGGGAAAGATCCTGGTGTATCTGAGTTTTCATTGCGCAATGATGTTATAGTGCATACCGCTCCTCGATCTTCGAAATGTAGGATTTTCGTGCCAGAGAATATACGAAGTATGCTCTTGGCGTATTTCCATGAATCCTGTTTTGGATTACATTTAGGTATGACGAAGACTTTCCATAAAATCTCTCAGGAATTCTTCTGGCCTCATTTGAAAGCGGATGCTTTTGCTTTCGTCCGAAAATGTGTTACGTGTCAACGTTCTAAGCCAGCAAAGAATTCTCGCATTGGACTTCACCACGCTGACACGATGTCATATCCTAATGAGCGCCTGTTTATAGATTATTTTGGTCCCCTAGTTAGGTCATCTTCTGGTCATCAAGCTATACTTACTGTCGTTGATGGATTTTCAAAATTTGTATGGTTATTTCCTGTCAGGGAAATCACGACACGTACCACTGTTAGGCTTTTGACCAATCATATTTTTGGTGTTTTTGGTCCTCCAAAGTTTTTAGTGTCCGATAACGCGAGCGTTTTCCGGTCCAAGTCTTTTAGATCAATGTGTTTTTCTTGGGGAATTGATCATGTCTTTTTGGCACCCTACCACCCTCAGCCAAATCACGTTGAAAGGTTTCATCGTAACTTGAAGGCTTGCTTGAGTGCGTTCCACAACGCAGATCAGTCACGTTGGGACGCAAATCTTCAGTTTTTCTCCTTAGGATTTAACACTGCTCTTCATGAATCGACGAATTCTACCCCTTCGGAATTGTTTTTAGGGAGGCGTATTGTTGATCCACTTCAGCTTCAGTGGAAAATAGATTATCTGGCTGCGCCATCCCGCCGTACCTCAGTCAAAGAAAAATGGGAAGATGCTGTACGGCATCTGAAAAGGGCACGAGATCGCGTGGCGTCTCGCTATAACAAGGGTAGGCAACCTGTTTGTTTTCAGGTGAATGACGACGTGCTAGTGCGCCTGCACCCACAGAGTTCGGCCAAGAATAAGGAGTCAGCTAACCTAATGCTTCGCTGGAGCACGCCCAAAACTATCACTAGATTTTTTAACACCTGTCACTGTTGAATTGATCTCCAAGGAGAATCCCACCGACGTATCCAGAGCCCACATATCTCAATTGAAACCATTTATTGTGTAACCTTCTTATTTGCTGTGATTAATGTTGTCCTTTTTCTGCGTAGGTTAGCCAATCATAATTTGCTTATGTTATCCAAGGAAGCTAGTATTCATATGGCGTCTCCTTGACCTGCCTATTATTGAACCAATTTTGACCGAGGCAGAGTCAAGTACAAATTTACGAGCTCAAGAAAGAAAATAATACAAGAAGAAATAGGCCTACATACTCTGTGTAACTTAATATTTATTGTAAAAATATGTATTTTTGCGAATTCGGCCAGTAGAGAATTTATATTCTATAAATAATGGTCACATTATATCGCTTCTTTGTTATTTTAATACGTCACTTTCATGATGGGTATAAGGAGAATGGCAGACTTCGGCGTCAAAGGGCGAAAGTCTTTTGTTTATGATTTTCGTCCGTGTCTCTATCTACTTTTCTTGTCATTGTAACGCTCAGGCGAACCGTAATACCATTATGACAAGCCCAGGGATCGTCAAAGGAACGCGCGCCTTTGGGGACCCCGAAGGAGTTCTGTCCTGATATTGCGATCGCCGAAGCGATCTGATTATTTTTATATATTACTTCCTTTTATAACTGTATTCTTTCGGATATGGCTCAATTGCTTAAGTGATTGTTATATCGATCACCCTCCCCCCTCATATTTTGTGTACTGTTATAGTTGTTGACAAACCACCTGTGTGATAAGGATGTTGTGTATTTTGGAACACTTGGGACATGATTGATTTCAAAGCGGTGGTACTTAGTGATGTAAAAAGAAAAATCTTTTATTATTATAAATAATTTTTCTTTTGGGGGGTGGTGTGGATCCTGAGCCATGTTTAACATCTCTCTTTTCTTTATTTTCTTTGGCGGCCGTCCCGGTAGACTCAGACGCCATGTGAGATACTTTCTGTCCGGACGTGCCTTGAGGCTCTCCGCCTTATTATTTAAAATGTTATGTTTTTCCTTTTTATTTAACATTGTTATTATGCCGAAGCCTTCCATTTACTCATGTAAGTAATACATCAAACCTTGTGTCCACTATGCTCATTTCCTAAATTTAACCTTTCTTTTTGATCTTCGTCGTGTGCTTGGATTTGCTGTGGAACCAATCGTAATGGCGGTCTCCTGTTTTATTTTGTTTGAGTCTTCGTTTAACCTTTTATTTGTGCCGTGAAATATATCTGCGAGTGATTTTGTGAGTGTATGTTTTTCTTGCTGCCAGGTGCATTGATGCTGTTTTGATTGGGCATATCTTCGAATGGGTCTCCCGTGGTTTGTGGACGTTGGCGTTTCGACCATTCTCCCAACACGAGGCATGACACCATATATTTTAGCCCTTATGTTTTCCCTTCATTCCATGCTTCGGGCAACTGGATCACGGCGGTAACTTTAAGTAGGCCTTACCGTATTCCGCTCGAACTCGGAACGTAAGTTGGGGACCATATAGGTTTAGCATGTTTTGCTAGACTACCTACAAGCACGAGTTGCTTTGAGTTTTATTTCTGCATCGTCGGCTGGCATTTTGTGTGTTTGATGGCGTGTATGTATCATGATATATTTCACGGACACCTGACGTCATTTGTTTCTTCTTATAGTATCTTTGGTTTTGCTTTTCTTTTCTCTGGGGACTGCCAGCTCGATCGCATCCCCATTGCTCGCCACAGCCTCTTGTTTTATCTTTGCTATGCTTGTTATTTGTGGTCGTCATGACAACCATCCATCTCTAGGCTGAGAAGGGTTTGTTGTTGACCAGCGACCGGCTCGATTGCCTCTTGATCTTTTACTTCCTCCCTTTTTACATCGTTTTCACCGAAGTGAGCACAGGTATGAATTTAATTTGTTAACGTTATTTACTATCGTAAGTTATTTATTGTTATTTATATTTATCTTCCCCGTTTGAAAGTGACTTTATTTGACCCCTAGGTGAAGGGTATTCTTTTTTGTGTGTGTTATTCTGGCTGGGTTTCTTTGTGTGTTCGGTTTCAATTCATTAAATTTCCATTTCTTTACCCATGTGTCTCATTTAGTAGTGTTGGCGATCGGGCTGCTCGCTCTCTCTCTCTCTCTCTCTCCAAACCTAGGCCTAACTTATTCTAGCTTTCTAGCACCAGGAGGGTATTCCTACCACTCGTCGTGGGACCACCTTCACGAAGTCTGGAGTCGCTCGGCACATCTGGCCTGCAAGTACGGGCTCAGCACAGGTCAGAAATTAACATCCATTTCCACTGCGTACTCCTTTCTTTTCTAGTTGGTTCCAGTGATGCAGCTAGGAGGCACGCCAAGAATATGTTTATTTTAATAGGGCGGTGCAATGTTTCAGAATATTTTATGGAAATGCTTGAACAAAGTTTGTTTCATCAAGAGTTTTGTATTTATTTATTTACACGGTTTACGCCCACATTGGAGCACCAAAATCAAACCTTACATACAAAGTCTTCCATTATTTCAAGTAATAAGTTCAGTTCTTAATTCTTGATAATTTTTTCCTTTCCCAACACTTCTTCATTCTGGAAGATCTTGCAGCTCGTTCTTCTGCTGATATAACATATTTCTTACGCTGTGAAATTTTGAATGTAAGAGTTTTGTATGTTTAATCATAAAATTCCTAATAGGTTTCAGTTCTCTTAAGCATCTAATATGAGTAGGCTCCCCAGAATCCAAAGGCCTACGTGCACGTTGATTCCCCTTCTGCTTTCTTCATGTTCAAGCATAATTGCTTTATTCCGGCGAACAGTTACCACCTGGCGTAGCGACGTCTTTATGACGACATGCAATAATCCTTGATTGTTTAAAATGGTTTGGGATGCTTCTTCCCGGAAATAGAACTGAGGTTGTAAGCCCCAGAGCTTGATGACAGTATGTCCGCTTTATCCACCGTTGGGACATGGAGTCCTCTTCCGCTTTCAAAACCTTTGACCATCTTCACCTGTAACCCAGGCAAGGGACCCTTACAAGGTACTACCAGCTGGGCCAGCTGGACCAAGGTTTTTTAAAGAGGTGTTACTCCTCTAATACTCACCCTTTGTCCTGGCTTGTGACAGGCAGAATCTGGCTTGCCAGATATTGGCCCCAGGATGGCAAGTTTCCCACAACCTTTATGTAAATAACTATGGCATGTGAGTAGATAGTTCAATATTCTAATCTTAGCCAATGAAATGCCTCTCTATAAATGGTTGCCTCACTTCCATATGGCACATGTTGTTCGGTGTTCCCAGCGAACTATGCAGTAACAAATTACCAAGAATAACTATAAAGCTTCAGCTGTTATGTAAATAACTTTGGCATGTGAGTCTTAGCCAACGAAATGCCTCTCTATAAATGTTTGCCTCACTTCCATATGGTGCATGTTGTTCCCAGTGAATTATGCAGTCTCAAATTGCCAAAAATAACTATTAGATTGTTTGGAAGACCAAAGAAGAGATGGATGGACCAAATCCCACTAGACATGTGACATTGAACTGGATGTGGCAGAAGTAATGGAGCAGGAGGAGTGGAATAATAGACAGGAGTGGTAGAGGCTAGTTTACAACACCCGGGTTACAGGGGTTGGACACGGATGATGATGACGAACTATAAAGCTTTAACTTTTATGTAAATAACTTTGGCATGTGAGTGGCTAGTTCAATATTCTATTCCTAGCCAATGAAATGCCTCTCTATAAATGGTTGCCTCACTTCCATATGGCATATGTTGAATCGTGAGTGGATTCAGGCCATCGAATAACGATGTCACAGATTTCAAGATCTGGACCTGCAACACACTAAACATTGAAAGAGAAATATCCTTTGCGATTCCTATACACCTCTGCCGTTGGTCCACCAGGGTTTTTGATGGGCATGTTGGTACAGTCGATGCACCCACTGACATTAGGGAAATTAGCCTTTTGAAAAAATTTCCTTCGCCTCCTAGCAAATTCTTCCTGTGAGTTCGGGAATCTTACGTATGTTGGAAGGTTTTGTGCCAAATGCTCGGATGTATGTAAGACAGTCCTGCATGCAGTGGACTGGCTTACTCCCCGAAGATCACCACATACAGTCTGAAAAAAAGTTAGTGTTGTTTTAAGAAAATAGATGAGACAGCCTAGTTACAGAATGTTAAAATTGTTTTTGTATGATTCAGAATTAACGACACTATTTCATTTTGGTGAGGCAAAGCCTACACATGGTCAATAAAATTTCATTTTGTTGTCAATCAGAAAGCTGTTATATTTTTCTGACGAGGAAGGTAAATCCACATTCATTTTCTCAGATAATATGTATTATCAACTGGAAGATTTATGCAACTAGTCTGTAACATAGGCTACTTTTTCTTGTGGAACACTGAAGTCATCTGCCCCAGAGGGATATCCTATTGATGTAGGGGGATTACTAACTACAGGGCATGCTTTAACATCCGTTATTGATGCATTGACCTACGTTATATGGCCTTTGGATTAGCCTACTACATCTGTTATGATTTTTATGTGCAGATCAATTGGAACAGCCAGTTCTTGGCCACCTTCTGTTCTTGGGTTATGTACATGATCAGAATCCAGTTCCTAAGGCTAATTCTCGCCTGCAGGTTGGAACAAGGTACTCTCGCCTTGTAAGGAAAAACTGAAAGGAGGTGGGTTCGATCCCTATGTAAGCCATCATGGAAGTGGTTTTCCACGATTCTCCAATTCAATTCCACAGAAATACCAGGATGGCTCTTATAAGCCACCCTCTTAACCTTAGCATCAATTTATTACAGACACAAAATAACCCATGAGAACCGGGTGAGTTAGCCGAGGTCGTTACGGCATGACTGCTGGCAGTCGCTCACATCCGGGAGGCGAGGTGGTTCGAATCCCCCCGCCGGCAACCTTGAAGATGGTCTTCTGTGTTTTCCCATCTTCCTTCCAGGCAAATGCCGGGGTTTGTCCCTAACTATAGGCCACAGCCGCTACCTTCCAACTCCTCGTCCTTACATTCCAACTTCCCCCCCCCCCCCAACGGTACTTGTAGCTCACCCATTGGGTGTCCGTCTCGAAGCAGCTACAAAACTGGCGAGCCGAACATGTCCTCGGACACTCCCGGCACTAAAAGCCATACGCTAAAAAAAAAAAAAAAACATGAGATCAGACAGATTATAGCCTACACATACCAGTACCGTACTCAAGTAGGCCTACATGGGCTTGATGACCATGATGCCCTAAGTCCAGTGAAACAGCAAGAGGCTGTTTCATAGATTATTAATAAGTTGGTACCTGTACTAATTTTTTATAGGAAATTCAAAGATGCCTTGAGGCACTATCCCGAAGCCAAAATATAGGCCTATCCTAGAATTACCATTTATTAGAATTCATTAGGCCTAACTGACTAGCATATCTCAGTTCAATTTGTAAGTTACAGTAAGGGCACACATTAATTTCCATTAATATCTGGGGTGTGTCTCCGATTAGTGCAGTCAAGAGCAAAATGGTTTACCCTACAGAAATTCACTATTTTTGCGTGATGATCGTTCATTTTAGGGTATTGGGACATCTTGGCAATCAGACCCGCGTAGTTTAATGTGTGTTGAATGTCAGGTGACTTGTATTTCTATGCGTACTGTAGTAGATTGCGTATTATAGACCTATCAGTAATGTGCATGTTTGCATCTAGCCATTTTTAACCCAATAATGAGGCCAGTAAACTGGATTATTATGAGAAATCATCCACTGCGTGATCGTAAGGCCTATATGGGCTATTACTTTACATTACCGTACCAGTATTGTAGGTTATTTGGTGCCGTGTATCGGTAGACTTACTGGAAGTACGGTATGAAAGTCTTGCATCAAAATAGGTTAACAGGCTAATTGTGTAACTTACGTATTAAGACGCACACATGAACCTAGTACGGTAGCCTACTGGTATAGTCTCCAAGCAGTCAACTTACCGGCAGGCTTACAACAAACGTTATTTTATATTCCTGAATGAATTGTAATAATTGCACTCGACAAAGAACTTTATTCACACCATGCAACATTACCGTACGGCTCTTATCCTGTGGAAAATACAGTTATCAGTCCGTCAACAATCTGTCTACAATACCGTCAAAATATCTTTATAAATAAACAAATACCGGTAATACATTTGCAAATTATAGTCTACACTGCAGTAACTTACCGTACCGTACCTAACCAACAAAAGAACCGTACCTTAGCCTAATTCGGTACGGTAGTCTACCGTACTTTCCGTATCGCTATTGGATTTTATTCTGAATGCTCCACATAGGCCTACCGGTACCTGAAAATTTCCGGTGGCATAAAATCGTAGACTTATTAAAGTTTGAAGCATTGGAGATATTGGAAGTCCTCGTCTGTTTCGCCGTCTTTCAACTTGAACCAACGGCAAAATGTCGTTTGTCACAATATCCTTTGAAAAACGGTATCGTCTCCGAAAATATTTCCAATGGGTTTTCAAAATCTCTTACATATCGTCTTGGCACGTCATCTTCTTCAAATACCGCTTCAATATAATACAGAAATATAATACAGACGCGAAGGAGTCCTTGAGCCCAAGGCTTCCTCAAGAAATGTCTCTGAATAGTATTTCTGCTCAAGGAAGCCTTGAGGTCTCCTTAAGAAATGCTTGAGGTCTCCTTAAGGAACTCTCAAGGGAGCCTTCAAATGGCTTCCTCAAGGAAGCCTCAAGGAAGCTCTCTGAATGCAAATGGCTTCCTTAAGGCTTCCTCAAGCCCAAGGTCTCCTCAAGGTGTCCTCAAGAAATGTCTCTGAATTCCACCCTTGGTTGTGCAATGCTTGGTGAACAGCGCTGTGTGAGCAGTTGAGTAACTAACAAGATTTCATGAAAAAGGTCTCATTGTCTAGGCCGGTATGAGCCAAGGATCATGTAAGTATAAGAGATTCGTCACTTTTGGTTATAGAATTTCCGAGAGAGAACACCGCCTGAGGCTATGGATTGTACTGCCAAGTCTGGCAACATAAAAAGTAAAAAGCCATATGAATGTAGCCTTTATTACACGTAAATGAACAGTATGTTCTGCGACGAGTTATTGATTATTGATGAATATAACTCAAACATAACTGCGCCTTTCGCTAGGTGCTGAAATATACGTCCAGATAGGAAAAGAATACATTTTGATATATATCAATGTTGGCAATGGATTTGTCACGAAAGACACAGTTATGCCGTTCTAGAGCTTAATTCACCTCTAGGCTAATTAAAAAATGCTCTCATACTCTACAGAATAGTTGGGATATTCGATGAATATAAAGAAAATCGTCCAAATGCACACACTACATTGCCATAATCTCACTTTTTGCCTAGCATGCCCGCTGCCACCCACTCCTCCCCGTAGCCCTAAACCACAAATTGTATTGCAATGCAAAGGAGAATGGGTAAGGAAACAAACAAGAGATGAAATGCACACATTTATTCTCTCTATATTTTTATTCGCGATGCCCACTAGTTTTTCACATGGTCAACACCAGGTTGGTTGGTTGGTTGGTTGGTTGGTTCTTACGTTTAGGGGCTGCGACAACGCGGTCATGTAGCCCCGTGTACTTTGGGTGCGTGTAGAATCTGTCTGATAACCGGTGTTAATTGTGATGACTGTATTAGTGTGTGTATCTGTTTTTTAATTTTAAGTACTGCAACTTATAATTTTTCAAATAGTTCCTACTTTTGCCGCCAAGCGCCACCGTCAACGACTACTAGGTCTAATTCAGAACTTAGCTACTAGACGCCACCGCAGTCGGCGCTTGGCAACGAACGTAGAAACCTAAGAGCGTTGTTTACATTCTTAACCTATCCAATTTAGCTCCACACAGGTGCAATTAGTGGAAGGATCTTTAACATGCCATAAATCTATGACATGGGACCGCCGGCTTTACTTCCCCTCCGAAGGAAGGCATACTGAGGGATTTTTAACGCTCTTAAAAAATCCGACGGCTTCGGCCGGGTTTGAACCCGCTATCTTGGGCATAGAAGCTCAGCATGCTACCGACTACGCCACCGAAGCCGCCGGTCAAACACCAGGAAGATGAAAATTGCCGTATTGTTCTTACTATCATTATAATTCTTACATCCCGGTGCTTGGCAATTTTTCCTCCCTTGCAGTGGCATGATTGACTCTCAATTCAATTCAAATAAACAATGAAAGTACTGAACAAATCAAAACAACCAACAACACCACGAGGAACATCAATCAAAACAGACTATTCCCGCTTCCGCCATTCGGTTTGATGTGAACGTTCATGAGTGCCAACTACGGAACCTTAGTGCTAAAATTAATTCTTCATTGGTTGGCAGAACAAACAGTACAGGGCCTTACCCCGACCCACGCGCTCCCTATGAACTGTCATCCCCCTGGTATGAGCGCATTCAGTCGGCCGTGAACTGACTGTCTGTTGTCCTTACCTGAATTACATATAACACACAATAATACAGCCATCACAATTATCACTGGTTATCAGGCAGATTCTACACACATCCAATGTACACTGGGCTGCATGACCGCGTTGTCGCAGCCCCTAAACAGAGGAACCGTCCAACCTATCTCACCTAGTTAAAAAAAATGCAGCAACGTATAATCCCAGTATAATGTCAAATAAGATGCATTGATTGAGAACACATTGGGCTTCTTTAGCCTCTAAAGTATTTCGTAAGATAAGAAATATATTCTCTAAACCCATGCCGTAATGATCTCTAAAATGCTATAGCGGAGTTCAGGGAGTTCGTGATAACTACACCATTATACAATACCATTCGTCAGTAAGCACTAAAATGGCTAATACAGAGGAAATCAGCATAATGTGGGATGAACCCACATTTTATTTGAAGAAATAGGAGATCAGATACATGTTCAAAGAACAGCACTCGTTTGTCAAGAACCAAACTGTAGTCATGGCTACCGCTAGACTTAGTCAACACTTTATTTATATCCTCTTTGGTCAGCACTAATATCTTTGGATTGTCTCTGTCCATTGCGGTACCTGGTGTCATTCTGTGTTACTAACGCCACATCGGTCCTGGTGGCAAATTCTGTTACTACCGCCGTAGCTACTGTTTGGTCCTTATCATCCAAAATCTAATAACAAATAAAATAATGCTACTTTAAGAACAATCTGCAATAGTTGGCCTATGTTGAATGCAGCGTTTGCCAATGTATTTCTTTTTTAATTTCATTTCCCTATTACGACCCCTGTTAATAAAAGAGTTACGTTTTCAGATTTTTATTGCGTTCAGATTTCTAATGTTTGTATCGTACTTTAGATATTAAATGGTGTGGCCGCTGCCTACTGGATCGCATCCCTCCTGGCTGCTTTAAACTGCCTGCCCATTAAACGATTACAGTACCGGTATTGGTTTATGCGTACAACCTCGTTTCCAAATCCCCCCAGGGGCTCACATCTTGTGGGACGTGGGTTGGCGACCACGGGGCCCCATCTGAGTCCGGCATTGCTTCCACTTACTTGTGCCGGGCTCCTCTCCGTTTTCTTTCCTGTCGATCTCACTTGGTCAAATTTGTTCTCTTCCGACCTCGACGGTATTAGGGTATCCGAGGTCTAGGGAGTCTCTTCCTTTCCCGCCTTAATTGACCCTTGTCTCATCTTTTCTGATACCCTCCTTCTGCGAGGAGTCAGCCTTCTTTTTCTTTTCATGTTATCTCCTGCCTTCTGCTCAAGGCCCTCAAGGAGGCATGGTGTATGTAACCCCACCAGTTCTGGTGCACCCTGGATATTGCTACTCCCTCAGGGGCTCACCGCTGGTGAGTTGGGGAGTTGGCGACCCTGAAGGATTCCTGAGCTGGTTCCGGGGTTCCCCCTTTTATCCATTACCTCTGGGGCGGACCCTCTCCTCTTTCACTATCCTATCTGCTTTCATGGCTCTCCTTCCTTCCAAGTCCCTCAATCCGCATTCTTCGGGAGTTGAGGGCATTTCTTTTGCTCCTGTCCTTTATTTGCCTTATTCTCCTTTTGTTTTCCATTTCTTCTAGTCTAGTATATAAGTTAGTCGTTAGTTTTAGTTATAGTTTACATTTCATTATCATATTCACGATCACCCAAACCATTAGGGGCCAATAACCTAGATGTTAGGCCCCTTAAAACAACAATTATCATCATCGATTCCAAATATAGACGCTAAGAGTAGCACCAACCCACTGTGATCGCCGCTTTTTCAAGTCACTGTTACAGACATTTGTTTTGTATTGATGTTAATGGTGAAGTTGTGTTTTGTATTTTATGATGGCGTACTGCTGTGTATGCTTTTGTAAATCAGAACAGGGCAAGTTTGAATCCCGAGGATTCTAATTTCATGAGTTACCATCGGACAATTCACTTGACTTATAAATACACACACTAAAACAGCCATCACATTAAGACGGGTTATCAGACAAATTCAACACACCGCCAAGTACACGGGGCTACATGAGCACGATGTTCCAAAGCCCCTAAATTATCAACATCCCATTCTTCGGCGGCCGGAGGCATTTCTTTTCCCTGTCTTTTATTGCTCTTATTATTTTCTTTTCATCTCGTCTAGTATGAAAGTTAGATTTAAATTAGTTGGTAATTTTATTTTTACTATCATCCGTATCGTATAATTACGGGCAAATGAGCTAGACATTTAGCCCCTTGAAAACAATCACCTCCACCACCATGTATGTTTCGCTTTCCTTTAAATTGAAAATTTGCCCGTAAGTATGTGTCTGAATTAATATCATATTCTTTATGCTGATTGAATAATAAAATAACTAACTTAGTGCCATGTTTTAACGTTTTTTCAATCTCGATATTAAGCCTCAAAACTTAACAACCCTTCGTTTTGTATTTTTCGCTTTACTTTATACTGAAAATTTGCTCGTAAGTATGTGTCTGAATTAATATCATATATTTTATGCTGATTGAATAACAAAAGAACTTACTTAGTGCCATGTTTTCGCATTTTTTCAATCTCGGTATTATGCCTCCAAAGTTAAAAACCCTTCGTTCCAGGTATCGTCCCCTTAAAAAGCCGCGGTAGGTTGGCGCTGCAACCTAATGGGGAATTAATATACAGTATATATCCTGTACGCGTCTGAGTGTTGAAATGGGCAGGCAGTTTAAAGCAGCCAGGAGGGACGCGATCCAGCTGGCAGTGAAAATGCCGGGGCGATCACAGTCGGTTGGTGCTGCAACCTATATTGTGTTAAATGGACAGGCAGTTTAAAGCAGCTTGGAGGGATGTGATCTAGCTGGCAGTGGGTGTAGCATGGCCTCTTAATTACCGTGATAGATGGAAACTTGGTGGTCCCGTCTTGAGCTATTGTTGCCATGGAGATGCCGGCCTTGCCATTACTTTATCAGTTTATTTTCTGACTTAATTAGCCTTTGCTCGAGTGCAAAAAGGCCGAAATCAGAAGATTGAGAAAGACTATTGAAAATGTATGTAGACAGCCGTTCCTTCTGGGTCCTAAACTATGTGTATGCAAAATTTGGTTGAGATTGGTGGAACGGTGTAGATTTGTATACGGAACAAATATACATACATACCCACATACATACAGACTTTCACTTTTATATATAAGATTAATTAATCACACAATAGGACCATTAGGCTATATTAATGTTAATAATGAATAGAATATTATTAATTACGGTACTGATCACTTTGGACAAAGACATTTCCAAGAGAGCAACGCATGGAGCATATCTTCGCGCGTGCAAGCTGAATCAATCAAAGTCGCTGTCGCACACGAAAGTTATACCAATCAAAATGGGTCTGGTAAGCTAGCAGGCGGAGACATGGGGTCAACATTCTGAAGACTTTCCAAATTTGCATTCCGGCGACTAAAAAACAGTAGTTAAGTAGTTAAAAGGAACGCGAAACCAATAACATTATTGGAGAGTCTTTGGAAGCTTTCAATTCAACCACTGCGTTTGTCGTTATCAGATCGTAAATGTATCGTAAAAACAATGACATTATTACTGATACCGATACTCATAGTTTAATTTAGCAGATAAAATACAAATGTTATGTCTTAGAAGTGAGCTCAAAGTTCTGAGATTCATTGCTGGGAGAATAAAATCATTTCTGAGACAAACAGTTCATCACTGAAGATGTAATTCGCAATATGTTCATCGCATAGCCATTTCTTGCCAGAGAGTAGACAGAAAATAGAGATAAATAGTACCGGTAATATAGTACATCCATCACAATAAGACGGTTATTACACAAATTCCACAAACAGCCAAATACACGGGCCATATGACCACTATGTCACAGCCCCTAATATAAGCAACAACAACACAGACAGTAATAGCATTCATTTGAAAACGTACTGAGCCACTTGCAACAACACAGCCACGGCCAGGACTCATTTCCAAGTTTTTCTGGTCCTGGTGATGGCTGTGTTAGTGTAAGTGGCTCAGAACGTCAGCACTTAATGTTTGTGTCAGGATACTGGGCGGGTGATCAAAGAGGCACTGCTTTCTCGACCCCCTATAGTCGGCGCCTATGAGAGCAGAGTACAGGCAGCTGCGATGAGATTCCTGAGAAGTATGGTCCAGAAGAGCAGAGACGGAGTGAAAAATGAAGATAGAGGCCTACGGAAAGAACTGGGAGTACAGAAACTAAATGACAAACTGGAGCAAAACAGATTGAGATGGTTTGGACATGTCAAATGGATGAATGAAGTATGGCTACCAAGACGAGCACTGGAACGACGGATGACAGGGAAGAGAGGACGAGAAGACCAAGAATGCGTTGGATGGACTCGGTGAAGTATATAATTGGAAAACGGAACCTGGATTGGAACACCGTGTCGGAAGAGGAATGGTGGAACGACAGAACAAAGTGGAGAGGAACCATATTTGCCCCCACCCAGTGTCAACTGGAAAAGGGGAAATGAAGGTGATGATGATTAAAAACTATTAAAATTTCACTCTCATATATTCCGACAATCATGCACTATTTCGTCGATAAAACGTGGACTGCATGAGGTACAATCTTCTTTCTTGTGTGGTTTGAATTGACAGATTTGTCAAGACGGAACTTGGACATGTGTGCAAATGGTAGTTCAATGATGATGCATAGACGGAGTGTAAGGGCGACTGTTCCTTATCCCATTCTTGACTAATGTATGATATGGGTTCAATTCATATCCCCGTAGGTGAAGAGTGTGGCGTGTCGCAACGCGGACTATTTACATCCGATGTAAGATGAGATCAGAGAATCTCGAAACAATTGTACACTGTTTTTTGAAATATATTAATCCAATTTTAAAAGTATTAACGAGGTGGAACAATTTAAATTAGTTTTTAAACTATAACCTGTATTTATGTGGTGAATGTAGTAGTGTTTTTTTTATGGGCGGAACTACGAAGTCATCTGCACTGCAGTAGTGTGTGTAACTGTATTAGGAACAGGGATGCGGTACGTGGCCCGGGACTTGAAGTAATGTACTATCCCGGCATTTGCCAGGAGGAAGTGTGGGAAAACCCGTGGAAAGTTACATTCAGGATGGCCGCTGTCAGCACCGGGATGTGAACCTGTGTTCCAGGACTTGCTGCAGCTGTTCTCACGGCCATGGTGCACAATTTAACGAGCACGGCTACATCTCTGGGTTAAAATAAACTCAACATTTGGTATTACCCTATTCTAGCAGCTGTTTACAGTAAAGTTATTTATCTCTCAGAATAATTAAATTAAATGAAATACCTAAATTTCATATGTTACACTAGTTTTGACCTTTGTATTTAGTCTAAATTTAATTTGAAATACATGTAATTGTAATAAATTTAAATATTGATCATTTTCCAATTATAACTGCAACATTTCTTGAACTAGATGACCTTTACGTTTGTATGGTATGTACTCACAAATAGTGCATGATTAAATATAGGAACAGCTTAAAAGGTTGCCAGTTTGAATATAATAGTCCTTTAATCTATACATATACACAACACTTTTTTGCTAACAGTCATTTCAATAGAATATTAGATGACATAAATTAAGAGACCTTTCCTTCTTGGAGATGTTAAGCAACAACATCAGAATTTATTGAAAAATGAATTGTGATTGGATAAATGTTCATCACCATAAGGGAGTACGTACATGTTCTATAATAGTGGATAAGTTTGTTACAAACATACAACACAGGTAGCTGCACTGCACCTTGCTTCATCAGAAGTCTGTAGTCTATCACTATCTTCTCATATTAGTACACATTCGACTGAATTGCTAAATGGAGATACACTTCTCTTAACAAGAAGTTACTATCGTGATCCTACAAGCTTGTAGTTCTCATGACTTAACCTTGAGGTCATAAGCCGTAGGAGCTCCTTCTTTCAACGTGAAATCCGAACCACTGGATGTGACTTCGAATCTTCAAAAATCCCAGAAGCTTTAATCAGAAGACCAACCATGCCACTTTGGTGAGAGGAAGCAGCTAGACCGATTGGTGACTCTAGCTTATTGGTTATATAGTCTTCAACCTGTCAACTGTCTGCTATTACAATAATATTAATTATTGTTATTATTATTATTATTATTATTTATGAAGTAGGATCCAAACGTTCAGGGACTTGGTAGATATTACTTTTAGAACAACAATACACGATCACCTTCTAAGTCATGGCTCTCTCTAACTCATTTGCCAACATGTCAACTCGGAGCTGACCAACAGTGAATGAGTCGAATGAATTCACGTGCAAGAGAACGGATGAAGAGGTGATACGGGCTTTCATGCCGACGTCTAATCAGAGCAAGTTACAAGCGAGGCCGAGTGCAGTACTGAGCTATCACCCAAGGAGCACTGTACTATGACCACGTAGAAAAGAAACTTGACGTTACAGACAGTTAGGAACGGGGCTCCGAGTGAAAGCCGAAGTTAAACGATTGACTTCGCGTCACCACGTGGTAGCTTTACGATTGGTTACAAAGTGAGAAGCTTATTATCCTCTCTGTTTCAAAATAAATCATGTGATTGTACCAGAACTTATCTATATTTACGACACTTTACTAAATGTAAAATACTGTAGTGTAATATTCAACATATCATATTCTCAGAATACATTACATTGAAGTACCTCCATTTTCTGCACATTGCACATCGCACTGTTGGTCTAGGGGTATGATTCCTACTTTGAGTGCGAGAGGTCCCGGATTCAAACACCGGAAGAGCTTAGCATTTTTATAACTTTTGTTTTTATCTCTTGAAAAGATTCAAAAAGTATGTAAAAGAACCTTAGGAACGTTCTTTTTTTTCGGGCGAGACTTCCGGTAATTTAAATACATAGGTTGAGGTAAACGCTTCTTTTTTCCCCGTCGGTTTACCCTCCAGGTTGGCTTTTCCCTCGGACTTAGGTTGGTTGGTTGGTTGCTTCCTCAGTTTAGGGGCTGTGACAACGCGGTCATGTAGCCCCGTGTACTTTGGGTGGGTGTAGAATCTGTCTGATAACCGGTGTTAATTGTGATGGCTGTATTAGTGTGTGTTATCTGTTTTTAATTCAAGTAAGGACTGCAGACATTGATTTTTTGAAGTAGTTCCTACTTTTGCCGCCAAACGCCACCATCAACAACTACTAGTTCAGAACTTGGTTACTAGACGCCACCGCAGTCGGCTCCTGGCAACGAACGTTCTTCGTTAAAGAACGAAGGTTCTTTAACATGCCATAAATCTATGACATGGGACTGCCGGCTCTACTTCCCGTCCGAAGAAAGGCATACTGAGGGATTTTAACGACGGCTTCGGCCGGATTTGAACCCGCGATCTTGGGCATAGAAGAACAGCATGTACCAACTACGCCACCAAAGCCGCTACCCTTCCTTGGACTCAGCGAGGGATCCCACCATAACCACCGTAAGGGCAGTGTCCTGGAGCTTGAAACACCCGGTTGGGGGATACCACTGGGGAGGTGGGGCCACCCTCCTTGCCTCTTCCTTGCCTATCCCTCCCAATCTTCCCCTCACTTTTCATCCCTCATGAGGCCCATGTTCGCTTTGCAGGTGAGGCCGCCTGGGCGAGGTGCTGGTCTCACCTCCCCAGTTTTATCCTTCGTCCAGGTGTTTCAAGCTCCAGGACACCGCCCTGGTGGCGGTAATGGTGGGATCCCCGCAGAATCCGAGGGAAAAGCCAACCTGTAGGGTAAAGCGACTAAAATAAAAAATTGCGTTTGACCTCAAATTATGTATTTATATTACTGGCACACAGTAAGTACAAGACTCGCATGAAAAAAAAGTTCGTAAGGTTCTTTTATATAACTTTTGAATATTTTCAAGAGATAAAACAATAGTAAAAAATGCTAGGCACTTCGAGGATTTGAACCCGGGACCGCTCGGACTCAAAGCAGGAATCATACCCCTAGACCAACAGTGCGACGTGCATTGTGCAGAAAATGGAGGTACTTCAATGTAATGTATTCTGAGAATATGATATGTTGAATATTACACTACAGTATTTTACATTTAGTAAAGTGTCGTAAATATAGATAAGTTCTGGCACAATCACATGATTTATTTTCAAACAGAGAGGATAATAAGCTTCTCACTTTGTAACCAATCGTAAAGCTACCATGTGGTGACGCGAAGTCAATCGTTTAACTTCGGCTTTCACTCGGAGCCCCGTTCCTAACTGTCTGTAACGTCAAGTGAAAAGAATGTTGGGGGCGGGACTCACCGTACGTTGCTGCTGTAGAGCTTTCCCCCTCCATATACGACTTCACAAGCACAATTTCCAACGACAAAGAAACCAGTAGGAGCGAGAAAGAGAAAGAGACACTTCCCCTACCTGACGCACATGCGCAGAAGGAAAACTAGCAGCAAGGGTGCTGGAAACACTCTCCCCGAATTTGGTGCACTTGCGCATTGAAACACTATCTGGTCATCCTATTGCTGGAAACGTGTACAAAGTAATCACCTTGGTCAACTGAACACTTTTGAAGACAACGGTAAAGCTTCTGGAAGTACTGCATGAAGCCATTCATTGCAAACTCTCACAAAGCCTCATACTGTGTTGCTTTTACTTCGTTTGCTAATGCTGGAGTTAGGCTGGAGCCTCCGTTGGATGAATAGGTGGGAATTTGAAGCATGGAAACCTCATGCAGAATCACAATAAAGGGAAACTCAGGACGAGGAGTTCTTTCGATTTGAAGGGCATTGCCTACTTGGTATTATTCCTGGAGCAAAACAGAAGACATGAAATAGCCTTTGATGAGGACAATGCTACGTTCACAATGGAAAATAGCCTGCATATTGGTCCTTACTTGTTATAGAGTTTCTCATCAGACATGGAACTTCTGTGCTTCAACATCCCAACTGTTCAACTGAATTAACATCCTGCAACTTTCACCTCTCTTCGTGGACGAGAAAACATCCGAAAGGACGCCAATTTCCATCAGCAAATCAGGTTAAGAGCAACATCGCAAGATTCATTATGGGAGGTTATAGAAGATGTCATCCAGCAGTGCGTCCAGAAGTTTGACGAATGATGGCTAAAGTGTAGATGTCGTCAATCAAGGGGATTACTTTGAAAGTGGTTTCACCATAAGGAACAAGTCCCTAAGCTTTTGTATCCACCCTCAGGTTTCATTTGATCGGTAAAGGTGTGGGTTTGTGCCCTCAAGACATCTTGATGACCACAGGAATGGTTGAGCACCATATTATATTTGCTACAGAGTTTGATGATACTTTCAGAGGCTTGCCACGTAAGGCTTTAAAATCCTAGCCTCAAAACTATGAGAGATCACTAATCCTTCAAGATTTTCGTCTTTCACACATCGTTGAACAGTTTGCCAGATTTACAGTCATTAGCAGAATCTAAGAAAGGAGGAGGGGGGAGTTTTGACTTGACGTGGGGTCGGGGAATGTACTCCGAGACATGCCTCTTGAGCGCTGCATCATTTGCAGCGTGTGTACCGTTGGCGATGGGCATTACTCTGAGCGAGTACCCCCTCTGGGACAAGCGTACGGAGAAGGTCCCTCCAGAACTCGTAACGGAGTTGTTCTGTGACATCTGGTAGCACTGGGGTAAGAACGTGACGAGAAATGTACGCCTATATTTGTCGCTCAGAGCGCAATACAGCAGAAAGTTGCAGGCTGAGTGGATGGCTACCAGCAAGTTAAAGATATTGCCCAGGCCACGCAGGATGTTTTTAGTGGAGGTGGATGGTGTCCGATTGAAGGTCGTGTAGATGAGGGTGATGGCTGTCGGCAGCTGGCACACCATGAAGAGGATCACCACTGCTATCAGGATGATTGTGATCCTGTTCTCCTGGGTCTGAACGCTGTCACACTGCTCCACCTGTAACAAGAGACGAGTGTACATTCACCAGCCGGTCTATAAGTAGGTGGGGTCTGGGTGGTGTTTAAAAGAGCTTCCTTTAAATGTACTGGTTTCAAAACGTAAAAAAATCACGGTACTACTTGCACATTAGCTCTTTTTACATCCTTTATAGGTTAATGGCTAAATGTGTGGCCACTCCTTTTTCTCTGTATGCTCAACTTAATTAGCCTAATTTCGATTTTTGCAAAAAATGAAAGTAGACTTATGAGATCAACACAGGGCGAAAAAAGTGTGTCTGTGTGTGTGTATGTGTGTGTGTGTGAGTCTGTGTGTGTGTGTGTGTGTATGTATGTGTGTGTGTGAGTCTGTGTGTGTGTGTGTGTGTGTGTGTGTGAGTGTGCGTACTCTGAATGTCTGTCCCCCCCCCCCTATCAATTCGAACACGGTGAATGCGAATTGAACGAAATTTGGTACAAAGGTAGCACTAGCAAAGGACACCTCAGTGTCATGTTTTATATCGCCGCCATCTTGACAGAAACGTAATGGCGGCCACACAAATGTTCAAAGCTTAAATAAAATTACGACTAACCTAATCATCCGATCTCTACCAAATTTTGCAACAACATACCTTTATGGGGGGAGCATCCTTTGACCAAATCAATAGGCCATCAGCGTTATAGTTTGCGGATGGCGGCCATCTTTGTGTGAAAATCTATTCCCCCTATTAATTCGAACACGGTGCAACCGAATGGAACGAAATTTGGTACAGAGGTAGTATTATCAAAAGGCACCTCAGTGTCATGTTTTATATCGCCGCCATCTTGACGGAAACGTAATGGCGGCCACACAAATGTTCAAAGCTTAAATCAAATTACGACTAACCTAATCATCCGATCTCTACCAAATTTTGCAACAACATACCTTAATGGGGGGAGCATACTTTGACCAAACTAATAGGTCATCAGCGTAATAGTTTGCGGATGGCGGCCATCTTTGTGTGAAAATCGATTCCCCCTATTAATTCGAACACGGTGCAACCGAATGGAACGAAATTTGGTACAGAGGTAGTACTAACAAAAGGCACCTCAGTGTCATGTTTTATATCGCCGCCATCTTGACGGAAACGTAATGGCGGCCACACAAATGTTCAAAGCTTAAATCAAATTACGATTAACCTAATCATCCGATCTCTACCAAATTTTGCAACAACATACCTTTATAGAGGAAGCATCCTTTGACCAAATGACTAGGTCATTAGCCTAATAGTTTGCGGATGGCGGCCATCTTTGTGTGAAAATCAATTCCCCCTATTAATTCAAACACGGTGAAACCGAATGGAACGAAATTTGGTACAGAGGTAGCACTAGCAAAGGGCATCTCAGTGCCATGTTTTATATCGCAGCCATATTGACAGAAACGTAATGGCGGCCACACAAATGTTCAAGGGGGGGGGCCGTGGTGGCTCAGCGGTCTAGCTGTATGCCTCTCACCAAGGCGGTCCGGGTTCGATTCCCGGTCAATGCATGTGAGATTTTCGAAGTGAAATGCCATGTCCTGTGGTTCGGATTCCACGTAAAAAGGAGGTCCCGTGGCTCATAATATACAGATTAACGGTCACGTTAAACTACAAGCTTCCTTCCTTTTTTTTTTACAAATGTTCAAAGCTTAAGTTAAATTACGACTAACATAACCATCCGATCTCTACCAAACGTTGCAACAACATTCCTTTATGGAGGGAGCATCCTTTGACCAATCTAATAGGTTATTAGCCTAATAGTTTGCGGATGGCGGCCATCTTTATGTCAACATTGATTCCCCCTATTAATTCGAACACGGTGGAACAGAATGAACGAAATTTGGTACAGAGGTAGCACTAGCAGAGGGCACCTGAGTGTCATGTTTTATATCGCCGCCATCTTGACTGAAACGTAATGGCGGCCACACGAATGTTCAAAGCTTAAATCAAATTACGATTAACCTAATCATCCGATCTCTACCAAATTTTGCAACTACATACCTTTATGGAGGAAGCATCCTTTGACCAATCTAATAGGCCATTAGCCTAATAGTTTGCGGATGGCGGCCATCTTTATGTCAAAATTGATTCCCCCTATGAATTCGAACACGGTGGAACCGAATGAACGAAATTTGGTACAGAGGTAGCACTAGCAAAGGGCACCTCAGTGTCATGTTTTATATTGCCGCCATCTTGACGGAAACGTAATGGCGGCCACACAAATGTTCAAAGCCTAAATCAAATTACGATTAGCCTAATCATCCGATCTCTAGCAAATTTAGCAACAACATACCTTTATGGAGGGAGCATCCTTTGACCAAACTAATAGGTCATCAGCCTAATATTTTGCGGATGGCGGCCATCATTGTGTGAAAATCGATTCCCCTTTTCAATTCGAACACGGTGAAACCGAATGGAACGAAATTTGGTACAGAGGTAGCACTAGCAAAGGGCACCTCAGTGTCATGTTTTATATCACCGCTATCTTGACGGAAACGTAATCGCGGCCACCCAAATGTTAAAAGCTAAAATGTAATTACGACCAATCTAATAATCTAGTCTTTACCAAATTTTGCAACACCATATCTTTATGTGGGAAACATATTCAGACCAAACTGCAAGAACATCTGCCCAATAGTTTGCAGATGGTGGCCAAGTATGTGTGCAAATCGATTCCCCCTATCAATTCAAACACGGTGAAACCGAATTGAACGAAATTTGGTACAGAGGTAGCACTAGCAGGGGGCACCTCATATTCATGTTTAATATCCCTATAGCACGTTGTATTTCAACAAGCTACTACAACCAACATTCAATCATACTCCTTGAAAAGGACAAAGAGTTATAACAAGACCTATGCATTTAGGAGAAAGTAGGCTATATGTTCTTTACTGAACATCTTGTTTTTTTCTCTGTTCTGCAAAATATTATGTTAGATGAGTTTGTAGAGGTGTAATTTGCATCAGTCGTGTGTGCCCCTCAAATACCAAAGGTGGCTTCATATCTAGCCACTAAGCTTCTATGAATATCGTTCTTGCCACTAAGGATAGAGTACAATGTAATTCATCTAATATATTAAAATATATTAATAAATTGTCACATACTGTATGTAGCCACCAACCATTCATGCAAATTTAACTCGAAAAAAGTTGAACGAGGGGCTTAAAATAAAAAACAAAAACATATTTTTGATAACTTCAGTTTTAAAACACCTGTTCAATGGATGCAGCACGAGTAAATTACTTGACTACGAATAGAAGAATCATCTGCCATGGGGGTTCCCAAAATACTACGGGTCCCATAACTAATTATCAATTTCGAAAAAACGAGTTATTCTTATCAAAACCATCCACTGAAATATTACCGTATTGAAAATATTAGGTAATTGCTCCTCTTACCCTCGTATGTATGTAAGGCTAGAAATATGCCCCAGTCAATTCTGGTCTTTGTGATTGTAGAACAAAGATGGTTTCTAGGGGGTAATTGGATAGACACGAAATATGAAAGTTATAGAAGAGAAAAATAATTATTGCACCAAATACACTCTGCCCCCACTCCCCCTTACAATAGCAGAACTATTCAACAAACACCAAATTCCTTTGATGAGGTATATCGCATGATTAAGTTGGCTGAAAAGCAATTTACGCCACTTGTTCCCCACATACAAGATCCCTCTCCCCTTACCTATTAAGAAATGCCCTTCGATTATAATACCATAACGAATATCAAAACAAAATAACTTTATGGTTTATGTTACGTTTCTTTTTTGACCTGCTATAATTATTATGGAATGAATGGCGCCATGCGTAATGGTGAGTGGTGTCTCCTGACATGATCCCGACATAATTCAGTCGAATTACTAACTCCATCGTCTCGCTCGTTTGTAAGCGGTGACCTAGTTCATAAAGAGCGTTTTGCATCCTGCTTTATTGGAAATTGGTGAACTGTTTCTAACAAAGAAATCTGCCGAGTTATATGCTCTACTCGTCATTACAATCCCAGTCGCCAACATGTACGTGATGTGATTAAGTGAACCACAAGGCCGCTTATGCGATCTCCGCAGGCAGGGACAATGGCATTCGAAATATTATCGAGACACTGACCTGCTATTCCCGAAATCCTGACATCGACATGATGTTGAATCAAAAGTTTGTTTTAAATTTGCTAATCTTTCATAATGGGAACTTTATGTAAATTTGGCACGACGTTCAGTTCAGTAATAAGATTAATGTATCAAAAATTTAGTGCGTATTTTAATATCTAGGATTACGAAGATAGAAACTCTTTACTGCACAATAGATGGTCCTTGTTGTGTTAGTTTAATGTTGTTAATGTTTTCATCATATTGCTTCATGTCTTGGGCGTTGGCCCGTATTTGTAATATAGGTTGGTTAAGACCCAGTTTAAGTATTTAAAGACCGTGTTTTTAGCTCATATGGAGAGAAAGTGCTAAATGTAATATTTTTAGAATCACAATCCCTTATTCTATTGTTGTCTGAAATTATGCCGTTTTTCGTATCATTGTGTCTGGGTTTGTTTACATTCGAATACACACACTAGTACAGACATCACAGTGACACAGGTTATCAGACTAATTCTACACTCACCGAAGTACACGGGATTACATGTCAACGATGTCGCAAAGCCCCTAAAACAAACAAGCAACAACAACAACTGGTTATATCTGATAGTTAGAAATTTTTCTTATTATTTTCGTTTCTTTGTGAATACCTGGGTTGTGGTTTTAGGGGCAGATGACCTCGCTGTTCCGCCCCTTAAAACCTCAATCACTGATTAACTAACTAACCTGGGTTGTGAAACGATTCGTGCTGTGGCAAATTCCATATTGTATCCTCTTTGATTCGTGTTTTGAGGGAAACGGTAACCTTCTCGCCTGCTGTGTCCAAGGTTGCAGGTTGGCATTTGAGAGTGTTTAAATGTGAGGGAACCGTGTCAGTAGATTTACTGTTAAGTTAAAGATCTACTTCAGGGCAAAATTCTGCCGCCCTGGTGTCTTTAAAAGGGAGATAAAACCAATAACATTATTGTTGTTTTGAGGAACCCCGCGGGCCGCGGAGGCGTGAGTAGACACAATGGACATGTTTAAGGTAAGTATCTTGTTATTGTATTGTCTTTCGTGATGTGAATTTGTTATAGGAACAGTCATGGCAATTCCTGAGCGGGCTGGGTATATAGGCTACTGTATATTTTGGAGTATTGATTCAAAAAGGATGAACAACAATGAAATGCAGATGATGGGAAATGCGGATTATGATAGCATTGAAGCCATTTTTCAGTGTTGCCTTATTATAGCTTTCAGCTTTCAGTCGGTCAACACAAAAATCATTCCAATCACTGGAATATGTGAAAAATGACCTGAAATAAATTACATGTGGTGGCTTCGGTGGCATAGTTGGTAGCATGCAGAGCTTCTATGCTCAAGATCGTGGGGTCAAACCCGGCCGAAGTCGACGGATTTTTAAGAGCGTTGAAAATCCCTCAGTATGCCCATGTCATTGATTTATGGCATGTAGAAGAAACTTCCACTAACTTCAATTGTGTGAAGCTAAAATTTGTAGGTTAGATTAGATTATCGCTCTATTGAGTTCCAACGTTCGTCACCAGGTGCTGGTTGCGGTGGCATCTAGTAGCCAAGTTCACAGCTAGGTGACGTTGAAGGTAGCAAAACTGGGAACTACTTGACATTGATCGTCTGCAATCCTTACTTGAATTACAAAAGATAACACCCACCAATACAGCCATCACAATTAACACCGGTTAACAGACTAATTCTACACACACCCAAAGTACACGGAGCTACATGACCACGTTGCCGCAGCCCCTAACCTGAGGAACCAACCAACCAAATTACATGTGATTAAGATTTATATATATTGCTGGTTGGTTGCTTCCTCAGTTTAGGGGCTGCGACAACGCGGTCATGTAGCCCCGTGTACTTTGGGTGTGTGTAGAATCTGTCTGATAACCGGTGTTAATTGTGATGACTGTATTAGTGTGTGTATCGGTTTTAATGCAAGTAAGAACTGCAGACATTGAATTTTTTCAAGTAGTTCCTACTTTTGCCGCCAAACGCCACCGTTAACGACCAACTAGTTCAGAACTTAGTTATCAGATGGCACCGCAGTCGGCTCTTTACGACGAATGTAGGAACCTAAGAACGTTAGTCATATTTTTTACCTATATATAAATTAGCTTCACACAGGTTTAATTAGTGGAAGGTTCTTTAACATGCCATAAATCTATGACATGGGACCGCCGACTTTACTTCCCCTCCGATGGAAGGCATACTGAGGGATTTCTAATGTTCTTAAAAAATCCGGCGACTTCGGCCAGGTTTGAACCCGCGATCTTGGACATAGAAGCTCAGCATGCTACCAACTACGCCACCGAAGCCGCTTACATATATACTAGCAGGTACCCGCGGCTTCGCTCGCGATCAAGACAATGGGGAAGATGCATTATTGCTGATAGTTGGTTTATTCTATTACAGCAATCGCGGCTACAGGTGGGTGGATTCAAATTCTGAGAATTCTGATACATACAGTATATAGATATGAGCAGCAAAGTGGGAATTTTATAGAGTTGTGAACACATTTGAAAATTTTAGTTTTGGTTTTGCCATCTTCTGCTGAGACATAACGATTTTGTTGTCCGGATACTCGCCAGCACGCCACATACAGTTGTCCATGGGAAATAATGGTTTTGTCTAAACGTACACCTGGAATGGCAAATCTATCTGAATATGGGGAATTAAAAGTATTTTTCCTTAAGGTATTCTGGGTATAATTTTGCCACACTTATTGATGATTTGAACGTCAACATGTCGCTATTAATAGACCTATAGTAAAATATCTCTCACCTTGGTCGCTGATATACATTATGCAGTCACTTCCAGTGTTACATCCCAGGGATTGAAATTCTCCAACAACCCTTTTGCCTCACATGCCTCTCTAAGTAATTAAAATTCCCGATTGTTGTTGTTTGAGTCTTAAGTTTCTTGACTGGTTTGATGCAGACCTCCATGCCTCGCTCTCCTGAGCTAATCGTTTCATCACTACATAGCTACCACACCCTACATCCGAGGCAATCTGTATAACCCTGGTCTACCCCTACAGTTCTTGTCCTTGACCCTCCCATCCATAACTAAGCTTGCTATTCCTGGGTGTCTTAATATGTGTCGTACCAACCTATCTCTTCTCTTCATTAGCAGTCGCCAGAAACATCTCTCCTCTCCCACTCGTCTTAATAGCTCTTCATTTGATACCCTATCTAAACATCTGATCTTCATCATTCTCCCGTAACACCACATTTCAAACACTTCAATTCTCCTCTTTACTGCAGCACCATTAGTCCAAGTTTCACTTCCTTATAGTGACTCAAAAGCTTTCAAAAATGACATCCTAATACCTAAATGTATATTCGATGTCAAGAGATTCCTTTTTGTGTAGAAATGCTTTCCTTGCCTGAGCCAACCTGCTTTTTATATCCTCTTTGCTTCGTCCATTACTGGTTATTTTGATTCCTAAGTACCGGTAACAGAAGTCTCCTACTTCCCGTAGCGTTTCACCTGCCAATTTGATGTCCATAGAGGTTTCTGATTTATTTCGGCTGCATTCCAATAATTTTGTTTTACATTTATTGATTTTCATCATGAATTCATTCGTCAAGACGGAGTCCATACCATTCAAAAACTCGTTCAAATCTTCTGGCGTATTGGCCAAGATGACGATGTCATCAGCAAATCTCAGAGATGAAATTATTTCTCCTTGAATCTTCACTCCGACTTTAAATTGTTCTCCAATTTCCTGATTATTGTGTTTTTAGAGATCTTTGAAATGCGTTGCCCTCGCGCATGGTGTAGATGCATTGTCAAAGGAAAACATTCCATGTTACGAACATGGGCCGAATAACCTGTACCGAAAGCCTATTCTGGACAGCAGTTCCTTGAACTCAGATTTGCCAACATTTTATTGTATCTTTCCATGTGGTATGTCTCTGTACCTCAACATACAGAAGAGTGCTTTAAAAATCATGTCTTGTGTAAATTTTGGAAAATGTAGTGAGAGTGGTTTTTGCCGGAGTGGATACTCGCTAGTAGAAATTCTTTTCAGTAAAATAGACTGGTTCACAATTTGGTAAGTGCACATTGAGCTTCTGGCGTATTGGCCAAGATGACTATGTCATCAGCAAATCTCAGAGATGAAATTATTTCTCCTTGAATCTTCACTCCGACTTTAAATTGTTCTCCAATTTCCTGATTATTGTGTTTTTAGAGATCTTTGAAATGCGTTGCCCTCGCACATGGTGTAGATGCATTGTCAAAGGAAAACATTCCATGTTACGAACATGGGCCGAATAACCTGTACCGAAAGCCTATTCTGGACAGCAGTTCCTTGAACTCAGATTTGCCAACATTTTATTGTATCTTTCCATGTGGTATGTCTCTGTACCTCAACATACAGAAGAGTGCTTTAAAAATCATGTCTTGTGTAAATTTTGGAAAATGTAGTGAGAGTGGTTTTTGCCGGAGTGGATACTCGCTAGTAGAAATTCTTTTCAGTAAAATAGACTGGTTCACAATTTGGTAAGTGCACATTGAGGTATATGACGGCGGGATGCCTTAAGTGTTAAGGAAACGGCAATAGGCGCCTAAGAGCTTCGTTGCTATTGAAACTATGACCAGACCGATATTTGTACTTAACTATACGGGATTTGTGAGCCCAGTGTTTATGAAATTGAACGTAGCTATATCGCTACCTTTATTTAATAGCCGCTACTGTAGTGTTTAAAAATTAAAGGTGGTATTAGAAGGCGCTTCCCCTAATATTTTTTACCCCTGGCACTACAGCCCATGAAGGGCCTAGGCCTATCATGCGACCGCTTCCCAGCCATTTGGCCTGCAGATATTGTGGTGACGCGTGTTCAGTGCATAGTGTCCTCTCAGCCGTTAATCTTGTTCTTCGTGACCGTCACGCTGCCTCACAGCTACTCAATTGTCCTCACGAATCTGAGTTCAGCCCGTTGCAGCCCTCACGTCAGTGTCTAAAATCTCTGACGGAGCCGGGAATCGAACCCGGGGCCTCCGGATGGGAGGCAGGCGCGCTACACTGTTCTTATTGTGTTTATATATATCTTGAAAAAGATAATAAATGAATTGGCATTGCCTCCTAGAGGGATATATAGAAAATCGGCCATTTGGCCTGCAGATATTGTGGTGACGCGTGGTCGGTGCATAGTGTCCCCTCTGCCGTTAATCTTGTTCTTCGTGACCGGCGCGCTGCCTCACAGCTACACAATTGTCCTCACGAATCTGAGTTCAGCCCGTTGCAGCCCTCACGTCAGTGTCTAAAATCTCTGACGGAGCCGGGAATCGAACCCGGGGCCTCCGGACGGGAGGCAGGCGCGCTACACTGTTCTTATTGTGTTTATATATATCTTGAAAAAGATAATAAATGAATTGGCATTGCCTCCTAGAGGGATATATAGAAAATCGGATGTCATACCTTGAGGTAGTGTTGCCATGGAAACGGACTTGCGATTAGTTCATCAATCAGAGCGAAGATAGTTTTCTGTGAATATCTTTGAAACTGTTGGTTTTAGCGCCTTAAAATGTAGTTTTCGGTGTCCCGTAGGGACATACCGAGTATTGTTTCTTGCATCGAGGGGAGTAAAATGAGCTTTGTCCGGTCTTTATGCGACAACTTCGATATTTTGTCCTGGTTGAGTATTTTTGGTGACTTTTCAGTTATGTTGCCCATTCCACGGGAACAATGATTTATTTCCGGACAAAAGGCAGCCTATATGTTATCCCTTGGTATAAGCTGTCTCCATTTCAAATTTCATCCAAATCCGTCCAGCCGTTTTAGTGTCAAGAGGTAACAAACTAACACACACACTCTCACACACACACACACACACACACACACACACACACACACACACACGGACACACAGATTTTCACAATTATAATATACTAGCAGGTACCCGCGGCTTCGCTCTCGATCAAGACAATGGGGACGATGCATTATTGCTGATAGTTGGTTTATTCTATTACAGCAATCGCGGCTACAGGTGGGTGGATTCAAATTCTGAGAATTCTGATACATACAGTATATAGATATGAGCAGCAAAGTGGGAATTTTATAGAGTTGTGAACACATTTGAAAATTTTAGTTTTGGTTTTGCCATCTTCTGCTGAGACATAACGATTTTGTTGTCCGGATACTCGCCAGCACGCCACATACAGTTGTCCATGGGAAATAATGGTTTTGTCTAAACGTACACCTGGAATGGCAAATCTATCTGAATATGGGGAATTAAAAGTATTTTTCCTTAAGGTATTCTGGGTATAATTTTGCCACACTTATTGATGATTTGAACGTCAACATGTCGCTATTAATAGACCTATAGTAAAATATCTCTCACCTTGGTCGCTGATATACATTATGCAGTCACTTCCAGTGTTACATCCCAGGGATTGAAATTCTCCAACAACCCTTTTGCCTCACATGCCTCTCTAAGTAATTAAAATTCCCGATTGTTGTTGTTTGAGTCTTAAGTTTTTTGACTGGTTTGATGCAGCCCTCCATGCCTCGCTCTCCTGAGCTAATCGTTTCATCACTACATAGCTACCACACCCTACATCCGAGGCAATCTGTATAACCCTGGTCTACCCCTACAGTTCTTGTCCTTGACCCTCCCATCCATAACTAAGCTTGCTATTCCTGGGTGTCTTAATATGTGTCGTACCAACCTATCTCTTTTCTTCATTAGCAGTCGCCAGAAACATCTCTCCTCTCCCACTCGTCTTAATAGCTTTTCATTTGATACCCTATCTAACCATCTGATCTTCATCATTCTCCCGTAACACCACATTTCAAACGCTTCAATTCTCCTCTTTACTGCAGCACCATTAGTCCAAGTTTCACTTCCTTATAGTGACTCAAAAGCTTTCAAAAATGACATCCTAATACCTAAATGTATATTCGATGTCAAGAGATTCCTTTTTGTGTAGAAATGCTTTCCTTGCCTGAGCCAACCTGCTTTTTATATCCTCTTTGCTTCGTCCATTACTGGTTATTTTGCTTCCTAAGTACCGGTAACAGAAGTCTCCTACTTCCCGTAGCGTTTCACCTGCCAATTTGATGTCCATAGAGGTTTCTGATTTATTTCGGCTGCATTCCAATAATTTTGTTTTACATTTATTGATTTTCATCATGAATTCATTCGTCAAGACGGAGTCCATACCATTCAAAAACTCGTTCAAATCTTCTGGCGTATTTGCCAAGATGACGATGTCATCAGCAAATCTCAGAGATGAAATTATTTCTCCTTGAATCTTTACTCCGACTTTAAATTGTTCTCCAATTTCCTGATTATTGTGTTTTTAGAGATCTTTGAAATGCGTTGCCCTCGCACATGGTGTAGATGCATTGTCAAAGGAAAACATTCCATGTTACGAACATGGGCCGAATAACCTGTACCGAAAGCCTATTCTGGACAGCAGTTCCTTGAACTCAGATTTGCCAACATTTTATTGTATCTTTCCATGTGGTATGTCTCTGTACCTCAACATACAGAAGAGTGCTTTAAAAATCATGTCTTGTGTAAATTTTGGAAAATGTAGTGAGAGTGGTTTTTGCCGGAGTGGATACTCGCTAGTAGAAATTCTTTTCAGTAAAATAGACTGGTTCACAATTTGGTAAGTGCACATTGAGCTTCTGGCGTATTGGCCAAGATGACTATGTCATCAGCAAATCTCAGAGATGAAATTATTTCTCCTTGAATCTTCACTCCGACTTTAAATTGTTCTCCAATTTCCTGATTATTGTGTTTTTAGAGATCTTTGAAATGCGTTGCCCTCGCACATGGTGTAGATGCATTGTCAAAGGAAAACATTCCATGTTACGAACATGGGCCGAATAACCTGTACCGAAAGCCTATTCTGGACAGCAGTTCCTTGAACTCAGATTTGCCAACATTTTATTGTATCTTTCCATGTGGTATGTCTCTGTACCTCAACATACAGAAGAGTGCTTTAAAAATCATGTCTTGTGTAAATTTTGGAAAATGTAGTGAGAGTGGTTTTTGCCGGAGTGGATACTCGCTAGTAGAAATTCTTTTCAGTAAAATAGACTGGTTCACAATTTGGTAAGTGCACATTGAGGTATTTGACGGCGGGATGCCTTTAAGTGTTAAGGAAACGGCAATAGCCGCCTAAGAGCTTCGTTGCTATTGAAATTATGACCAGACCGATATTTGTACTTAACTATACGGGATTTGTGAGCCCAGTGTTTATGAAATTGAACGTAGCTATATCGCTACCTTTATTTAATAGCCGCTACTGTAGTGTTTAAAAATTAAAGGTGGTATTAGAAGGCGCTTCCGATAATATATTTTACCCCTGGCACTACAGCCCATGAAGGGCCTAAGCCTATCATGCGACCGCTTCCCAGCCATTTGGCCTGCAGATATTGTGGTGACGCGTGGTCAGTGCATAGTGTCCTCTCAGCCGTTAATCTTGTTCTTCGTGACCGGCACGCTGCCTCACAGCTACTCAATTGTCCTCACGAATCTGAGTTCAGCCCGTTGCAGCCCTCACGTCAGTGTCTAAAATCTCTGACGGAGCCGGGAATCGAACCCGGGGCCTCCGGATGGGAGGCAGGCGCGCTACACTGTTCTTATTGTGTTTATATATATCTTGAAAAAGATAATAAATGAATTGGCATTGCCTCCTAGAGGGATATATAGAAAATCGGCCATTTGGCCTGCAGATATTGTGGTGACGCGTGGTCAGTGCATAGTGTCCCCTCTGCCGTTAATCTTGTTCTTCGTGACCGGCGCGCTGCCTCACAGCTACACAATTGTCCTCACGAATCTGAGTTCAGCCCGTTGCAGCCCTCACGTCAGTGTCTAAAATCTCTGACGGAGCCGGGAATCGAACCCGGGGCCTCCGGACGGGAGGCAGGCGCGCTACACTGTTCTTATTGTGTTTATATATATCTTAAAAAAGATAATAAATGAATTGGCATTGCCTCCTAGAGGGATATATAGAAAATCGGATGTCATACCTTGAGGTAGTGTTGCCATGGAAACGGACTTGCGATAAGTTCATCAATCAGAGCGAAGATAGTTTTCTGCGAATATCTTTGAAACTGTTGGTTTTAGAGCCTTAAAATGTAGTTTTCGGTGTCCCGTAGGGACATACCGAGTATTGTTTCTTGCATCGAGGGGAGTAAAATGAGCTTTGTCCGGTCTTTATGCGACAACTTCGATATTTTGTCCTGGTTGAGTATTTTTGGTGACTTTTCAGTTATGTTGCCCATTCCACGGGAACAATTATTTATTTCCGGACAAAAGGCAGCCTATATGTTATCCCATGGTATAAGCTGTCTCCATTTCAAATTTCATCCAAATCCGTCCAGCCGTTTTAGTGTCAAGAGGTAACAAACTAACACACACACTCTCTCACACACACACACACACACACGGACACACAGATTTTCACAATTATAATATATATAGGGATATATATATATTGTTGCAGACTATTGAAGAAGAAGAAGAAGAAGAAGAAGAAGAGGAAAACTAAGGGATGACATGTTCCGCTCGTCAAGCGAGCATCATCATATCCAAATAAGCAAGACAAATGGCTCTACAAAACACTTGCTTATTTGGATCTGATAATGCTCGCTTGACGAGAAAAACATGTCATCCCTTAGTTTTCTTCTAATTCAATAGTCCGCAACAATATACAGGGTGGTTCAGCTAGAAGGGCCATCTCAAATATCTACGGAACCGTTTACGATATCGTCATTCTGTTTTCAAATTCTCAAATTGTACAGTATTACGGGGCTCATACAACACGGTCCATTTCGTCTCCAGCACATACGTATTTACCGAGAAACCGGTAGCAACTTTGGTTTTTTAAATGGGACTATACTAATTTCACCCACTGGAACAACTACGAATCAAGTAACAAGTTCAGTGATGTGCTTATTTTGCAAATTGCTTGTGCAGTTGCAGTCGGACACTGGTAAGTTAGTTGACAATCAGGCCATTCACAATGCGCAGTCGTGAAAACGCACGGAGTAAACAATATAGGGATTCATCCTTCATTCATTGTGCGAGTAAGTATATGTTTATTTGCGAGGAGGCATGACCGATAAAGTCAAACACTCAAATATATGGACGATTTTGAGTTGTAGAGTTTATTTATGTTGCTGCTAACAGAACAGTGACAGTGTGACAGTGTACCTGAGAATGAAAAGGCAAGGCGACATCAATCTGTGTACTGTTCTCATTGGCTGTTGTGTTGCAGTCGGTAGTTGGGTAGTTCGCAGTCAAATATAAATTTGGCGACTGCCAACTGCCATGAGAGAGCACGGGTCTGACTTCAACTGCCGACTGCGCATTGTGAATGAGCCTTAGCACAACGTCCATAAGTTTTGCAGTAAAGAGTTTGTGTATCTTCCTAAACCGAAAGGTGAATAGCGCACTAAATATCCGATAAATTAAAATTGATGCTCAACTGAAATTTGTACCAAATTTAAACTAAGTCCCCTTACGAAATTAAAACCAAGGAATACATATACCCGAGTCATGTTACACCGCTGTGATTGACTGTGATACACAGTGTGCAACTAGGAGTGAACATACCTGAGCCATATTACATTGTATTTGACTGCGATACATAGCGCGCACCAAGGAGTAAACATAACTGAGCCATATTACATCGCTGAATTTGACTTCGATTCATAGCGCGCACCATGGAGTAAACATAACTGAGTCATATTACATCGCTGTATTTGACTGCGATACATAGCGTGCACCAAGGAGTAAACATAACTGCGTCATATTACATCGCTGTATTTGACTGCGATACATAGCGCGCACCATGGAGTAACATAACTGAGTCATATTACATTGCTGTATTTGACTGCGATTCATAGCGCGCACCAAGGAGTAAACATAACTGACTCACATTACATCGCTGTCGCTGACTGCGGTACATAGCGCGAACCGAGGAGTAAACATAACTGAGTCATATTACATTGCTGTATTTGACTGCGATTCATAGCGCACACCAAGGAGTAAATAAAACTGCGTCATATTACATCGCTGTATTTGACTGCGATACACAGCGCGCACCAGGGTGTAAACATAACTGAGTAATATTACATCGCTGTTGCTGACTGCGATACATAGCGTGCACGAAGGAGTAAACATAACGTAGTCATATTACATCACTGTCGCTGACTGCGATACATAGTGCGCACCACGGAGTAAACATAACTCAGTCATATTACATCGCTGTATTTGACTGCGATACTGCACACCAAGGAGTAAACGCACCTGAGTCATATTAAATCTCTGTCGCTGCCTGGGATACATAGCGCGCACCAAGGAGTAAACGTACCTGAGTCATGTTACATCACTGTTGCTGAGTGCGATACATAGCGCGCACCAAGGAGTAAACATAACTGACTCATATTACATCGCTGTATTTGACTGCGATTCATAGCGCACACCAAGGAGTAAACAAAACTGCGTCATATTTCATCGCTGTATATGACTGCGATACATAGCGCGCACCAGGGTGTAAACATAACTGAGTCATATTACATCGCTGTTGCTGCGATACATAGCGCGCACCAAGGAGTAAACATAACGTAGTCATATTACATCACTGTCGCCGACTGCGATACATAGCGCGCACCACGGAGTAAACATAACTGAGTCATATTACATCGCTGTATTTGACTGCGATACATAGCGCGCACCATGGAGTAAACATAACGTAGTCATATTACATCACTGTCGCTGACTGCGATACATAGCGCGCACCAAGGAGTAAACGTACCTGAGTCATATTAAATTAATCTCTGTCGCTGCCTGGGATACATAGCGCGCACCAAGGAGTAAACGTACGTGAGTCATGTTACATCACTGTTGCTGAGTGCGATACATAGCGCGCACCAAGGAGTAAACATAACTGACTCATATTACATCGCTGTATTTGACTGCGATTCATAGCGCACACCAAGGAGTAAACAAAACTGCGTCATATTTCATCGCTGTATTTGACTGCGATACATAGCGCGCACCAGGGAGTAAACATAACGTAGTCATATTACATCATTGTCGCTGACTGCGATACATAGCGCGCACCAAGGAGTAAACGTACCTGAGTCATATTAAATTAATCTCTGTCGCTGCCTGGGATACATAGCGCGCACCAAGGAGTAAACGTACGTGAGTCATGTTACATCACTGTTGCTGAGTGCGATACATAGCGCGCACCAAGGAGTAAACATAACTGACTCATATTACATCGCTGTATTTGACTGCGATACATAGCGCGCACCAGGGAGTAAACAAAACGTAGTCATATTACATCACTGTCGCTGACTGTGATACATAGCGTGCACCAAGGAGTAAACGTACCTGAGTCATATTAAATTAATCTCTGTCGCTGCCTGGGATACATAGCGCGCACCAAGGAGTAAACGTACGTGAGTCATGTTACATCACTGTTGCTGAGTGCGATACATAGCGTACCAATGAGTGAACGTACCTGAGTCATATTACATCGCTGTCGCTGACTGCGATGGACAGCGCGCACCAGGAAGGAGTTGAAGATACCCAGCATGATGAGCGGGAGTATCATGAAGGTGATGCTGGAGAACCAGTAGAACACTGAGCGATACAACTCGTTTTCCCCCATGACGGAGTAGTCGAGATGCACCGAGCTGTCTGACCTGGTCACCTGCCACTCAAAGGGGGTGGTGGCGGTCGCCAGGAAGCACATGGTAAACACCACCACGATCACCTTGCGCGCTCGAGACTCAGTACACAAAACCCGGCCCCGCAGCGGGTGACACACGGCAATGTAGCGCTCCACCGTGAAGGAGACCGTCAGCCATATGCTTGAGGTACCTGCAACAACACCAGGACACTTTTATTATTATTGAATATCCAAAAAGCAATACAGGAACCCTATTTTACCAGAGGTACATTAGGGTTGTAAATTAAAAACAAAGCAAATACAAATATTACTAACATAGTTTACAAAAAAAAAATAAGAGTTTAGTGCTTTTCAGTCGGTCAACACGAATGTACCCAAAAGAGATGGGTTATGCCCTAATCCTGAAATAAATTACATGAGATTAATAAAACACTAGGATGACCAGTTTCGATCGTCAAGCGATCATCATCAGATCCAATACACTTAGGCTATAAAATCTATGTTTGAAATACAGGTGAAAATATTTACAATATGTACAATTATTTAGTTGCAGTATTGGTACTGCAACTGTCAGTGTATGCTAAATGCAGTATATATGTTAGGTGAAATGCTAAATGGTGATGGCTATCCGGAGATTGTACTTTAGAGAGATTATATGGTTGTAAACTATGGTTAAACTATAAAAATTTTAGGCTAACTACTTATCTGATTGTCTTCCGTACTACAGCTATTCGCTGTGCGGACGCACAGCGAGTTCAAGTGAGCACGGAAACTGCGAATAGCTGTAGTACGGAAGACAATCAGATAAGTAGTTAGCCTAAAATTTTTATAGTTTAACCATAGTTTACAACCATATAATCTCTCTAAAGTACAATCTCCGGATAGCCATCACCATTTAGCATTTCACCTAACATATATACTGCATTTAGCATACACTGACAGTTGCAGTACCAATACTGCAACTAAATAATTGTACATATTGTAAATATTTTCACCTGTATTTCAAACATAGATTTTATAGCCTAAGTGTATTGGATCTGATGATGATCGCTTGACGATCGAAACTGGTCATCCTAGTGTTTTATTAATCTCATGTAATTTATTTCAGGATTAGGGCATAACCCATCTCTTTTGGGTACATTCGTGTTGACCGACTGAAAAGCACTAAACTCTTGTTTACTAAGGCAACACTGAAAATATGGCTTCAAACACCACAAAAAAAAAAAAAATGTTGAGGAAAGTGAGAAATTGTCCTAAACAGCACTGCCTCTTGAAAATATGGTACAGAGGTTTTGAAAGTTCCAGGTTACAGCTATTAAGGTGGCATTGTAAATAGTATCTTTCCTTTTCAAAAACAGGACAGTCACATATAAGGTGACACACCGATTGAGGCAGTCCACTAAAACATAAATAGTCGTCTGTTGCTATTTTAAAACGTTAAAAATAAGACTTGAATTTTCCATGACCAGTTAAAAATTGTGTGAGGACAGAGTTTGGCACTAATAATTTTGATAACAGTCGATTTTGTACTTCCGGGAAGAATATTTCTCTTGTTACAGATCCTTTCAGGCTAGATGTCCATGCGATATTCCATTCGTGTAATATGTATTTCCTTATCTGCCTTTTAACGTAACATATTGGAGTCTTACTATATGTTATTTAAAGAAGTGTCGTAGCCGCTGATTTTGCTAATTGGTCTGCCCATTCATTACCAGCCAATCAGACATCCGCCCTGTTTGTAACTGGAAGGATTAGGGCAGGTACTCAGATAATAAGGGTTTCATCTCGATATTTACCAGGAATTAATTTGAAAATCCCCGCTGAAAATCAATACGTGGAATAGCCACTGTCACAATTGCCTGATCTTCAAGTTTGAAACTACCAAGTATGTCTTAACAAGCTCGATTACACTGGAGATATTGAACGCAAAATATACTTGTATGTAAATAAAGTGACTGCTGTTAAACTTACGGACTTCAGTAATCGTATTCATCAGCCCCGCTTTAATGGGTGTGTATGAATGTAATCTGCCCGATAACCTTATTCTTTTGGTGTCGGAACAAATGTGTCTTCTTGTAATTGGTGCTAGGTGTGGGAAGATGGCGATCGTTGCCTAAGATGGATTCCATCCTGGCATTTTTCTGAGAAGGAATGATAACCCACGGAGATGGAAATCGAATTAATCTCTTATCCTCACGAGGGCGAGTGTACCTCGTTCTAATCCTCATACAGAAAAACTGTAGGCAGAGCCAGGAATATAACCCAGAGTCTTGAACCATTTTAACAAAATTGAATAGTAAATCTAGTACCGACAGCGGTAGCTACGCTCACTAAAGGGCAGCACCAGGCCATGGGGACAAGCTCTCTGCGGTCTCGGTAGACGTGGGTTCAAGCCCTTCCATCGGACGTCCTTGAAATGGTTTTCCGTGGTTTCCCATTTTCAACTCCAGGTAAATGCTGGGATGGTATTTTCTGACAGGCCCGGTCGCTTCCTTCCACATTCTTGACCAGTTTCATTCATCTTCATTCATTTCATCTCTTATTAACTCCTGTCATAAGGTTGGTATCCGGCCGTAAAAACCATCCGCCACATAGTATTTCATCGCTTCTCATCCCCGACCCCGTTGGAAACTAGAATAATAAGGGGTAGACATGCAATAGTAAATCTAGTGTGAAGCCGTCATAGGATCACTCTTAACCAGATATTGTCAATAAGGTTCGGGTGTGGAGAGTTCCCTCTCCAGTCAATGCAGCAAGATACTGTGCTCCGGGTGATAGCTGTTCAGAGACATCAAATGGTCAGGCTACTTTCCTATACTACTGTATATGCTACAGACTAAGAATAAAGCACCATCCAAGTATAGTTTCAGGAAGTTACATTGCCAAAGGAAATACTCGTGAAATGCATTCCATAGGATGAGTAAGAGTTCAAAAACTACAGGATACCATCTTTTTTTTGTTAACTAACATAGGCTAGTCTATGTGTGGAAGAATCATAGTTTGTCTGTCTTTTTTTTAATTCTCCGTAATTATTGTTTGTTTGTATGAATGCTGTTAATTTGAGAACGGCTGAGTGGATCAACATATCCATCAAAGACAATGGTCCAAATTATCACCGTTCCGCCCATTAAAATGGGGCTACAAGGAGAATTCCCGCATCATTAATATACAGTGAGTCCGGGAATATTCTCCGCAGCGCCTACATGCGTCTGGGAGAGCTAGCTACAGCAGTTACGTTGGTAGCACGGCTGCCGCTTGCAACATCTTTACTTAGTATACAACAAAGTCCCCGATTCTTGAATGTTACGGGTAAACTCGAGAACCACTGGATGGATTTTGATGCGGTTTTCACCATTCTGTAAAGGATATATCGAGTATGATTTCTGTAGAAAATAATTTATTTATGATCAAAGGAAGCCGGGCAGTAACGATTTTAGTGGGAAAGTCGATAAAATACCTGGCGTCGAGCGCTTTGTAAGCTTACGCTGGGCAAACCGTTAAAAATATCTAAATACTATGAGTGTAAGAATTGTTCAGCATGAAAAGTTCTACAAAAAAGTCCGCGAGAGCATATGTCTTCCATACATCGCTCACTATTAGGGAACAACTGAAGCTTGTCTCTTACAGCTCTATGTGCTGTCGACTTAGAGATTCCTGTTTGTTGAGCTAATTTTCGTGTTGATTTACTTGGACCGCAGCATTATATCGGAGATTTCATCAAGTTCTTCGTCTGTTAAAAGCGTAGGCCTGCCTGTTCCCGGTACATCGTGAACTGAGCCAGTCACACGAAATTTACTTACCAAATCCCGAACGGTGTGCGGTTTAGACACTTTGAATTAGGAAACCGCGCCTGAATTCTTAATTTTACATTTTCTGTAAAAAACGTATTCCACCAAAAAAAAAAACACTCTCTCTTCAGTAGTAAACATTACCGCCTATATACTGTTGCACTCTTCCAATAATAATCTATCTGAACGCTCGCTGACTGTATTACACGCTGATGACATGCAGGCTGGCGCACTTATCGCGATACACATCGACAGCTCACACGGGGAAGTCCCGCTTTGAAGGACACAGCGCAGTGCAGCCAACTAAAACTCATGACTCAACCACTCACAGCTGCACGTACCCACTGCGGAGAACATTCTCGGGCGCCCTGTAGTTTTTGTCGTACTAAAACTGGACGAAGCTTAATTCAAGCTGTTTGAAGTGAGAAACAAAATTCAATGACCAAAGGTCGCAAGAACCAAGTTTTAAGACCAAATATAGTTTGAATATACTGCCTTCTAATTTGAAAGCGTCATATTCTTGAGGCACGCGCGGCGAGACGACGTTGCTGACAGATGCGCCATGGCGACAAGCGATCTTGACATCATGGGGTGAGTGTACCTTGTTCTTTCCTTATACAGAAAAACTGTGGGCAGAGCCAGGGATATAACCCAGGGTCTTTAACCATATTAACAAAATTAACACTAGATTTGCTATTGTATGTGTACCCCTTCTGACAGGCCCGGTCACTTCCTTACACATTCTTGACCAGTTTCATTCATCTCCATTCATTTCATCTCATATTAAATCCTGTCATGAGCCGCCACATAGTATTTCATCGCAGGAAGTTACATATAGTGAGTGATGATCAGGGCACGAATTTCCATGACCTAAAATGCTAACGAAATGATCTATAATATGACTGAAAAAATCGAATAAAATGAGCCGAAAACTTAATAAATTACCTAATTACCCATAAGAATGAAATTTTACAACCAATTTATTCATCGAATTTATATAGATATACTTATGTTACTGACATGTCAGCCCGCCCCGTGGTTTTGGGGTAGTACGCCTGCCTCTCACCCGGGTTCGATTCCCGGCTCCGTGGGGGATTTTAGAAATTGACGTGAGGGCTGGAACGGGGTGCACTCAGCCTCGTGAAGACAATTGAGTAGCTGGCTGGCAGTGAGGCAGCGGCCTGGTAATGAAAATCAAGATTAACGGCCGAGGGGACCCAATGCGCTGACCACTCATCACCCCAATATCTGCAGGCTAAATGGCTGGGCAGCGGTCGCTTGGTAGGCCTAGGCCCTTCATGGGCTATAGTGCCAGGAGTTATTTACATAATGTCAACACACAAAGAAATGCAAGCATAAAATTACACTTGGCACAGCCTATTTTGCAGAAAAGAATTTCACAGTCGGTATGTAAATAAACATCCTGGCTGAATTCCGAAATTATTTGTTTGAAATGAGCAGCCCTAGATGGCTTTAAATTCGGCATTAAAATACACTGGAAATAACAATCGCAGCCGGCAAAACAAATTCACTCAGCACACGTAAGGTTGCACTAAGATACTGGGCCTACTGTAGACTGTCCTGCTACTGTTGCTTTCAATATCGCTCCTGGATTAGTTGCAAGTACAGGTGTTCTCCTGGAATGTGGATATTCCCAAGAAGTAAGGACTGAACAAAGTTATTTGAGTCTTCAAACTGACAATGAGTTGTGAAGAGTTTTATGTCTCTGCATTCATCCTCACTTTAAGTTCTGATAATATTCAATACCGTACGCAAAAGCATCAACACTCTTAAAAATATGAGAAAATTACTCAAAAATTATAAAATAGTCCAATAAACTCCATAAAATTTCCAAATAATGACGCATACTCTTAGAAAATTACATAAAAATAAACAAGTAGGCTAGTTCCGTGAAGAAATATACAGCCTATTTTCATATAGCTTACTTATGTTAATTGCCTCCATCAACATACAAACTTTCAGTTTGATTGCTGCAATAGATTCGTAGATATTGAGAACCGTCTAAATATTTCGGATGGTCACCATGTTGGAATTTTATATATGTAGGTCTTAGAGTTATGTACTATTACATGAAGATTATTGTGTAGGTGTATTATTCAAACTTCAATTGCATGATTAGGACACAAGACATAATAACGAGATTTTAAAATTTCACACAGCTGCCATATTGTGGTTATGAAAACAATTGAAACAAATTAGATGCCAGTGGATTAAAATTTGTATAAGCATATACTGTACCAAGTTTCACTGCGCTCGGATGGTTAAATCGCGAGAAATGTCTATTTAAATATTTATATTTCGCGTCGCCACCATTTTGGATTTGTGGTCACCAGGTTATTGAAAGTCCCATAGGTGAACTTATGTTCATAGCCTCTATCAACGTACACAATTTCAGTTTGATTGCTGCCATAGATTAATAGATATGGAGAACCGTCTAAATATTTCGGAAGGTGGCCATGTTGGATGTTTATAAATGTAGGCCATACAGTTATGTACTCTTAGATGCCGATTATTACGTAGGTTCATTATTCAAACGTTCAATTTGATCGCATGATTAATACACAGGAAATACAATCTTAATTGTAAAATTTCGCACAGCCGCCATTTTGAGGTTATGTAAACAATGGAACTAAACTAGATGCCAGTGCATTTCGATGTGTATAAACATTTACTGTACCATATTTCACTGCCCTCAGATGGTTAAATCGTGAGAAAAGTTTATTGAAATATTTCAATTTCGCTTGGTCACCATGTTCGTTTTGAACTTTACAGGTTTTTTAATGTTGCATGGATGAACTTGTAGTTGTGCCCTTTATCACCGCACAAAATTTTAGGGCGATGTCAGTAATAGTTTTGGAGATATAGTATGCCGGTGAAATATTTCGCACAGCCGCCATGTTGGATTGCTGAGATGTAATAAAATTTGAAGGGCACGGTCTGAGTCGGCCAAAGTGGTGCTATGACTTCACCGAGTTTCATTGAAATCGCTCCAGCCGTTTAGATTTCATTAAGGGGAGACACACACAAATACACACACTCGGACAATAGGTGATTTCATAAGCCTATTTATTCATAAATGAAAATAGGCAAAAAACGACAAAAATGACGCAATACATTTGTATTTTTAAAATGTGGGAACTGTGATCATGATTTATGTGTAAGTTAGCAATGTTTATAAAAGGAAGCTTGTAGTTTAACGTGACCGTTAATCTTGAGATCATGAGCCACGGGACCTCCTTTTTACGTGGAATCCGAACCACAGGACATGGCATTTCACTTCGAAAATCTCACATGCATTGACCGGGAATCGAACCCGGACCGCCTTGGTGAGAGGCACTGCAATGTTTATGATGTCACCAAAATCCGTGCCTTGGTGATGATTAAGTTTAGTATCGCTGAGGATTATCTTGTCCTGTCAAAGAGATAAAGATAGGTCCAAATGCAGCCATGGCAGTACGTACTTCAGAGACTACTCTTTACTTGCCATCTGCTGTATGTCCGTAAAACACCATCCAGTTTACAAACTGCATATACATTTTCATGGACAAAGACTCGAAGTCTGATTACCAGGATAAAAGCGAATGTGATCCTATAATGTTAATGTTTAAGATCAGATGACCTCGTTGTTCTATCCTTTAAAATAATAATAATAAATAAATCATCATCATTATCGGGGGCGTGGGGGTGCAGTGGTCAAACCGTTTGGCTCTCACCAAGGTGGATCGCGTTAGATTCCCAGTCAATGAATTTTCGAAGTGAAATGCCATGTCCTGTGGTTTGGATTCCACGTAAAAAAGGAGGTTCCGTGGCTCATGATAGCAAGATTAACGGTCACGTAAAACTTCAAACTTCCGTCCTTTGCCTGTTATTACTTTCTATTGGTAATAGGCTATTAGAACCGCCTTAAATTACATTTAGACTAGGATATAGAAGAAAGCGACCATACTTAGGAGCCATCCTTGCATTTACATGGAGTGAAACCATGCAAAAACCACTTCCAGGATGATTGAGGTAGGAATACAACCCTCTCTTCTTAGGTCTTCCCCTCGAAGCTGAGTGTACACCTTTCCACCCCTCAGACCTGAATTAAGACGTTTCTTGACAGAGCCGGTTATCGAACCCAGATCTCCGCCAAAATGCTAGCCACTACGCCACTGTATGCAGAGGAGTTCATCAGCCCAGTGGGTAAGGAAATCCACAGAGCGGCCTTGATAACTTATGGCCTTACAACCTGGCAGATAACAATGAGGAAAACCACGCAACCATAAACAACTCAAGAGGTCAAAGTTTATGATATGCGCAATGATCTGGGTTTCATATAGACTTGGCCTCTAGCTTATATGGATTTTTGACTGGGATTGGACGCGTACCAAACTTCCCAATGAGGAAAAAGATAGGGTATCATCCTCAAATGCTGAAAGAGACGCAATTAGCCGTTGTCCTTTACTATTTGACATTATATTCCAGGTTTCCTTGTTGACCCTGAAGAATTCGACTAGGAATCACATTGAAATGCATCCCGTGGCGTAGCAATGCTCACCACAACCACGATGAGAAACTGCAGCAAGTCCGGAGAGCGGAGGTTCGAATCCCGGCTCTCACAACGGATTTTCTGAATGTCGAAATTGCTTTTCAGTCGGTCAACGCGATTGTACCCAATTGTAAAGGGTGATTCCCCAATCCTGAAAAAAATACTTGGATTCATAAATACACTTGGATTACCAGTTTTGATCGTCAAGCGATCATCATCAGATCCATTACACTTAGGATATTAAATCTATGTCTACAAGTATGGGTGATGTATATTTACAATATGTACACTAATTTAGTTGCAGTAGTAGGATTGACTAGTTGTGTTAGTTTAACTTAAATGTAATTCAAAATTACTTTTCTGGCTATTTAATTTATCTGAGAGCAGTGGAAATAGGCAAAACCAATCTTTATTTAGAGCTTAGTATACAGGCAACTAATATGACAATTGTTTTAGAAAATTCAAGATGGCGGCAGTTTGAAATGTTAGACATTCTGTTTGTTTGTCGTATCCTATTCCAGCGATCAAAGGGAAAATTCGTATAATGAGTTGTTGCTTCATTTGAGGGCTTGGACATCGTGGTCAGTTAGCCTCATGTACTTGGGTGTGTATAAATAAATAAATAAATAAATAAATAAATAAATAAATAAATAAATAAATAAATAAATAAATAAATAAATATATTATTCATTTATCTGATAATCCGTGATATCGTTGTGTCTGTAGCAGTGTGAACCATCTCGGCATTTGCTTGGAGTAGATGTGGGAAACCATGGAAAAACACTTCCAGGATGGTTGAGGTGGAATCGAACCCACCTATTCTCAATTTTGCCTCATGAGGCTGAGTGTATCCCGTTCTAGCCCTCAGACCGGAATTAAATTTCTTGGCAGAGCCGGGAATCGAACTCGGACCTCCGAGGTGATAGCCAAGAATGCTAGCCGCTACACCGGAAGGTGGACTTAGTATGGTTGGTTCCTTAGTTTAGGGGCTGCGACAACGCGGTCATGTAGCCCCGTGTACTTTGGATGTGTGTAGAATTTGTCTGATAACCGGTATTAATTGTTAATTGTGTTAATTGTGATGACTGTATTAGTGTGTATTATCTGTGATTCAGGTAGAAGGACTGCAGACGATTATTTTTTTCAAGCAGTTCCTACTTTTTCTACCAAATGCTACTGTCCATGACACCTAGCTGCGGACGTGGCTACTAAATGCCATAGCAGTCAGCACCTGGCGGCAAACGTTGGAACTAATATAGCTGTATCAAACTAACCTACAAATTTTAGCTTCCACAAGTGTAGTTAGTGGAAGGTACTTTTTCATCCCATAAATCTATGACATTGGACCGCCGCGCCGGTTTTACTTCCTCTCCAAAGGAAGGCATACTGAGAGATTTTTAACGCTCTTGAAAAATCTGACGACTTCGACCGGGTTGAACCCGTGGACTTAGTATAAAGAACTATTTTATTATTATTATTTTATTTATTTATTTAGCGTTTGGCTGTACATATCAACATTAGTCAAAAATAGATGTGTATTTACATTATTTACAGTTTCACTTTCAAGTTGTTAATAAAGTCTATCACAGCTGGGCCTGCTTCCACAAAGTCACTGAAGTTGCCACTGTAGGAATGCGTCGGGCAGTCATTCACTATATGCCGTATGGTCTGCCTGGGATCACCACAACTACATTCTGGTGAAGATATATATCCCCATTTGTAGAGAAGATCTGCACATCTACCATGGTTTGTTCTTATCCTGTTTAGCGTTGACCATGTTTTCCGGGGTAGATGGAAGCCACTTGGTGGTGTTGTGGAGTTTGTGATATTATTATTATTAATTATAATCATCTAATGTCATTGCATTCTGTAGCTTGCTTTTCGTAAATTATTGAAGTCGTACATGGACTTTTCTTCAAATTAACTCTCATGATTAGTTACAGAAAGATGCCTTCTCGTGTGAGAAGTCATAAATAACTCTTATTGAAAGTTATATGTTCTAGCATTTTTTATAATTGTAGTGGAGGTTGTAATTGTTTTAAGGGGTGAAAATCCTAGGTCGTCGTCCACGATGTTCTAATGTAAGCATCGTAAATTATAGGTTATACGCATGTCCATTTCTGAAAAGAACATATATTACTGAAGTTGTATTGCACAGGTCTCTCGGTAACTAGATAAAACAGTATCCATGAACTGGTACATAATTCCTTGATTTTGTATTCATGTGTTGTATATAAGCATCACCGTGTGACTTCGGACACATATTTTCCAGTGTAAGTGATAGCTTTAATGTAACACAGGGCAAGCACTGGTGACATATTTTTATGCTTCTTGCCAGAAATTACACAACGTTTGCACATTGAGTTTGAGTTTGAAATCGTACTTGCATATCACAATGTAGGTCATGTACCAAAAGCTAAGTCCATCATACGGAAAATCCATTTAATAGATGGGATAATTTTTAAATGGGAAATATCGGTGTCGAAATGTAAACATTATGTGTCAGAAAACTGTATCATAATGATAGTCATTATAACACTATTTTTCATTATGAAACAGTTTCTCCCACCAATCAGAGCTCAAGAAACACTTGTCTGACCAATTAGGTAAGGATACCTTCGCGCATGCGCTCAAAATCCAACATGTCTATATAAATTACCGAAAGTGCACCGTCCATATGTTCGCGTAAATAAACTGGCAAATATGAGACAAGAAATAGCACTGTACATTAATATCCCCAAATCCAATTTCTACACAACACATTGCTTTCAAACGACTTCGGAGACAGTTTTACTGAATACTGGTGCACAATCTGCACATATGGCATTAACGCACACAGAGCGCATGCGTCGGTTGGTCAGAGAGCTTGGAAAACAGAGATATCCTACCCAGCGCTGCACTCCGATCACAAAATTCGAGTGACTGAATCTCAACAGATATTTATGAATATTTATGTTAAAACATATAATAAAGTTATAATTATCGTCGAACATAAACAGTCGTATGCAACTCGCCTATAATGGTAATTAAGACACTCGTATGGAAATTATAATACTCGCTTACACTCGTTTTATGAACATACTCGTGTCTTAATTATTGCCATTATGGGCTCGTTGCATAATGTACTATTTTAGTTCTTCACGGAACTAGTTGTTGATTAAATAAAAAAGAATATTCTCAGTAATGAACATGTATTCTACTTTCTTATAAATGTATCGGTATAGTTATAACTCTTTATCCTTGTAAAGGAACATAATTGAGTGTTTTGTGATGAACGTTAAGTGTAACACCCAACATAAAACTGCTCGTTTATAAAATTTTGTTGTAATTCCACTTTTTCACGCAGAGGAATTGATTTGAACATTAGAAAAGTTCGCCCATATATATTTATATGGAATGGTTTATCATGCGCCATCTGCACAGAAAGCCTTTTATGTGACGCTACATATTTGTTAGCCTACTTTCGATTTTTGCAAAAAATGAAAGTAGACTTATGAGATCTACACAGGGCCAAAAATTGTGTGTCAGTCTGTGTGAGTGTGTGTGTGTGTGAGCGTGTGTACTCTGAATGTATGTCCCCCCTATCAATTCGAACACGGTGAAACCGAATTCAACGAAATTTGGTACAGAGGTAGAACTGGCAAAGGGCACCTCATTGTCATGTTATATCGCCGCCATCTTGACGGAAACATAATGGCGGCCATCCAAATGTTCAAAGCTTAAATCAAATTATGACTAACATAATTATTCGAACTCTACCAAATTTTGCAACAACATATATTTATAAGACGAGCGTCTTTTGACTAAACTACAAGGTCATCAGCTTAATAGTTTTCAGATGGTGGCCATATATGTATGCAAATTGATTCCTCTTATCAATTCAAACACGGTGAAACCGAATTCAACGAAATTTGGTACAGAGGTAGCACTAGCAAAGGGCACCTCAGTGTCATGTTTTATATCTCCACCATCTTGACGAAAACGTAATGGCGGCCACCCAAATGTTAAAAGCTTAAATCAAATTACGACCAAACTTATCATCTGATCTCTACCAAATTTTGCAACATTATATCTTTATGTATGAAGAATCTTTTGACTAAACTGCAAGGTCATCAGCCCTATACGTTGCGGATGGCGGCCATGTATGTGAGCAGATCGATTCCTCGTATCTATTCAATCACGGTGAAACCGAATTGAACAACATTTGGTACAGAGGTAGCACTAGCAAAGGGCACCTCAGTGTCTTGTTTTATATTGCCGCCATATTGACGGAAACGTAATGGCGGCCACCCAAATGTTAAAAGCTTAAATCAAATTACGGCCGACCTAATAATCTGATCTCTACCAAATTTTGCAACAACATACCTTTCTATGGGAAGCATATTTTGATCAAACTACAAGATCATCAGCCGAATAATTTTCAGATGGCGGTCATGTGTGTGTGCAAATTGATTCCCCCTATGAATTCATACACAGTGAAACCAAATTGAACGAAATTTGGTACAGAGGTAGCACGAGCAAAGAGCACCGCAGTGTCATGTTTTATATCGCTGCCATCTTGACGGAAACGTAATGGCGGCCACCCAAATATTCAAAGCTTAAATCAAATTACGACATACCTTATCATCCGATCTCTACCAAATTTTGCAACAACATATATTTATATGGCGAGAGTCTTTTGAATAAACTACAAGGTCATCAGCCCATTAGGTTGCAGATGGCGGCCATGTATGTGTGCAAATCGATTCCCTCTATCAATTCAAACACGGTAAAAGCGAATTGAACTAAATTTGGTACAGAGGTAGCACTAGCAAAGGGCACCTCAGTGTCATATTTTATATCGCCGCCATCTTGACGGAAACCGAATGGTGGTCACCCAAATGTTTAAAGCTTAAATCAAATTATGACCTACCTGATCATTTGATCTCTACTAAATTTTGCAACATGATACCTTTTTGTGGGAAGCATCTTTTGACTGAACTACAAGGTCATCAGCCCAATAATTTGCATATAGCGGCCATGCATGTGTGAAAATTGATTCCCCATATCAATTCAAACACGGTGAAACCTAATTGTTTTTTTTTTTGTTTTTTTTTTACAGAGGTTGCACTAGCAAAGGGCACCTCATATTCATGTTTAATATCCGTATAGCACGTTGTACAGAGAGTCCAGTTTGTATGTATCGGAGACCCTCGCTAGCCCGCTCGCCCGCGCGAGCCTGTCTCCCGCCAGGCACTTTGCCGTTTTGCGGCGCACTCGCGGCATTGAGTCATTGAGTATAGGAATTTGTACTTAAATTTGTACTTCAATGTGATCCTTGACCAATTTTTTTGACGAACTGACTTACGGAGAACGATTGTCAACTTATTTTCAACAAGATTCTGCCACTGCTCACAATGACGAAGCATCCATGACAGAATTACGTAGCATTTTAGGTAGATTTCATTAGAAAGCTAACTATTGCAATGGGTCCCATGTTTCGACTTCCGGAAAATTTCGACATATCTTCGCGTTTCACATCCCCCAGACTCCAAAACCACCGTCAGTTCAAAAGTTTATATATAATTTATGTATGAATATATGTATATATATATGTATAGATATCAGTTTCTTGTGGACACGATAACTGCCGTAATTTTGCACCAATCACTTTGAATGTTTTACATAATATGTATCCCCTTAAAATCTCGGTCGAGATCGTTAATGGACAAAATCGGTCAAAGGGGGTGAAAATGGGAGGCTTTTTTCGGAAACGTGAAATATCGCTATAACTCTCTTAATATCTGAAATAATGAGTCCATTTTAAGTTCATACTATGTGTCGGATAAGGCCCTAAAATTTATGTTTGAAAAGTTTTTTGATAGCACCAACCATTGACCAAAGGGGTGGGAAAAAGTGGGTTTTCGGGAAACATTAATCATATCTCTCTTAATAGGCACAATATCAAAACCGTACAAAATGGACAATATTCCTCCAATAATTACCTAAAACTTTTGTCTGAAAGAATTTTTTATATGACCCACCATTACGCCACGGGGTGAGCAAAATAATTTAAATTATAAGAAAATGCCAAGTGCCAAGAGAGGTTGCCATGACAACTTCACTTTTAATTGATAAGGGATGAGCCATCAGCAGTTGCTATGACAACGCCACTGCACGAGATAACATTCAGTTTTCCATCTGTCTGTGGGAAGCGACTTCGGTATCGGAACTGGTAGAAAGCTGAACTTCTATGCCCAAGGTCGCGGGTTCAAACCCGGTTGAAGTCGTCGGATTTACTAAGAGCGCTAAAAAAACTGAGTATGCTTTCCTTCGGAGGGGAAGTTCCAACGTTCGTTGCGAGTTGATGGTTCCGGTGGCATCTAGTAGCCAAGTTCACAGCTAGGTGTCGTTGATGGTAGTATTTTTAATTATCTGTAGCCTATTTTAGGTAGATTTCAACAGAAAGCTAACTATTGCAATGGGTGCCATGTTTCGACTTCCGGAAAATTTCGACATATCTTCGCGTTTCACATCCTCCAGACTCCCAAACCACCGTCAGTTCAAAAGTTTATATAATATGTGGGTGTATATATATATATATATATATATATATATATATATATATGCATATATATAAGTTTCTTGTGGACACGATAACTGCCGTAATTTTACACCAATCACTTTGAATGTTTTACATAATATGCATCCCCTTAAAATCTCGGTCGAGTTCGTTAATGGGCAAAATCGGTTGAAGGGGGTGAAAATTGGGGGGGGGGGGGGCCTTTATTATTTCGAAAAAGTGAATATCGCTATAACTCGCTTAATACGTGAAATATCGAATCCGTTCAAAGTTCATAACTTAATATGTGTCGGATAAGTGCCAAAAATTCATGTTTGAAACGTTTTTGGTAGCACCAAACATTGACTAAAGGGGTGGAAAAAAGTGGGGTTTTCGGGAAACAGTAATCATATCTCTCTTAATAGGCACAATATCAAAACCGTACAAAATGGAAAATATTCCCCTAATGATCACCTAAAACTTTGTCTGAAAGAATTTTTGATCTGACCTACCATTACGCCAAGGGATGAGAAAAATGATTTCGGAATTAAAGAAAATGCCAAGTGCCATCAGAGGTTACCATGACAACGCTTCTAAATTGAAGAGCGATGAGCTATCAGAGGTTTCCAAGACAATGCCATTGCACGAGATCATATTTATTTTTCCATCTGACTCTGTGGGAAGCGGTTAACTGGTAGCAGGCTGAACTTATATGCCCAAGGTCGCTGGTTCAAAGCCGGCCAAAGTCGTCGGATTTTCTAAGAGCGCTAAAAATCCCTCAGCATGCTTTCCTTTGGAGGGGAAGTTCCAACGTTCGTTGCAAGTTGCTGGTTGCGGTGGCATCTAGTAGCCATGTTCACAGCTAGGTGTCGTTGACGGTAGTATCTGGTAGCAACATTAGGAACTACTGCTTGAAATTGACCGTCTGCAGTCCTTACCTGAATTACAGACTAATACAGTCATCACAATTAACACCGTTTATCAGATTCTACACACACCCAATGTACACGGGGTTACATGACCACGTTGTCGCAGCCCCTAAACTGAGGAACCAACAAAAATCTCTGCGGGAGATAAAATTTTGCGTGAAGAAGTAACAGACTCTCAGATAGTTACACATCAGTTCCAAACCTTGCATAAGGACAGTGTGATCACAAGTATAAAAATGAGCCCCAAATGACAAGAAGGTTACCATCCCCATAAGACAATAAAATGATAAAAATATGCATACAAAAACGAAAAAAAAGTTAATTAAACTCCAATTGTAAAATACTTTCTTGCAATAAATGAGGTCTGATCCTCCTACGAAAACCTGCATATTTTGCCTATTATAGTGTTGTACCCCTAGGGTACGCTACCCCCATCCCCTAAACAAAATCTCCAAAACACCAAAATTACAAACTTTTTATCTAAAAAACCTATAAACTACAAACTATAAATTACTGGACTGATAATTAGCACATACAGGAACTTAAGTAGCCTCGTAGCCCAGGCAATGACCCGGGAAATGTGCACGACTCGGTAGGAATGTAAGGATTCCGCCGACCGAGCACACAAAAGGTATAAGAACCCCAGAGGTCAGGCACCCAGGATCAATCAGTCCTCATTCGATCACTTGATCACTCCGTCTGTATTAGTGCACCGACGTGATGAACCTCTGCTGACGGCTGGACGGGTAAGTGTCTTAAGCGATCACTACACTCATCACCACACACTACACTCACCTCCCCCTGTGCTTGGACTGTTATTATTTTTATTAATTATTATTTGAACTGCTAGCTCTGTCACTGTACCTCCAAATCGAGGTACACATTAAATTCAGAAACACTAGAAGCCACTGGTCTTATTCTTCTATTTATTTAGCTAGTAAGATCCTACCCTATTAGATTCCTCTTTAGGTAGGACTTAGAATTAGCCTTATTGTGTACTTGTTTAATTGCTTCTTGTAGTCAACTGAGCGCTGTTGCTCCGCGCTGACACTAGCGAATTGCCCGTTTACTCGCTTGCATACGACTCACTGTAGACCGCGTGGCGCAGCTGTCGCGCTCTGAGTAATAACCTAATAGCTCTTGTAAACTACCCCTTCACCTAGAACTACACCGTCAAACAGTACATTGGGGAGTTCTCCTTGCTGATCGCACTGTCGATCTCCATTCATAAAACACTCCCTACCTCTTACAGCATTTGCCAAGCACGCCCCCTATTTTAGACTACTTTCATCCCCTAGATTAATTATTTGTACAGGCATCCCTCACAGGAACCTTACAATAGCCTATCCCCTAGTTTGCCCGGTGAAATCTACCTCCGCCTTCCGGCGTGCCGAGAGGAATTTTTTGGTACTAGGATTATAAGTTGGAACGTTTGGCCCCCGCGAAGCCCAGACTTATCACCATGTGACTTTTATTTGTGGGGGACGCTTAAAAGTAGAGTGTATGCGAGAAACCCTCACACTATAAATGAGCTTAAAGACTATATTACAGCCGAAATACAGTCAATCGGTGCTGAGGAACTTCAGAGAGTAAATGCCAGTTTCATAAAAAGGTGCCAGCGATGTGTAGCAGTGATTGGCGAACATTTTCAGCACCAGCTGTGAACTAGGTAAGTACAAATTCCTATACTCAATGACTCAGTGCCGTGCGGGCGCCGCATAACGGCAAAGTGCGTGGCGGGAGACAGGCTCGCACCGCGGGCGAGCAGGCTAGCGAGGGTCTCCGATACATACAAACTGGACTCTCTGTATTTCAACAAGCTACTACAACCAACATTCAGTTATACTCCTTGAAAAGGACAAAGAGTTATAACTAAACCCATGCATTTAGGAGAAAGGCGACCGGGCATGGAGCTGACAACTCCATCCCATCTAGTGCCGATGTCACAGAAAGTGGAAGCCTCTACCTTCCACTGCTCTCAGGGCCTCCATGGCCTGTACGGAGTTGATTTTGGCTCGTTGTAACTGTAATAAATAGTGGTTTGTTTTGAATATTCAATATGCACAATATGCAGTGTGATCGTCTTACGATTAATATAAGCGAGGTATCTTACCTGTTTCTCCCTCTTACAAAGTTTCGTGTTAATTTAGAAACTTGAAATGTTGTGCTCAGCCACCATCTTGAATATAGGAAGGGGGTGTTCTTTTGCATTTGGCATACACAGTCCATATGGTTCAACATTAATGCTAATTTGAGGTATTATAGGTCTATCTCTAAAATAGTAGAAATACAGAATTATAAGAATAAAGCTCTATATTAGCTTCCTAGATAGATAAATTAATACCGAAACATTCTGTAAATGATAAATTTTCATACTAGTATATTTTGAAATACATTTAATTTTTGGATTTGTTTTGTATATTTCGGCAGCATTTGAACCAAAAGAGGCGGAAATAGATCAAATAAATTAGGAAGTGAGGTCGGCCTGCCATATTGAAAATCCACAGCCTGCTTCCAGTCTCCAACCGGGTCAGGAATGGAATGAATGAAGCCCCTATCTAGCGGCGAGGATATGAACTGTGCCGGCTGCCGAGGCCTGACGCACTCCTCTGGGACAATGATTAAATGAATGACAGATGAAATGAAATGATAGTGGAGAGTGTTGCTGGAATGAAATTTTGACAGGGAAAACCGGAGTACCCGGAGAAAAACCTGTCTGCCTCCGTTTTGTCCAGCACAGATCTCACATGGAGTGACCGGGATTTGAACCACGGACCCAGCGGTGAGAGGCCGGCGTGCTGCCGCCTAAGCCACGGAGGCTCGCCTGCCATATTATTGCCCACAATTATTAATGTTATCTTATATATATATATACTCGCAACCCGGCCCGGTTTTGCCCGGGAACAGTTGTGAATGCATTACGTGATAAGCGCTTCTTTACGATGTCAATGAACTATGATCTATATCCGTTTTACGTCTTGGCATGATGGGTTAAAATCACTGACCGGACTATTAACTATATTATCATGGAGATGCATACCGACAGTAGTGGCTACGCTGGCGAAAGCGCAGCATTAGGTCACGGGGCCAAGCTCTCTGCTGACTCGGTAGACGCGTGGGTTCGAGCCCCACCGTCGGCTGTCCTTGAAATGGTTTTCCATGGTTTCCCATTTTCAACACCAGGCAAATGCTGAGACGGTACCTTCTGACAGGCCCATCCCCATCCCTGCCCAATTTCATTCATCTTCATCCATTCCATCTCTCATTCAGACGCGCAGGTCGCCCACGGGCGTCGACTTGAAAGACCTGCACTCGGCCTCTCAGGAGGCTACACGAAAAAAAATGGAGATGCATGTGCAACAAATTCTTGTTAGACGTAATTTAAGAATGGCGAGGTGCATGAAACACAAATCCCCCTTCCGTCTAATCTAAAAACACTTATAGTGGACGATATATTGAGTATAGAGGTGTGCTCTCGCGTACGTTTTTGTAGAACTTTTCATGCTGAGCAATTCTTACACTCATTTTATATTTTTAAGGGTTTGCCCAGCGTAAGCTTAAAAAGCGCACGGACGCCAGGATCTTTTTCGACTGATTCTCTGAATCAGTATAATTTAATATAATATAATCCCCCTTCGGTCCAATCTTAAATTGACTGTGAATTTTGTGGAACGAAAAGTCACAGGCGAAATGGGAGTTGCACTTCCAGGGAATGGCGAGGTGAATGAAACTCAAATGCCCCTTCCATCCAATCTTAACTTGACTGTGTTTCATAGGCGAAATGAAGAAAACCCGAGTTGCACTTCCAGGGAAACTCCAAACACAACCACCCTTCTCAAAAGTCTTATCTCAACACGACTCAACGGTTTGCTGCTGGCTGTATCTGGGGCAATAGGTTCGCCCGCTAGCTAGGCTGTGACAGGGATGATAGACTAGCCCTTAGCTAGCTCGTAAACTGTCGTCTCAGTAGTTGAATGGACTTGGTTGGAAGAAATTAAAACGTAAAAACACTTATAGTGGGCGATGTATTGAATATAGACACATGCTCTCACGGACTTTTTTGTAGAACTTTTCATGCTGAACAATTCTTACACTCATAGTATTTAGATATTTTTAACGGTTTGCCCAGCGTAAGCTTACAAAGCACTCGGACGCCAGTTTTTTTTTTCGACTTTTCCACTGAAATCGTTACTGCCCGGCTCCCTTTGATCATAAATAAATAATTTTCTACAAAAATCATCCTCGAGATATCCTTTACAGAATGGTGAAAACCGCATCAAAATCCATCCAGTGGTTCTCGAGTTTACCCTTAACATCCAAGAATCGGGGACTTCGTTTTACACTAAGTAGAGATAAAAAAAGATTGTTCGTTTGTTCGTCTTTTATGCGTTCATAAACCATTCATCCGATTGCGATCAAATTTTGGTGAGTTGTTGTGAACACTTCCGGGATGGTTATAGGCACAGTAAATCCAATATACAATAGATAGCGCGCGAGTAGCTTCAACAAAAAGGTGTGCGATTCGTTTCAACAAAATCCCACATGCGTTCATATACCATTCATCCCATTGCGATGAAACTTGGGTGAGATGTTGTGTACACTTCAAGGAAGCTTCCTGGCTTAGTAAATCAACTTTGCATTAGGTAGCACACGAGTAGATTCAACAAATAAGCGGCGACGCGCGAAGCGTTTCAACAAAGTCCCGTATGCGTTCATATACCATTCGTCCGATAGCCATGAAACTTTGATGAGTTGTTGTGTATACGCCAAATAAGGTTTTGAGTTAGTAAATCCATTTTACAATAGGCAGCGCACGAGTAGATTCAACAAATGAGCGATGGCACGCGAATTGTTTCAACAATGTCCCGTATGCGTTCATATACCATTCATCCGATTGCGATGAAACTTCAGTGAATCGTTGAGTACACTCCAGGGAAATTATCTGGCTTAGTAAATCCATTTTACAATAGGTAGCGTACGAGTAGATTTAACAAATGAGTGACGGCACGCGAATTGTTTAAACAAAATTCATCCTATTGCGATTAAACTTTGATAAGTTGTTGTGTACAAGCCAGGGAAGGCTTTGAGTTTGTAAATCAATTTTTCAATAGGTAGTGCTCAAGTAGATTCAACAAATGAGCGACGGTACGCGAATCGTTTCAACAAAGTCCCGGATGCGTTCATATACCATTCATCGATTGCGATGAAACATTGATGAGTTGTTGTGTACACTTACGTGAAGGTTCCTAACTTAGTAAATCCATTTCACAGTCGGTAGCGCACGAGTACACTCAACAAATGAGTGACAGCGTACGAATCGTTAAAAAAATCCATATGCGTTGATATGCCATTCATCCGATTGCGATGAAATTATGATGAGTTGTTGTGTACACTTACGTGAAGATTTCGAACTTAGTAAATCCATTTCACAGTAGGTAGCGCACGAGTAGATTCAACAAATGGGTGACAGCGCACGAATCGTTTAAACAAAATTCCATATGCTTTGATATGCCATTCATCAGATTGCGATAAAACATTGGTGAGTTGTTGTGCACGCTCCCACGATTGTTTATAAATTAGTTAAACCATTTTACGATAGTTTAGAGGCACTTAACGGAAATTGAAAACGTATTGTGTATCCAAAAGCACTTCAAGTAACAAAATTACAACGCCAACACTTTCTTTGATTGGTATTGCAACGCATGCCGGGTACAGCTTGTTGGATAATAAATATATAAATGTAGTCAATGTTGCATACAGTAATTGCCTAGTTATTAAAACCACTTATATATTTACCTTTTTTGGTTAGTGCGACAAGTTTGTTTATTTTCTGAATTAAAATATTTCTCGATTAAGGGGGGAAAATGTAATAATTTTTCACAACACAATGGGGTAGAAAAGACCTCTTCAGCTCAATATAACTTCCATAAAATATGATATATAATAGCTCAAAATATAGAAATAATTTCACTCCCATCATGACTAAAATAAAATTTATGATAATCGGCTACTATCTTCATTTAAGTGAAAATTGTTAATGAACTAAGAAGTTTTGTTATAATTCTAATAATTTGGTCACGTCTGTATTTGTTTCTATATTTTATAATTTCAAGATGGCCGCTGCGCGCTATTTTCATTGTGATATTAATATAAATAATGGAAGCGAGGTACTTTGTATGGTATTCCTCTCTCACTAAATTTCGCGTTAATTGTGCTATTATTTATTTAATCGTATGATAATTTATACAATGTACAATTATACGTAACAAGCTACAGTATATTCAAACTTTCTAGTCCATCCTTCTCAACCATTCGGCTAAGTCGGGTGTGAGAGTGAACAAATCGTCAGGAATGCCAGGGTACGAATAAAGAGGACAGCGTTGGACCAGATGTTCGATCGTCTGTTCTTCCAGGTTACACTTACACATTGGTGAGCTGATCCAGCCCCACTTGTACCTGAAATAATTGCTGCAACCATGTCCAGTCCTCAGCCTGTTGATGCGGCACCAGAAGTTCCTCGGTAAGTCAAAGCCGTTTGGTTTCTTCATGGGATCAAGATGGTGGGCACTTGTTCCCAATGTCTTAGTTGACCACTCATGCTTCCTGCTTTCATTTAGGTCAAATCCAGCAGCAATGAGTTGCCCCGCAGTGACACTTACTGGCCTTCTAGATTTCAGTCGTTGCTGTGATGGATGGCAGAATTCTTGGTGCAATGGCAAAGAGGGTGATGCAAAGATTTTCTTAGCTTCCCTTAGTAGAGCTTGCTTCCTCCTTAAGTGTGGTGGAGGGATGTGACTCAGCATGCGTAACCAGTGACATGGAGTTGATTTGATGGAACCAGTAATGCAACGCATTGTATCATTCAATTTTGTGTCTACCTTCTTCACATGTGCGCTTTCCAACCAGACGGGTGCACAGTACTCAGCAGCCGAGTAGACAAGACTGATGGCAGATAAGCGTAAACAGTCAGCAGAGGCTCCCCAGGATGTACCACTGAGCTTATGCAATATGTAGTTTCTTGCGGCGACTTTGTGGGAAAGCTTAGTGATGTGTTCTTTGTAGCTCAGGGATCTATCTAAAGTGACTCTAAGATATTTTGGAAAAGGATTGTACCTCAGATTTCGTTCGTTGAACAAAACTCTTGGATTGTAGTTTGCAGCACGATTCGATAGATGAAAACAAGAGACTTCAGTTTTTGAAGTGCTGGGGTTTAATCTCCAGGTCTTAAAGAAAGTTGACATCTTCTTGAGATCCTTTGTAAGAATTTGTTCACCATCTTCAAAGTTATTACTCTGTGCTACAAGAGTGATGTCATCAGCATAGGCCTATATGAACTTAGTTGATGTTGTGACTGGTAAATCATGATTGTACAAATTGAAGAGCAATGGGGCTAAAACAGATCCCTGTGGTAGACCATTATTTAGTTTTCGTTTGTGGCTTTTAGTGCTGCCTAGAAACACTTCAAATTGTCTTTCACTAAGCATACTAGATATTAGATCCACGATTTATCGACTTGGTACAACTTGCAATAGTTTGTAGACAAGTCCTTGTCGCCAAACAGTGTCATATGCTCCAGTCAAGTCGATGAAAACAGCTGTTGATTTCAGTTGTCTTTGAAAACCTTCTTCGATATGTGTAGTTAGAGCAAGAACTTGATCGGTGCAGCTGCGTCCATGTCTGAATCCAGCTTGTTCAGGAGGCGTAACAGCTTCAATGAAAGGTGCTATTCTGGTTAGGAGGATTCGTTCAAGAAGCTTGAATATGCAACTGAGCAGTGCTATTGGTCGATAACTTTCGGGGCTATCTTCGGGTTTGCCAGGTTTGAGAATGGCTATAACTTTTGATAATTGAAATGACTGGGCAGTCTGTTCTCTTGGAGAATGTAAGTGAAGAGATAAGTAAGCCAGCATATACAATACAGACCCATGTTCTTAATAAATTCATTATAGATGTTGTCCGGACCAGCAGCCTTGCCGATTTTCAGTTGTTTAATTGCACTATATACTTCCGCTGTGGAGAAGGGCTTGGAGAGCGGCTCGTTTTTTGGGGCACTGCGCTTGAGTTTAGAGAGGTTACATTTGACAATTCTGGTGTGATTCTTGTCCTTCTTTGTCCTTGTGAGGTCTATGATCCTGTTGGCAATAATATCAGGATTCAGTTTAGGAGGTGGCTTTTTAGGGTGTTGTTTGCCAGTTAGCCCATTTAAGATTCTACAAGCTTTCCTGATTGACTTTGGGAAGTTCATTTCTTTAAGTGTTGCTTCCCATTTCTCTCGTCTGTTCTTGTTTAAAGAGTGGAGTAGCTGCGAGCCCACTGTTTGATTTCCAGAACTTTGGTATTCTTGGTATAAGGCCTCACTTTCTTCATTCCATCCAGGTACATATTCCTTTCTGTAACCCCTAGGAATGTTGGACTTAGCAGCTCTGATTACTAGTTTAACAAATTTGTCGTAGTTATTTGCTATTGGTTGAAGGTTCTCCGCAGTTAAACTGGAGTCAAAGTCTTTTGTGAATCCATCCCAGTTGGCTCGTTGAAAGTTCCATCTCGGTAAGGGCATTGAGTTTACAAGGGGAATTTTCAAACCAATTTCCATCAAAACAGGTCGGTGTTGAAAGTTTGGGAAGTTCGGCAAAACAATGCAAGTGGTATTGAGTGGTAGGTCTAGCTGGTCTTTAGACACGAATGTCAAGTCTGTGTTGTAATCCTTATTCCAGCGTGCAGAGTGGAAGGTTCCCTTGTCTTTTACGACAAAAACCAAATGCATATTGGTAATTTCTGCCCATTGATCTAGTGACTCTCCATTCACATCCACGGTGTCATACCTCCAATTTGTGTGATGGCTGATGAAGTTTCCAGTGTAGATACAAGGGTGGTCAAAAGCTGACAGTACTGTAGGAGCCCAATTCACACCCGGAGGTTTGTACAGAAAGACAATTTTTAAATCATGTATCTGAATTGCTATTGTATAAATGTAGCCATTTTCTGAACAACCAATTACTTGCACTCCATTCAAACTTGACTTCACATAAGTGGCTAACCCATATTGTGGGTGGTGGATAGCTTCGACCAGTATTCGTCCTCTGCGCTTTGGTATGGGTTTCTTGAATGTTTACAACATCAATGTTATGGTCATACAGTTGTTTTTGCAGATACTGGCATTTGGCAAAACTTATGCCGTCAATGTTAAGTTGCATAATGCGAACTTGGTGTATCTCATCTCTAGTTTGATGGTTCTGAAAAGAACCGTTACTTGTTATATTTCTGTGCATATTGTATGTCACCTTTAACGCAGTTGCTCGTTTAGCACCACCCAGGGGTCACGTGTAGGGTAATTTAAGGTAATACCTACGGACGTGACCAACGTTCAACCCCCATTGTGCTATTATATCGTGAGATAATGATATCATGAACGTACGGAGTCGCTGTTTCTTTGAATTGGTCATAGGAAGAAACTCAGAAGGTTCTACATTACTGCTAATTTTCGTTGTTGTATCTTAAAATACTTTACGTTATTCACTATCATATTATGTCTTTTCAAGATGGCTGTCTCGCGTTGTATTCAGTGTGTTATTCTTATGACTTATTACAGCAAGGTCCCTTATGGTACTTTTTCCTTACACAGTTTTGTTTCAATTGCACAATTACATTCTGAAATATTCACTATTACTTTCTAATATTACACCCTGACGCCATCTTGAAAATTTAAAGTCGCTATTATTTTCCTTTAGGAATACGATACTCTATATAGGTTTATTTATACCTTATCACTAATCTTTATTGTAATCTTAAAACATAGAAAGACGAATTAAGAATTTAAGGATGGCCACTCCGTGCTATTGTACACCAATGACCAAAAGTTAGGCATAAGTTACAAATAAGCAGGGCAACAGAAAGTAGACCGCAAATCGCACGACATAATATGAGCCTACCAATCTTACGTGTTCGCTCGTATAGGAAAGGAGTATTCCCTGCTTTGACTAGCAGCATAACCGCAAGGTAAACACAGCCAGTGCCTGCGCCCCATATTTCTTTAGTCATGTTTTCCCTGTCATATTGTCCGGAGTGTAGCCTTGTTGTGAACGTGACAACATAATGGCACAACGACGCCATTTGGACCCCGTTTTGCAGGGTAGAATATTCGGCCGCCTGGAATCAGGCCAGACAGAGACCCAAGTCGCCGTATCCTTGAATGTGCCACAAAGTGTCATTTGCAGGCTTTGGAGACGATTTCGAGAAACAGGAGATGTTAGTCGTAGGCCAGTACCAGGTCGACCAAGAGTAACCACCCCACAGCAGGACCGATATCTGGCGTTAACCGTCCGACGAAATCGGAATGTACCTGCAAGACAATAATTTTCGGTGGAGCTTGCAGCCGTCTCAGGGGTTGCCGTTTCCCGGCGAACTGTGTACCAGAGGCTCCGAACAGCAGGGCTTTTTGCCAAACGTCCAGCGGTGTGCGTCCCGCTCACTCCAGCACAGAGTCGGGCCCGTTTACTGTGGAGCCGTCAACGTCGAAACTGGACCATGAATGAATGGAGGGATGTGCTCTTCACAGATGAATTCCGCTTCAGTTTGCAGAACGATTCCCGTCGCACATTAATCTGGAGAGAACCGGGTAGCCGATACAACCACAGGAACATCGTGGAACGGGACCAGTATGGTGGTAGTGGCAGCATGGTGTGGGGCGGCATCACGTTGAATGACCGTACGGACCTGCACATCTTCATGGGCGGTTCGAGGAACACTGTGAACTCTCGGAGATACAGGGATGAGGTACTGAGACCACATGTTCGACTCTTCAGAGGTGTGGTTGGTCCAGACTTCCTCTTAATGGACGATAATGCCCGACCGCACCGCGCTGCTCTGGTGGATGAATTTGTGGCTGGGGAAGAAATTCATCGCATGGACTGGCCAGTGAGGTCTGTGGATCTGAATCCTATAGAACATGCCTGGGATGCATTGGGGAGGCGAATTGCATCCCGTCAGCCTCCACCAAGGACCCTCCAAGACCTTCGCATTGCCCTTTCGGAGGAATGGGATCGACTGCCACAAGAGTTCTTGGACCATCTGATAGCATGCCACGTCTCTGCGAAGCATATGTGGCCGTTAGGGGTAACCATACACCCCATTACCAAGTTTTATTAGTTGTTGTCAAAGGTGTACCTTAGCTATCAGAACCTTTCTGACACTGTTTTTTTTGGACAAGTTGTGTGGCATATGGTGTGCAATCCGTCTGACATTTCTATCAGGCGGTATCCCCACCACAAGACCTGCTGGTTTTAATCTTCATCGGGCAGTTTGGTAAGGCTCTACAGAATCTGATGTGGTACTGGTCGAACAGGTGCAGCCCTACACCAGTGGGGTTGGATAGATTACCCCCGATGTGACTGTGGTTTTGAAATGCAGACTATCGAGCATATTGTGCAGGAGTGCCCTCTGCATTCATATCCCGGCGCCTTGGATGATCTCCGCTCAGCAACTCCTGATGCAATTGCGTGGATTACAGACCTTCCTGTACAAATTTGAAGAGATGGTCCTAATGCTGTGAACAGTGTTTATTGTAAATAGTGTATATAATTCTTTTCAGTCTTGTAAGCATCATACGCTAAATAATAAAATCAGGCGGTATGGCCTCATTTAGAGATTATGCTTAATTTTTGGACACTAGTGTGCTTGTAAGAGTAATATGTAAGGAAACGCCGAAACAATTCAAATGTAGGCTGAAATTACTTCCAGATTAATATGAATAACACAGGCTTTATGCCACATTGTTTTCTTAAAACCATTTTAACTTCTATTTCTAATCGCTGTTGGCAGTTTGTAGCGTACTGCTTCGTATAACACGTTACATGGCATTATTGAATAGTCCTGGCATTATCAATTTACCTCTTACTACCTTCTGTGGTTTCGGGGTGCATATCGGGACTCCGAATTCGAAGGTCACAGGTTCGATCCTCAATCTATCAACATTTTAATTCTAATCTGACGGTTGAAGCGAGGAACACTCAGCCTACTGAGGCAAAACTGAGAAGAGATAACTTCCATTTCCACTGCAGCTGACCTAAAATTGAGTTTCCATAGTTTCCCACGTCTACTCCAGGCAACTGCAGATTTGGTTCCTAATTTAAGGCCACGGCCGTCTCCTTCCAGAACTTAGCTTAATTACAATTACAGTATTGATCAACATTGTGATGTAGCGGCTAGCATTACTACCTGTCACCCCAGAGGTCCGAGTTCGATTCCTGGCTCTGCCAAAACAAGTAATTCTTGGGCTGGAATGAGGTGCCTCGTAAGGCAAAACTGAGAAGATGTGGGTTCGATTCCCACCTTAGCCATCCTTGAAGTGGTTTACAGCGGTTTCCCCACTTCTACTCCAGGCAAATGCCGGCATGGTTTCTAACATAAGACCACGGCAACCTCCTTCCCAATTCTCACCTGATTTACAAATACCTACACTAAAACAGACAAAATTCCACACACACCCAAGTACACGGGGCTAAATGACCACGGCCCAGAAACGAAAAATAACAACAATTACAAATAATCAAACATTACTTTTGTTAATGGTTTGTTGTTAATTTGTTTTAGTGGCTTAGGCCATCTCTGTCATTGGCCCAGTGTACTAGGGTGTGCGTTCAATTTGACTGATAACCCGTGTTTATGTATTGAGAGTAGTAGTGTGTGTAGCCTAACTGTATTCGGGACAGGGACGAGGTAAGTGTCCCAGGAATTAAAGTAAGGTACTATCTCGATCATTTGCCTGGAGGGAGTGTGGGAAATCCCTGGGAAAAGTCACACGCAGGATAGTCGCTGTCAGCGCTGGGATTCGAAACTAAGATCTCCGGACTAGCTGCAGCTGCGGCCGTGCTGCATAATTTATCGAGCACAGCTACTACACACTACTACAGCCATCGCAATGACTCCGGTTGTCAGACAAATTACACACTCACCCAAGTACACAGGAATACATGGTAACAATTTCACAAAGCCTCTAGAGGAAACAACAACAACAACAAACTATTCCTGACGCCACTTTCTATGATCTTCGGGTAGATATTGAGACTCCGGTCCCGAAATTCCTGGATTCGATCCCCGGCCATGCTAATAAAATTGGTGTGAGGATTTGTACGGCGAACACTCACTTTTGTGAGGAAAAACTGACAAGATCTGGGTTTGATACCCACCTCATCCATCCTAGAAGTATTTCATATGGATTCTCACTTCTTCACCTTCTGCCAGGATGATTCACAGTTTAAGACCTTCCAAATCTTAGCTTCAATGACAATACTTACACGCTGCTATAGACATAACAACAGTACAGGTTTTCATGGAATCTCTATTCACACGGGGCTGATGATCACGATATAACAACAAAGGCCTCCTATTATCCGGTAGGGATAGCTCAACAAGATATCGTAAAGTTTATAAAGGCACAGAGAATCCAATGGTTGGGACATATAGAGAGGATGCCGGAGAGCCAGATGCCCAAGAGGATGTTGAAAGGGAGGCTATTCTCCAGGAGGAGGAAAGGATGTCCTAAGAAGAGATGGTTGGATGGTGTGACTGCAGACCTCGTCGCAATGGGAGTGAGAGGATGGAGGAGCAAGGCGATGGATAGACCAACATGGAGAGCAGTTGTCCAAGAGGCCAAAAGCCACCCTGGGTTGTAGCGCCATGGAGTAAGATAGCTCATCTGAACTCATGTAGTGAGCAAGTTCCTGCGTTAACCTGTTGTGTGTGGTTCCTAGCTACATTGAGACTGCGTGGCACAGCGGTAACTTTCATGCCTACTGTGCCCAACGTTGCAGGATCGAATCTTGGTCCAATAAGTTGGCATTAGAAGGTGTTTAAATGCGAGGGAACTGTGCCACTAGATTTACTGGCACGTTAGTGATCCTCTTCGAGGCAAGACACCGACACCCTGGCGTATCTACAAGTCGTAATAGTTAAGTGGGACATAAAACCATTATTATTATTATTATTATTATTATTATTATTATTATTATTATTACATTAAATGATAACGTTATCCTTCGTCCTCATTCTAATTAACCTACAGTAAAGAATTAAAATTATCAAACGGTCCTGTAATATCATACATTCTATTCCAATTGTTTTAAACTTAAGAATGATTCTTTCCACTTCACTTTGTCTTTTGCCGTCCTTGTTCACTGAGCCCCAGACACTTCTCTAATTCTTGCTTTTCCCTATCATTGGATCCCATATCATTGTGGTGTGGATCCACCTGGACCCAGCTCCTCACTTTGGCGGTTGCTCTTTCTTCTAAACGTCTCTATCGTTGAGAAAGATACCCAATATTCTTCTCTCCATTTTTCGTTGGCTCAATAGTTGCCGAACTGTAGAAGCTGGCTGGAGACAAAGCAATCAACAAGTTGACCGAGATCCTACGGGACGTTTGGGAGACAGAGCCTTCTATATGACTGGGGATCAGCTTTACACAAGAAGGGGGACTTGACCTAAATCGACAATAGAGGGATCTCCTTGATACCAGTCACATACAAGGTAGTATCTAAGGCCTTATTGAACAGAGCTGAACCTCAGTTAGATCCACAATTGGGAGAATATCAGGCTAGTTTTAGAAAAGGACGTTCGTGCACTGAGCAGATCCTCAACTTGAAATCAGTACTAAGGCAAGTTGAATTAGCAGGCAAAAAATACATAGTTATTTTCGTTAACTTTAGAAAGGCATGATTCAGTGGAGAAATCTACACTTTTGAAAGTTCTACAGGAAAAGGGCCTGGACCAGAAAACACACAGCCTTATTCAAAAGACCCTGAGTAACACCAGTTTGCGAGTGAAGTTCAGAGGAACACTTTTGGAAAGTTTTGACGTGAGTTAGACAGGGAAAGGAGGGATATTTACCTCTTCTCTTCAACTGCGCAATGGACAAGGTCATCAGAGAGTGGAGAAGAGAAATGGAAGATCAAAATGTACCGACGGGGATTTACCTGGGACATAACGAAAGGGTTTACTTGTAGACTGTTTAGCGTTCGCAGATGACCTGGCACTTCTGGCAAGTTCAGTAGAAGAAGCAGTGAAACAGCTCAACATTCTCCAATACCAGGCTGCCAGAGTGGGATTTCAGCTGTCACTAGAAAACACAAAATATTTCACCAACATCAGTGAGAGTCCCAGTAAACTACAGTTGGAACAGGGTTAAATTGAGAGAGTTATCTGGGAGAATGGCTGGAACCCAATCTATCAGAAGGGACAGCACTAACAACCTGGATTAACAAGCTAGAACTGGCATATTAACTGCCCAAGAATGTTTATAACAAGAAGTGTTTCTTTCGCAACACCTAATTGAAACACTACTCCGCAGTTATTCTCCCAGCAGCCCTGTATGTTACAGAGTGCTTGGTACTGAACAGGAAAGGTTTGGTGGACAAACTGGAGATCCAGGAGAGAAAAATCCTGAGAAAGATACTGGGACCAGTCAAAATAGATGACGAGTACAGAAGAAGACCACATCAGGAGCTATACAGCTATACTGAGAAAATCACAGATGTGGCCAGGAAGAGACGTCTGGATTTGTACGACATGTCTCAAGGATGAACCCAACAAGACTAACCAACCAGATTCTCAACTACTGGGAGAATGGAAAGACCGTGTCACCGTGGCTAATAGAACATCCAAGAACTGAAGATAATGGAAAGTGATATTAGAAGCCGATCACATCTCAGAAAGACACGTAAACAGAAGTGGCTTCAGGACAAATCACCCTTTAAGAAAACCAGCACTACAGGGTGTCGAGCGATGATCTATCTTCAAATTCCCGTATAATTCCCGTATTTCCCGTACGAAAATCCACCAAATTCCCTTATATTTTAGAATCCTCTTACACTAGAGTTCGCATACCGAATGGCTGAAAAATGAATCTTAAAGCGCGAATCACGATTTTCTGGCTAAGTGTAACTGCATTTTTTGGAGATACCTCCGCAGCCCACGGGTGATTGCGAGATTTAGGCCTAATCCGTAGCATGAGCAAAGCGCGCGCGAGCGAACTCTCACGCAGATGGGACGAGATGCTACGAACACAAATAAAATACCGTTTACCTGAGAAGAGCTGATATAAATGACTGTTTCACTGAGGAGGGTCGAGAGAGTAGAGAATAGGAGTGTCACATAATAAATGTTTACGGGAAGTGACTGAATTGTATGGTACCGTAACCGTATAGAGCTTCCACCAGTTAAAATGGCACCGAAGCTTATGCATAGCGAACTTCCGGTCCGCGAATCTCCATTTGATTTTCATTGGCAGCGAATCGTTCGTTCGTGATCATCTTCTTTATTATTTCGGATTGTGGTTTTATTTTTAGGCGTTCAACTTATATAAGAACTAGAGGGTTGGCCTTTCATGAATATTCCAAAGACAAGTGTCTCCTATAAGAGTAATTAGTAAAACTTCGCATCAGAGACGACCATAACAAACAGCTTGCCTTCAAAGTGTGCGATTTGCACATTTGCATATCTTAGACTACAATAATTAAGTTGGTGCACATTAAATATGTTATATGTGAGAATATTATTATAATTTGATATCCGGTTGTTATATTAGTATATTATGCATTAACGTGATCCGTTTAAATGCTAACTTGTGATGTAAGCTACGAGTTGTAGGCTATTCGCCGTACCGGTAGGCCTAATATTCACTAACAACGCATCGTTGCTTCTGTAATATTTATTTAATCATTATAATCATAATAGCCTATCTTCTTCTTCTTTCCCTTCGGCTTTTCCCAATTAATTGGGGTCGCCGGAGCCAACCAGGCTCATTTTGGTTTTGGCCGGGGATTTAAGGCCGGATGCCCTTCCTGACACCACGTGATTTTCCAGGTGAAAATTCCACCCCGCTGTCACCGGGATTCGAACCCCCGCCATCACGCTCCCCCATAATAGCCTATCTATTAACCCTTATTTAACCAATAATCATTTTATAATTCTATACATATTACAGGTATTGCAAGAAAGCGATATTTGATAGCAAACCGTGCCCAGTTTTCAGTACCTATGGAAAATATTACCCTAAGTTAATAAACCAAACAACTGGCGACAATTTTTTTGAAATTCTCATTTACATCTTCACCCTAGTCTACGTAAATCACTGAAATCACGGTAATCACTGAAAGGGTAGGGGAGTTATGACCTCAATTTCACAAACGAACGAACCTTTTGCATGAATTATGGAACCCGAATCCTAATGGAGGTATGGATTGTCTGCATTTGGAAATATGTTAGTCAATAATTTAAAACAAGATGCCAGAAAACTAAATACAAAAAGCTGCGTGCCTACTACGGTGTAATGTTGCTCCGTGAAAAAAAAAAAAAATGCACCTCGCCAAGATTATACGACGTGCATACAGTTAAATACAATCATCCAATTGGAGAAACACTTTCTTAGTCACTATCTTATATAAGCAATTCAAACAAACTGCTGTAATTTACGGGAAAAAGTGCAACATTTATTACTCCTCTATATATTTTAAATGTGATCACGTTCCTCACTTGGTAAATGTCCTGCAGTCAACTCCCAGCGAGACTCCTCCTTCAGCGTTGGAGCTAGCCATGGATCAGTTTTACTGTTAAAGTGTGCGATCGGTAACCTTTTTCACGTCGCTTCGGGTTGCTTTAATTGTGTGTCCGTTTCGTTAAAGATAATGCAGTACATGAGGAGTTTCTGCAATTTATTCCAATTATTGATACGGATAAAGTCATTAAGTTAGGCAGATTTTGAGAGTCAAAAATAATGGCAGTAGGAACACGGAGAGCAAAACATTATCTTTCTCTTGCATAATATTAATATTATAAGCAACAACGTAACTATGGTCATGATGATACCACTCCATCGTTTCACTTTTAATATTTAGTTACTGTTTTCCATATTTTTCATTTTTTCATTGTGTCGAAAAAATAATAGCCTAAGGCCTAAAATAGTTTTCATGCATAGAGAACGGTTATTTAATTATTGTTTTTTATGAATATTAATCGAAATGCCATTTTAATTATGAAGATAACTGTTGTTTTCAGGGGCGGAACAGCAAGCTCATCTGTCCTTTAATAATGTGCTTAATTACCCTATTTTATTAATGAACACCCCCCCCCCCCCTGCCCTCTCCAGAAGGAAATCCTGCGTACGCCACTGGGTATGTCCGCTATTACACGCGTAAATTATGGGACAAATACAGTATTGCTAACCCCGCGCATTCGGTACTGACAGCCTTCCTGTCACTTTGCCCCGCTTTTCCTCTCCGCAACCCACGGTCGCCACCTAACAAGTCCCTACGCCCAACCGCCACACTTCTGAGCATGCTTCTCACCTACACCCTGTATTTCGAAGGAAACTACGCGAAGGATATGTCGGGAGCTTGGAACAGCTGAGCTGTGTTTTTAGTGTTGTAAATCAGCTGATTCGAATAATACACAGCGCTACACTTCAGACATTATTTCGGTACAATTATACGTAATATATTTAAGATAACGATCCTGAGTCAACGCCGAGGACATTCGAACAGAGAAATACGATATTTTTAGATGAATAAATAAATTACATACCGAAGCTATGATACCTTTATCACAGGTATTCAATTCAATAAATACGACAAAGAGGGCAAACACGCTACAGCTAATGAATATAAAAAAACTCACCATGCAATGCTTATCCTTTAACATGAAACAAGAGTCTGAGTGGAGGCCGTTCACAGCTTACTACAGAAGTCGACGGATAACACCATGCACACTCACAGAATCGCGACTCTCTACGGTTAATATTAGCTTTCGTGATTAAGCAAAAGTAAAGTTAAGGTAAATACATATTTAGCACTGAGCACTCAAACAAGCCCCTCTGTGGCGATATTATTGCCGTGGTTTTATATTGTCGAACTGTAGGCGGTATTTTGAACACTATGACGGGAAACAATAGTATGTGCTCTATTATCGATTGACGCAAGCGAACTGACACCAAGAAATAAATTATCCTCAGTCACTTGGCAAGGGTTTCTTTGACATCCTCCATCCCTTCACTGTCCCTATCATCATCACCACCATCATTGTCTTCATCAGAGCTTGATGAACTGCCAAGGTTAATAATCATTTCATCCACCGCGAAATCCAGACCGCCTTCAGTATTTCTTTCTGTACATGCTGTACGGGATGTGTCCAGTCCTCGGGTCGAACTTCGGCGAAGTAAAAGTAACGAAACAATGACAATAACCATGAAAGGAAATCCGACACAGACAGTGGTTAACAAGCGACTGAAACGATGCCTGCCCATACGAGAAGAATTCTGTCACTTGTGTGGTGTATTTTGCAGCCACATGTTGGTGACGGGTGTTCGATAGTAAAATGTCGAGAGCTGTGAGATATTGTTTGTAGTTTTTGAAATTTATGCATGTGAGACGCATTAGCATTGAGTGTTTGAACGGACTTTAAAACAATTTGGTATGTGCATCTCCCCTGCGAAAGAAGACCTTGGAAAGGCTAAAAACAGTAAAATTCCACACGCGACACGCCGCGAATACTTTTTAATTTAGATTTATTTTATCAAAGTAGATAACAGAAAACAAAATAATGCAAAAACGAAATTAAATAAGTCACATTGACAAATACAAGATTGTTACTAGGAACTTCAGTTATACACAGCACAAAATTGTTCTTTTGACAGTACTTTTTTTTTCCAATTCCTGGAGATCTTTTGTGGCTTTTCTTTCGACTGCCACTTTAGCCGTCGCTTCGCACCTGTTTTGCTTCCTTGAACACGGCGTAGGAGTTTCGTGCAGTGTGAACTCTTGCTCACGGTTATCTTTTCTACTCCACCAGCTGCCATCACAGCGTCCTGAACAGTATGCATGCCAATCAGACTTGCTTCTTTGTGATTGACGATCATGCACTCCTTCTCTCTAGAGCTGCACTGTTGTGATACTAAGTCAGTATCATTTTAACGAAGCTTGTGAGATCGTTTATGGCAGGAACTGAGGAAGGTGCTGAAGCCACTAATTCACAACACAGCATGTCGAGCCGTGGCTCTTTTCCGTCGACCTGCTTCAAACGCGCTGTAACGGAGGGCAGTCTCAGAAGTGCGGAGTAGCTGCTCTTGATGCGGTCAGCCATTGCGCCAGAAAGCAAATTCTTCTGATCACAAAGAATTTCCAGGGCAATGACGATCCTAACTTCTTCCAACTTAGTAGTCTCAGCGACTCCTATAGGGTCTAGGCAGGAAATAGCACTGGTCTCTTGTGAGCAAGAGTTGACCTCTCTTTGATTTTTTTCAGCCATAGGATACACATGTACAATTCTCGGCAGTTGGTGCGAAATTGCAGCACATCCGCGTCTGGAATTTTCTGAGATCTTGAGCTGTTAGCTTCTTTAAGGGCTGCTCTTGTCGAGAAACCCAGGTCTCCTCTGTGAATAAAAATGCGGAATGATTCCTGTATGTCATTGTCAGCAACGAGTGCGGCACGCGTAGCCCTGCGCGGAGAGGGTACGGCCGGCGGTCGACCAGGCAAAGCATGCATTCGACGTTGGCTGGGTTGTCATCCCGCTTAGCGCTGCATCGGTGGCGCAAATTGCGGGTGGCACCGCGGTCTGCAGGCGAAATAGAAGACTGAGCGGGATGACTCTACCAAGCGTTCGGGGGCTAAGAAGTCAGGCATTATGAGACTTTTTAAGATTTCCCGTATCAAGTGTGAATTTCCCGTATAATTCCCGTATTTTTCCCGGGTCACTAAAATTCCCGTATAATTCCCGTATTTTCCGTATTTCCCGTATCGCTCGACACCCTGCACTATGTGGGCAAAAGAGAGAAAGGAGAAACATAGCCAGAGAATGCGCGAATATTAGGCAAACATCAAGTCCCTCGCCAAGCTGAAAATTTGAACATCGTGGTCCTTAGCTGGCCCATTCGAAAGATGAAGAAGAAAGAGCTATGGGGAGGCATTTAAGGGGATTTAATTAAGTCTGATCGAGGTCAAGAAGTAATTTTAATGTTTATTTGAGATAATATTTTTCGGATTTGTAATCCATGTTTTATCCATGTTGAGAGACATGTCGATGTCAGTACAGGCATACCCGCAAGTTGAGATTTGGAAGAAGGAGGCATTGTCCCCACTTAACGTGAAGTGATAACTAGTTGAAGTATTTAAGCTTGTGGCAGATTTTCCGACTATCGTTAGAAAGTTTATACATGTGATATGTGATATGGTACCAATAAACATTGATCCATGAATAGGATTTGAACTTATTACTAGGGTTGATGACAAATCCATATTCAAACCCAGATTACCCATGTAAAGTTGTTAAAAGTCAGTGAACTCAACAAATAAATGTATTCGTGCCTTGTAGGGCAAATATATTGTAAGGTCATATTGAGTATTGTAATTACGGACCAATCTATATCGAAATAAAATCCCTTGTTTCTTAACTATGGTAGTGAATTGGTAGTACTCAACATAGATGGCTTCACGCTGTCATTAAAGAACATTCATTGCTTTCGAATTATAAAATGTTCTTTGATTTCAGTTTTATAAAATGTTTATTGAGTTTAATTTTTATAAATGTTTGTTGGTTCCAAATTAAAAAATGTGTCTTGTTAATATAAAGAGACATTGTTCAATATCAGAAATTTAGTAATTAAAGATTAAACCATGTGTGTTACGCGAGATTAATACTTGTAAATTGAAAGCGATTAATGCAAGGATATTGTTTCGTTCAGTTTCAAACCATTAAGGTTTTATTGTAATGGAGGTGTTTTACCAGTTGCATTGATGTTATTTAATTCATGGGCTATTGTAGTTAATTAGTTAATTACATTTTTAAATTTTAAATCCACTCAAGAGTATGTGTCCTTCATTAGTACTTCTAAGAACCTAAATGTAGAACTGATTATGTGCTATCGTGATTCTAATTTATCAACCCGGCTATGACCCCGAGCATCCGACTGATGTAAATTTGCATACCGTACGAATTCTATTCTTATATACTGGTCTTCATTACAGACAAACGGTTGTAGTATTGACTCAGTGAGGAAAGCATTGACTAACTACCTCACCTTTACCAGTACACCTAGTATACGTCAATGAGATTCTGTGGGTTTCTACCGACATAATCTGCGGCGTTTCTTTTTCTTTTGAGGACCCAACCTGCTTTTGGTCTGACAACCTAACACACAGAAATGAAACAACATTGTTGTATAATACGTGACGCCTGGCAATCCTGTCGTTAGGAGGCGGATTTTGTTAAATGTAATATTTTCACTGCAACACGATATCCAGGAAGATGGGGATTGAATGACAAATTTCCATATTGAATTAATTTGAATTTTATGCCATTTTGGGCTGTTCAGTCATCATTCCTCAATAATTTAGGTTGGTTGGTTCCTCAATGACAACGCGGTCATGTGGCCCCGAGTACTTTGGGTGTGTGTAGCATCTGTCTGATAACCGGTGTTAATTGTGATGGCTCTATTAGTGTGTGTTATCTGTTTTAAATTCACGTAAGGACTGCAGACATTCAATTTTCAAGTAGTTCCAACTTTTGCTACCAAACGCCACCGTCAACCACCAACTAGTTCTGAACTTTGTTACTATTTGCCACCGCAGTCGGCTCCTGGCGACCACGTTGGAACCTAAGAGCGTTAGGCAAATATAACCTATAATTTAGCTTCACAGAAGTGTTATTAGTGGAAGGTTCTTTATCATGCCATAAATCTATGACATGGGACCTTCGGCTGTACTTCCTCTCCGAAGGAACACATACTGAGGGATTTTTAGCGCTCTTAAAAAATCGGACGACTTCTGCCGGGTTTGAACCCGTGACCTTGGGCATATAAGCTCAGCATGCTACCAACTACGCCACCGAAGCCGCCTCAATCATTTAAGAGCATTATTTACAAATATAAGAAGCCTCTCACCGCTGGGTCCGTGGTTCAAATCCCGGTCACTCCATGTGAGATCTGTGCTGCACAAAACGGAGGCAGACAGGTTTTTCTCCAGGTACTCCGGTTTTCCCTGTCAAAATTTCATTCCAGCAACACTCTCCACTATCATTTCATTTCATTTCATCTGTCATGCATTTAATCATTGCCCCAGAGGAGTGCGTCAGGCCTCGGCAGCCGGCACAGTTCATATCCTCGCCGCTAGATGGGGGTTTCATTCACACCATTCCTGACCCGGTCGGAGACTGGAAGCAGGCTGTGGATTTTCATTCATTCATTTACAAATATGATGAAGTTTAGATAATTTAAGAGAATTATGATATAAATATGGTTTATTAACAATTTTTCACGCCCAAGTAAACGGACATGTGCTAATTAGTGAATTGTTCCAGCAAGCAACACTAAACTGACAAAAGAGTAGCTTACAGTAGCTTAGCACACCGACATAGGGTATTGCTGGGATCGAACCACGACCACCAGACAGCGCTGAGGAACGAGAGCGTGCTGTTTCGTCCGCACCAGGAAGAAACCTGTGCATCGCGGAGTGCAGTCGTAACCGTTCACCTGAAGAAGCTGGCATGAGGTAGCGAAACTGGTAGTGAAGGTATAGGTAAGAAATAATAAGACTTGATGAACCAAATATTTTAGTGTACAAAAGGATGGTTGTTGTAGATTAATTCAGGGGCTGGTCAAGTAGCTACGTGTACTTGGGTGTGTGTATGTGCGTGTGGTATTTGTCTGATAACCTGTTTTATTGTATTACTGTATTGGTATATTTATTTGTAATTGGGGCTAGGATTGTGTAGAAGGCGCGCGTGGCCGTGGTAAGTTAGGTACCTTTACAAGAAAGCCATAAACTACTTCTAATATGGCGCATCCAACCCACCTCTTCTGAGTTTCGCCTGACATGCCTGATTGTATCCCGTTCCAACCTTCAGATCGAGAATTTCCATGGCAGAGTCGGGAATCAAACCTGGACCTCAGGAATGACAGTCAAGGATGCTAGCCACTACACCACGCATGTGTGTTTGAGTCTTCAGTCTTTTTTCAGGTTTGATGAAGCTTCCATGCCTCCCTGTCCTGAAATGATCGTTTCTCCTCTACATAACTACCACACATTACGCCCGAAGCAATGTGTTTAACATATTCTAACCTTGCCTCGACCCTTTCTTCCATAGCTAAGTACATTATTCCTGGGTGTCTTAGTATGTCCTACCAAACTATCTCCTCTCTTCATTAGCAGTCGCCAGAAACATCTCTCCTCTGCCACCTCTTCATTTGTTACCCTATCTACCCATTTGATCTTCATAATTCTCCTGTAACACCACATTTCAATTGCTTCTGTTCTACTCGTTTCAGGTGCGCCAACAGTCCATGTTTTACTTCCATAGAACCGGGTGAGTTAGCCGCGGTCGTTACGGCATGACTGCTGCCAGTCGCTCACATCCGGGAGGCGAGGAGGTTCGAATCCCCCCGCCGGCAACCTTGAAGATGGTCTTCTGTGGTTTCCCATCTTCCTTCCAGGCAAATGCCGTGGTTGGTCCCTAACTATAGGCCACAGCCGCTACCTTCCAACTCCTCGTCCTTACATTCCCACTTTTCTCCCCAACGGTACGTGTAGCTCAGCCATTGGGTGTCCGTCTCAGTAGTGGGATGAGGGGGGAGCTGCACCACTTCTTATTGAGCCACCCTCGTATTTGCCCCGAACTTGATATCTCGCTAACCAAACATGGGATTAGAACATACAGGGTGTCCTAGCACTGCTAGTAATGCCCCCTACTTTCCTATAGCCTCTTTATTTAATGAAAAGACCAAAACTAAAAGGTCATTCACGAGTAGTGGGGTAGTGTTGGTTTCCTGAAGTCGCGCTCGTGCTTGAATATGTATGCCTATGTTGGGAAAGGGTTAGGTGGTGGGGGAGGAGTAGGGTCGAGTGAGGGGTCGTTTAGATGGTATTTTTTCCGCTCTAGATGATGGTGAGGTTATTTTTTAAAAATGGATGGAATTGGGAAACGCCATTTGGGGTAAACATGTTGTTTTTTGACATTTTGGCGATGAATGTTTTTTATACGCATGCGCACTTGAGGAGTTTTGTAAGAGGGCGGGCTTTTATAATGATGATTTATCAATGAGTGTTTTTTAATATATATTGAAATAAACCAAAAAAACTAATAGGTCATCGGCTTTTTACTATTTCGCTAACTAATAATCGGATTTAAACCTATGAGGTGTCGTAGGACTCGTGGTGAACTCTCTTTTTCCATGGACGGGGGATATCCACTCCAAAATAAAAACGTGGTAAGGGGGGGGGGGGAGCTGCTTTCAAAAGCAAGTTGTGAGCCCCCCGCGACCTTGGAATCGAAGGAGCCATGCTAGGAGGGCGTGCTTGGATTCGTTTTTTTCGTCTCGTCGTGCTCTTTACGGGAATGTAGGTGTCGAAAAGGTGAACTTAGGGTTTTGGGTCAAAAAATGCGTTTTTCACATTTTTGCCGATTTTTGGAAAACGGGCCATGCTAGGAGGGCGTGCTTGGATTCGTTTTTTTCGTCTCGTTGTGCTCTTTACGGGAATGTAGGTGTCGAAAAGGTGAACTTAGGGTTTTGGGTCGAAAAATGCGTTTTTCACATTTTTGCCGATTTTTGGAAAACGGGCCATGCTAGGAGGGCGTGCTTGGATTCGTTATTTTCGTCTCGTTATGCTCTTTACGGGAATGTCGGTGTCGAAAAGGTGAACTTAGGGTTTTGGGTCGAAAAATGCGTTTTTCACATTTTTGCCGATTTTTGGAAAACGGGCCATGCTAGGAGGGCGTGCTTGGATTCGTTTTTTTCGTCTCGTTGTGCTCTTTACGGGGATATAGATATGGAATAGGTTAAAAGCTGGAAACATGGTTTTTTATATAATTAAATAGGGTTTTATTACAAAAAATTATGTTTATTGACCCATGAATTATACGTGGAAGGAAAACCTAACCACTTTACAAAATATTTTGCACCTTTGACTTTAATTACTCGTTCAATGAGATAATCGTTGGGATATAATGTTTTTTGCACTTCTTCATAATAGAATCGTCCCTGAATGGGTTGACCGCTCTGATCTTCTAAGAGATACGTCACTGGTTGACCTAGCTTGACTTGGCGAATTTTAAAAATTTCTGTCGACCATTGTGGAGTATACGATTTTGAAAACACACTTCTATGTTTACTAATGCGAACAAAATCTCCAATTTTAAGGCGATGTCGCCTTGGGTCTACCCTTTTTATAGGGTTAAACAGTCTATTGAGTCTGGGTAGGTTCTTGGTGACGAGGCGAGGTTTCATGCCGATGGTGGAATGAATGGTGTTGTTGTAGCGAGACACAAGTTGAGGTAACCAGTCTATCCATCGATAGGAACCATGTATTGTAAACTCTTTCCACATATAACTTTTTAATGTTCGATTGAACCGCTCGACCACACTGGCTTTGAGATTGCTATAGGTGGTATAATGGTGAATATCCTTAGATTTGAGAAAACTGGAGAAATCCTTGTTGAAAAATTCTTTCCCCTGGTCGGTTTGTAACAAATGAGGTTGACGTTTTGATTGTTCAATAATATGTTGAAAGGCCTTTGTGACTAAGATACCAGTTTTATTTTTTACTGGTTGAACAAAAGCCATTTTGGAATAGACATCAATGACAGTCAACATATAGCGTACACCGTCGTTAACGTTAGAATAAGTTATCATTTCAACCAGGTCTGCCTGCCAAAGTTCATCGATTCCTTTGGAAATGACACGACGACGTTCATAAATGCGTCGGGCTGGTTTATGCAATTCATGAGCAATGCCCACTTTGATGGGGGATGGCTTATAAGATAATTTTAGCATCTCGGAGTTGTTGTTCAATGTGGGCGATTTCCGCCTCATGTCCAGTGTGACCAGCTTGTTTTGATGCATGAAGCAAGTATAAGCGCTCTACTAACTGATTGGGATTATTCCAAAAGGTTATATCTAGGTAGGGTTTTAATTTCTTAAACCTTACACCAGAGGCAGAGTGATGTTTTTGCTTACCAAAGATGTTTGCAATGATGGTCTTATATTTTTGGGATATATTGGCATTGACCTGCTGAGAGGATTTATAGTTTCTTTTGTGAGCGTTGGTGTCTAATAAAATGGATTTATATTTAGCAAGGTCCTCGGACATAAAATCTTGTGTCGAGGGGGTGCGAGAAAATAGCAGCTTTAACAGACCTGGTGTTAATTTATAGTTGATCTTTTTAATGACAGCTTTCGTACGAGCAAATTTAATGGATGAATCCCCAATTTTAAAACTATCATTCTCATAGCGAACACCATACGTGGTATCTGTCTTTCCAATAAATAAAAGGGTCAAATACGGTTCCAGGGTTGCCCCATAATGTTTGATTAAAATGTTTTTGAGTTGAGCTTTATTTTGAGGGGTTGCCAAGACTTGTGAAAACGGAGACGATGTGGAGGAGGACGGTGTTGCCGCTATGACGGAAGATTTTTGTTTTGTTTTTAGAAACTGTTGAAGGGGTGACGATTTCTTTTTTCTTTCAGGACTAAATACACTTTCGCTTTCACTTTCACTTTGTTTATGTTCTTCTTCTTCTTCTTCTTCCTGTTCTTGATGTTCTTGTTCACTAACATTAGAAGAGGAGGAGGATTTTACCTGTCGTGTGGAATCTGTTTGAGTAAATTTTGAACTTGTTAAGGGTTTGGTTTGAGAGGTAGCAGCAGTAGCAGCAGAAGCATTAGGTTTGAACCTCATGGAATCAACCGATGATGGAGCATGTTTTATCATGGGTAAAGGATTGACGTTTTTTAAACGTTGCAATTCACGAAATTTATGTCGAATCGTATTTCGTGCCTCAATAATACGCTGCATGATTTGAACATGTTTCTTGTACCCTATGGCGTTCACCATGGTGAAGGTAAAGACACACTAACAGGAAATGTCCAACCCTGGGTCTTTTTAAACAGAAATAAAATGATCAAAACCCAAGCGATAACGTCCCTCACATCGTTCACTCTGTTTATTTATGACCAAACAGGCATGGGGATGATGGTTCCAACACGAAGCACACAATTGCGTGAAAGCTGTAAAGGACATATCTGGATTCACATGATCTTGAAAAATATGATAGAGATTTCTAGAGTCTTGACGGAAGAGAACGATGAGATTGGCATTGTCACGAATCAACTGTTTGGGGATTTTGGAATAGGTCTGAGCCAGATAAAAACAATCCACTTGTTTATGGCGTCCCATACTAAAATACTCTTGAATAATGGCCTGTCGTTGAGTGGCAATATCATCAAAAATTATAATGGAATCAGGTTGAATGCGGTCCGGTTGAATGACATCTTGAGGGAGGTGAATGTAAAATAGCCCATGGCTTCTTTATTTAACGAAGACATAATTTGTTCCAGATACACGTACAGAGGCTGGTACAAGGATTTGGCAAAAATATAAATATTTTGAAATCGTAGGCCATGAGGCGCGGTAATAATGTTCAGCAAAACATTGGTCTTCCCACAACCCGAAGGCCCTACCATAATACAACGAACGGTAGATGGGAATAGGGTGCCATGACGTTTAGGTTCGCACACGGACAGTGATAGCTCTGAAACCAAATCAGAGACGGGCAAAGCATGGGGTTGTTTCATTAATTCCATTGTGTCGATGACTGAGTTTTTTCATGTGTGTATAAGTTTTATATATATAGGCAAGCGGTGAGTAGGATAGGTTAGTTAACGTCTATCACCATGGACGTGTTTGGGAGAGCTCGTGTAACTATGGCCACGACCGCCTCTTTGTCAAAACAGTCACGAGAGGTGGCAACAAAAAGCTATGTCGATCGCAAAGTGCAAAGTGTCTATCACATGGCCCCGAGACTAACCGCTGAGGGCTTTTCAGCCAATCATCATCGTATTATTGATGTGCAAGAGCCTCGAGACGAAAATGATGTCTGCACGAAACGTTATGTGACCTATCAAATGAAAAGGCTTTATAAATTTGTCCCATCTGTATTTTTAGTGTACCTGTCAAATCAAAAACTGGACAATGACAGAAACCATTCCCCACCACCACTACCACTGGTGAATGATGATCTTACCTATATGCTTGCTTCCGGTTTAAGTCGTTATCGACTGCATTATGATGGTGTCATTCATATTAAATATGCCATGCCTGATGAGAAACATTTAAAAATACAACTAAACGGTGATAGAGTGTTGGCCCACAACCATCAAAGAGTAAATGTGGGAGATGAATTATCCTTTCATCTTATGCTTACGTTAGAGGAAAAGGAAGCTGGGAAAACGGTGAATGATTTCCCGCTTTATATAGAATTGGAATATACTGCTATGAAATAAGGTTCTCTACGTTAGTTGTTATCGAATGTTTGCTGTGAAAGGTTCACCAAGTAGTAGCATGGTGAAAAAAAGATATGCTATGAACATGAAAAAAACAAATCTCAAAAAGAGAAAAAAGCCAGGTCGGGAACCAAGTCGATCTGCCTCACACCCAGTGTTAAAACTTAAAAAAACTAAAAAAAATCTAAAAAGAGTGGCTATCGAAAAAGCTTTACAAGCGGTGCGATTGTCTACATCTCCGAAATCGCAGCATCATGTATCGATAAAAAGAAAAGGAAGAAAGCAAAAATTTGGACGAGTCATTCCTGTTGCTAAGCGTGGGGGTTTTTTGCCGGCTTTATTTGCAGGGTTGGCAGCTTTGGGGTCCCTTTTGGGTGGTGCCAGCGCTGTAGCGAAAACCATAAAAGCCATCGAGCAAGGCAAGCAACAACTCAAAGAAAGCGAGCGACACAATAAAACGTTAGAAGCCATTGCGATGGGAGCTAGAAATGGCAATCCTTTAAAGCCAGTCTTTTATCCACAAGGTAGTGGCCTACCGTCTAAGAAAAAAAAATGTCCATCATCGATAAGCGCTTAAGCCAACTGCCTCGTCATGCCATGACCCATGAAGAAGTGGAAAGCTATGCCAAACAACTAAAGATTTCTCATTTTCGAGGTGTATTTATGCGAAATGAATTACCTAAAGCACCGTGGAAAGAAGAACGAGCCATGATGAATTTAGATGATGATGCAGGCCCAGGAACCCATTTTGTAGCCTACGTGAAACAAGGTTCCACAGTATGTTACTTTGACAGTTATGGAAATTTACCACCCCCGATCGAGTTGCTACGTTATTTGGGAAACCGGGTAAAGATATTCTATAATGTGAATCGTCAACAAACCTTTGACAGTCAAGAGTGTGGCCGTTTGAGTTTACATTTTTTATATAAGAGGTCGCGTTAAGCCAACAGTTTCATCATTATGAATGTCAACGCCAAGACCTTTACCGTGCACAGTCGCGGGCCTGAAGTGTCCCTGGATTTTTTCCCTCCCATTGAATTGCATTCCGAACAATCCTATGTGCTAGGATTAATTTCTTTGGAAAGTTACAACAGAATTTACAATATTCAACTGGATATTAATGACAAATTTTATTATGATGATTATATGTTGACACTACCCCCTGGAGGTTATACCATAGACGATGTGCATGAGGCCATTAGCGTGTCGATGATAAAACAATTTGGTGTCAAACCATTTGCGGATGGGACACACAAATTTGAACTTACAGCCAATACAATAACTCATCGCTGTCGTATTTTCTCTACGTTTAACATTGACTTTGAAACACGAGTTCATTCTATTGGTCCTTTATTAGGATTTAAACCAAGAGTGTTGGCAGCTCAGCAACCCCATGAATCAGATTATCCAGTGAAATTCATCGAGGACCATCACATTTCTGTAACTTGCAATATTATTAGAGACGTATTTACGAATCAAGAACAAAGCCATTCCCTGTATGATTTTATTGTCACCTCTCCTTGCGGCTATATTATTCGTGAAAACCCTTCAGTGGTTCTCTATCATCCTGTGTGTGTCAGTGATATTAGTAATATTACCTTACGCTTAGTGAATAGAAACCAACAACTGATTGCTTTGGACGCTAACACCCCTGTGACCTACAAGTTGGTTTTAAAGACGCTATGAAATTTATCTATAAAGCAACAACAACGTCAACGAGGTCGGTTAGTTGCCCACCGTGTATGAAACGGTTGACACGAGTAAACCGACAACGCTTACAACGCCTTGGTTATACGCTACACCCCAATCATGAACAAAGAGCTGTTGCAAGTGTTAAATCCCATACAAGTGGAAGATGGCGTCGTGCGCATTGATATGCATTCCTATCAACCTCAAGCAACTGGACTGAATAACAATGACGAGATTCAATTCATCATTAACAATCAAGATATTTTTACTCTACCTCATGAAAGTGTCCTTCAAATTGAGGGTAAATTGATGAAAGCAGATGGCAGTACGCCCACAACGTCTGCGTTGGCGAATCATGGTTTGGCTTTTCTGTTTTCTGAAGTACGTTATGTGATAAATGATATTGTCATAGATATGACTCGAAATGTGGGCATGACTAGTCTTATGAAATTATATCCATCCTATAGCGAGGAGGAAAGTAAAACGCTTTCTATGGCAGGATGGTGTCCCAACAGTAGCAATAACTGGCTAGTTCATACCGATGGCACTTTTACAGGCTTTCTACCCTTAAAATTACTCCTTGGCTTTGCCGAAGATCACAAGCGTATTATTTTAAACGCAAGACAAAGTTTGTATCTGGTGAGAGACCGCAGTGATTATAATGCACTGAAAGGAGCCTCTGACCAAGTGATAGACTCAAAAATTCAACTGCTTCGATTACTATGGAAAGTGCCCCATGTGACGCTATCGGATCGTAAAAAGCTAAGCATGTTAAATTTGGTGCAAAAAGATAAAGCCTTGCCTATCGCCTTTCGAAGTTGGTGTCTGCATGAATACCCCTTGCTACCTACCACTGACACTCATAGTTGGAGTGTCAAATCGGCTCGCTCTACCGAGAGACCCCTCTATGTTATTATTGGTTTTCAAACCAATAGAAAATACCAACAAAGCAAAGATGTCACCTTGTTTGATCACATTCACTTGAGAAATATACGACTATTTTTAAATAATGTTTGCTTTCCCTATGAGGGGTTGGAACTCAATTTTTCAAAAAATAAGTTCGGTCCCCTTTATGACATGTTCGCTAAATTTCAATCATCTTATTATGAAAAACAGGATTGTCCTATGTTGTCGCCACAAGGGTTTAAAGCAAAAGCACCACTGATTGTTTTCGACTGTTCTTATCTAGAAGAATCTATGAAAATCACCACCATTGATTTAAGGATAGATTTTGAAACACAAGAAAATGTCCCAGACCATACCAGTGCCTACTGTTTGATTATTCATGCTAGACAAGTGAAATATCATCCTTTGTCCAATTATGTCACCAGCATGTAAGCCATCTGTGGTCGAATGAAAACAAAAAAAAGATCATCATTCATAGGATTGATGATAAGCGTCTGCATGCACAGTATCTGTTGCGCTCTGGCACTGTGCGCACATACGACAACAACAAACATCATGTGTCCCTCAATAAGCAACAGCAACAACAACAACAACAACAACAACGTGACAGACCAACCATGGAATTTAAAATGTGAATTTAATCGTTTGAAAACTTTTGAAACATGGACAGTTCCCTTTATGGATTGTGGAGAATTGGCTGCGAGCGGATTTTATTACTTAAAACGTGGGGATGTGGTCAAGTGTATTTTTTGCAACATTGAAATTGGAAACTGGGAAATAGGGGATCAACCCTTTAGCGATCATCAGCGATGGAGTCCATCCTGCCCTTACCTCAATCGCTATGATGTGGGCAATATTCCATGGAGTTTGAATTATCCTGTTATTGTACCAGACACTGCAAAACTAGGAGATACCTGTGGACCATATGCGCAAACTATTCATCTGAATGCTGTTCCAAATTAAGCCAACAAACTTTTTGTAATAAAAATGTAAGTGTTTTTTTTTGTTATGAATAAAACCTCAAAAAATATTTAGCTGTTGTTCAATTCATTTGTTCCTTTTTTTCCCTAAAGTCCTTTGACTTTTGCCATGTTAAACCATGGCATGGGTTAGTTGTTGATTAGACGTCAATGAGGTAACAAGTAAAAATAAAAAAAAGCATAATGCGTACACTCATCGTGGATTGTCAGGGGTTTAAAATTGCAGACAACAAATTTATATTTAAGGAAGTTGCTTTTATCGATTGTAGTACGTTTTGGGTGTCTAACCCTATTCATTTGGTGTTTAAACCTCCCTATGCTTTCGAGTTGCTTAGTGAAAAAGATAAAAAACAGAGCCAATGGATTGAAAATCATTTGCAGTTAGCATGGAACAAGGGTGATATTTCTTACAAGTATCTTGACATTGTCATGAAAGCCCATTTGTCCTCGGCCAATGTCTTATTTGTTAAAGGGAGTGAAAAACGCCAGTGGCTTCAACCATTTCTACCCTCTCACTGTCAATGTATTGACATTTTAGATCTGGGTTGTCCATCCCTGCAAACGCTCATGGACACTTGTCCTTGCGACAATATTCAGAATAAAGCCTTAGCGCATGCATGGCAATTGTTTCATTGGCTCACCACGAGTGCATGTTGGGAGTTGTTCAATAAAATGAAAACTGAAAGTGTATCGTCCAATGATAGCAGTGAGACGTGTACACGTGAGGTGATAACATCAACGTTATAGACATGGACGCCACTACAATCGACAAGGCTATTGGAAAGTTCTTTGTGTGCAAGAAAAAACTGATTAGCTTTACACAACATGAATTATTAGCACTACCTAAATCATTTCTTTTTTATGTAGCTGCCAACGCTGTCAAAGAAATTTGGGAAAAGGCGCCTGCCGAGTGGACTAACGACTCTGTATTGAGTGAACTACAACCATGCAGTCATTTTTCCCATCACAAGCAATTAACCATGGCAAAAATACCTTCCATTCGACAGTGTGCCACATGCCAATTAATGAAATTATATCATGGTCATAAAACTCAATGTAAAGACATTGTTTCATCATTCCATGGCTGTCATGCGGAAAACAACCACCACCTACCATGCTCGTCAGGAGCTGCCGACAAACAACAACAACAACAGCAAGAACAAGAACAAGAACAAGAAGAAGAAGAACAACAAAAAAAGTGTTTTTCACCGATTGAAACCTCTATGTCCCAGGTGTACTGGCCGTGGAATTATTGATAACATTATTAAAAACTTACCATTCGAAGCTCACTTACCTGCTTACAGCTTTTGCGGCCCTGGTACTCGTCTTCAAGATCGTTTGAGGAGAGGGGATATGGGAATCAATGCTTTGGATCATGCATGCCTTAATCACGATAAAGCCTATGAAAACAGTGATCCCACACTAAGACGCATTGCCGACAAAGTCTTGTTAAGCATTGCCAAGCAACGATTAACAGCTTCAGATGCCAGTCTAGCAGAACGAATGGCAGCATTTATAGTGATTGGTGCTATGAAGAGCAAATTACTTTTATCTAGATATGGACTTTAACGTAATGAATTTATTTTAAAAAATGTATAGTATCACTGTTATCATGACAAAAAAATAAATAAAAAGACAAGAGTCCATGTTGTGTTTTTTTCCATTATTATTATTCACTCATAGTTTCATTATTATAATTATAAATGACAAACAATAAAAAGGGACAGCAGTGCATCGTTAAAAAATATTACTAATTGTAGTAAATCTATTTTTTCAATCACAAACAATAAAAAAGGACAAAAGTCCATTATTTTAACTAATAGTTTCATAATCATTATTATAAAAAATTATATATATACATGGTAATTGTACTAAACCTATTTTTTTAAATCACAAACAATCAAAAAAAGGACAAAAGTCCATCATTATTCATCAGCTTCAAATGGCAGTCTAGCAGAACGAATGACAGCATGAAATCTTTTATCTACTCTAGAACCAGTTTTTTTTGTTAAACGCTTATTATTATTGAATAAAATAACATGTTACTAGAATTTGATCATTATAAATTATAATAAAAATTGTTTAAAAATTGCTATAAATGCTATTTTAAATCACAAACAATAAAAAAGGACAAAAGTCCATTATTTTAACTAATAGTTTCATCATTATTATTATAAAAAATTATATATACATGGTAATTGTACTAAACCTATAAACAAACAAAAAAATCTACCATTAAGCATAAGTTTTGAAAATTTATTTTTATTATTATTTATCATGGTAAACGTTGAGCAACAATTAATAAACGTCAAACTGTTGAACCCAAAAAATAATTTTATTTTATTATAGTTATTAAAGAGTAGGGCATGAATAAACAAAAAAGTTACGGCTAGCGTACAATGATTATTCGTTTTCAATTTTTACAAAACGAACCATGCATCGATTATTTTTTTCACCCTCATAAATTAAATAGACAGGGTGAATACTGGAATTGACATCTTCCATAACATTATCAGGTAGGTTATTAAATCGTGTGGGAAGAAATGTCTCAAAGTCTTGACAAATGCAAAGAGCTCGTTCACCAAATTTGGTTATCAGTTTTTGAATTTTATGTATGCGAAAGGGTGTTTGCGTAGGCAATTCACTCATTTTCTTGCGTGCAAAGCCACAATCTTGACCAATGGCGTTCAAGGCGTCCATGGTTGTCTATAACCAAAGAAAAGAGTGTTACTTTCTAACACTCTCGTTCTTATATTACAACAACAATAACTTTTGTACATTAAAGTGTGTTGTTGGTTTTTTTAAATCCTGAGTGTTTATGACCTGTAGTTGTAGATGGATAGTATTGGATAAATTTACAAAAATATTTTTTTCAGTCAAAACATACATTTGGAAATTATTTAATAGGAAATGTTTTATCAAAATTAAGTGTGTGAATCATTTTCAAGATCTCTCTCTCTTGGAGGTAAATGCATGTCTCTGTTGTGAATGGGAATTAGCCTATCATTCCCTATTCGAATGACTTGTATTCGTTTGCTCTGTTGATGTGCAAATTCACACAACATTCTGTTAAATAAATAGTATCAACAAATACTAAGAGCAAACATGGAATGCTTTTGGTAACCTATAAAAAGGCAAAGTTAACACGCTATGCATTTAATAACCATGTCTACATCCAACAAAACAAAGTTCAAAACTACAAATTTAAACCAGTGTGTATGTGTTTATCAACGTGTATACACGATAAACTAAAACAAACAAACAAACAAAATAGCCAAATGTATTCTAAACGTCAAGTATGCACCTGAAAGCCGAATGTAAACAAAAAAAAGCGATAATCATGACATCATGTGGTTAGTTTCTAACAAATCTCATTCTATGAGGCGAATATTGATTAATAGGTAAGCCAAGACAAAGTTGGCGAAATGCTTGTTGTCGATACGAAGTGATTGATTCCTCAGCAGGAAATTTATAAAAATGAAAACAAAACATTTGAGAGGTTATTGGAAAATAAACATTAAACAGGGGTTTTGTACATATTGTACACCAGAAATCTGGAAAATGATCCTCGTCAGCTAATTTAACAATCACTTGATTCATGGTTAAACCATACCATGCTTTATGAATCACTTGTGTGGATACATTATTTTCAAAGCCAAAATTTAGCATACAGGATTTACAAAAGTGATGCCCTGGGTCATGAAACAAATCATCATCATTATCATCACGATTCATGAAGCTGTCATAAAATGTGGTGTCAATGCGTACTTTCGTGTTTCTATATTCTGAAGGATAGGCCACACGTTGAGGATTATGAGACACCATCGTGGCATATTCATTGAACGTGGTGTGTTTTGTGACGATAAAACGATCTTCACCGTGGATCATGATTGAATCTGAAAAGTAGTCGTTGCTGTTTACTAAGTGAATAAATAAAAAAAAACAATGTACTATATACACTGTCTGTCCCCTAAGTCAATGGCAAAAAATAAAATAAAAAATAAGCAAAACACAAATAAATAACCAGCTGTCTGTTGACTCCTTTAGCTGTAGGCGGCAAACATGCAACAGGTTAAAAAAACAATTTCTGTTCAGATATTTCAAATATATCACCACTCATAACTCTAGCCATAAAGTGAGAGTTTTTATCCACGATTATTATTATTATTCTTTTGTTCTTGCATGAGACCTACTAAGCCACACCCTAGTTGGCCTATTAATCTGTGCCTACTGAGGGTGAATGGTCACTTTACTGAATCATGAGGCCTACTAAGCGACAACAATAGTGAGGGTGGCTACTTGTTTGTTTTTTTCATAACCTAACCTAAAGAAGTCAACATGTTTTTAATCTAGCCTGTGCACAGTGAACCATGGAAACGTTGATGCATGGCTCTCTTTATGCGTTGACAGGCAAATAGCACAAGACATACAGTTTATGTACAACTATTTACAGGCATTCACACATCCATGCATACACCCATGCACGCAGGTTAAAAAACAAAAATTATATGATACACTACAATTTTTTATTTTTATTCCGAGGCTCAAGATGGCATCTCGCATTTGATAGCAACCAAACCAAACACTTGCCGTGTTGTACAACAACAATAGCTACAACCACTACTGGTTGTAACCAAATGGGACGCTTGTCATCATATCCTGACACCACTGTCTCTTGTCGTCCAACAAAGCGAGTGTTTGTTTTCGCTGCTTCATTAAAAATAAATCATGATTTTTTGAGAGAATCCTAAACTGACTATGTGTCATGGCTGTGTGGGTCTGAAGGACATGTAAATAATCATCCACACAGAGTCGTTTAACCACATGCTGGCTAATCCCTTTGGCTCGCATAGATTCGCATCGATCCACCTGTCGAAAACTATACAGTTTCGGAGCGAGACCTACAAACTCAGTCATCATGGTGTCTGAACACTCATCTTTCATTAAACCAATTTCTTTTTTGTTCAGACGGGGGATATCGAACACGTTCTTCTCACTAAACGAGAACGTGTCAAACCATTTTGGGTTTTGTTTCATAACGACATACGGATCACAGTCACGGATATGGTAAATAAAACTATCCGTGTCTGTATATAACAAGGAAATGGTACCAAATCGCTGTATTGCAAAACCATAATGGAATTTATACATGTGCAATTTTGAAAAATCTAAAATGACTTGGCCTAAATAGATAGGCTTATTCATGACCACTTTAGTTTTAGCAAGTTCAATAGTCAGTAGATCATGATCAATAATGTTTAAAGATTTGAAATTTGGTTTTGCAATATATTTTTGAGCCCCCCATTGTCCATGCCATGTGTTGACCAATTTAATGTCCCTATACTGCCGTACATTTTCCAAACTCTTGCCATAGATACAATTATTCATCAGTTTAAAAAAATTGATTTGAAATGGTTGAGTGGCACTTTGTCTGTGACTGGTATTTAAATCCATGTATGGTTTCAACCACGGTTTCTGACAAAAAGAAATACCTCTATGGATTTTTTTCAGGGTTAAGCCCTGAGCTAAACATTCTACCAGCATGTCAATATGCAACACATAGTGATTTTTATCATACAAGGTACCCATCAATTTCTTATGATTGCCCTTACTCTCGGGCGGCACCATTTTCTCTATGCAAAAGGGGAAATCACCATGAAGCTGTCTGAGATGGGGGGTATAAGCTAAGTCGACATCAAGAACATACCCTACGTCCTGTTGCTTGCTAGCGCTATGCACATTAAAATCTTTAATTTCATCCTCAGACAGCCAGACAAAGTTTCTGTACGGCAGTGGTCGACTCATAGCGTGACCGTATAAATTGTTTACGTCGAAATACATTAGATAGGATTCAGGTTCTTCGGGACAATAATCAGGCATGTAATGATTATTTGCCTTGGCATGTCGCTGATTGAGCGATACGAATCCCCCACGAATCCCTTTTTCCATCATGAGTACCATATCGGGATCCGTCAGTAAATCAAGCTCAATGTGGGTAAATTTGAGGGCGGCGTCCCAACTTAACCCTGGACTGGTATAGTAGTGAGCGGGGTCAAGGCCATAAATCGTGTGACATAGCTGACGAAACGTTTCAAAAACGTCGGTCAACAACAACACGTCTAATTTTAAGTAGTGCATAGCATACTGGCCCATGGTTTCTATGCCAAACACTCGCCAAACATGCTGTGCGTGGGCATAGTCTTCTTCACTGATGGTGCTTTGTGTTAACTGAGAAAAGAATTTTTCTCTTGGCGGCAAAGTCGTTTCTTCAAGCACCTCGTAACTTTCCACATAATCGTATGGAAAATGGCCTTTACGAACACACAATTTAAATTGATTTGTATCCGTAAAGTGGGAATGGGTATGTTTCAACTCATCTTCGTTTAAGCCTTTCACAAGACTATCCAGCGAACTAGACATAAACTTGAATGAGTCGAGAAAGCGAATGCTCATGCTTCCTTTTCTCCATGAAAGTGAGGTAAAGCTCTCATGGTTCTTAGCCAAAATGCTGAATTTGCTCTTATCTACATGAGCAAATTGTTTTACAATGAAGTGAAGGTCATACCGGGAGAAATTGTGTAAGAAGACAGGGAGGAAGCGAGGTGTAGAGTACTTCAAATTGCATTCGTTATGGGCAGCACCTCTAAAATGCCCTGTCCTGTGGCAGTGGTCTCTTACTTTTTTTTCTCCGCCTAAGATTGGCTTTTCACATATGTGGCAGGTGGTGGCTTGATCATATTCTCTTTGCTGTACGTCATTCATTTGAATTGGTACAGGGTTGTTCAAAATAGTTTCTACTTTGCCTGCTAAAGCCGCCATTTGATCAACAAACCACCGCGCACAATCCTGACCTTTGTGACTTACATACTCACATTGTGAATTATCATAGTGACAGACAACATAATAGGCTACAGCAAAAGGCTCATGTTTCTGCACTGGATAGGTTGAGCTTGTATGGGGGCTTGGTTCACATCCCTGAATGGGAACAGTAAGGGCCTCAAAATCAGCGTAAACAGTAAATGGTATCATGTCTTGTTTATTAGTGGCCTTAAATTTTAAGACTGCGTCATTCCCTTCCGGCAAGACTAGCTTTACTGCCGTCTGCCCTTCACAGTCTTCTGTATGTCGTTTCAAAAGTTCATCAGTTCCAAAATATTGAAGGCAGCGCTCACAAATGTGTTTTGCACACCTATGGTTAGACACTTGGCTGCTCACCAATTTACTTAAATTCTTTATCCAACAATAATGGCTTTTATCCCCATCAGACAGGAAAAGCAGGTGAATGTGATGTTGCTTTACCTGTTTGGTGGCATACAAGGGGCCCACAATATTGGATCCGTCGATGCCATACACCATGAAGGAGAAATTTGGATTATCTTTCTCAAATAAATGAATTTTATCTAGAGGCATGGGAAATGAAACACGCTCGAGATTGAGAGTTTGTTTCATGCGGTTAAACACATCTTTGTACTGCCCTGGTCTATCAACATGACTGTCTTCACAGGGTTGCAGACAGCTCACTATACTCCACAAAAAGCAGTAATCGTCTTTGTTGCGTATGTTGATCACTGCCTTTCTGGAAGCGATAAAGCTCGGTGTGGCAATATAGCTACTTCCTGCATTCAATGGATTGTATTTACAAATATTGATTTGCAAATAGGCAATGCTTTCGAGGGCCAAGCCACTGGGACCCTGTTGCAACTTATCAAATTTAGTGATAAGCGCTTGAATAGCTTTCTCCTGATACCACGTTTCCAAATTATCGGCTATCAGTACTTTCTCCATTTTTGTACAAAGGTTGAAGGTGTGTTTCTCTTCAACATTATTTTTTATCAATGTAAATTCACATAGTAGTTCGAAGTTTATTTTTAAAGCGTGATGCAATCTTAAGCCTTGTTCACATTCACTCAAAAAAATGGGAAAACATAATTCCACAAAATCTTTAGGCGACAGACAGTGAATCGCATTGTAAATTCGGCCTGAGCATACTCGCGTTTTGAAACATTTGGCCAAAGGCTGCCACACTAACACTTCACTCTCCGATATAGACATGATTATAAAATGGACAAATAAACGTGCAACCCTTACCTTAAAATAGGTTAATCCAAAATCTGCAATTCCAAACGACCACACTTATCGATTTTTACTGACTGGCACACACAATCTCGTTCACAGGTAGACAATGGTTGTAGTAATTTGGGCCCCCAGCAGGAAATGATCACCAACAAAGTTGATATAGTTTTAATATCAACGACAAGGTTTATCTTGTTTTTTTGTTTCCAATGATTTATCTGAAAAACAAACCAATACAATCCGTTATTAGTCATGGTTATATACATTAAACATGTGCATTCATTCATTCATTCATCCATTCATTCATTCATTCATTTATTCATTCATTCATTCATTCATAAGACTTACTAAAAACAAAAGGTTTCAAGTGTGCACACATAAATAAGACACTCACTCGAAAATAACAAAGTCATTTACAAAGACTCACCTCTTTTTTTAATATCGAAAGCGTCAAGGTAGTTAAAACCTATTCACTCCATATATATCTTTATTCTGAAACAATAATAAATACACGCCATAAGTATATAAATTTCCGTGAAATAAATGACATACATTTAACAACAACAACAACAACAACAATAAAAGTAATGGAACAACATGTACTCACCATATAATGAATTATAATACTTTCAGCAAATGTGCTCTTTGCCGCCACTGTCACTGTCACTGTCTCTCTCTGTCTGCTTTCCCAGACTTAATGATGTTGTTTTTAAAAATCTGCAACAAACGAAATCCCCCAAAAATACCATCAGTCACTAACTTACTTTTCATGCCTACACAAAATAACAATAAAACCAATCATGCCATAATTAACAATAATGAACCTACCTTAGTACAAGTATGGCCGCGGTTCACGTAATATTTCACAAAGAGCATAAGGCACTTGCATCCGTCACCTTCAAAGATGAACACGAGAATGATGAGTCTCTCTTACCCTCAGAACATATATGTCTCCTCAACAAGATGCAAAGTTAACACTTTACTTTTTTTTTTTTGTTCCTACGAGTAGGATGTCATGGAGCGCACAAGTCAGACCGATTCTCACAAGCTTTTGCAATCTCTGCATGAGTATGCGTGGGAATGCAATGATCAGCTTTTCGACAGAGCTGTATGTCCTTCATCGAGATATCGGGTAACACGTCTGGGTCAGATAACAGCCACCTGCATGTGAACAACAGGCTGTTATCTATCTCTGCTGCGAGGCACGTACGATGATAAGACCTGTGTCTGTCTGGATCGCCGTGGGCTAGCTTCAATGCTTTCAATTCTCATTGCATTAAACAAGTTCTCTCTCTGCGTGTGAGTCCTGACCAGTCAAGACAAATAATAATAATAATGCATAAGTGTTTTACCAACATTAAAGCGCATAACACAATGTGACTTCAAATCTGGTTTCTTACTTTTTCCCCGTTTTCCTCAACGATCTCGAAAAAAAATATGACGGAAACCATGATTTCAGGTTTTCCATACCTACATTCCCGTAAACTGAACAACGACACAAATACATCGACATGCCCATCATAAAAATCGCCTCATTCGTTTTCCAAATAACGCGAAAATGAACAAAAAAAAACACCTTTTCCATAAGAAAACCATGTTTCCAGCTTTTTACCTTTTTCATGTCTATATCCACGTAAAGAGAATAAAGAGACGAAATAAATACTATCACACACGTCATTCTCACGTTTTCGGTTTTCCAAAAATCGACAAAAATGTAAAAAACGCATTTTTCGACCCAAAACCCTAACTTCACCTTTTCGACACTGAAATTCCCGTAAAGAGCACGACGAGACGAAAAAAAACGAATCCAAGCACGCCCTCCTAGCATGGCCCGTTTTCCAAAAATCGGCAAAAATGTGAAAAACGCATTTTTCGACCCAAAACCCTAAGTTCACCTTTTCGACACCGACATTCCCGTAAAGAGCATAACGAGACGAAAATAACGAATCCAAGCACGCCCTCCTAGCATGGCCCGTTTTCCAAAAATCGGCAAAAATGTGAAAAACGCATTTTTCGACCCAAAACCCTAAGTTCACCTTTTCGACACCTACATTCCCGTAAAGAGCACAACGAGACGAAAAAAACGAATCCAAGCACGCCCTCCTAGCATGGCCCGTTTTCCAAAAATCGGCAAAAATGTGAAAAACGCATTTTTTGACCCAAAACCCTAAGTTCACCTTTTCGACACCTACATTCCCGTAAAGAGCACGACGAGACGAAAAAAACGAATCCAAGCACGCCCTCCTAGCATGGCTCCTTCGATTCCAAGGTCGCGGGGGGCTCACAACTTGCTTTTGAAAGCAGCTCCCCCCCCCCCTTACCACGTTTTTATTTTGGAGTGGATATCCCCCGTCCATGGAAAAAGAGAGTTCACCACGAGTCCTACGACACCTCATAGGTTTAAATCCGATTATTAGTTAGCGAAATAGTAAAAAGCCGATGACCTATTAGTTTTTTTGGTTTATTTCAATATATATTAAAAAACACTCATTGATAAATCATCATTATAAAAGCCCGCCCTCTTACAAAACTCCTCAAGTGCGCATGCGTATAAAAAACATTCATCGCCAAAATGTCAAAAAACAACATGTTTACCCCAAATGGCGTTTCCCAATTCCATCCATTTTTAAAAAATAACCTCACCATCATCTAGAGCGGAAAAAATACCATCTAAACGACCCCTCACTCGACCCTACTCCTCCCCCACCACCTAACCCTTTCCCAACATAGGCATACATATTCAAGCACGAGCGCGACTTCAGGAAACCAACACTACCCCACTACTCGTGAATGACCTTTTAGTTTTGGTCTTTTCATTAAATAAAGAGGCTATAGGAAAGTAGGGGGCATTACTAGCAGTGCTAGGACACCCTGTATGTTCTAATCCCATGTTTGGTTAGCGAGATATCAAGTTCGGGGCAAATACGAGGGTGGCTCAATAAGAAGTGGTGCAGCTCCCCCCTCATCCCACTACTCGTCTCGAAGGAGCTACAAAACTGGCGAGCCGAACATGTCCTCGGACACTCCCGGTACTAAAAGCCATACGCTAAACAAAAAAAACCTTCCATAGAGCGCCACGCTCCAGACAATGCTTTCAAAAATGACTTCCTAATACCTAAATCTATATTTGAAGTCAACACATTTATTTTCTGCTGAAATGCTTTCATTGCCTGGGCCAACCAATTTTTACGAGGTGGTCATTAGATAAAGAATGTCGGGTCTATTTAGACATAGATTAAATTGATAGCAATGAATTGCGGAGTTAGATCCCTCTTGAGTATGTTTTCTGTCAGGAGAATTTGAATAAACATGCTTCTGAATGAAATTTAATTGTTAGAATAATATTTTACATAATTTTGGCCGACTGCGGTGGTTGAGAGTGCTGACGCGCTCTCGTGCCTCGCAGCTATCGGGGGAGCTTGGGTTTGAATCTCACCGCGGCCATCCTGAAAATGGTTATTTGTGATTTCCCATTTTCAATCCCCAGGCAAATGCCGGGACGGTTCCTTTCAGCAGGTCCACGGCCGACTTCTTTCCCACTCCATTCCCTGACCTCTCCTTCATTAGACTCATGTTGATGTATGCCTCTCACCAAGGCGGTCCGGGTTCGATTCCCGGTCAATGCATGTGAGATTTTCGAAGTTAAATGCCACGTCCTGTGGTTCGGATTCCACGTAAAAAGGAGGTCCCGTGGCTCATGATCTCTAGATTAACGGTCACGTTAAACTACAAGCTTCATTTAGACTCATGTTAGCGGTCACCTGTCACCATCCCCAGTTGTACCTGCTGACAACGTGCGTCCTGCTTACAGACACTGTCCTTGTGGCGGTAGAGGAATGATCCCTCAAAGTCTGCGGGGGAAGCCGAGCTCGCAGTTTAAGCGAATAAAGAAACACCATTCGTTCGAAGTTCATTATAAATGTATTTTTATCTCAAACATAAAGTGGTCGCTTTGTTGATAGAGAGAATATTTTAAAAAACCGCTGTAATAAGTTACATTAACGAAAATTAAATTTGGTCAAATATTTTGAAGTCATCAATGTTTTAAATAACTTACATTTTAGAGAATGATCCCTACATTTAACGGTATTTTATCGACCATTTAGATGGGTTTGTTACGCTTTAAACATCCGCCTCTACTTAACTTAAGATAATCGAGGTGTTGTGGCTAGCATACTTGGCCATCAACCCCGAGGACCGGGTTTGGTTCCAGGCTTTAATTCTGGGCTGAGGTTGGAGCGGGGTGCGGGGTTCACTTAACTTCCCGACACGAAACTGAGAAGAGGTGGGTATCCAATCAACTCGTGGTGTAGCGAATAGCATTCTTGGCTGTCGCCTCCAGAGGCCCGGGTTCAATTCCCGGTCCTGGCAGGAATTTAATTCTGGTCTGAGGGCTGGAATGGAGTACATTCAGCCTCGTGAGGCGAAACTGAAAATAGGTGGGTACGATTCCCACCTCAGACATCCAAGAAGTGACTTTTCATGGTTTTCCACTTCTACTCCAGCCAAATGGCTGGATGGTACCTAACTTAAGGCCACGGCCAACTCCTTTCCAATCATAGTCTCAATTACAAACACACACTACTACAGATACCACAATAATACAATTAATTAGACAATTCCTAGAGCATTCAAGGACGGGCTGAAATGACCACGAAGTTCCATAAATAAATCGCTAACCAACCGACTGACCAACAGAGATTAAAATATGTGATTTCTTTTCAGTTTTAAATAAAATTGTTCTTATCCTGTCTGATCCTGTTTCTAGAAAATGCTGATATACTGAGTGAAGTTTGATAAGATGCACCATTTGCCTATCGGTTGTTGTGCTACTTTGGGGTAAAGGTCTTGAAGGAAATCCGCGAGTTGGGGTAATCTTTAGCTATAAAAGACAAGTACGATGGCTTCTCTTCAGCAGACAGCCACAACCTCGAGTCCTACGATCACTGATCATCCAAGGTAAGCGCCAACAGTCCATAGTATCATCTCCACCCATCGTAGCCGAGCCCCACGACTGAACTCGGACGCTGACTTTCAGAGATTAATGTTCGAACACTCACGCTAAACTAGTCAGGGAGTTTTGTTTCTTCATATAGGGGCTTGAATACCGTGATCATCAGCACGGTGTACTTGAGTATATATTCAGTACGGTATATAAAGAGAGAGGTGTTGTTGATTCATTGTGGGGCTTTGTGACATCGTGACCTTGTAGCCCCGTGTACTTGGGTGTGTGTTGAATTATCTGATAATCTGTGTTATTATGATGGTGGCATTGGTAAATCAGATGAGGATTGGGAAGGAGGTGGCCGTGGCCCTAATTTAGGAACCATCCAGGCATTCGCCTCGAGTGGGATACCATGGATAACCACTTACACGATGGCTGCAGTGGAAATCAATCCCGCCTCCTCTCCGTTTCTCCTCATGAGGCTGAGTGTACCTCGTTCCAGCCCACACACCAGGAATAATTTCTTGGCTTAGCCGGGAATTGAACCAGGCCTCCGCTGTGACAGCCAAGAGTGCTAGGCACTGGCAACGAGGTGGACTAGAAAGAGAGACATTTGCGCAATGGTACCTAACATCAGGCCATGGCCGCCTCCTTCCCTCTCCTCACACCTGAATTACAAATACACATACTAGTTGAGGGGTCTAGATGCAAAACTCCCATTCTCCACTTTTGTTTGAAATTGAGTTAGCAAGGCATTGTTATTCTTCGTTCCAAACTACACACGACTATCTTAGTGCTGAAAAGCCAACTCACAATATCCATTGGTTTTCAAATGCCAAAAACTCAATTTAGTTAGATGCAAAACTTACATTCTCCACATTGTTAAATTACAAAGAGCACATTCTCCCTGTTGGCCAATCACAAGACAGTTTCTGGTCATGTGACTTTCTACAGCTGCAAGCCAATATTAATTATTGTCTGTTCAACTCGTAACCTATACATTATAAATAAATAGTATAAGTGTATTCCAACAATGCAATTGTTTTCATTTGTCTAAATTTTTCACAAACTTAGCCAACTTTTCTATTGTTTTGTCTGAAGTAATTAATTTTGTTTAGTGTCAAAAGTAACATTCTCCAAACTTAAAACCTATTTTTCTGATAAATTCATATCAATAATGAAACATAGTTTATACCAAGAAGGTGTAATTAAGTAAAGCCTGCAACAAAAGCAAAGTCTCTTAGAGATTCCAATAATTACATAAATTTAAGACGTTTATTTTAAGTTCCTGTAAAATTAGAAAAAGTGGAGAACGTGAGTTTTGCATCTAGACCCCTCAATTAATGCAGCTATTAAAATAATACATCATTACACACACACTCAAATACAGGGGGCTAATCGATTACGGTATTCAAGCCCCTCTTATGAAACAACTACTCTGTATCACACAGTCCTTAGCGTACTCGTTTTGTTCCATTGAAATATCTGGGTATATTTGGGAACCGCACGAGGACTATTTCTCTATTTGTTGCAAATTCCTGCAGTCAGCGTTGGTTCAGCACACTTTCTAGCTTAACCTGTGGGATATCAATTCATCTTTTGAAGGGGTTTGTCGTTGGAACTACATCTCCTTAAACTGGTGCAAGAAAGATAAGTTATTGCAATTGATCAGAGAGTTAGTTAGTTATTGCGGTTTTAAGGAGCAGAACTACGAGATCATCTGTCCCAATTGATCAGAGATCTCTATATCGTAACACAAGGGTGTTTCACTAAACCTGAAAAAAAAATCACATTAATATAAATCTTATGTGCATGTTTATCATGTTTAGGAAAACACCCAATACAATTGGTTACAATCGTATTGACCGATTGAAAAACATTAAATCTTGATTACTAAGGCAACATTGAAGAAAGGCTCCCAATACGATACTTGTTTATCACTCTTACTAACCTGCATAAATAGCACGGATTACACTTCAATACACTTGTCTAATTTGATCACTTTTCTAACTTAGTAAAGTGTAGAATTAGTCCACGTTGCTGTATCTAGGTTAGTAAGTGAGATTTTTTTTGTTTTGTTTTTTTCCGAGTGGTCTCCTCAGAGACCTAGTGCAGGTCTTTCTATTCGACGCCCGTGGGCGACCTGCGCGTCAGGATGAGAGATGGAATTGATTAAGGTGAATGAAATTGGAGAAGGATGTGGAAGGAAGCGGCCGTGGCCTGTCAGAAGGTACCGTCCCAGCATTTTCCTGGTGTTGAAAATGGGAAACCACGGAAAACCATTTCAAGGACGGCCGACGGTGGGGCTCGAACCCACGCGTCTACCGAGTCAGCAGAGAGCTTGGCCCCATGACCTAACACTGCGCTTTAGCCAGCGTAGCCACTACTGTCGGTAGTAAGTGAGATGAAAAAATTATATTCCCCGCACATTACTATGTTGACCGACTGAATAGTAATTATTTTCTAATGCAGGCAACACTGGCTCCGAAAACTTCTATATCATCATCACACAGTGTGGAGTGTAGTCGTAAGCAGTGTGCTTAGCACTAACTTGATCAGGTGACACTTTCACAACAAGGCCGTTCATTCTCGTTGACTGCGCGAGATCCGTGTCACTTCATTTGCTGACACGTTAAACATCCCCTATGTAATGGTACAAGAAGTGTCTAGCACTCCGTGGTCTCCATAGCCGCAGAACATACAAGGTACTTCTGTTATTGTTAGCTTAAGAAGCTAAACATTTGTGTATTTATATTTTGCAGAATGCAGTTTGTGATAAATATCGTACTGGTGTGCCTGGTGGGAATGGCCATGGCTCGAGGACTTCCCACACCAGCATCCACCAAGAGCCCAAGACACGTCCCGCCCAGTGTTTGCAAGAATATGTCCGTCGTCCATGGTAACTTTCAGGCTAGCACCTTGCCCGCCCCGTATGAGATCAGCGTGGACTCCACGACAGTCGCTCCTGGTGGAACACTCCGAGGTACATTACTTATTATTACTATAATTATCATAATAATAATAATAATTATTATTTTAATTATTCCTAATTTGTATGATTATAATAGTTCAAATAGCGTGTGTGTACTATGATTGTTTTGGCAAAGTTTTCAAACTTAACTTCTTCTTTTCCCATTACTTAGGGGTCGTCATCTGATATTTGTAGTCCTCACCTGTAGGCTGCTTGTTTTTCATACAACATAGCCTCCATCTCTTCTCATGATGTTCCCGTATCAATGGAGCCTTCCATCTTGCTATTATTAGAGAACTCTATCACTCCACATTGAGCAAGCAATGAAGGAAATTGGAGAAAAATTTAAAGTGGGAGTGAAGATTCAAGGAGAAATAATTTCAACTCTGAGATTTGCTGATGACATCGTCATCTTGGCCGACACGCCTGAGGATTTGAATGGGTTTTTGAATGGTATGGACTCCGTCTTACGGAATGAATACATGATGAAAATTAATACATGTAAAACAAAAATACTGGAATGCAGCCGGAATAAATCAGAAACCTCAATGGACATCAAACTGGCAGGTGAAAAGCTGAAGGAAGTAGGATACTTCTGTTACTTAGGAAGCAAAATAACCAGTGATGGACGAAGCAAGGAGGATATAAAAAGTAGGTTGGCTCAGGCAAGGAAAGCCTTTCTACAAAAAAGGAATCTGTTGGCATCGAATATAGATTTAGGTATTAGCAAGTCATTTTTGAAAACCTTTGTCTGAAGCATGGCACTCTATGGAAGTGAAACTTGGACTATTGGTGCAGCAGAAAAGAGGAGAATTGAAGCATTTGAAATGTGGTGTTACAGGAGAATGATGAAGATCAGATGGGTAGATAGGGTGACAAACGAAGAGGTATTAAGACGAGTGGGAGAGGAGAGATATTTCTGGCGACTGCTAATGAAGAGAAGAGATAGGTTAGTAGGACACAAACTAAGACACCCAGGAATAGCAAGCTTAGTTATAGAAGGAAGGGTTGAGGACAAGAACTGTAGGGGTAGACCAAGGTTAGAATATGTTAAACAGATTGCTTCGGATGTAGGGTGTGGTAGCTATGTAGAGATGAAACGATTAGCTCAAGACAGGGAGACATGGAGAGCTGCATCAAACCAGTCAAAAGACCGATGACTCAAACAACAACATAACTCCAGCTATCTTTCTGATCCTCACATTTCTTATTCCCGTCTTTCTCATCAGGCACCTCATCGTTTTAATTTCCGCTATCTCTAACTTCTCTTCATGAGCTATCCTGATGGCTCAGTTTGCACTGATGTTTCTCCACAGGATCTTCTCGGGCACATTCTTTATCTGACATTCGTTATCAGCTCCTTCAGCCAGTCTGAATCCATTCTATGTGAAATTGTGCCCTGAAAAGTACTTAGTTTAGGTGTTCGTTGAATATCTAACAAGATGTTCGGGAAAGAACATATAGCCTACTTTCTCCGAAATGTATGGGTATAGTTATAACTCTCTGTCCTTATCATCTAATTTCTTCCTATTTGAAGTGCAAATTGGCACACAGGATTTGAACAGTGGCGTTCAAACCATAGTTTATAATTTACCCCAGCATTTTGCAATTTCATCAGCAAACACTCCAAACACCGACTACTTACAATAATTGAAACTTCGTTGCTCTAATAAGGCCCATCTACAATGCGCAGTCGGCAGTCCGTAGTTGGTAGTCCTCGGTCGGCAGTCGCGATCGACTCCGTGTATACTATAGGCACCATACACAACATGAAGTTGCAGTTGGTAGCTGGCAGTTGGCAGTCGAGAATTTTATCATTGACTGCCAACTACCCGACTGCAGCAATGTAATAGCCAATCAGAGCAGATCAGAAACTGACGTCACGTTGTTGTTCTGTGTCGTGTACGAATGATATAGAACTAAGTGAAGTAACTTCGCAACCCGTAAATTTATAGGCTAATCTTAAATACACGGTATAACAAAATAATCCATCTCCAAATCATCCATATTGCAAGTTTTGAGATTATCAACAACGCCTCTGTGCACAAGGAATAAACGAATGTTACTGTCTTATTACTCCTAGCAGTCGTTAAGACTGGGTTCACTAACTGGCCGGTATAGAGCGCTGCTCGAATCTATAGTTTCTGCATAGTACAACTGAAGGATGGAAGATGTCACTCCAGTGGAGAATGTCGTTTTTTTTTATATATAATTTCCATTGCAAAAAGCACCATATAAAGCTTTATTTTATAACGTCTCAGTACTCAAGAAACAATAAATATAAAAACTAGTCGTGATATCTAGTTGTGAAATATCGAACAATATAATCCTAACAGAGCGAGTGCATTCTAGCGGCCAGAAGAAGAAACTTTTCAATAAAATCTGTTACCTTTTTGTCAGCTAGATGTCTCGATTAAATCTGCTGGCGAATTATGTTTTAATTAAGTATATGTTTTGCACCGTAATATGCACAATATAACGCTTAATTTTAAAACGTCTGAGTCATTACAAAGCAACAAATATGTAAAATGTCAAGCAAAAAACATATCTCTGATGGGGTTTGAACCATAGGCATATGAATGACAGACTAACGCTTTACCACTGAGCCATTTGTGCCAACGAACATTGATCCATATAAAATGACTTACATAGAACTTGTTAGCAAATAATGATTTATACTAAACGATTTCATCACTGAAGTATATTATTTATATATAAAGCATTTCATACAAAGTTTATTTATTTTGTTTCAGTACGCTATATTGGATGCAATACTCAAATTAGTGAAATATAAGTCAGGCACAAGATATCCGCTGCCATCTTGTCTTATTAATGAATCAGCTGAGCTTTTTAAAATCACGTCTGCACTATAGTATTACAAAATAAACTTTTAATTTCGTACGTGCCTCTTCCTTTAGAACAGTTAAAACGATTCTCGGCTCGATAATCGGAACTGGTGGGTCCCATGATATGGATTATAAAGTTTGCAAAATTCGCACGGCCGCCATCCTGAAATGGTATGGCGGACGACCTTGTAGTTTGGTCACAAGACGCATCCTATACGAAGGTATGTTGTTACCAAATTTGGTAGAGATTGGATGATTTGGTTAGTCGTTATTTGATTTTACGTTTTGAACGTTTGAGTGGCCGCCATTCAGTTTTAGTAAAGATGGCGGCGATATAAAACATGACACTGAGGTGTCCTTTGCTAGTGCTACCTTTGTACCAAATTTCGTTCAATTCGCATTCACCGTGTTCGAATTGATAGGGGGGGACAGACATTCAGAGTACACACACTCACACACACACACACAGACTCACACACACACATACACACACACAGACTCACACACACACATACACACACACAGACAGACACACTTTTTTCGCCCTGTGTTGATCTCATAAGTCTACTTTCATTTTTTGCAAAAATCGAAAGTAGGCTAAAAATGAGAATTTACAGGACCGATTTGGACGCTGATTTTAGCAATGGATAGTGTGTTCTTCAGAGAAAGTTTGAATCTGTATATTGTGAGAAGCTGGTCAGAGATATTGGATGTAAGCAAAGAGCGATCATTTTCTATCTTCTGGGTAACGTCTAGCATTCTTGACTGTCGGGCCGTAGGTTTCTTCCACGAAATTTAATTCTGGTCTGAGGGCTGGAAAGGGGTAAAAATAGACTCGCGAGGCAAAACTGAGAAGAGATGAGTTCGATTCCCAGCTTAGCCATCCTCGGAGTGGTTTTCCGTGGTTTACCACTTCTACTCCAGTTGAATGCTGGGGTAGTTCCAAACTTAAGGCCACGGCCACCTCCCCTGAATTACAAATACACACACTACTACAGATACACATGTTATCAGACAAATTTTACACACGTCGAAGTACATGGGGCTTCGATGTCCAAGTCCCTCAAATGAAGACACAACAACAACAGAGCGATCATTGAAAGAGGACGGAAGGTGAGGAGCGATGAGAACACGAGATGAGGAAAGGTAGCAGTCGTCCTCGGGTATAAACATGAGCTGCTCCTAAATCTGATGCATCCCGTATTATATTAAAGCAAAGAAAGGGCATTACATTTTCTTTGCTCCATGCCTCGTGATTTTTGATGTATACAGGTGTGTTCCTAGGCCGTTGAGGACATCAATAATCTCTTTACACTAGTGCTAGTGGCGGTAGGGGACGCATAGGTCAGCGTCACTGTTTGCGCGCCAGTTCTATGTTAAGCAGTGTTATAGGTTCTTAGTGATTCTACTTTATGTCGGTTCGAAGGTATCGTAATGCATTCTGAGCGTCTTGGAATCATCATTGTACATTGTGATGACGAGGTTGCTTTTATAGTAAACCAGGCGACACTAAGATCTGTAGTATAGTACAATCGTTTGTCCCTCCACACCACATTGGACTAGTGTTATCACCAGAGCCCGGTGACATATAAGGTTTAAAAATGACCTATATTATGACTGAAAAATAGCTTGCCACGTTGGGTGAGTGGACAGCGTGTCGGTCTACTAACCCCAAGATTGCAGGTTCGCTCCTGGCCGTGGTAAGTGATTTTTGAAAGGCGGCAAAAATACGACACGCATGTCATACGATGTTGACATGTCAAAGAACCCATTTGAATTCAGTAGGCCGTGTTCATAATGGCAAAATTAATCTCGGGAGTTTCCGCCAACACAAAGTTCCTCATTTCTCTACTAGAAAGCGCTATAGTGTTCAAGGAGCTTAGATATCTAACCTCCTTGACTTTCATAGTGATTCAGGAAACAACGAAATTCGACATGCAAGCTACCCTCTGGGTGTCAAATTACAAAGCTTGCACCCGGCACCCGAGGCCATACGATATTATTATTATTATTATATTGCTGCAAAATTCAAATAAAATGACCCGAAAACTTTAAGAAATGACCCACTCATTTGAATGAATTTTTACCATTTACTCATCGAGTTGATGTGGGTATACTGTACTGTATTTATGTTGCTGATTTAATTTCAACACACAATGAAAAGGAAACACAATGTTTCACTTCTTATATTATTTAGAAAAGAATTTCACCATTCATCATCATCATTATCATTCTCCAACTCCAGTTTCACGGGTGTGGTGTACAAGCGGCCGCCATCTCCTTCTATCTTCATACATCTTCTGTTCCTGGACATCTTCCCAATTGTGTCCTCTCTCCTCCATGTCTGATCTTACAGTCTCTATCCAGCGTGTTCTTGGTCTTCCTCGTGGTCTTCTTCCTATGAGGTTAAGATCAAAATATTTTCTGGCTGGTCTTTCTATGTTCATCCTCATTATGTGCCCATACCACTGAAGTCTGCGTTTCTTTATACTCTGGTAATAGGAACCTCGATGCCAGCTACTTTCCTATTAACTTCATTTCTGATCTTGTCCTCTCTTGTAGTTTGATTCATGGTTCTGATGAATCTCATTTCAGTTGCTTAATTCTACTGTAGTCTTTGTTTAGTAGGGTACATGTCTCTAAACCATATATGAGGATTGGTACGAAGTAGATGTGGTACATGATTGTTTTTGCTGTTGTGGTATTTTGGAGTCCCTTTTGACTGTAAAAGTTTGATGCTTTTTGTGTCCTGCTGAGTATTTTCTGCTTTACAGTGTTGTCTTTTGAGATTGTGCTTCCAAGGTATTTGAAGTGAGAAACTGAGTCTATTTTCACTCCTTCTAGAAAAATGTTTGAGCTTGTTCCTTCCCTGTTGATGTCACTTTTACTGTCTTTGCTTTGCTCATCTTCAGTCCAAAATTTTTGAATATATTGTTCCATTCATTTAGTTTCTTCTGTACTTCAACTTCTGTCTCTCCCCATAACAGCACATCATCGTCGTCAAATTCCGAAATTATTTGTTTGAATGGATCAGCCCTAGATGTATTTAACTTTTGCATTAAAAATACACTCCAAATAACTATTACAGCCGATAACACAAATGCAGTGCACTAAGATACTGGCGTTACTGGGCCTATTGTAGTCTGTCCTGCTACCCTCGCCTTCAGCATCGCTCCCGGATTAGTTGTAAGTGCAAGTGTCTCACCTGGAATGTGGATATTTCCAAAAATTAAGGACTGAAGCAAGTTACTTAAGTCTTCAGACCGACGATGAGTTGTCTCCGTATTCATCCTGACTTTATGTTCTGATAATATCCAATACCGGTACTCAAAATTACATCAAAACCCTTGATAATACGAAAATATGACTCATAAAGTATAAAGTAGTCCAATCATTTCCGTAAAATGATCAAATAACACTCATTATTATAAAGCGCACAAATTGTGCATATTGATGACAACAAACTGTCATTCACAAAACATCACAATGGATGATCCCCGATTTGCACAAGAAATTACGTGGTATCTACTGCATTGCACCCCGCATAATTTACATACGCAGGATTCATCAGGGTCATGAACGTATTCGGTATTGCACAGTTTATGGTGATAATCATGTACCGCCATCGAATTAACAAAGTGTCGCAAGTCTTGATTTGTGTTCAACCATGTCCTAGTCATCATTGCCTCCGTGGTGTAAAACTCGAACCAGATTTCGTCCCTTTTCTGTATTCTTTCCTGCATGAGTTTTTTCCAGGCGTGTATGGATGGTAGCCCTCTCTTCATCCGAAGGTCCTCAGTGGAGAAGGTCTCCCTGGCGAGTTCATATACTAATCTAGATTTTGCTTATTTCGGTATCCCCAGGGTAGCCTTCAGGAAGGATCAAATAATGATGTATACTTTTCGAAAATGACCTATGATAAGGATTTCTGTATAAGTTAGCAAGTCTGTGTGAACCAATTAAAATATGACATAGCATTAGAGTCTGGGCCCTAGTTATCATTATAAATCTCTGTCACCTGCACTGGAATTGTCTAGAGAGACTCAGCGGAGTAAATACCGGTACTTGGGAAATTAGACGAGTACCTTTGGATATAAGAGCGTACTTTTTCGTACTTGAAGTTGAGCTGTTCCTTCCGGGATGTGCTTACTCATCAACAGCTGCAACTTATCAAACATACACACTTGATGCCGGTAGTTGAAGTAATTATACCGCTGAGTTTATGTTGGTCAAATTATTTTAGTTTAATTTGAAAGTCATAAAAAAGAAAATTCCAACAAGAATCTTTTCCGTCCAAAAAAGAGCAAGGCGATCAATACGCATGAAGAAGTACTGGGAGAACCGCAAGGCTCGTACAGTTCCTACAAGTCGACGAACTAATGGTTGGTTACGGTGATTCTTTGTGGTCTCAAATGGTGAAGAAGAAGAAGAAGAAATCCAACGGTGACATCAAATATTAATCAAGCCACTGGATGACACTGCTCATTACTGTCTTTAGCAATTGTTTAGAAGCAATTTGTTGCAATCGATCTTATTACCTCATCCTGAAAAGTCCATCAAGAAAAAACTCACTAACTGAAAGTTCCGTTAGCCGGCCTTGTTCCGAGGAGGACGATCCTTAAGGACGAATTTCACTTAGCTTTGCTCAGCAGTATTGTTTAAATTACTGCTAACTGGCATTTCTATTAGCCATTCTTGATCCTAGGAGGACGATCCTTTAAGGACAAATTTTACTTGTCTTTGCTATTCGGTATTTTTCCTTGAAGGTTGCAATGAATAAATTAGTTTGTAAATGGGATGATAAATATCATGATTGTTGTCTATCTGACAGTGACATTGGCTGGAATTGGTAACGAGACATTCATGGGTGTCTACGTGCAAGGCCGGGTCAACGATCTACCCGTCGGCCGCTTTATCAAGGTGACGGATAGTCCTAGGACAGCCACGTATCACTGCCCGCCTGGTACAGATGTAAGTTAATTTCTAAATATTATTAGTCAATTTCGTGCCTTATAAGCACGTAGCTGCTTAAATAACAGCAAAGGACATGAACACCTCTGAACATACAGTGTTGAGAAATGTTAAGTAGTCCTAAAGAGGCGGAGGTACGCTTTAAATCAACCTCATGCTGAAGCTCTGTGGAATATTGGCAATCCTTTTAGTTCCTAAATCCTATCACTTTAATTGTCCGGCTCCGTGGCTAAATGGTTAGCGCGTTAGGCTTTGGCCCGAAGTGCCCCGGGTTCGATTCCCGGCCATTAGGGATTTTAATCTCGTGAGGTTAATTTCCGTGGTTCGGGGACTGGATGTATGCGTCGTTTCATCATCACTTCATCATCATTACGACGCGCAGGTCGCCCACTGGCGTCAACTAGAAAGACCTGCACTCGGCCTCTCCGGAGGCCACACGATCATTCATTCATTCATCACTTTAAATTGTTGACACGCTGTTCAGAACCGTTCGTAATATAGCCTACTGTGAGACTTACATTTGTCAGGGAAGTATTCTATTATGAAACTGTTCTAAACGCTAACAACCGGACGTACTGTCATAGTCAATTTTGCTGCGTCAATAATGCGAGAGATGCTCCAGTATCAGTAACGTTTCTGTCGTAGCTAATGACTCCTTGGTGTTTAGTTTACATCATACATGGCAAAGCAAAACAAAACATCAACGGATTAAAATGAATGCCTGTAAATATTATCTGAAAGTTGAACGTTCTTAAGTAACGCAAATACCCAAATTCCTCGTTAATATTTTATTCACAACTGAAAATTTTCTCAATAGAGAGACAATATTTAAAACAAGACAGTGACAGCAATAAAACCTGTAATTAAAAACAATGAAATCTAGTCACAGTCTCCCACAATGCCCATGACCACTCCTGGTTTCCAGAGCCGACTTGGGATTTTCTTATCGACTTACAGTCAACAGTTGCCCATATTTACAACAACTATCTCTTAAAATATTTAGTCCTACATTTGGTTTGCGGGAACTAGAGGTAACGTTTGGAATGGCTCACTGTTAGAGATCAATGCCCTTTGTTGTCAACAGAACGCTGCCAGCTACATCACCAGGAACAAGGCCGAGGCTCTGAATAAATTGCTTCTTGATTGGATTGCTCCTGAATCTCCAGGCTCTCAAGTTGTTTTCAAGTAAGTGATACGAGGTTTCAGTTTCCAACGATACATACTTGTTTTTGTGAATTCTAAAATGTTAGTTCAAGTAGATGCGAAATGCTGTATATTCGCGAATTTTGACATTTGCGAACTTTGTAGCAGTAATCAATATATTTTTAGCCTACTTTTCACATTTTGCAAAAATGAGGAAAAAGTAGTCTTATGAGATCGGGCAAATGTGTGTGTGTCTGTCTGTCTGTCTGTCTGTCTGTCTGTCTGTCCTTCTGTCTGTCTGTCTGGCTGTGTGTGTGTCCCCCCCTATCAACTCCTAAACGGCTGCAGTAATCAAAACCAAATTTAGTATGAGTAAAGATGTGCACCGGAATAGCTCACGTCCATATTTGAAAATGATGTCAGTGCTACCAACTGCTGAAAAAACGCACTAGAAATTTGAGCTCCATGTTGGATATCCTGCAAGGTATGCATAGGAGCTATTCCAAAATTGGCACACATGTAGATAATACTATTTCAGTTTAATTTCCAGGAGGCCAACCATGACAGTGTTGCCAAAATAATTAAAAGCCTCCTGATAGGTCCAATGTTTAAATGCATATAACTTCTACACTATTAACTGGATTTGAACCAAATTTTGTATGTAATATCTGTACGTAAACAGATATGACTGAGCGTATTCTTAAGAGCCACCAGGGCTGCCAACTGTCAATAATTGCTCTCTCTATTTTTTTATCCAAATACCAATATATCAGAATGTGTGCAAGCCGACAGCTTTAAACTATGCACACGTATAGTACCGGACATGTTTGATTAATTTTGGAGTAACTTATATACGTCAGTTCTACCAACATGATTCTAAGCCTGCTGATAGGGCCAATTTTTAAATACATGTAACTTCTATACTATCAGTAGGATTTCATCCAAATTTCGCATGTGCTATGTGTAACATATCAGATATGACTATAAGTATTCTTCAGTGCAATCAGGGCTGCCAACTGTTAATAAATGCTGTCTATATTTTTTACCCTAATATCAATATATCATAAAGTATGCAAGCCAACAGGTCTATACTTTGCACACGTATAGCACCTGACATTCTAGATTAATTTGGAGTAATTAATACAAGGCAGTGCTGACAACATGATTCTATGCCTGCTGATATGTCCAATTTTAAAATACATGTAACTTCTATACTAACAAATGGATTTTATCCAAAATTGGCACCACACGATATCATAATATTTCAGATTATTTCTGACAGCACACGCATGGTATTGTTGGCAACATGCTTTTACGCGTGCTGATAGATTCAGTGTCTAACTGCATGTAACGTCCATTGGACTTCAACCAAATTTTGTATTCTGTACCTTAAGAGGTGGAACTAAGAATATATTCAGTCACTAGGGCTGCCAACTGTAGTGCTCTATTAGGCTACATTATACCAGGTATATTTTGAACTAATTAGATATTTCGATATTAGCAACTTAATTTCGTCATTATTCTAGATAGGTTCATATACTGTAGAATAATCATTGACATGAAAAGTAGGCTGTATAGTTCTTCACGGAACTTCTTGTTTAAATATTGCAGTATCACAACGCTTCTCAACTGGAAGGCAGTGCTAATGAAGCAATTTAATGAATCAAACGTCATTTTCCTGTTTCAGGGCTTCGTTCGTCAAAACTTACTCTGTATTCTGGGAGGGTGTCAATTCGACGAGTGTTACAATTGTGAGTATTAGCTTGCTTTTATTGTTGCTGCTTTCTTTATGAGCCGAGAGCACCACGGTAATAAACTTCATGTACTGTACGATAGCTCTTCGACAAAGGGTGAGGATTATTTTATTTCACAGATGTTTATTGCTATGTTGGAACGATTAAAAGTGCCAGTAGTACCCAACTACATAGATGCACTTATTACGTCTCTCCCCGATCTAAACACATAATGAAGCCATTTGTAATGAGAACATTGAAACCCCTTACGGTCGCGTTCAGTTGGCAGCTGAGGGATATACAGTACTTCTCGTCTGAGAGGTGGAAATGTGGTAGTCAACTTGTTGGGCGGAACAGAGAAGATTCTTACCTCACCCGTGATTTCGGTCGTAAAACTACTTCCCGAAGCAAATGCCAAGAGACTACAGTCGTCTGCTATCCATTACAAATACATACACTAGCACAGTCATCACAATGACACAGATTCCATACACAAGTACACGGGGATCATGATCAGGATATCGCAAACCCCTAAATCAATCAAAAACAAATCCAACTCTGTTTGTAAGGACAAATGGATAGCCTCGTAACCTTGGCTTCAGTTTAGACGTGGCACACAGGGCATGTTGTATTTACAGTAGTCAATCATTCCACAACTGATTTGTCACATAAGGTAACATATTGCCATGATGGAATTATATCTAAGGTAGTGTACTTAAAAAAACGAATTTGCTCCTGAGCTTCCTACATTCTGTGGAAAGTGAAGTGCAGCAAAAAGCAGTGCTACCATCCTTCTCTAGGTATTATGTAGCCCATTTGTACGCGATGACAAAAGAAAGTCTCACCCTTTGTCGATCAGCCTTCGTACTTACTGTTTTGTGTCTATGTCCCAGTAAATATTGGTGATTATTGCATTGAGGAGCGAATCATCGGCCAACTACTTCAGTAACAACTATACTATGCTATGCTATACTATACTATACGACCGGTACATATTAATAACCAACATTGATTCTAAGGATTATCTTAACTATAAAGAAGTGGAGTGACAAATATCAATCATTTAATTTCGAATGCAGTTGTTTTTGGGTGCACTAAGCACGAAATTCAGCGCCAATTAATCGACTTAATCTACAATAGCACACATGTGTTCAAAGTGTTCAAGGGACCGGTGGCAAAATTTACAGAGATCGGACTCATCCCCTCTTGGATCAGGGAGCATCCAACTGATTGGGGATCAGAGGGCCGTGCGTGTTCAAGGACGATTGCCACCCAGCGTATAGTCTGTGGTTTATGGGAGACGTTTGGCTTGCACCATGGCTTCCTCAGCCAAATTACCCGTTTTCAGGCTATGGGGCACTACTTATCATATCTAGCAAGTACTCAATATCCTCAAGGAGCTGAGTGTAGCCCGTTCTGTTCATAAATCAATTTGATTTTGCTTTAATTAAATAGTCTATGTTTACAATTGAAAATAATGCAACAACTTAACTGAAAACAAAACGCGAACCAGCGGATGAAGAACACTGAAGATAAAACAAACTAACATATTATATCTCAAAGCTTCACCACAGTATCATCATTGAGGAGGATGGATCACTCGAGTAGTTTAAGTTCTTTAATAATACTGTTCAAAAACGCACACATAGTGCACTGAGTTGTTGTTGTTGTTGTTTGAGTCTTCAGTCTTTTGACTGGTTTGATGCAGCTCTCCATGCGTCCCTGTCCTGAGCTAATCGTTTCATCTCTACATAGCTACCACACCCTACATCCGAGGCAATCTGTTTAACATATTCTAACCTTCTACAGTTCTTGTCCTCGACCCTTCCTTCCATAACTAAGCTTGCTATTCCTGGGTGTCTTAGTATGTGTCCTACCAACCTATCTCTTCTCTTCATTAGCAGTCGCCAGAAACATCTCTCCTCTCCCACTCGCCTTAATACCTCTTCGTTTGTAACCCTATCTACCCATCTGATCTTCATCATTCTCCTGTAACACCACATTTCAAATGCCTCAATTCTCCTCTTTTCTGCTGCACCAATAGTCCAAGTTTCACTTCCATAGAGCGCCACGCTCCAGACAAAGGCTTTCAAAAATGACTTCCTAATACCTAAATCTATATTCGATGTCAACAGATTCCTTTTTTGTAGAAAGGCTTTCCTTGCCTGAGCCAACCTACTTTTTATATCCTCTTTGCTTCGTCCATCATTGGTTATTCTGCTTCCTAAGTAACAGAAGTCTCCTACTTCCTTCAGCTTTTCACCTGCCAGTTTGATCTCCATAGAGGTTTCTGATTTATTTCGGCTGCATTCCAGTATTTTTGTTTTACATTTATTAATTTTCATCATGAAGTCCTTCCGTAAGACGGAATCCATACCATTCAAAAACTCATTCAAATCCTCAGGCTTGTCGGCCAAGATGACGATGTCATCAGCAAATCTCAGAGTTGAAATTATTTCTCCTTGAATCTTCACTCCCACTTTAAATTTTTCTCCAATTTCCTTCATTGCTTGTTCAATGTAAAGATTGAAAAGTATGGGTGATAAGTTGCAGCCTTGCTTTACACCTTTCTGAATACCAGCTTCTTTCTCATATCCTTCAGCTCGAATGACTGCTGTCTGGTTTCTGTATATATTGTATATCACCCTCCTATCCCTGTACTTTATTCCAATAGATTTAAAAATGTCAAACAATTTAGTCCAATCAGCGTTATCAAAAGCCTTTTCTAAGTCTACAAATGCCATGAACGTTCTCTTATCTTTCCTTATTCTACCTTCCAAAATCAGCCTAAGACTTAGTACAGCTTCCCTTGTTCCTACATTTCTCCTGAAACCAAACTGGTCTTCACCCAACTCCGTTTCGATCTGGCTTTCAATCCTCTTGTAAATTATTCTAGACGGGATCTTTGAAGCATGAGTAATCAAGCTGATTGTACGGTAATCTTCACATCTGTCAGCTCCCACTTTCTTTGGTATAGGGATGATAACATTCTTCTTGAAATCAGGGGGTACCTCACCTGTCTCATAAATCCTACACACCAAGTGAAATAACCTGATCAGACCTTCATCTCCTATGCAGCGTAGCAACTCAATCGGTATATCATCTATGCCTGGTGCTTTGTTCCTGCCTAAGTCCTCTAATGCTCTGTCAAATTCTGATCTCAATATTAAATCTCCTTTTGCATCCTCATCAATTTCCTCCTCCCTTTCCATTACATGATTCTCAATCTCCTTTCCCTTATACAAGCACTCTATGTAAACTTTCCATCTCTCAAGCTTTTCTTCCCTATCTGTTAGAGGCTTTCCATTTGTGTCCCTAATATTACAGCACTTAGTCTTCTTTTCCCCAAAAGTATTCTTAATCCTTCGATAAGCTGTGTCTACTTTTCCTAATTTCAGACACTTTTCTATACCTGCACATTTCTCTTTCAACCATTCTTCTTTCGCTTCCTTGCACTTCTTGTTAACCTCATTTCTCAGACGTCTGTATTCTGCTTTCCCCTCTTCATCTCTTAGATTCTTGTGTTTCCGCCTTTCATCCATCAATTCTAGTATATCCTGAGTGATCCACGGTTTTCTACCTATTCTTTCTTTCCTACCAATGTTTTCTTCTGCGGATTTTGTTATTTCATTCTTCAAAAGTGCCCATTCGTCTGCAATTGAAGTTTGTTTAGGGGTTTTGATTAGTCCTTCCTTTATACTCTTCTTGAATTTTTCGTTTACATCCTTCTCTTTCAGTCTGTCTAATGCCCACCTTTTTGGCTTTTGACTTTTCTTCAGTTTCTTCAACTTTAATCTGCATTTCATTACAACCAGATTGTGGTCAGAGTTTATGTCAGCACCAGGATATGTTTTACAATCCAAAATCTGGTTTCGAAACCTCTGCTTGACCATAATGAAGTCGATTTGGTAACGCCCTGTATCGCCTGGTCTCATCCATGTGTATATTCTTCTATTGTGGTTATTTAATAAGGTGTTAGCTATGACCAACTCATGTTCGGTGCAGAATTCCATCAGCCTGCTTCCTCGATCATTCCTTTCACCTAATCCGAAATCTCCTACTATCTTCCCTTCTCTCCCTTTTCCTACCACAGCATTCCAATCTCCCATTACTATAACATTTTCATCACCTTTGATATACCTCAGAATGTCATCTATTTCTTCGTAGACCTTTTCAACATCCTCATCATCAGCTTGACTGGTAGGCATATAGACTTGTACCACTGTGGTGCACGTACGTTTAGTATTGATTTTTGCTACAATAATCCGTTCACTGTATTGCTCATAATATTTTACCCGCTGTCCAAGTTTCCTACTCAATATGAGACCAACTCCTGCTTGGCCATTGTTTGATTTAGTGCTAATGACCCTATAGTCTCCTGACCAAAAGTCCCGTTCTTCCTGCCAGCGCATTTCACTAATCCCAACCAAATCCAACCTCAACCTATCCATTTCCCTTTCTAAGTTTTCTAACTTTCCACTTCCTAGCAGACTTCTAACATTCCACGCTCCGATCCGTAGAATGTCAGATTTCCTCTTTGTCACTTCTGTGATGTTAACCCCCTCTCGAGTAGTCCCCACCCGGAGATCCGAACGGGGGACTAGTTTACCTCCGGATTGAAATTTTACAAGGGAGGAGGCCATCATCACATGTATTTATGCATAGAGAGGTGCATATCCTCGGGAATAGCATTACGGCTGTAGTTTCCCGTTGCTTTCAGCCGTGAGATCACCCCTGAATTCCCTATCTTCGACTACCCCGGCGATATGAGATACATGCCATTGAGTCTCCCTGAACATATATTAAGGTGGTGCTGGGCACAAGAATAAGTTGTCTGAAGTAAAAGTAGGGCACCAGGCTCTCTGTGCCCTAGGTGGTAAAAATCGGCCTTAGTAAACTTTACTATATATGGTCTCATCTAACATCCGTATGTATTGGTATATATCATCTTAACACCTGTACAGGAAAGTACCTCCAGACTGAATCTACATAGCCTAAATTTGGCAATTTGGTTACAATGAACAGAAACGAGGACATGTGTTTACTTGAATCACTGGATCAGGAGCAGGAAGAGTCTTGGGCAGAATGTGTCATGGAGTGTTTCTGGTATATTTCCATAGTGAAAATACTTTCTTCATTCTTGTAATATAAAATGCTTAAACTTTCTATATTTGCTTGTGTTTTCCTTATGTTTCAGGCCTAGAGGAAGAGTGCTGGAGCGTTTTGTGTTCGGCTGATCCTGCCGTGTCTAATTCCAGTTATTGGAATGTCATCTGCAGCAGAAGATGTACTTTACTTTTAGAAAAACCTACTTACATAAGCATTCTTCAATAAGATAGGAGTAAAACGTCTGAACTTCATTCTGATTACTAAAGCTTGGTACAGTATTATTTGACATTACAAAGTTTTAAGCTTTCCCTCAGTAAGGACAGTTTCTAGTTTCCCACCAGCATTGAAGCATAACACGACCTAACGAAGACCCTCTTAGGCCTTTGACTTGTTGGTTGTGTGAAGCTTGTTTTACGCGATAAAATAATCAAACTGAATCTAGTCACTAAAATACATCATTTTGTGGTTCATGTATAGCAAGCAGTCTTACGTGAATTGGTCGATTTGTTATATCAATGCACAGAATTGCTCTTCAAGAGTGTCCAAATACATTGTGCAGAAAGTGTGGATTATTTTATTTCCCTATTATCTGAAAGAAATGTTATACGTTTACACATTTCTCTAACAAATGTTGGGGGTTTAATTGGATGACATTTTGCTCGCCAAGCGAGCATCATCAGATAAAGATATACAAGATAAAATTCTGTTGATTGATTATACAGACAACACTGAAAAATGGCTTCTGACACTTCGTATTAATTATTGTATGTATTTAAGAAAATAAAACCGTACCACTTTTGAAATGTTTTACTTCTATTTAAAAAAATAAAAAAAAAAAAATTGATTATCATAATATGTCTCATCTGTTCGTAGTACCCTCTCACACCATTCCCTCTGTCATCCTGTCTGCCACCGGTGCCTCTGGTTTCTTTGGACCCATAAATAGAAACACGATCAAGACCACATTAAATGACATTGCATAAGACGGCGCTAAATGAATAAATAAATAAATTAACAAAAACATAGATAAATGGAGAAATAAGATGATTAAAATAAATAAAGAGAAATTATAAATAGAACCAATAAATTAATAAATAAATTGAATAAATAAATAAGATCAAACACATAATATAAATTGTGGTGTTTGAAGCCATATTTTCAGTGTTGCCTTAGTAAACAAGAGTTTAGTGCTTTTCAGTCGGTCAACACGAATGTACCCAAAAGAGATGGGTTATGCCCTAATCCTGAAATAAATTACATGAGATTAATAAAACACTAGGATGACCAGTTTCGATCGTCAAGCGATCATCATCAGATCCAATACACTTAGGCTATAAAATCTATGTTTGAAATACAGGTGAAAATATTTACAATATGTACAATTATTTAGATACTGGTACCAATACTGCAACTAAATAATTGTACATATTGTAAATATTTTCACCTGTATTTCAAACATAGATTTTATAGCCTAAGTGTATTGGATCTGATGATGATCGCTTGACGATCGAAACTGGTCATCCTAGTGTTTTATTAATCTCATGTAATTTATTTCAGGATTAGGGCATAACCCATCTCTTTTGGGTACATTCGTGTTGACCGACTGAAAAGCACTAAACTCTTGTTTACATAATATAAAAGTAAATATAGACTGTAAGTAGACAAATATACAAATAGATAAATAAATAAATAAAATCTATATACAGTGTGGTCCACCCGCCCCTTATTATTTAGTTTTATGAAACCCAACTAACACTGCATTTCTCCCGATGGTCGATATTGCTCTTCCCTCTGACTGTGTGACAGCAATGTATTTGGGTCATGGGTCTAGCAAAGAAAAACCGACCTTAAACTTTTCCCCGCCAAATAGTATGGCCCATTCTACTAACATATGACTTATTGCTCCTTGAAATAACACACATACACGTAATACGATCGAATTAATAGGTTACGCCACGTGATCTGTAATAGTAGAAAGTTAAATCAACACCATAAACCGTGATTGAAGACTTTGAGATGGATTTAAACGTTTGAGGTGGACGGCTACAGTAACAACTGCAAGTGCAGCGCGCGCTTTGTACCATGCACTGGTGGCCGATGCAACACCACCTAGAGAGAAAGCCTTGCGATACGATTTATGACGTCATAGCCTTCCGGCCGTCAGCGAGCGCGCTACCCAGCACTGCTGCTATGTACAACCTGTGAGGAAACGCGTCTGAGTGTTTGTGTGTCAAATTACGTTCTACAGACGCGAATAAATAAATAACGTAACCATAAATGAAACATATGGTCAGAAGTTGATGCGATCGATACATTACTCTAGCTAATAAATCGACGTTTTCGATCATAATCGATAAGTATGCATTTCGGACTTTGCGAGTGTGAACTTGACCGAAAACACTGATGTCTCAATAAATGCGATATATAGAAGAATTCGATAGAAAACTTGAAAAATATTCACCCCATTTTAACGAGAGATGTCGACTACACAACGAGAAGAAAATACACAACAACAAATAACCAATTAATCTGTAACAGTTAAAACAGAAATTAATATCTACTGTATAGTCAATCATATCTGTCCAAAGGTGTATGTTTGATTCCCATCTCTGCCGAGAAATATAATTCTAGTTAGTTATTGTTGATTATTGTTGTTTTAAGGGGCGCAATTACGAGGTCATCTGTCCCTAAAAATACAATTCTGATTTGAGTGTAAAACGAAATTCACTCAGCCTCATGAGTTAAAACTGAACTGAGAAGAAGTGGGTTCGATTTCTCCTTTCTCCTCCAGGTAAATGCTGGGATTGTTCCTAGCAGAAGACCATTGTCACCTCCTTCCCAAGAGCAGATGACCTCGTAGTTCCTCCCCTTAAATCTACAATACCTAACCTTCCCAATTCTAGCATCACAATACACACATACAAATTCTACCCATATCCAAGTACACATGGCTGATGACAGTGATGTCATAACCCACTTACAAATCAACAACAACAACAACAACAACTAGCCACAGAAAGTTTTCATGCGTGATATGAAAACAGGCTAGTAATGTCATGCCTATGACAGAAAAGGTTACCTACTGAAATGGAACAGAGCAGCAGTCATGAGACATGACAACATTTACAAAAGAGGAAACATTTTGTTGTTGATGATTCATATAGGGGCATGATGTGGTAATAATTTAGAAACAAACAGTTGTTATAGAGTAATCCTACAGTAACAGTTTTCATATGGCAATATTTACAATATCAGGCATGGCATAAGCTTACCCGACAATACATAAAACATGCTAATTACCAGTGATCTTAGCACTTTGTATTCAACAGAATACAGTGAGTCATCTGCAAAAACATGTTCTCATATTTTCTATGTTACACAAACTGTGCTGTTTTGTTAAAAAAAAAACTAAAAGATGACCATATCTGTCCTTCACTAGTTAAATAAATATCCATATCCAAGTATACATGGCTGATGACAGTGATGTCCTAACCCACTCACAAAACAACAACAACAACTAACCACAGAAAGTTTTCATCCGTGATAAGAAAACAGGCTAGTAATGGAATGCCTATGACAGAAAAGGTGACCTACTGAAATGGAACAGAGCAGCAGTCATGACACATGAGAACATTTACCAAAGAGGAAACTTGTTGTTGTTGATTCATAAAGGGACATGATGATTTAATAATTTAGAAACAAACACTTGTTATAGAGTAATCCTACAGTAACAGTTTTCGTATGGCAATATTTACAATATCAAGCATGGCATAAGCTTCCCCAACAATGCATAAAACATGCTAATTACCAGTGATCTTAGCACTTTGTTTTCAACAGAATACAGTAAGACATCTGCAAAAACATGTTGTTCTAATATTTTCTATGTTACACAAACTGTGCTGTTTTGTAAAAATAAAAACTAAAAGATGACCATATCTATCCTTCACTAGTTAAATAAATATAGCCTTTTCATAAGATCCTTTCTACTTTTCAATACAAAATTGTTGTATTCCCTATTATATTGGTAGCACTGAATGAAAGTAGAACGAGCGATAACATTCTCTATAGTACATGAATTAGCCAAAATACCTTATCAAACGATGAGAAATAAATCAGGAAATGATGTTTTAATAGATGTCCACTGTCTGTGACTCACCCAGCCATCCCAAATAGCATCACGACTTATGTAGGCAGAATTCCAGCTGTGGCCACCATTGTCCACATCAATCATCATCAAACCGGCATTGCCAACCTCGTCCTTACGGTACTATGCCACACCAACACTCTTCGATTTGTCCAATCCAATGGTTTTTGACGCGTCCAGATCAATGTTGCCCCGCTGGCTGCGCTCGTCCAAGGCCGCACCTACACCCTACCATTCTAACCTTCGTTATGTGGTATCCAATGGTTTTTGACAATGGTTACAGCCTAACGCGTCCAGATAAATGGTTTTGTGCTGGCTGCACCCGGCCAAGGCCGCACCTACACCCGACCTTCTACCTTAGTTTTGCCCAATCCAATGGTTCTTGACAATGGTTACAGTCAACGCGCCCAGACCAATGGTTTTGTGTCAACCATGCCGCGCTAGCTGCGCGCAGACAAAGTCGCACCTACACGTGACCATTCTAACCTTCGTTTTGTCCAATCCAATGTTTTTTGACAATGGTTACAGCCTAACGCGCCCAGATCAATGAGTTTTGACAATGGTTACTGCTTAACGCATCCCGATGATTTCTTTGATCAACAGTGATTTTGTATCTCACATGTTGGGAACAATGTGTGCGTGCCGCTAGAGTGAGCCGTGATGACAGTGGAACGAGATGCAAGCGCTCTAGAAACATGGCAGCCGTTTTTAAAATAGCAACTTTAGCACATATATGAGGTTCAGTAGTGACAATTCAAATTGAAATCAACGGTAGCTATGAATGAAGATAGAAGGCGCTATAAAATTCTCTAAAATACATGAATTAGCCAAAATACCTTATGAAACGATGAGAAATAAATCAGGGAGCGATGTTTTAATAGATATTTCCTCCTCCGCTGTCTGTGACCCACCCAGCCATCCCAAATAGGATCACGACTTATATAGAGAAAATTACAGCTGTCAGCGCTATTGTTCAAATCAATCGTCATCAAAACAGTACCATGACAGTTCTGCCAACCTCGCCCTTATGGTACTATGAAAAACAAAGAAGCGCCCAGTTCAGCAGCTAGTGCGCACCACTTAGTTCATTACATCGTGCGCCGAATTGAATCGTTTATTCACCATGGATTGTGGAAATTGCCTCATAACGATCTGTAATTTCAATCGGCGATTCTATGATCAACTGTAGTAAATATTTGGTTTTTTCCCGCACAACTGTGGTTTTGAAAATGTTTACAGCCTAACGCACCCAGATCAATGGTTTTGTGTCAACCGCGTCCCATTAGCTGCGCACGGCCAAGGCCGCACCTACACCCGACCATTCTAGCCTTCGTTTTGTCTAATCCAATGATTTTTGACAATGGTTACAGCCTAACACATCCAGATCAATGGTTTTTGAAAAGGTTACAGCATAACACGCCCCGATGAATGTTTTTTTTTATCAACAGTGTGTGCTGCTAGAGTACGCCTTGTTGACAGTTCAACGAGATGCAAGCTCTGTCAGAACATAGCAACCGTTTATAAAAAGAGCAATAAATATAAACACATATTTATGTAATTTAGCACATAACTTATATGAGGTGCAGTATTGATCAGGTTTCCTAATTTCAATGTTGATGCAAGTGTATAAGCTGCGTTTTACTTTCATTTAGAATTAATATTATATTATTTACAGGGTGGATACATTTTTAGGCATTTGCACCTTCAACAGTCCTTATGCGAACACTTCCTAAAAATACTCTCTAGCATGTATGTTACATTAGATTAAAACTTTTAAAATAGGCCTACATTAACGTTCATCCAATGAAACTAGATGTAAAGAAACTTGCAAGACTTCATTCCGGATTGTGTTCCATTTTATCTGTGAAATTGAAACAAAAACCCTCTTAGAAATTGTATGTTAAAATTGCATGAAATATCCCATTTAAAGCGTACACTTACCCTCTCCATTCTAACCTTCGCTTTACAACCACAATTCTCCAAAACACTCTGCTGCTTTCAGAGCTATTTACCACTTTCTGGACTGGTCGTTTAATGTGACTGTACACAGAGTTTATTAGTTGCATTTTAAACTGACATCTCCACTTTAGGAAAACTTCTTGCAATCAGTTCAACGTTTGGTGGGCTAACACTACACTACCTATTGCAAATGCCAATTCATTGTTCATCCTATACTTCAGTGGCGGCCGGTAACAAGGTTGCAGTGATGCACAACGACCAGATTAATTCAAGAAAAACAATTAATACCGTAATAATATTTTTAGTAATAAAAGCTGTACGTTTCCTTTTATATGTATATGAATTCATAATTCTGTTCTTTAATAATTCAGGAAATCTTATAGTAAGTTACTGTGAACTGTCTGAGAAAGCAAAGTGCGCCAACCGGCTAGGAGCCAGGCCCGAGCACCGACCAGATCTCAATAGTGAAGGGTAAGGCAGAGATATTAGACCGAGTAGGTCCTATCCCAACAGTTAACTCGGCTGGCCGTTGCCCGCTGATTGCAACAAGGGAGCCGAGGAGCGGACGGAGACATCTGAGATGCTTCGTCAACTGCCGATACCATGTCTTGCAGTTTTTCATGTAACCTAACTATTTAATCCGGTAATCCAGTGATAATGTGATGTTCTCTGAACTGCGGCATTCGTGACGAATAAGGTACATCCGTTTTACCGCGCAATTGAATACAATTTTCTTTGATATCAAGCAGTCTTTTACCCCCCCCCCCCCCCATTAATGAAAAAGGACAACACCCATAACAATTATCCACCAGCCGCCACTGCTATACTTACAGATTAGTAATTAGCCATGTACAAAAGTGGATCAAGTAACACAATATTAATTGAACCAGAGGGTCATTATCTTAGTGCGCCCTGGAAATCGCGGCAAACTATGGCGTCATTTGGCTGGTCAGGTGCGGAGCGAGTGGACCACGCATTACCCTGCTCCGCTGACTCATATCGTTAGATCACAGGTGTTTTGTCATTTATATGGGTGTGTATCTGCAAAGTTTAGAAGTTAGTGTTGCACGTTTAGTGAGTATTGTGATTACTGTGATTGTTGGTCATGCCGAGACACCAATTCACATTGTACAAACGTGTGTATATCCATAATTCGTATATGAAAAGCAGAAAGTCTTGTTCTGAAACAAGATGAAAATGTCGAATCAAGTTTCCAGGAAGACCAGTGCGTAATGCCAGTACAATTAGGAGGCTCGCCAAACGATTCAAGAAAACAGGCACCGAAAATAATAAACATTTTAACAGACAACGTTGTGTTCTTACAGAACGGGGACACCAAGAGCCAGCTGATGAGCTAGCTTGGTGTACTAGGCGAAACCCCACACAAGACACGGCACAAACCTAGCAGAATTGCTGAGATTGTTGTCCATTCTTTCATCAGAAGATGTCAGGTGTGTGTAACAAGAGAGGGAGGACATTTTCGGCATCGACTATGAGCACTGTACATATTATTGAACATGGTTGGTAAAAGTGTTCAAGTGTGCACCAACCACCGACTGAACATTGTACGCGTGCCCACGATCAGCGCCAGACAACGCCGGCTTAGCTTGCCGTGTTTACCGGGGCGCACAATGATAACGACACTGTACATACAATGAAAGAATATTGTAAATTTCCTAATTTCTACTGAACGGCCATGAACAGTTATTGGACAAGCTTCCTCCTCTTATGCTGAGCCAAATTTTTGGGTGAAAACCTGTCGTTAACATTGTGTACAAAATTATTAATCAAGATATTACTGGCAGTGCCCAGTACAGTCTTTCCAATTAATGCCCTGGCATGCTTTGGGCAGCTGTGCCCCATAAACAGTACAGTGGGTAGACATCTTTGTGTTACATTCACCAAAACACTCTGCTGGTTGCAGTGATGCAAAAATTCTGTCTTGTAACTATTGAGTAGCTTACTCATAACAACAAAAGTAAATCCAGCACAGTTGACTACATCTCCATGGGGATAGCACAGTCCTCCTCACTTATTGGCATTTATTAGGCTGGCGTGATCACTCTGGCCTGCCTCATCGCAAAGAAAGACTTTGTAATAATTGCAATCATATCGCTTTAAAAAAACATACGAGCAATAACCACTGATGTAGTGTAAGAAAGGCCAATACTCATCTTGTAGGACTTCTACATCACTATCATCAGCAACACAAGCATCAAGAGCACTTATGTCACATGTCTTGTCTTCTTCAAAATACTCGCTCACTGCAGCATTGAGGTTCAGGATGCTCTGAAGGCGCAATTTATTCTCCACCTCAAACACTTGCCTCAGGGAAATATTGTACTGGCTCCCTGCCAGTTGGCGATATTTTCCAAATCAAGCTTCTAGGTTATCTGTCTGTATGAGAATACAAGCAATTGCCAGGAATAGTTTTTCACTTTACCCTTTGTTAGCAAGTGAACTTGCTCTTTTAAGAAGTCTAATGTATCCTTCTTCTCCTAGGGAACTTACTCTCCAAGTTCTTAAATAAACTGTCCATAACAGATATAGTATCCTCAACACTTTGTTGTTCATATGCATCAGGACCAGCATACACTGAATGGGCATTCCTTATAAGTTCTTCAATTTCTAGCACTGTACCTAACTGTCTTGGTAAAGACATGTTATTACAGCGTTTCACTTCTGTATTCGATACATACAAGGAGGTACTCAAACCTTCTGTTATCTTAATGCAGCAACGCAAGTGTGGACTAGGATTTTCCTTCATTAAAATAAAATATAGTCTATACAAGATTCCTCCCTAATGCAATTCCACTCAGGATGAAGACTCACACTGTTTAACTTCACCTTCAATTCCTGAAAGTTTCTAAATGAAACTGCTTCCAGATTTTCCGCCAATGTCTGCATACTTTCAGCGAGAGCCTTCGATAAACTTTCATTATCAATCCTACGCCTCCTATCATCTGGATCTTCTCGGCAGACAGTTGCAGTGTCAGTTAAATACTCTGGGCAGTTGGGGAACTGAGACGGGACTGCTCCTAGGAATTTAATTCGAACATTAACTTACGACACAATCATTTTATCACATTAATTAATTACTCTATTTATTCTAAATTTATTCAATCTCCAACCTAATTCACACAGACCTCTTCCCCCACCCCTATAAGAAATGTAATGAATTAGATTACTGCAATAGAAAAAAAAGATTAATCAGGGCCTGCTACAGGTCTCTAACTTCATGCAGTTAGCTTGCAATACAAACCCCAATAGAAATGTGAATACTATCCATATTAACACCCACTTATACCTCCCACTTGAAATTGATAGCCCAATAAAACAAATAAACCTAACCTATGACATTAGCCTGTAGCACATAATTTAGGTTAGAAAATTCTGACTTCTACATCTAAATGAATTTTCGTGATCAGAAGAGCTAGCCTATGCTAAAATTTAAGGATAGGACTATCTGCTAACTAACCTCTAATCTTTCACGGTTTATACAACGGAGCAGTAACTAGCTTTCCATTCTTTTCATCATACATACTAGTGGTCTATTGAATCTCATGTGGTTTGAAATGGATGGCACACACCTACAAGAAAAGAGACCTGGTTACAAAGTTCCTTCCTCCCATTACACTAAACTTGTGAGAATTGGGGCATAAGTATTGATGTAATACGTACCATAGAATATTTCGTAGGAATAAAATCCTTGCGGTGAATAGCTCGTATCCATTTCGACTTCTCACCTTCATCATTAGGAAATGAGAAAACGTTTACTTTCGGTCCATTGGCGTAATTGCCTTTACAATTTCTAACACTGCACTTAATATGCACAACTTTACACTGCACTGATAACCATTAAGTATAACCGGGTAGGAAATCTGAGAAAATCAGTACCTGGGACTGTAAACACAACACACAACACGCGGAAACCATACCATAACCTGCAAACTCGAATGTTATGTCTCAATGTCCACGGCCGGACTTCCGTGACGTCACTCGCTCGTCAACTTCATATCGCAAGGCTTTCTCTCTAGGTGGTGTTGGCCGATGCGGTTAAAGCACGGCCGTAGACGGCGGGCGAAAATGGGTAGAATAGTGCATCGAATCCAGTGGTAGGCATACTTTTTTTAATGAAAGCCCACGCTCCATTTTAGTTGGGATGTAACTACATTGCCACATTCATTCCCTTACATGTATTTTTGTGAAGAGTGGGTAGAATTTTCCTGATTTATAAAGAGAATACGACCGAATTGATAGCTTTTGCCACGTGACCTGTAATGGCAGAAAATTAAAAAAAACTGTCATGGATATTAACATAACATATCGACGTGTCGCTCTGGAGGTCCAGGTTCGATTCCCAGTTCTGCCAAGAAATCCAATACTGGTCTGAGGGCTGAAATTGGATACACTCAGCTTCATGAAGCAAATCTGAGAAGAGGTGGGTTCGATTCCCACCTCAGAACCCTGGAAGTGGTTCTCTATGGTTTCCCACTTCTGCTCCAGGCTAATGCCGGGACGGTTTCTAACTTAAGGCCCCAGCCGTCTCCTTCCCCATCCTCACCTTAATTGCTAATACATACATTATACAGACACCGCTATAGACAGGTTATCAGAGGAATTCTACACACACACACAAGTACACGGGGCTAAATGACCGCGATGTTCTAGCCCCTCTAATGAAACAAGATTCTGATCGCCGGTACACGTATTCTTTAAAATTTTCCGTGGTATTATTTTGTTCGTCGCCTCCGTAGCGTAGCGGTCAGCATGGCTAGCTGCCGCCCCGGAGGTCCTGGGTTCGATTCCCGGCTCTGCCACGAAATTTGAAAAAGTGGTATGAGGACTGAAACGGGGTCTACTCAGCCTCGGGTGGTCCAAATGAGTAGAGGGGGTTCGATTCCCCCTCAGCCATCCTCGAAGTGGTTTTCCGTGGTTTCCCACTTCGTCTTCGGGCAAATGCCGGGATGGTACCTTCTTAGAGGCCACGGCCGCCTCCTTCCCTCTTCCTTGCCTATCCATCCTCACCATCCCTTACCTTCCCTCATGAGGCCCCTGTTCGCTTTGCAGGTGAGGCCGCCTGGGCGAGGTGCCAATCCCACCTCACCAGTTGTATCCCTTCCGATTCGATGTTCCCAGCTCTAGGACACTTCCCGTAGAGGCGGTAGTGGTGAGTTCCCTCGCTGAGTCCGTGGGTTCCACCAACCTGGAGGGTAAACGACTAAAAAGAAAAGAAAACAAAAATATTTTGTTCGGGGTCTACTCAGCCACGGGTGATCCAATTGAGCATAGAGGGTTCGATTTCCCCTTCAGTCATCCTCGAAGTGGTTTTCCGTGGTTTCACACTTCGTCTCCAGGCAAATGCCGGGATGCTACCTAACGTAAGGCCACGGCCGCCTCCTTCCCTCCTCCTTGTCTATCCCTCCCAATCTCCCCATCCCTCGTAAGGCCCCTGTTCGCTTTGCAGGTGAGGCGGCCTGGTTGAGGCGTTCGTCCCACCTCTCCAGTAGTATTCCCGTCCTATGTTTCAAGCTCCAGGACTCTGCCCTGGAGGCGGTAAAGGTGCGATCCCTCAGTGAGTCCGAGGGAAAAGCTAACCCTGGAGGGTAAACCGACTAAAAAATATATTTTGTCATTAAATTCTAGCAAGAAGAAGAAAACTCTTTTTGACGTGTACATATTAAGATGTTTCGTGTAATACCGAATTCGGAAACAACGTACCGTTCATGGAATCAAACCTGAAAATGCATCTGCTCGCTAAATTACTAGTGCCCCATCCTCAATAATTAACTGTGACCTCTTGTACCATTCCTGTCGTAAGACATTGGTAAAGTTGTCGACACAGACGATAAAACGTACCGAAAACAAATTATAAATCTTCCCCCTCTACTAAGTATCGAACCCCGAATCCTTCAGTCCGCAGTCCAACGCGTTGCCCTTTTAGCCACGGTTGCTTACGCTACATGTGGAGCAGAATACACCAGAAGGATAGAAAGTGAGAAGTGGGATGCCACGGCAAACCACTTCCTAGATGATTTAGGTTGGCCTCGAATAGATGATAAAGATTTTATAATCAATTCCACAAGCATGCCAACACACGTTATTTTGTTTGCACAAAAATAATCCTACCCGAGAGTTAATTCAGCAGAAAATTAAATATTCATAAAGAACTGTCTGTCGCCTCCGTAGCGTAGCGGTCAGAACGGTTAGCTACCACCTCGGAGATCCTGGGTTCGATTCCCGGCTCTGCCACGAATTTGAAAAAGTGGTACGAGGACTGGAACGAGGTCTACTCAGCCTCGAGTGGCACTAATGAGTAGAGGGGGTTCGATTCCCCCTCAGCCATCCTCAAAGTGCTTTTCCGTGGTTTCCCACTTCGTCTTCGGGCAAATGCCGGGATGGTACCTTCTTCAAGGCCACGGCCGCTTCCTTCCCTCTTCCTTGCCTGTCCATCCTCACCATCCCTTACCTTCCCTCATGAGGCCCCTGTTCGCTTTGCAGGTGAGGCCGCCTGGTCGAGGTGCCAATCCCACCTCACCAGTTGTATCCCTTCCGATTCGATGTTCCCAGCTCTAGGACACTGCCCGTAGAGGCGGTAGTGGTGAGTTCCCTCGCTGAGTCCGTGGGTTCCACCAACCTGGAGGGTAAACGACTAAAAAATAAAATATGTTCGAACATAAATATTCATACATATCTGTCGAGATTTCGCAAGTTTTATGTACTGTGCCACTGCGCGAGCGATTGCAAATGTGGTGGCAACAGGATGGGGCCCCACCTCACGGATCATTAGTCGTCAGGAACCATCTTCATGATACATATCCAAATAAATGGATAGGAAGAGGAGGACCCTTTCACTGGCCTGCCAGATCACCCGATCTTACGCCACTTGACTTCTTCCTGTGGGGTCACTTAAAGCAGGTAGTATATGCACATGAGCCTGAAGATCCTGACCACCTTCGGCAACTAATCACCGAGGCATGCCGAGCTGTTACACCTCAGATGTTACAGCGTGCAAGACTGTCTGTAATACGTCGTGCTGAAATCTGCATCAACCAAGGTGGTCAACATTTCGAACACTTGCTACACTGAATATGCAGAGTACCTTGCCTTATTCCTACAGGAGGGTGTGGTGGCGCAGCGGTCAAGCTCTTCGCCTCTCACCAACGCCATGTCCTGTGGTTCGAATTCACGTAAAATGGAGATCCCGTGGCTTATGATCACGAGATTAACGGTCACGCTAAACTACAAGCTTTCTTCCTACATACCATTATGTCATCGTCTAACCTGCCTACGTAGCATCGAATAAAAACGGTCCTTTTCAGTACCAAATAAAAATTCATTCATTGGAACAGGTAGATATGTGTCCGTAGTGCAGCTACTGTAAACGGCATTAAGCAAAAAAAAAAAAAAAAACTTATTTGCCTTGGGATCGAACCTGCTACATTGCAGCATGAATGACGTTACGGCAGAGAAGCACGATTTAACCATCTTAGCTACCGTGAGCCGTGATGGGATGCAGTCACGTATTGAGTCTATTTGAAGTCCTCATAGACACTTCATGTCTTTCGTAAGGCAGTGTTGTTTGGATGTGTCGATTTACACATTCGTTATAGTTGATGGCATTGAAATAACACTGCTGCCAATAATTTCGAAATTATACGCGAGCATGAATTCAACCGTAAAGCTGTACTAGGCCAAGTACTAATGTTTTTAGGACGACTATGATATACGCGTTAGTTGGGTTGCCTTCCTCCAAAAAAAATAAGGGGCTGGTGGACCACACTGTATATAAAAATCAATGTTACGTGATAGTTTGTGGGTATGTATGTCTCGTATGCGTTCATATACCATTCGTCCGATTGCGATGAAACTTGGGTGAGATGTTGAGTACACTCCAAGGAAGGTCTCTGACTTAGTAAATCCATTTTACAATAGGTAGCGCACGCGTAGATTCAACAAATGAGCGACGATGCGCGAAGCATTTCAACAAAGTCCCGTATGTGTTCATATACCATTCGTCCGATAGCGATGAAACTTGGGTGAGATGTTGTGTACACTTACGTGAAGGTTTCAAAATTAGTGAATACATTTCACAGTAGATAGCGCACGAGAAGATTCAACAAATGAGCGACGACAAGCACAGCGTTTCAACAAAGTCCCGTATGCATTCATATACCATTCGTCCGATAGCTATGAAACTTGCGTAAAATGTTGTGTACACTGCAGGGAAATTTTCTGGCTTAGTACATCCACTTTACAATAGGCAGCGCACGAGTAGATTCAACAAATGAGCTACGACGCGCGAAGCATTTCAACAAAGTCACGTTTGCGTTCATATACCATTCGTCCGATAGCGATGAAACTAGGCTGAGATTTTGTGTGCACTCCAGGGAAGGTTTCCAGCTCAGTAAATCCCTTTAAAAATAGGTAGAGCACGAGTAGAATCAACAAATGAGCGACGACGCGCGAAGCGTTTCAACAAAGTCCCATATAATTTCATATACCATTCATCCGATAGCGATGAAACTTGGGTGAGATGTTGTGTACACTCCAGGGAAGGTTTCTGGCTTAGTACATACATTTTACAATAGGTAGCGCACCAGTAGATTCAACAAATGAGTGATGACACGCGAAGCGTTTCAATAAAGTCCTGTATAAAGTCATATACCATTCGTCTGATAGTGATAAATGTTTGGTGAATTGTTGTGTACACTCCAGGAAAGGTTTCTGGCTAAGTAAATCCATTTTACAATACGAAGCGCACGTTTATGTTCAACAAATGAGTGACTACGCGCGAAGCGTTTCGACAACGTACCGTATACGTTCGCATACAATTCATCCGATTGCGATGAAACTTGGGTGAGATGTTGTGTACACTCCAGGGAAGATTTCTGGCTGAGTACATCCATATTACAATATTAGCGCAAGAGTTGAATCAACAAATGAGCGACGACACGCGAAGCGTTTCAACCAAGTCCCGTATGAATACATGTACCATTCGTCCGTAGCTATGGAACTTGGGTGAGATGTTGTGTACACGTCATGGAAAATTTCTGGCTTAGTAAATCCCCTATACAATATGCAGCGCACAAGTTGATTCAACAAATGAGGGACGACGCGCGAAGCGTTTCAACAAAGTCCCGTATAAGGTCATATACCATTCTGCCGTTAGCGGTGAAACTTGGGTGAAATAGGGTGGACACTCCAAGGAAGGTTTCTGGCTTAGTAAATACATTTCACAGTAGGTAGCACACGAGTTGATTCGACAAATGAACGACGACACGCGGAGCGTTTCAATACAGTCCCCTATGTCTTCATATCCCATTAGTCCGATAGCGTTGAAACTTGGGTGAGATGTTGTGGACACTTACGTGACGGTTTCTAACTTAGTAAATACATTTTACAGTAGGTAGCGCACGAGTAGATTCAACAAATGAGTGACGGAGCGCGAATCGTTTAAACAAAATCAGGTATGCGTTCATATACTATTCATCCGATTGCGATGAAACATTGATCAGTTATTGTGTACCCGCCAGGGAAGGGGACTTATTAAATCCATTTCACAATAAGTAGCGCAAGAGTAGATGCAACAAATGGGTGACGACGCGCGAAGCGTTTCAACAAAATCCCCTATTGCGTTCATATAACATTCTTCGATTGCGATGAAACCTTGATGAGTTATTGTGTACACGCCAGGGAAGGGCTTCGACTTAGTAATACATTTCTCAATAGGTAGCGCACGAGTAGATTCAACAAATGAGTGACAGCGCACGAATCGTTTAAACAAAATCCCGTATACGTGCATATACAATTCATCCGATTGCGATGAATCATTGATGAGTTATTGTGTACACGCCAGGGAAGGGTTTCGACTTAGTATATCCATTTCACAACAGGTAGCGTACGAGTAGATTCAACAAATGAGTGACAGCGATGAAACTTTTGAAAGTTGTTGTGCACGCTTCCACGAATGGTTCTAAATTAGAAAATCCATTTTACGATAGCTTAGAGGCAGTTAACATGTGTATCCAAAAGCACTTCAAGAAACAGAATTTCAACGCCAACACTTTCTTTGATTGGCATTGCAACGCATGCCGGGTACAGCTTGTACTGTATATAATAAATCTGTCCGTTAGGTAATTAGCCTGGAGGCTGGTTGGATCCTCAAAAATCACCACCATAGGTTATGTGGTAGAAACCCACAAAACCGAGGCAGCACTATAATGAGGCGTACTAGGCAAGGTGAGGAATGAGGTAGTTTGCCATTGCTTTCCTAAAAATAATAAATAACTAATAAAATAAATACATAAGTAGATTACATAAATAAAATACTATAAATAATAAATGACTAATGAAATAAATAAAATAAATAATATGAATAAATAAATAACTAAATAAAGATACAACAAATATTAATAAACGACTGCCTTATTGATCAAGGTAACTCGTACGCCAGGCAATATCAACTTTTACTGTTTTGTTGTTGTTGTTGTTACATTAAGAGACCTGGGATTTTGAAGTCATTAGCACCACCTATTTTGAGGGGGGGGGGGGGGTTGGGGAGGAGTGAAATCTGTCTGATAAACTGTCTTGATTATACAAGTGGGCGAGTGCACTTCTAGTTAGCGCTAGGACCGTTCCAAATTTCACTGTGTTCAGATGATTAAATCGGTAGGAAATTCCATGTAAATATTTCGCTTGACTACCATGTTGGTTTTGTGATCATAGGGTTTTTGAAAGTGTCATAGAAGAACGCATCTTAGTATTCTCCATACAAAATTGCAGTTTGATAACCATAGCGTTGTAGTTTCCGAGATATTGAATGCCGGTGAAATATTTCGCATGGCTGCCCTATTGGGTTGGTGAAAAATATTAAAATTGGAAAGTACGGCCCAGGTCATCGGAAGGAGTGGTAAGCCCTTACCCCGTTTCAATGAAATTGCTCCAGCCGTATATATTTTATTAGGACACACGCACAGGTTAAAAGATGATCTAATAATCATATATTTCATGTGATGAAAATAGGGTAAAAATGATGCAGCCATGCTCCAAAACACTACCTCTGCATAGAAGTCCAACGGAAGAACTCAAAGCTGTACAAGTCAAGTGCTATCTGATTAGTCTCTTTATGTTGACTTCATATGTGTCCTTTTCCCGAGGACAAAGAAGGCACGAGGCACAATCTGGTTCTATGCGGTGCGACATAGAAATGGACTGTTCTCGACCATTCCTGTCACTCTCGTAATCTCAAGAACTACTGAACTTTGAATAGCTCTCATCGCCTTTTTTAGCTTATTTTCATTTATAAAATATAGGCGTATGAAATCTCCGTTTGTGCATGTGTGTGTTCCCCTAATAAAACCTAAACGGCTCGATCGATTTCAGTGAAACTTGGTAAAGAGTTACTACTACATCGTCCAACCTTGGCCGTTTCTCTCTTATTTGATAAATATCATCAATCCAATATGACAGCTGCGTGAAATATTTTATCGGCATTCAATATCTGCGGATCTATTACCGCTATTAACCACTAATTTTGTATAATACCCTATAGTATGTTCAACTAAGCTACTTTCAAAAGTCCGACAAGCACAAAACCAACAAGTATTTACATGCCCTAACCTGAAAGAAATAAGATACTATTACAAAATAACACGCTTTTATGTACAAAATGAGGTATTTAATTGGAGTTTAAACGAACATCGTAAGAATATAATATCGTATTCGAATCGATTGGAGTTCGCCATGTAAACGTAGTAATTATAATCCAAAAGTTGTGATCCAATGATCACCGTAATTGGCATTCAGATAGTTTTATATGAGGGCTATCTGTTACCAACAACGTGATGAGCATATGGGAGTTTATAATGGCCTTAGCCGCCATCTTGAAATAATAAAATAATAATAATAATAATAATAATAATAAACAACAACTTTTAAACATCTTGGATATATAAGATATTACATAGACAATCCTTTATTATTTTAATACACTTACAAAGACTATACGCAGAAAATACTTAGTCTCACATAAAAGGCTTTCTCTGCGGAAGGAGCAAGGACGATTTCAACATTCAAAATGGTGGATGGGCGTAGGCCTATACTTTTCTAATCAATTCCTTTGGATGAAAAGACGGAATTGCAATGGAACATAGTAAATAAGGAGTCGTATACAAGGTGTATCTTAATTATACCGACAAAAAAATCAGGGACGCTCTACGTGTTATGTAAAAGACGGTGCCGCAATCGGATTGGTGGAGAAAACTTTTCCCTTCGATAAAATGAGGTTACTTTATTACTTCCGGATGCGCGATTCAAATCGACGAACACGCCGTATTTGCTGAGCCAGAGCGCAAGCCGCTGGCCACTGCTGTGCTTCAGGCAAGGGGAAGGAGTGTGATGGAAGTAGACAGAGATGTGCTGGTGGGAATGCGAAAGTTTCCTCGTTCGCCTCATGCAGAATTGTCCTTGTCACTTTCAGGCAATATCCACATTTGTTTACTAAACGGCCGTAATCGCACACACAGTGCAAGGACACACAGTTATAAAGACACACTTGTCAGTCATGAAATGTACCCGATAGTTTCTCTTCTCGCCAGTTATTATTTGACATACGCAAAGATGCCGTTGTACGATCGTGCATTCATTTACTCTCAACATTGTAAATGGAATGAAATACTGAACGAAAGAAGCAATACACCCAATGGTTTGATTACAGTAAATGTTCAATATGCCCCCCCCCCCCCCCCTCCAACTTCGATGCACAGTTCGCAGCTGAGTATTAGTGACATTTGGACTCTGTTCAGGATGTGTGGTGTGTTATGAATGACCCGGAAAGCTGCCTGGATTCTTGTTATAGGTTCATCTTGTCTTTCACGTAACCCCAACAACAAGAAGTCCATGGGAGTTAAAATGGCCGAGCGCGGAGGCCATTTAACTGGCCCACCATGGCCTACCCATCTTCCAGGATAATGACCATTTAAGTGTCGTGTAACACGGCGAGCAAAATGCGGTGGCACACCATCATGACACAGCCACGTTCACTGCAGAATACCCAGGGGACCATCTTCTAGTAAATCAGGCAGTGATTCTGCCAAGAAACTATAGTATTCCTCACCATTCAGACGAGGAGGAAGGACCTACGGCCCAATGAAATAGTCACCAACAATGCCGTCCCAAATATTAACACAAAACCTATGCTGGAATGAGCGAACCACTGTCCCATGAGGGGTTCCATCCGCCCAAAAGTGCCGATTTCTGGAGGTTGCCACGCCTTCTCTCGCAAATGTAGCTTCATCGGTGAAAAGGAGCAATGACAAGAAGTGTCGAATATTTCCATAGTTGTTTAAGACCCATATCGCAAATGTTAGGCGTTGTGGGTAACCCAGAGTTGTTAGTTCTTGCACCGATTGATAGTGATAAGGGTACATTTGTTGGTCCTTCCAAACCCTCCACACCGTCATATGAGAAGCACCAACATTCCTCGCGACAGACCTCGTATTGGTTGAAGGATTATCATGTATTTCTTGAAATGCAGCCTCTTAAAACTCTGGGGTCCGGACCGATGACGTCATGCATATGAGGCTCGAACCTCTCTCCTTCACGCAGTCGCCTGTCAATTGACACGAAGGTTGAATGATGAGGTTGGCGGCGATTAGGGTGCCGGACCCCCAGACGCTATAAATCCGCGCGGCTTCTCTCCCGTTGCCATTTGCTGCGCCATAAGCTAGTTGCATATCAGCCTTTTCTTCGTTAGTGTACGGAAATGGAGCCATTATCACCAATTTATGCCGCAATAGTAGTAGCCAATGTGTCTAGAACAAACTGAACACTGCCCACTGGGGCGGCGTAGCGAATGCGTCAGTCGCACCAGCATCTCTGTCTCCTTCTATCACACTCCCTTCCCTTGCCTGAAGCACAGCAGTGGCCAGCGGCTTGCACTCTGGCTCAGCAAATACGGCGTGTTCGTCAATTTGAATCGCGCGCCCGGAAGTAGCAAACTAACCTCATTTTATCGAATGGAAAAATTTTCTCCTCCTATCCGATTGCGGCATCGTCTTTTACATGGCACGCAGAGCGTCCCTAATTGTTTTGTAGGTATAATTAAGATACACCCTGTATAGGGCACAACTCTTAAAGTTCATCACAAGAATATTGAATTGATAAGTTCTGATAAGTATTGGGTGTTTGTAACATTACATCATTCTCACCACGACACGTAGTTCACCACGGGCGTTAACTTGAAAGTCCCGCACCAGGCCTCCTTGGAGGCCACACGTTGTAGCGAATATACCCTATAGGCCTACATCCCGTACTCAACCTGCCGTGGGTTAAGTCGCTCACTAAGGAAATCTTCTATCTTTAATTAGTTGATATTCACAGTAACCATTGTCTCCATTGAGCGGCATTTATTTATTACTGGCTGTACCCGGCATGCGTTGGAATGCCAATCAAAGAAAGTGTTGGCGTTGTAACTTTGTTTGTTGAAGTGCTTTTGGTTTCCCAATATTTTTTTCTTTTTCCGTTAACCACCTCTAAACTATTGTAAAATTGATTAACTATCTCAAAAAAATCCTGGGAGCGTGCACAACAACTCACCAAAGTTTCATCGCAATGAAATGAATGGCATATGCACGCATACGGGACTTTGTTGAAACGATTCGAGCGCCGTCACCCATTTGTTGAATATACTCGTACGCTACCTATTGTAAAATGGATTTACTATTTCGAAAACCTTCCCTGGCGTGTACACAACAACTCATCAAAGTTTCATCACAATCGGAAGAATGGTATATGAACGCATACGGGACTTGGGGTTGAAACGATTCACGCGCTGTCACTCGTTAGTTGAATCTACTCGTGCGCTACCATATTGTAAAATGGATTTACAAAATCAGAAAACTTCGCGGGAGTGGAAACAACATTTCACCAAATTTCATTGCAATCACATGAATGGTATATGAACGCATACGGAACTTGTTTTAAACGATACACGCGCCGTTACTCATTTGTTAAATCTACTCGTGCGCTACTTATTGTAAAAAGGATTTAGTAAGTCAGAAACCTTTCCTGGAGGGTGCACAACAATTCACCAAAGTTTCATAGCAATCGGATGAATGGTATATGAACGCATACGGGACTTTGTTGAAACGATTTGCGTGCCGTCGCTCATTTGTTGAATCTACTGGTGCGATACCTATTGTAAAGTGGATTTACTAAGCCAGAAACCTTCCCTGAAGTGTACACAACAACGCACCTATGTTTAGTCGCTATCGGACGAATGGTATATGAACGCATACGAGACAATGTTGAAACACTTTGCGCGTCGTCGCTCATTTGTTTAATCTACTTGTGCGATACCTATTGTAACGTGGATTTAGTAAGCCAGAAACGTTCCCTGAAGTGTACACAACATCTCACCCAAGTTTCATCGCTATCAGACGAATAGTATATGAACGCATACGGGACTTTGTTGAAACTCTTCGCGCGTCGTCGCTCATTTGTTGAATCTACTCGTGTGCTACCTATTATAACATGGATTTACTAAGCCAGAAACCTTGCCTGTAGTGTACACAACCTCTCACCCAAGTTTCATCGCTATCGGACGAATGGTATATGAACGCATACAAGACTTTGTTGAAACGCTTCGCCCGTCGTCGCTCATTTGTTGAATCTACTCGTGATCTGCCTATTGTTAAGTGGATTTACTAAGCCAGAAACATTCCCTGAAGTATACACAACCTCTCACCCATGTTTCATCGCAATGGGATGAATGGTATATGAATGCATGTGGGGCTTTCTTGAAACAAACGCACGCCATTTTGTTGAAGGTACTCGCGCCATCTATTGTAAATTGGATTTACTACCCCTATACAAATTACGTTGAGTAACTAACGGGATTTCATGTTAGGAGCCTCATGTTCTATACCGGTAGTGGAGAGTGCTTCTCGCATCCAGTCGGCCGTGTCTCGTCAAGAGCTACTGTTGCCTGGAAACGACTTGCCTTAGCTGTATTTGCGTTATGTTTTATAGTGACTTGTATTCTCTTTGAAGTTTTATGTCAGGTCACGGGATAAAAAATATCCCATGTCCGTCTCCTGGTCCTAAGCTACCACCACACCAAGTTTCAGCCAAATCGGTTCAGCCGTTCTTGAGTTATAAATAGTGTAACTAACACGACTTTCTTATATATATATATATATATAGATTATCATTTAGTTGTTATTGAAGTTTGTGTTACCACAAGGGTGGTAGTAATATTATACACAGCAGTACCTACGCTCACTAAGGCGCAGAACTAACCATGGAGTCAAGCTATTATGTGGACTTATTAGACGAGAGGGTTCGAAATCCATCGTTGGCCGTCCTTGAAATAGATTTCCGTGGTTTCCCCATTTTCAACTCCAGGCAAATTCAGTGACGGTCGCTTCCTTTCAGCTCCTTGATCAGTTTCATTCATCTTCATTCATGTCATCTCTCATTATCTTCTCTCATAAGGTTAGAACCAGGAAAGGCATCCAGCTGTAAAATCCTCCCGCCACAAAGAAATTCATCGCATTTTATCCTTGACTCTCTTTGAAACGAGGGGTAGACAACATTTACTGTTACTGTCGCGGCTCCAGCAGTCTGACATCGGCCTTTCATTACTGCATCCCGGGGCCAATTCTCTACAGGTATATCTGAATGTATACTGAACAAAACGAAGGTGTGATAGATTTTAGGTTTATTGGTCGTTTCAACCTTGTCTGTAGGTCTTAACGGCTTTTTTGGTGCAATTTTCCCCTAGATCTACAAATTCAACTACTAGTGTTCCATCTAGCATCGCTCCATAATCATACATTTATTGTGCGACAGGCCTCAAAAGCCGGAGTTTTTCCTATCAGTAATCATAGGTCATGACATATTGTATAAATGCCCCTGCGATCCGTCACTAAATGAGATAACCCCCTATTAACTGCTGATATAACTAGTACTTTCTATGGAGTAAAACATATAAAAGACATGTTTTGTGTTCGTGTTTATTCTTAGCAAGAATGATGCTAGTTACCATGTTATTGTGTCTCTTGGAGTTAGTGCTAGCGTTACTACTTTTTAAAATTAAGAAGGTCAGATTTTAGAGACATGTTTTTTATTGACTCATTCATAAACTGCGTTCTTGGTTTCTGTTAAAAATAAGAACACTTCACCTACTTTCTCTTAAGTGCATGGGTATAGTTATAACTAGGGCTTGGAAGTTGCCTCGTATGGCCAAGTCCCTGACCAGGAGCATTAACCATTGGAAGTTAAAATCTCAACGGTACGGACGGGATTTGAATCCGAGATCCTTCGGCTTGATAATCCTAGCTAGATAACCATTTAGCCGTGGGGCCTACCGGGTTAAGATGAAAACACTGGACAAATTCGTAAGAATCTTTTATTGCGTTGTACTCGTAATGCAGTACTGTTTGTAGAAAGTGAAACACCCAGAAGAAATGGTCGGAGACACTCCCAGAACAGGGGTCGTGTAGGCCTGCGGTACCATACTAAGTGATTGAAATCGCAGAGGAATGGCGTGCACATTGGCCCACCAGTACCCTCTGTCGTGGGGCCAGACAGGTCAGTGATCCGCACAGCTCGGTCGGCGTGGGACCGTCATACCAAGTGGAAACGTGTAAGAAAGTGCAACGATGCCTCGCCGACAGCACAGGGTGGACTATCAGCTCGTGAGTATGGTTGTACAGGGCAGAATGCTTGGGCTCCGGGAGGCAGGCCTGTCGTTCCGGGACATTGCAGCTCGTACAGGGCACGCTGCGTCAACAGTAAGGCGTATATGGATCTAGTGGAGAGAGGAGGGCCGTACACAGCGACGACAGGGTACAGGACGACGCAATGTGACCAAAGCGCGAGACGACAGCCATCTTCTCCGCATGGCCGTATCGGACAGAACAGCTTCATCCTCGGTGTTGGCTCGACGTTGGAGCACTGCAACGGGGGTGGATATGTCTGCGTCGACGGTGCGGCGCCGTCTTTTGCGGGCTGGACTGATAGCACGCATGCCACTGCGTCGGCTTCCATTGACTGGGAACCATCGACGCCTCCGACTACAGTGGGCACGTGCACGCCGACGCTGGCAGGCTGATTGGCGAAATGTAGTGTTTTCGGACGAGTCCCGCTTCAACCTGTCCTACAGTGATGGCCGCATACGCGTTCGACGCCGCCGTGGAGAACGCAATCAGGCAGACTGTTTTATTGAGCGCCATAGCGGACAAACACCAGGTGTAATGGTTTGGGGCGCAATTGCCTATAACAGGCGATCGCGCCTCGTACAGCGTGTTCCGATTCAACACGGAATTGTGAAAGGAGTTGCCTACCCACCAGCCATCGGCTTGAATCTGCTCGCAGCGCGCTAGCGAAAGGGCTGAGTTCGATTTCACTGCCGCCTTCTTATGCAGCATTGCAAAGTATTTTGCTCTTTCAAAATATATTTACACAGGCTTCACAATAAGTTTGAATGATTTCTGTTTCAGAACTTGTTATTTTGCGCTTCTGTTAATGGCTTTTGAAGAGCATTTCTATGAAATAAAATTTTATTTTACAACATAGTTTATTACAACACAATGTATTTTTGTGTTGCATTTTATTTACAACACAATTTATTGCCTTTTAACCCAATACCACAAAACGAGATACACTCCACCAGACTGGCGAGAGAAGTTTTAAACCATTTAGAGAAGTTTTAAACCATTTGTTTCCTGGCAGGTGGATAGGAATTGGCGGCTTTATAGAATTCCCACCACGTTCACCCGATCTGACCGTCCTGGATTTCTTTATTTGGGGCTACGTCAGGTCGAGAGTATTTTTAAGAACACCACAAACACCCGAAGAAATGGAGCTTGTCATTACCGAAGCCTTTACGGAAATTACTCCTCAGATGTTTTCGAACGCAAGAGAGAACTTCATGCGACGAGTGGCCCTCTGCTTGGAAAATGATGGACGCCACTTCGAACACTTTATGTAAATGTCCATTTGCAGTAGATGTAACGTCTGTGATAAATTAACTTCTTTAGTTGCATCAAAGTCTGATTAGACTATACTTTTTTGACAAATAATTTCCAAATTGTGTCTCGTTTTGTGATATTGGGTTAAAAAGTAATAAATTGTGTTGTAAATAAAATACAACACAAAAATACACTGTGTTGTAATAAACTATGTTGTGAGATAAAATTTTATTTCATAGAGATGCTCTGTGAAAGCCATTAACAGATGCGTAGGCCTAAAATAACATGTTCTGAAACAGAAATCGTTCAAACTTATTGTGAAGCCTGTGTAAATATATTTTGAAAGAGCAAAGTTGCATAAGAAGGCGGCAATCAGTGAAATCGAACTCAGCCACGTCGCTAGCGCGCTGCGAGCAGATTTCAAGCCGATTGCGCGTGGGTAGGCAACCCATTTTACAGTTCCGTGTTGAATCGGAACACGCTGTACGACTTGCGGGCAATCTGAACAGTGACCGCTACATCAGTGAAGTTTTACAGCCCGTGGCACTGCCCCTCTTGCAGGCCGTTCCACAGGCCATAATTCAGCAGGACAATGCCTGCCTCCATGTGGCGAGGAATGTGCAAGCCTTCTTCGCAGAACGGACGGATACCTCTGCTTCCCTGGCCTGCCCGTTCGCCTGGCATGTCGCCCATCGAACATGTTTGGGATATGGTCGGTCGGCAACTTGTTCGTTCAGGTCCACCTGCCGCCACTGTTGATGCTTTGTGGACGCGCATACAAACCGCGTGGGACGGTATTCCCCAGCAGCGTATTCAAGCGATGTATGATTCCATGCTATGACGTCTAGCGGCACGTGGTGGCACGACGCCGCACAGTGTGTCGAATTCCATATCTAGGTGGAAAAAATTCACTGTCGCAAATGAAAGCGAAAACTGGCTCATTCGATAGTGAACAAACCAGATGGTGACCTTCGGTCTTCCTTTCCGTTCTCTGGTGCGTAGGAGGGAGGTTATAGGTGCTGAAACGTCTTCCTGGCAGTTATCAGGTCATTTGATAGGAGGTGTCGGAGTGAATCGAACGTTGTGATTCTAGTGAGTTCAACGAGGTGTAGTCTTCTGCGGCTCATGGAATAGTGAAAAGAGGTAGGCCCTATGTGTTCGCACTTTTATGCGTAATACAAGCTTTCTGCACTAAATAAATTATTTACTTTATGAGTGCCTCATTGTGCCACTTTACATTAAAAGTCATTCGATAGGAAATTTAATGTAGATTCAGGATCTGTAGTGGTTTGGTTGCGCACGAATGTGCATGATGGTTTATTTTCTCATTTTCAGTGACTATGTGGGCATTACCGCGAGAAGAATTTTTCAACGCATGGCGGTCGTGTCGCAAATAGGGGCGTACAGACGTCATATTTCAATATGTTATGAATAAATTTGATCCTACAACTCTTACTGGCACTCAGGTGCAGGAGCTAAGAAATAAAATTAAGTTGATATCCCATAATATTAACAAAAATGGGAGAGTGCAGGAAGAACAATGCCACGTACATAGGTAATCTACCTATGGAAGCTATTGAGTTACTTAATGACCCCCAAGGAACTTTGTCATCAAATGATGAAGACCAGTATAGCAATGAATACGATGCTCTGGACTCTACAGAAGAATCAGGTGACGAATGAACATTAGATATTTTGTTATTATTAAGGGGAGTGAGATTAATGAGAACATTACTTGACGAATGGACGTGTTCTTTTTATTTGCAATGGGAGAATTAGGCCTAATATTCAATATATGTTGTCTTTACTTCCATGCTTATCTAGAGAAATAATATTGTTTTCGTGCGTGAAGTATGTTTACTAAAACTACGTCATTAACAGGACTGGAAAATTACATTTTGTTATAAAGAAATTGTTTGTATGATTTTGACGAATATTTTTTTTATTTTTAGAAAATAAATGTTATTTGTTGTGCATATTTCGTTGTTCTATATTTAATAACAATTTAATATACGTTTTTAATCTGGATGATTTTACATACAGCGACTTCGTCTATTCCCTCAAATAAGGTGTAACAAGAATACTTGACTGAAAGTCTCATTGTTATTCATATTTTATCCAGTTTTAAATAGTATATTTACCACTGTCATAAACTATCATATACACATCCAAATCGTGATTTTTACTACCAAAAATGGATGATTCTTGTGTTGCTTTCGGTCATTTTTTACACCTCACCTTACCCCTCACCCCTATATATTTAGCCTCGAAGATCGTACACTTTAGACGATGCCAGAAATGAATTCAGCGACCTCGAAAACGGTATATTCCCAACTTTTAATAGAATCCCAGCACTAATAACGAAGTTATTAATTTTTTCCACCTAGAATTGGGATTCGACACACTGTGCGCCGTACTGAAGATTGACCGTCAACGTGCATGTACCGGACTGTGCTTCTAATCAGTAATGTATTGTCATGTCCCTAATCTGTGGTATAAAGTGCAATGAAGTCACATCTCTTGTTCTTGGTGTTTCACTTTCTACAAACAGTAGTGTAGTAATATGTAAGGAAACGCCGAAACAATTCAAAAGCCGCTAAAATTACTTGCAGATTAATATGAGTAACACAAGTTTAATTTCAATGCCACCTGATATTCCTTAAAATCATTTTAACTTCTGTTTCTAATCGCTGTCAGCAGCTTTTAGCGCACATCTCCGTATAACACATTACGTGGCATTATTGAATAGTTCCTGGCAATAGCAATTTACCTTTTACTAACTTCTGAGGTATGGGGATGCATATTACGTCACAGGTTCGATCCTCACTCTATCAAAAAATGTAGTTGTGAACTAACCGTTAGAGCGGAATTCATTCAGCCTGTTGAGGCAAAATTGAGAAGACATAAGTTCCATTCTCACCGCAGCCATGTAGTAAGTGTTTTCCCGTGGTTTCCCACTTCTACTCCAGGAAAATGCCGGGATGATTCGTAACTCAAGGCCACAGCTGCCTCCTTCCCAATCCTCACTTGAACTACAAATACAAACACACTGATTTTTTAAATTGTTTGTTGATAATTCATTTTAGTGGCTAGGGTCATCATGGTCAAGAGCCCCGTGCACTAGGTTGTGTGTTCAATTTGTCTTATAAGCTGTATTTATGTGATGACTGTAGTAGTGTGTGTAACTGTATTAGGGACAGGGATGAGGTAGGCGCCCCAGGACATGAAATAAAGTACGATCCCGGCATTTGCGTAGAGGGAGTGTGAAATAAACCGGGGATAAACCGCACTCCAGATAGTCGCTGTCGGCGGAGGGATTTAACTTACGATCTCCGGACTTGCTACAGGTGCCCTCGCGGCCGTGGTGCATGATTGGACGAACACGGCTACTACAAACTACTGCCATCACTATGACTCCAGTTGTCAGACAGATTTCCCACACACCCAAGTACACGGCACTACTTGACAACAATGTCGCAAAGCCTTTAAAGGTAAAAACAACAACAACAACAACAACAACAACAACAACAACAACACAACAACGACAACCTATTCATGATGCATCTTCAATAGTCTCGGGGTACATATGAACTCCGGTCCCAAAATCCTGGATTCGATCCCCGGCTATACTAAAAACAAGTACTTCCGTGAAAAACTATACAGCCTATTTTCATATATCCTACTTATGTTGATTGCCTCTATCAACATACAACATTTCAGTTTGATTGCTGTGATAGATTCGTAGATATTGAGAACTGTCTAAATATTTCGGATGGTCACCATGTTGGATTTTTATATGCAGAGTGGTCCACCAGCCCCTTATTATTTAGTTTTATGAAACCCAACTAACATTGCATTTCGCCCGATGGTCGATATTGCTCTGCGCTCTGACTGTGTGACAGCAATGTAATTGGGTCATGGGTCTAGCAAAGAAAAACCGACTGTAAACTTTTCCCCGCCAATTACTACGGCCCATTCTACTACATATGACTTATTGCTCCTTAAAATAACACACATACACGTAATACTATCGAATTAATAGCTTACGCCACGTGATCTGTAATAGTAGAAAGTTAAGTCAACACCATAAACCATGATTTAAGACATTGACATGGACTTAAACGTTTGGGGTAGGACGGCTACAGTAACTACAGCACGTTTAGCGTGCGGGATCTACCATGTGTTGGTGGTTGAGACGGTTAAAGCCTGACCGTACGTGGTGGGCGCGAACGGGTAGAATGTTGCTTCGAATCCAGTGGCAGGCATACTATTTTTTTTAACGAAAGCCCATGCTCCATTTTAGTGGGGATGTAACTACATTGCCACTTTTATTGCCTTACGACGTATTTTTGTGAAGAGTACGTTGAATTTTGCTGATTTATAAAGAGAATACGATCGAATTGGTACGTTATGCCACGTGACCTGTAATGGCAGAAAATTAAAAAACTGGCATGAATATTAACATAACATATCAAAGTGTCGCTCCGGAGGTCCGGGTTCGATTCCCAGCTCTGCCAAGAAATGTAATAATTGTCTGAGGGCTGAAATTGGGTACAATTAGCCTCGTGAAGTAAATATGTGAAGAGGTTGGTTCGATTCCCACTTCAGCCACCCTGGAAATGGTTTTCCGTGGTTTCCCACCTCTACTCCGGCCAAATTTCGGGACGGATTCTATCTTAAGGCAACGGCCGTCTCCGTCCCAATCCTTAATTGCAAATACACACATCATTACAAGCCCGCAATAACTCAGGTTATCAGACATATTCTGCACACACACTCAAGTACACGGGGCTAAATGAACGCGATGTTCTAGCCCCTCAAATGAAACAAAACAACAACTGAGCCCTTAAGTCCTCAAATTATTTTACTTTTTCAATTCTATTACAGCCCAGTCGCCTCCGTAGCGTAGCGGTCAGCATGGTTAGCTGCCGCCCCGGAGGTCCTGGGTTCGATTCCCGGCTCTGCCACGAAATTTGAAAAGTGGTATGAGGACTGGAACGGGGTCTACTCAGCCTCGGGTGGTCCAACTGAGTAGAGAGGGTTCGATTCCCACCTCAGTCATCCTCGAAGTGGTTTTCCGTGGTTTCCCACTTCGTCTTCGGGCAAATGCCAGGATGGTACTGTCCCCGAAATACCTACCGTCAGCTTGTTGATATCCCTCGTTGGTAGCTGGATTGCAGAACCTGAAAACCCCGACTAAAAACCCCCAGATTCCACTCAACAAGAGACGGGGATAATGGGGCACAAGGATTACCTAACTGAGGGAACGTCAAGAAAAACCATAGCAACAAAAAAAACAAAAACTAACTCGGAAGAACACAAGAATGAGAAAAACATAATCTCTAAAGCGTGGAATTATACTGAAATGCCTGCGATGGTTTCCTTAACGTGACCTCCTATCGCATCTATAAAATACCACTCTAGAAGAATTAAAATAAAATTCTTCAAAATTTTATTCACAGAGTCAAAATAGCAGAAAGTGCTATAATTATATCACAATAAATGAAAAGCAATTGCAGCTTCAACCGGAAGCTCAAATTACAGTGACCTGAATACAACTTCTAGTCATCACTAGACACACTGTATTCTCCATAAAAAAAATAACACTCTTTAAGATAATACCCTACTATGGCACAAGCAATGCCTCAAAAGCCTTATTGAAATTAATTCCACGTGTGAGTAGGTCATTATTAATCCTACAATTAGCACTATCATTTATGTACAAAATCTACATTGGAAAATATATCTATACACAATGGCACACTCCAAGTGTGTTTCCTTTTATTTCGCAAGCCTCAGTTTAACATTCTTCCATTAGAATAAGATCATTAGTTTCCTTTAACTGATTCGAAAATATTTAAATTGGTCCTTTGTCAACCAGATGACAAAGCTTAATAGAGGTATTAATCACTTTAATAATTATTACACTCACCAAAATAACTGATCGGGATAACTAAAAAACCCTCGTCAGCATGGTGATTAAAACCAGAATATTAAGGTTGACATCATTTAATACATGTTTTAATGTTTTACTTTGTAGTTAGCATGCTTCTAAGCAACAACAAAATGCTTGTAGTACAACGCTGAATTAGACTTGAAAATAAGTCAACTTATATTTGACTACACAATCACAATTATCATGGGTTAGTTTCCATGAAATACCTTAATGTTTATTTAATTCTTTCACTGTCTTCACGCGGCTCTATTCTTATACAAATGTACTCCCCTGAGTACTCTATTCAGAATTAATTTATTATAATCATACATATTTTAACGTAACTGGATCACCTTCATTGCTTAATGACGAATTTTATTCTCAGCCTATAATTGTTGTTACTACATCGTTGTTTAAATTTATACATAGTTTACATTAGTTTTCAATGATGTTGGTTGGATTTTCTCAATAATAAAATATCCTTTTAGAATTAATACCTATGCTATGAGAGATTGCAATAGCATCGACTCTCCTTAATCAGAATGTATTTATACATTTATTAACTTTGAGATATACGCTGCTTAAAAAAAGGTGAATGATGTTTCAGAGATATATTAAAGTCAAATGACGATAATCAAAAACACTGATAAATTCCTTCGACCAAGGATCTCAACTATGCCTTCACGCGAGAGGCTAACATGAAACAAGTTAAATACAAATAAAGAGAAAGTTGACCAAACCAATGTTCGGTACACCCCTGCACGGATGAATTCGAGAAACAAAGTAATGTCTCTACACCACCGGACATGGTAATCATAACAATTAGCACAATTGTCTGGTTAGAAAACATTACCAGCCTCTGTCCTTCACCATCACAAAGAATGGTTACTAATAAAAGCGAGAAATCAAACTCCTCTATAAAAGTATAAAATAAACTTTACAAAACTCAAAACTTGCTATCAAAATCAGTCTTCTATTCATAAACCAAACACTCGGATGTATAAAGTTCGAAAATGCAGTAGGAAAATGTAGCTCAACAGAAACACAGTCTAACGATGCGAAGAATGTCTCAAATTGACATAATAAAGAGCTCACCACGTTGATAAACTACACTGAATCACAAAATGACTATCGATGTCTTCACTACCCTAAGAAAGCTTCATGAAATATTATTGAATTTAAGATGAAATCTACTTAAAAATACTTAATTACAAGCTGAAAATGGGTTGCACTTCTTATGGAAGTCTAAAACCTGTCGAATGTGAAATCAGTCATGATTAAAAACGTCAAGCCTGAATTCCACAGTCCGACATACTACTCAAAAATATAAACATGTTAAAACAAGAAGTTCCGTGAAGAACTATACAGCCTACTTTTCATGCCAATGATTATTCTACAGAATATGAACCTATCTAGAATAATGACGAAATTAAGTTGCTAATATCGAAATTTCCAATTAGTTCGAAATACTGTATACCTGGCATAATGTATCCTAATAGAGCACTACAGTTGGCAGCCCTGATGACTGAATATATTCTTAGTTCCGTCACTTACGGTACTAAATACAAAATTTGGTTGAAGTCCACTGGATAGCATGGACGTTACATGCAGTTAAACATTGGATATAACAGCGCGCGTAAAATCATGTTGGCAACAATGTCATGCATGTATTGGTCAGAAATAATCTGAAATAATATGATCTATTGTTGTGCCAATTTTGAATGAAATCCATTAGTTAGTATAGAAGTTACATGCATTTTAAAATTGGACCTATCAGCAGGCTTAGAATCATGTTGGCAGCACTGACGTATATTAGTTACTCCAAATTCGTCTAGAATGCCAGGTACTATACGTGTGCAAAGTTTAGAGCTATTGGCTTGCATACTTTCTGATATATTGATATTAGGGTAACAAAAATAGGGACAGCACATATTAACAGTTGGCAGCCCTGGTTGCTCCTTATAATACGCATAGTCATATCTGTTATGGTACACATAGCACATACGAAATTTGGTTGAAATCCAAATGATAGTATGGAAGTTACATGTATTTAAAGTTGGACCTGTCAGCAGGCTTAGAATCATGTTGGTAGCACTGACGTATATAAGTTACTCCAAATTAATATATAATGTCAGGTACTATACGTGTGCATAGTTTAAAGCTGTCGGCTTGCATACTTTCTGATATATTGGTATTTGGATAAAATAAATTAGGAGCATTTATTAACAGTTGTCAGCCCTGGTAGGTCTTAAGAATACGCTCAGTCATATCTGGTTATGTACACATACAACATACGAAATTTGGTTGAATTCCGCTTGATAGTGTAGAAGTTATATGCATTTAAAAATTGGACCTATCAGGAGGCTTATAATCATTTTGGCAACACTGCCATGTTTGGCCTCCTGGAAATTAAACTGAAATATTATGATCTGTACGTGTGCCAATTTTGAAATAGCTCCCATTCATACTTTCCAAGATATCCAACATGGAGCTCAAATTTCAATTGCGATTTTTTAGCAGTTGGTAGCACTGACATCATTTTCAAATATGGCCGTGAGATATTCAGGTATAGATCTTTACTCCTACCAAATTTTGTTTCGATTGCTGCAGCCGTTTAGGAGTTGATAGGGGGGGACACACACACAGCCAGACAGACAGAAGGACAGACAGACAGACAGACAGACGGACAGACAGACAGACAGACAGACACACATTTGCCCGATCTCATAAGTCTACTTTTTCCTCATTTTTGCAAAATGTGAAAAGTAGGCTAAAAATAATGGCGTAAATTAACATTGAAATATCTACACTTAGCTACGAGAGATGAAGTTGTGTAGGCTGTACCTTGTTGATCGATGAATTTCCAAGAGCGAGCATTGATATGCACTGCATATCACACCTTCTCCATATGTAGCTGTAACTAGCATTCCCCAGGTCGTCGGGAATCGAACCAGGGTATACCTTCTCCAGACCGCACGTTCTTCCCGGTTCAGAAGGCTATTACCCATCCTGGGTAAATAATCAGGAATCGCTACTTCACGTCTCCAACATCTTCCAGCACACAGTTCGTTTCTCTGTAGGGTCGCATTCTTCACAACGGGTCGAAATATTAATGAACGAAAGACGAATGACTGTCCATGCGAATAGCATTCATGATTTCTAATGTGGTAGACACAAGTGGTCACACAATCAGAATCAGTCATCACTGGGGCCATGTCGATAGTTCATTGAAATGTTCGATACAATGCCGGTCTAGCAGCGTTAATGTTGCTGCGTTATTTAGCCTGCCATTATAAAAGGAATGAACAGCACTAAAATTATTCCTCTTGACATCTTGATTAAGAATATGTCTGTTCGCGATGAGGAATAGTGTCTAGAGTTCAATACCATTGCTGTGCACTCGGCATCAACGCAATGAAAACGGAGACTGCTTTCAAAACCAAAGTTCGCTGTGTTGACAAGCAGCTTGCTGTATTGAAATATTACAGTTTCTAATACTGCTTTACCCTTGTAGCGGTATAGCTTGCATCTCGTGAAAACGAACAGAGTCCTTCGACACTGGCTCTGCATATACTTTGAAGTGTTGGACATAAACCTCGCGTCACATTACAATCACGAAACGCGTTCACAAGCGTCACATGCTCTCAAGCACTCCGTAATGTTATCTGCCCACAGCTGACTGTGTGTCTATCCACCTGGCCTCACGCTACCCCCACTCAGGCGTGACAGTGATCGAACTGTTCTCTCATTGGTGGATGTAAATCATAATTTATAATATCTCCAACAGATACTAAACATGTATAAATAACAAAATACACATTATGCTCTGTTCCAGAGTCTCGTATAATGTTGCAAATCTCTTTCTTCTTATTGCTGATAAAAATTTAATCCTAGTGACCGATCAATAAACTGGGTCGATGGTCGCCATGTTGTAATCATATGCACCTGGCTTCGTGCGTGCACGTCGATCCTCGGCAAGTACCGTAATCGAGCGGCCGACTCCAGTTTCGGTTAGCAACTCGTGGATCGCGCCGATCTTCAACATATACTTCAAACTGCACTATACATCATAACAATATGAGTATAATGGTACAGTACCTACTGTAAGGCTAAGGCCGCCTCCTTCCCTCTTCCTCGCCTATCCATCCCTTCCCATCCCTCATGAGGCCCCTGTCGCTTTGCAGGTGAGGCCGCCTGGGTGAAGTGCTGATCACACCTCCCCAGTTATATCCATCCCAACCAGATGTTCCAGGCTCCAGGACACTGCCCATAGAGGCGGTAGTGGTGCGTTCCTTCGCTGAGTCCGTGGAAACCACCAACCTAGAGGGTAAATTGACTTAAAAAATAAAAATAAAATACAGCCCAGTTGAGAAAAGGATGGTCTTATTTAGAAATAGCAGTCTGTCTGGATGAACAATGTAATTCTGTCAATGTTGCCAGTGGAACAACGGCCAAGTTAAATATAGCCAATTCTGAGAAAATGAGAAAGGCAGGTGCAGGCTAGATGTCCGTTGACCAAGTTCAAATAAGTGGAGTGGTGTTTTCCTTGTGTTTGAAGACGATAGAGCGAGAGCGCTGGGGACAAGAAAGGACGGTGATAGTGGCCAGATGAAAGAGCAGGGGAAGGTCAGCACCCTGGAGTCACAAAATTATTTGAACGAACTGCCAATACGATCAAGACGCCACCTTTAGGCGCGGTGTATAATTGCGCGCGGATTCTGGAAAATGTGGTTCCCACGATGCGAATTTCTGCACGAGAGTGTCAATTAATTGTGCTGAATTTTACAAACCGAATGAGATGTGTCTGAAGTCTGTAGACTATTATTTCTATTTATTACGGAGCGAACTACCCCTTCCACTTGATATTTGGGTGAAACAGATAAATACTGCGGTCTGTGAATAGACGCGGTCACAATTTTAATTATTTTTGAGCACGTAGAATGTTACTCTGTCTGTGGACAAGGCATTTTGAAAGACTTTAACTTTTGCGGGTGCAAATGGCAGCACATAGGACTCTGAAATGTTATTGTGTGCCTGACGGGCAACTTATAGTATAAATGTTTGTGTGTTAGGTGGAGACTGTCCACATATTGCAGGGAAAGTCTACGGCACTGCAAATAAACTGTTGGGCGAACTAAGTAGCTCATTATGCAGTCTAGATAGGAGCCTGAACATAATAATAATAATAACTTTACTTCTACAGCGAGATGTTCGTCGCCAGGAAGACAGAAATGGACCGCGTCGTGTCCCACGATATAATGTCTAGCATTAAGGGCTAGATAAATACAGAAGGAGGATGGCGGCGGTGCAGTCACAGCACCGGACAGACCCAGAAAGTGATGAGTACATAGTTAAATTTATTTTATTTTGTCGGGGCGGAATCATTAACAATGTTGGGAAATTTGTGTTGTAAATAATATTTGCTTTGCTGTGCGTAAATGTAAATTTGTTTCGCTGACATAACTATTAAATAGCATCACGTGACTTTGTTGTAAATATTAGATATGTTTTTGTATGTTTTGTTTGTGGCTTCAGCCCTTTACTTTGATTGTAGAGTGCTTTCTTTCATGTTGCTTGCGCGCATGAACGCAAGACGCTATCGAAATTACTTACGGCTGAAAACCTTAGATAAGAGTGATAAATGGGACTGATTTCATATAATGGTAGACATGGGGGGAATTTCCCGTCTTTTTGTTTTTATTGCCCAGGCAAATGCTAGTATTGTTTTGCTTTGTGCAACTGTGGTTGCCACAGAAGGCAGTCCGCCTATCTGTAGTCATATCTTAGGTATTTTGTTCTTGGTTAGATATTCTGGATCTGGAGTACATGTGGGGTCATTTCTGGTCAAGCCTAGAGATGTGTGTGTTCGTTGTGTGCTATTTTCTTCGATGAGTAAGCAGGATTGGACATGGTGATCCATTTTCCGTTGCTACTATGCTTCAGTATGCACACCTGAGGGGTGCATTGCTGATATATGAATCTTGAGACCCAAGGGGGGTTTATCAAGAAAATGATGATTTGTGTTGTATTTTGTATCGCGTTTGCAAGAGCCGGGAGGCTAATTGGAATTCAGGCTGAGGCCTGGATATTGTTGACACACACAAGAGCACATTGGAGCTTGAATGACCTAGGTGCTCAGATCCTTGAATATGATAAGCGGTAGCGTGCGCGCTTCGCATATCGTTTCCTAATGAGTTAAATATCTTGCCTGGTAAATTATAATTTGATTTTGAATTAATTGGGGAGCTGCCCATGCTCTCATCTAATTGTTTTTCTGGCCGTATTAATCGAAATGTTACTTGTAATTGTTTTATCAGCCTGTTAAGGCAAGTTCTATTTGTTGTTGTTGTTGCTGCTTGGATTGCAGCCAAGTATTTTAAAGTGTCAATTTTAAGGTCGCAGACGGTGAACCGATTTCCCTGTATGTCACGTGATCGCTTTGTTTTGTTTTGTTTGACCTAAGACCGATTGATCGGCTGTCGATAATTTGTAAATATACAAAACGTGTATGTTTGAATTTTATGTAAGGGTTATACTATGTCAGTGTGTATATTATAATATTAGCCATTTAGTGTTTGCTTCCCTATATTTTTGATTTGTCATGATCTCCAACTCGCAGTACGGAAATTCAAAACTTAATCGTTTGATCGAACGGAAGTGAATTTCCGTCACGTACTCACATCTTTCAATGTCCGACAGCGTGCACTTATCACATAAACATTGTCTTTGTAAATTTTTGTAATCTTGTATTTTTTATTGTAAATTCTTTGGAGGTGACGTTTGCTACACCTCGGGTTCACAGCTGGCACAGCTGATTGTGTTGAGATAGTTTTTTTGAACTGATGTTTTTAATCAGTTATTTCTTTTTGACGGCTGACTTGGGTTGAGGGTGCTTTGTAAACAAATACGAGCGGGACTTTCCAAGTCTATGTCCCGATTTGTTGACATAGTATCAGATGCCGGGAAGTCGCGTGTGGGTTACTGGGTCACTCCCAAGTTACCTGTGACAGGCCAATGACCCATGGCACCACACAAGGGTGGATATTTTTATTTTGTGTCAGATATTATTCCCTATTAAATTATTGTTGTTTTAACCTGTCATATACTTTATTCATAACATTAAGTTCCTTTATGAATCCTGGAAATTATAAGAAGCACGTTCTCCTCATACTACCTTTTATGGACCGATCACGACCCCGAATGTCTGTCTTGTGTAGTGCTTCTTTTCCTAAGGGTACACAACGTGTCGAAGGATATTCTGATCGCCAGTGCTTGCATCGAAGTATACGTATTCCTCAGAATTTCCCATGGTACTATTAGCTTAATTTCGATTTTTTTTTCAAAAAATGAAAGTAGACATGAGATCTACAAAGGGGCAAAAATTGTGTGTCTGTCTGTGTGTGTGACTGTGTGTCTGTGTGTGTGTGAGTGTGTGTACTCTGAGTGTCTGTTCCCCCTATCAATTCGAACATGGGGAAACCGAGTTGAACGAAATTTGGTACAGAGGTAGAACTAGCAAAGGGCACCTCAGTGTCATGTTTTATATTGCCGCCATCTTGACGGAAACGTAATGGTGGCCACCCAAATGTGAAAAGCGTAAATCAAATTACGACCAACCTAATCATCTGATCTCTACCAAATTTTGCAACAACATATCTTTATGTGAGAAGCGTTCTTTGATCGAGCTACAAGGTCATCATTCCAATAGTTTGCATATGGCGGACATGTATGTGTGCAAATCGATTCCTCCTATCAATTCAAACACGGTAAAACCGAATTAAACGAAATTTGGTACATACGTAGCACTAGGAAAGGGCACCTCAGTGTCATGTTTTATATCGCCGCCATATTGACGGAAACGGAATGGCGGCCACCCAAATGTTAAAAGCTTAAATAAAATTACGACCAACCTAATCATTAGATCTCCACCAATTTTGCAACAACATACCTTTTTGTGGGAAGCATCTTTTGACTGAACTACAAGGCCATCAGCTCAATAGTTGGCAGATAGCGGTCATGTATGTGTGTAAATCGATTACCCATATCAATTCAAACACGGTGAAACAGAATTGTATGAAATTTTTTACAGAGGTAGCACTAGCAAAGGGAACCTCATATTCATGTATAATATCCGTATAGCATGTTGCATTTCAACAAGCTACTCCAACCAACATTCAATTACACTCCTTGAAAAGGACAAAGAGTTATAACAATACCCATGCATTTAGGAGAATGTAGGCTATATGTTCTTTACTGAACACCTTGTTTTGTTATTAAATTTTAACAAAAAGCCTTAGCATATTTTTAGGCCCGTATCACACGTCACTCTCTGGCAAGGAAGCTGCTGTGATCGCTGGTACAACATCCTGTATGATTCTGTTCTCTTCGTCAGTACACCTGCTTGTATGACCGAAGTGTATCACACACTAGCATTTTGTACGCTAAGTTGTATGAATTAAACATTGCGAAGGGCTGTCGTTTGAGGGAATTATTTGCAGTTCATTCGCCTTATTTACGCAAAGCGGTCGCAAAAATTACTTTAAGTAAATTAGAAAACATGCCAGGCACTGAATGAATGCATTCCAATCAATATTTAAGATCTAACTGTAATAATTGAATATTTTACCATACGCGTTAATAAGAAGGGCAACAAAAACCTCCTGAGTGTGTTGGAAACGTGTGCAAGTGGTATTGCGCCCGCTCGCTGTTTCTAAGAACCCGGGTTGAAGACTATCCAACGGCAGATTTTTAAAATTCTTTTTAACTATTTTATTATTTCCTCCCTAACTCGTACAGCAAGATTTCAACTTGGTTTTGTTCACATTATCAACGAAGACGATAGGGAAATATATTTTCTTGTCTCATTTAAATGGTTATTTTCCCTAAATACTGTTCAAAACCAAGGATGGATACTATTCGTTATAATTATTATCTTTTAGATGATTTTACCCTCCAGGTTGGGTTTTCCCACGGACTCAGTGAGGGATCCCATAACTACCGCCTCTACGGGCAGTGTCCTGGAGCTTGAAACATATCTTCAGGGAGATACAACTGGGGAGATGAGATCAGCACCTCGCCCAGACAGCCTCACCTGCAAAGCGAACAGGGTCGTCTTAAGGGATGGGAAGGGAGGGGAAGATCGGGAGGGATAGGCAAGGAAGAGGGAAGGAGGCGGCCGTGGCTGTACGCTAGGTAACATCCCGGCATTTGCCCGAAGGCGAAGTGGGAAACCACAGAAAACCACTTTGAGGATGGCTGAGGTGGGAATCGAACCCCCTCTACTCATTTGGACCACCCGAGGCTGAGTAGACCCCGTCCCAGTCCTCATACCACTTTTCAAATTTCATGGCAGAGCCGGGAATCGAACCCAGGTCGTCCGGAGTGGCAGCTAATCACGCTGAACACTACGCAACGGTGGCGACTCTATTCGTGATTGTTAGAATTTTAATAGTTCAATATTTATCCTAGAACAATAATAATAATATGACACGTTCTGTAATTACTGCCTTGCTGCGTGGCTCAGCGGCAACGTTCTCGCTTGCTGTGCCCAAGGTTGCAGGTTCGTATCCTGTCGCAGTCAGCTGGCATTTGAGGGTGCGCAAATGCGGGGGAGCCGTGTCAATAGATTTACTGGCACGTTGAAGATCCCCTTCGGAGCAAAATTCCGGCACCCCGGCGTATCTAAAAGCCAGAGTAGTTAAAACGGACGTAAAACCAATAACGTTATAATTATCTGTATTTACTGTATGCTCGGGACAGATGACCTCGTCGTTCCGCCCCTTAAAACCTCTCTAACTAACTATTACTGTATGTGTATAGCAAGCGCTTTTCGCACAGGCGCCGTTGAAAGAAATTATAGTTTCGGTCTGATGTATTTATTCGTGAGCCTACCCACAAATCTATTTGTTATGTGGGTCGTCTGAGTGAGTCGGAGTTTTCCTTTAAACCAAGGTGGTCAAAATTTCTTACACTTGCAACCTTGAATATACAGGATACCTTGCTTTCGTTCTACAGATCATTATGTTGTTGTCCAATCTGGCTGCGTACCATTGGTGCAGCAGAAAAGAGGAGAATTGAAGCATTTGAAATGTGGTGTTACAGGAGAATGATGAAGATCAGATGGGAAGATAGGGTTACAAACGAAGAGGTATTAAGGCGAGTGGGAGAGGAGAGATGTTTCTGGCGACTGCTAATGAAGAGAAGAGATAGGTTGGTAGGACACATACTATGACACCCAGGAATAGCCAGCTTAGTTATGGAAGGTAGGGTCGAGGACAAGAACTGTAGGGGTAGACCAAGGTTAGAATATGTTAAACAGATTGCCTCGGATGTAGGGTGTGGTAGCCATGTAGAGATGAAACGATTAGCTCAGGACAGGGAGGCATGGAGAGCTGCATCAAACCAGTCAAAAGACTGAAGACTCAAACAACAACAACCATCGGATAAGTACTTTCCTTTTCAGGACCAAATAAAAAATCACTCTTTGGAACCGATAGATATGCGTCCATAATACATCCACAATAAACGACATTAAGCAAAAAAAAAAAAAAAAAAAAAGTACTAGTTCAAGGTTCGAACCTACTACAATGCGACTTCGTTGACGCTACTCTAGCAATTCTTGATTCAGCCACCATAGCAACCGAGAACCATGATGTATTGCTGGCACGTATTGAATCTATTCGTAGAAACTTCCTGTCCAAATGTAAGAAGGTGTTATTCGGAGCTCTGATCGTTTCAATCATGCATTATATTTGAGGTCATTGAAATAACACCGCCACTATTGATTTCTACTATATTCGCGAACATGTACTCAACGGTAAAGTTGTACTATGGACGTAAAGGAGCAGGTACTAATGTTTTTAGGATGACTGTGATATACACGTTAGTTGGGTTGCCTTCCTCCAAAAAAATAAAAAAATAAAAATAAGGAGCTGGTGGACCACACTGTATGTAAGGCTTTAAGTTATGTACTATTACATGAAGATTGTAGGTGTAGTATTCAAACTTCTATCGCATGATTAGGATACAAAATTAAAATTTCGCACAGCTGCCATCTTGTCGTTATGAAAACAGTTGAAATAATTTAGATGCCAGTGGATTAAAATTTGTATAAGCATTTACCGTACCAAGTTTCACTGCGCTCGGATGGTTAAATTGCGAGAAGCGTCCATTTAAATATTCATATTTCGCGTCGCCGACATGTTGGATTTGTGCTCACCAGGTTATTGATAATTCCATAGGTGAACTTATGTTCATAGCGTCTATCAACATACAAAATTTCAGTTTGATTGCTGTCATTGATAGTAGGATAAATAAGCCGGTTCTGGCGCAAGGGCTAATGGGCAATATGACCGCCCCGCTCAACCAGCCCTATGCTATTCATATTGAGGGGGCAGTCATAGCTAGCGCAGGCGCTAATGGGCAAGATGGCCGCCACGTGCAACAGCACTCTTAAATGTTGGGGATTTCAAATAATATATATATATATATATATTTAAATACTAGCAGAAGTACCCGTTCTTCGAACGGTGTTCGGTGTTAACACCAGACATTATCAAATGAACTATTGTTGCAATGGTTAGCGGTTTGTCATTCATTCATAAGTTTATCAGAACGAAGTTAGTTTTCTGGGAATATCACACACACTGTTAATTTAAGGGCCTTAAAATGTGGTTTTCGGACACCCTATATAGACTCCCGAATTTTGTGTCTCACATTGAGAAGCGCAACATATGCTCTGGTCGTCCTTCTAGGATAATTAGCCTACTTTCGATTTTTGCAAAAAATGAAAGTAGACTTATGAGATCAACACAGGGCGAAAAAAGTGTGTCTGTCTGTGTGTGTGTATGTGTGTGTGTGAGTCTGTGTGTGTGTGTGTGTCTCTGTGTGTGTGTGTCTGTGTGTGTGTGAGTGTGTGTACTCTGAATGTCTGTCCTCCCCTATCAATTCGAACACGGTGAATGCGAATTGAACGAAATTTGGTACAAAGGTAGCACTAGCAAAGGACACCTCAGTGTCATGTTTTATATAGCCGCCATCTTGACGGAAACGTAATGGCGGCCACACAAATGTTCAAAGCTTAAATCAAATTACGACTAACCTAATCATCCGATCTCTACCAAATTTTGCAACAGCATACCTTCATGGGGGGAGCATCCTTTGACCAAACTAATAGGTCATCAGCGTAATAGTTTGCGGATGGCGGCCATCTTTGTGTGAAAATCGATTCCCCCTATTAATTCGAACACGGTGCAACCGAATGGAACGAAATTTGGTACAGAGGTAGTACTAACAAAAGGCACCTCAGTGTCATGTTTTATAACGCCGCCATCTTGACGGAAACGTAATGGCGGCCACACAAATGTTCAAAGCTTAAATCAAATTACGACTAACCTAATCATCCGATCTCTACCAAATTTTGCAACAGCATACCTTCATGGGGGGAGCATCCTTTGACCAAACTAATAGGTCATCAGCGTAATAGTTTGCGGATGGCGGCCATCTTTGTGTGAAAATCGATTCCCCCTATTAATTCGAACACGGTGCAACCGAATGGAACGAAATTTGGTACAGAGGTAGCACTAGCAAAGGGCATCTCAGTGTCATGTTTTATATCGTCGCCATATTGACACAAACGTAATGGCGGCCACACAAATGTTCAAAGCTTAAGTTAAATTACGACTAACATAACCATCCGATCTCTACCAAACTTTGCAACAACATTCCTTTATGGAGGGAGCATCCTTTGACCAATCTACTAGGTTATTAGCCTAATAGTTTGCGGATGGCGGCCATATTTATGTCAAAATTGATTCCCCCTATTAATTCGAACACGGTGGAACCAAATGAACGAAATTTGGTACAGAGGTAGCACTAGCAAAGGGCACCTCAGTGTCATGTTTTATATCGCCGCCATCTTGACAGAAACGTAATGGCGGCCACACAAATGTTCAAAGCATAAGTTAAATTACGACTAACATAACCATCCGATCTCTACCAAACTTTGCAACAACATTCCTTAATGGAGGGAGCATCCTTTGACCAATCTAATAGGTTATTAGCCTAATAGTTTGCGGGTGGCGGCCATCTTTATGTCAACATTGATCCCCCTATTAATTCGAACACGGTGGAACCGAATGGAACGAAATTTGGTACAGAGGTAGCACTAGCAAAGGGCATCTCAGGGTCATGATTTATATCGCCGCCATATTGACAGAAACGTAATGGCGGCCACACAAATGTTTAAAGCTTAAATCAAATAACGACTAACATAACCATCCGATCTCTACCAAACTTTGCAACAACATACCTTTATGGAGGGAGCATCCTTTGACCAATCTAATAGGCCATTAGCCTAATAGTTTGCGGATGGTGGCCATCTTTATGTCAAAATTGATTCCCCCTATTAATTCGAACACGGTGGAACCGAATGAACGAAATTTGGTACAGAGGTAGCACTAGCAAAGGGCACCTCAGTGTCATGTTTTATATCACCGCTATCTTGACGGAAACGTAATCGCGGCCACCCAAATGTTAAAAGCTAAAATGTAATTACGACCAACCTAATAATCTAGTCTCTACCAAATTTTGCAACACCATATCTTAATGTGGGAAACATATTCAGACCAAACTGCAAGAACATCAGCCCAATAGTTTGCAGATGGTGGCCAAGTATGTGTGCAAATCGATTCCCCCTATCAATTCAAACACGGTGAAACCGAATTGAACGAAATTTGGTACAGAGGTAGCACTAGCAAAGGGCACCTCATATTCATGTCTAATATCTCTATAGCACGTTGTATTTCAACAAGCTACTACAACCAACATTCAATTATACTCCTTGAAAAGGACAAAGAGTTATAACAATACCCATGCATTTAGGAGAAAGTAGGCTATATGTTCTTTACTGAACATCTTGTTTTTATATTTCGCCTATTTTAGCATGTATTTTGAGAAGTTTTCCCTATATCCACCTTTCTACTGTAGGAAAAGTACGGTGAAGAATTTTATAAATGATTGGTGTATTGACTCTCATGGATGCCATACCTAATTTTACGATGCACCAAGCATCCGGACACGAATTATAGGCGTACATAAAGATACGCAGAAAGACAGACAGACAATTCTATTGTCTACAACATATCACCCAGATATCCAAATATGGGTATATCTACCACACAGTAACAAACAAAATCATCCTTACGATGAACCCGTATGTCGACAAAAAATAAATAAAAAATAAATTAGGCCTATGTGTTAAAATGTGTTCTCAAACTAAATTCAACTAACGTGTACTTCATGACGTGAAATAGAATTGAAAGCCTTGTAGACGGAACGCAATACACGTCACATAAAAACTGACCCTCTACGTTGTGTTAGGTCCCCATACACAGGAAGACCCCTTTCAAAAATTATAAAGGCTTGTGGTGCATGAAAATTCTGGTTCTTTAGCCTCAATTGGCCCAAATTCCTAAAAGCCGCAAAATATGCTGATTCAATTCAGGAATTTTTGAAAATGATGATGTTGCTGTTTGGAGATATAATAGACCTTCTGTACTATATGTCGCACGTGAAAAATACGTGAAAAATGTCTAGGTTACCCCTTGACCCCCTTAATTGCATTGATGAATTATGCAGTCTAAGTTGGTTCCGTGATAACCTAATGGCCATTTGCAAACTTTCACAGAAATGTACAGTAATAAATGGAGTGACATTGCTTCTTACAGAAATAGATGGAAAGTTGGATGCCACCCCTTGAGATAATGTTGTCATGGTTTCCTATTTTCATTCCTTCATTAGTTTGTTAAATTAAGTTTAAATTAGTTTTATGGGAATACTTCAGAAACTGTTGGTTTTAGAGCCTTATAATGTAGTTTTCGAGGACCCTTTAGGGCCCCGAGTTTTGTTTCTGGCACCGAGGGGCTTTGTCTTGTCGTTGTACGCCATAATATAATACTAATATAATAATATAATATAGGGATAGGAATATAATATACCTGCCAGACCACACCTGCAGGTGTAAATCGCGTGAAAAAATTCTAGAATACCCCTTGACCCCCTTTAGCGCATTATACGTATTGATGAATTTTACAGCTTAATTTGGTTCCGTGATAACCTTCTAGAATATAATAATATATTATAGGGAAAGGAATATAATATTCCTGCCAGACCACACCCGCAGGTGTAAATCGCGCGAAAAAATTCTAGAGTGCCCCTTGACCCCCTTAAGCACATTATACGTATTGATGAATTTTACAGCTTAATTTGGTTCCGTGATAACCTTCTAGAATATAATATAGGGATAGGAATATAATAGACCTGCCAGACCACACCCGCAGGTGTAAATCGCGCGAAAAAATTCTAGAGTACCCCTTGACCCCCTTAAGCGCATTATACGTATTGATGAATTTTACAGCTTAATTTGGTTCCGTGATAACCTTCTAGCCGTTTACAAACTTTCACACTAATGTAATTAATGGAATTGCAATAGATGGACCTCTGAGAATCTGTTGCCATGGTTACCGGCTTGCATTCGTTCATTAGTTTATTAAATGAAATTAGTTTTCTGGGCCTTAAAATGTTGTTTTCGGGGACCCTTTATGGCCCCCGAGTTTTGTCTCTCACATTGAGGGGCTGAAAATGAGCTTTGTCACGTCCATCTACGCCTATTTTAGCCTGTATTTTAAGGGAGTAGGCCCCCTTTTATGAGAGGTACGGAGAAGAGTTACATCAATGATCAGTGTCGTGCCTCTGATGGATATCTGTACCAAATTTTACGTTGATACACCCAGCCGTTCTCGAGTTATAAGGGAACAAAGTTGTCCACAGACAAACAGATAGACAGACAGACAAAACAATATTTCGCGCGCATCCATCATAAAACAGTCTGAAACGCGTAAATAACTCAAATTTCTGTAGAAATTCAGAAAAAAACAGGCAAACTTTCATTTTTATATATAGAGAGATAGACTGCACCGCTCGGTGTTGACCGTGTTTTATTGCACAGAATTAGGTTTTACTCGCTAACCGTTGGACATACACGAAACGTGATAAGGACCCTTCCGATAGAAAATTAAATTATAAGGCTCACATAAACCATCAAAATTTTGCTATTTCTTAGCGTTCTTTTTTATTTGAAATGGAAATATGAAGTTCTGAAACCAAACGGTCTAGTGACGTCACAAATGTGGGTTTTACTCGCTAACCGTTGGAGATACACGAAAAGGAGTTTGCTATTTCCTAGCGTTCTCTTTTTATTTGAAATGGAAATATGAAAATAGTCGCCATTTTTAAATAGTGCAAAATATCGAAATCAAAAGTTTCGGATAGTAAATTAAATTTTAAAGCTCGTATGTGCCATCAAAAGTTTGCTATTTCTTAGCGTTCTCTTCATATTTGAAATGGAAATATGAAAATAGTCGCCATTTTTAAATAGTGCAAAATATCGAAATCAAAAGTAGCCTATGTGTAAACCTGGTGAAGCTCACATATACCATGAAAAGTTTGCTATTTCTTAGCGTTCTCTTTTTATTTGATATGGAAATATGAAAATAGTCGCCATTTTTAAATAGTGAAAAATATCGAATTCAAAAGTAGGCTATGTGTAAACTTGGTAAAGCTCACATATACCATCAAAATTTTGCTATTTCTTAGCGTTCTTTTTTTATTTGAAATGGAAATATGAAATGTTGAAACCAAACGGTGTATTGACGTCACAAATGTGGGTTTTACTCGCTAACCGTTGGAGATACACGAAAAGTGATATCTACCTTTCGGATAGAAAATTAAATTTTAAAGCTCGTATGTGCCATCAAAAATTTGCTATTTCTTAGCGTTCTCTTTTTATTTGAAATGGAAATATGAAATTAGTCGCGATTTTTATTTAAATAGTGCAAAATATCGAAATCAAAAGTAGCCTATGTGTAAACCTGGTAAATCAGCTACATCCATGCAAAATTTCATTTCAATCGGACCAGTGGTTCTTGCTTGATTGAGTAACAGACAGACAGGACGACAAACACCATCTCTTTTTTATATATTAGTATGATTTAATTTGTATATTAAGGCTTTCACGGCCCGGATTATATAAATAACAAGCTGTTCCCGGCATGCGTTGCAATGCCAATCAAAGAAAGTGTTGGCATTGTAATTTGGTTTCTTGATGTGCTTTTGGATACACATTTTTTTCTTCAATTTCCGTTAACTGCCTCTAAGCTATCGTAAAATGGATTTACTAATTTTGAAACATTTGTGGGTCGTGCGCAACAACTCACCAAAGTTTCATCGCAATCAGATGAATGTTATATGAACGCAGACGGAACTTTGCTGAAACACTTCACGCGTCGTCACTCATTTGTTGCATCTACTCGTGCGCTACCTATTGTAAAATGGATTTACTAAGTCGAAAACCTTCCCTGGCGTATTCATAACAAATCATCAAAGTTTCATCGCAATCGGATGAATGGCATATGAACGCTTACGGGAATTTGTTTAGATGATTCGCGCGCCGTCACTCATTTGTTGAATCAACTCGCGCGCTACCTATTGTACAATATATTTACTAAGTCAGAAACATTCCCTGCAGTGTGCACAAAAACTCACCCTAGTTTCATCACAATCGGATGAATGGTATATGAACGCAGATGTAACTTTGTTGAAACGGTTTGTGCGCCGTCACTCATTTGTTGAAACTACTCGTGCGCTACCCATTTTACAATGGACCTAGTAATTTGGAAACGTTCCCTGCAGTGTGCACAACAATTCACCCAAGTTTCATCGCAATTGGATGAATAGTAGGCCTATATGAACGCATACGGGACTTTGTTGAAGTGATTCGCGTGCCTTCGCTCATTAGTTGAATCTACTCGTGCGCTACCTATTGTGTAATGGATTTTCTAAGTCAAAAACCTTCCCTGGACTGTACACCACACCTCAGCCAAGTTGGTAGGCCTATATGAACGCGTACGGTACTTTGTTGAAACGCTTCGCGCGTCGTCGCTCATTTGTTGAATCTACTCGTGCGCTACCTATTGTAAAGTATATTTGCTAAGCCAGAATCCTTCCTTAGAGTGTACTCAATATCTCAGCCAAGTTTCATCGCTATCGGACGAATGGTATATGAACGCATACGTGACTTTTTTGAAACGCTTCGCGCGTCGTAGCACATTTGTTCAATCTACACGTGCGCTGCCTATTGTAAAGTGGATTTACTCAGCCAGAAACCTTCCCAAAAGTGTACACAACATCTAACCCAAGTTTCATAGCTATCGGACGAATGGTATATGAATGCATACGGGACTATCTTGAAACGTTTTGCGTGTCGTCACTCATTTGTTGAATCTACTCGTGCGCTATCTAATCCGAAATGTATTTACTCACCCAAGTTTCATTGCTATCGGACGAATGTATATGAACACATACGGGACTTTGTTGAAACGGTGTGCGCGTCGTCGCTCATTTGTTGAATCTACTCGTGCGCTACCTATTGTTAAGTGGGTATACTAAACCAGAATCCTTCCTTAGAGTGTACTCAATATCTCACCCAAGTTTCATTGCTATCGGATGAATGGTATATGACCTTATACGGGACTTTGTTGAAACGATTCGCGAGCCGTCACTCACTTGTGTAATCTACTCGTGCGCTGCCTATTGTAAAGTAGATTTACTAAGCCAGACTTCCTCTCTGGAGTGTACACAACATCTCACCCTAGTTTCATCGCTATCGATGAACGCATACGTAGCTTTGTTGGAACGCTTCGCACGTCGAAGCTCATTTGTTGAACCTACTCTCGCGCTGCCTATTGTAAAGTGGATTTACTAAGCCAGAAACCTTCCCTGAAGTGTACACAACATCTAACCCAAGTTTCATAGCTATCGAACGAATGATACAGGAATGCATACGGGACTTTCTTGAAACGCTTTGCGTGTCGTCACTCATTAGTTGAAGCTACTCGTGCGCTATCTACTGTGAAATGTATTTACTAAGTTAGAAACCTTCACGTATGTGTACACAATATCTCACCCAAGTTTCATTGCTATCGTACGAATGGTATATGAACACATACGGGACATTGTTGAAACCCTTCGCGCGTCGACGCTTATTTGTTGCATCTACTCGTGCGCTACCTATTGTAAAGTGGACATACTAAGCCAGAATCCTTCCTTAGAATGTACTCAATTTCTCACCCGAGTTTCATCGCTATCAGCCGAATGGTATATGAACGCATACTGGACTTTATTGAAACGCTTCGCGCGTCGTCGCTCATTTGTTGAATCTACTCGTGCGCTATCAATTCCTAAATGGATTTACTAAGCCAGAAACCTTCCCTGGAGTGTACACAACATCTCACCAAAGTTTCATCGCTATCGGACGAATGGTATATGAACGCATCCGGGACTTTGTTGAAACGCTTCGCGCGTCGTAGCTCATTTGTTGAATCTAATTGTGCGCTGCCTATTGTAAAGTAGATTTACTAACCCAAAACACCTTTCCTCGAGTGTACACAACATCTCACACAAGTTTAATCGCAATCGGACGAATGGTAAATGAACGCATACGGGACTTTGTTGAAACGTTTCGGGCGTCGTAGTTCATTTGTTGAATCTAATCGTGCGCTTCCTATTGTAAAGTAGATTTACTAAGCCAGACACCTTTCCTGGAGTGTACACAACATCTCACCCAAGTTTCATCGCTATCGGACTAATGGTATATGAACGCCTACGTGACATTGTTGAAACGCTTCGTGCGTCGTAGCTCATTTTTTGAATCTACTCGCGCGCTGCCTATTATAAAGTGGATTTACTAAGCCAGAAACCTTCCCTGAAGTGTACACAACATCCAACCCAAGTTTCATAGCTATCGGACGAATGGTATATGAATGCATACGGGACTTTGTTGAAACGCGTTGCGTCCCGTCACTTATTTGTAGAATCTACTCGTGCGCTATCTACTGTGAAATGTATTTACTGAGTTAGAAACCTTCCCTGGGGTGGAAACAACTTCTCACCCAAGTTTCATCGCAATCGGGTGAAAGGTTTACGAACAAATACGGGACTGTGTCGAAATGCTTCGCGCGTCGTCGCCCATTTGTTGAAATTACTCGTGCGCTGCCTATTGTACAATGGATTTTCTAAGCCAGAAACATTCCTTGGAGAGTAATGAACATCTCACCCAAGTTTCAGCGCAATCGGATGGGTGGTGTATGAACGCATAGGAGACATACACACCCACATACATACTGTCACGTAACATTGATTTTTATATATATAGATTCATGGTTTTGGGTTAATGCCATCTGTATTTAGATTATAACCGTACGTTTTGGAGAAACCTTGCCTCCTTTTTCAATGGAAATCAAACAATGTGGCCAAAGAAAGTATATCAATGAGATTACAAAAATTACAAAAAAATATAGATAAATTCCTCGGTTCGTCACCAGAGAGCAGCTGCCAGAAATTACTGTATGGACCATGGTAGAACGGCGGACAGAGTAGTAAGTAAGGAGCAGGTAAAGGGGGCGGGGTGAAAATATAGAGACTCCTCGAAGAATGAGGATGTCCAAAAAGAGGGGGGGGGGAGGTGGGAGGGTTAGATGGATATAAGGAAACATAAACAAAAGGGAAGTCTATCTGAACGATACCTAACGTCATACAGGCAACGGAGAAAAAACAGATGGAAACTCCTCCAGTGACGAACAAAGGAGAACAAATCCAGGCTCTGTAGCCATAGAGGAAAAAAGTACAATTTGAAATAGGTGAAGAACAGAGAGACTGAGAGGAAATATCTCCCTAGATCCTTAATAACTGGTACCCAAGTGTCATTTATCTGATATCCAGTGTCTCTGTTAAAATTATTGGGATTTTTACGAATTTCATCTGCCTCCCTTATAATTCTAGACCAGTTGTGCTTAACAAGGGCAAGCGCATGAGCATCCTTGAAACATACATCGTGCCCTGAAGACAGGGCATGTTCAGCTATAGCTGATTTGCCAGGTTGGTTTAGACGGATGTTCCTTTGATGCTCTTTGATGCGAGTTGCAATGGACCGTTTTGTTTGTCCAATGTAGAATTTTCCGCAAGTACAAGGGACTTCATACACCCCAGGTTGTTGTATTCGGGACAATTTATCTTTGTTTAATGCTAAACGTTGACGAGCGGACTGATGGTGTGGCCATGGGAAGTCCACTCTCGCCAGTCGTGGCAAATTTTTTCATGGAACATTTTGAGGGGGAGGCTATATCTTCGGCGTCTTTCAAACCTGTGATTTGGTGGAGGTATGTGGATGATACGTTCGTGGTGTGGGAGGAGGGTTCTGAGAAGCTGAACCACTTTCTGACCACCTAAATCAGCTGCATCCTTCAATCCACTTCACAATGGAGCTAGAGTCGGGTGGATGCTTACCTTTTTTGGATGTTCTTGTGAGGAGGAAGGCGGATGGCTCCATGGGGCACAGCGTCTACCGTAAGCCAGCTCACACTAACCGTTATTTACATGCAGACTCCCACCACCACCTAGCACAAAAACAAGGAATTATAACAACTCTAGCCAAAAGAGCGGAACGTATTTGTGAGGCATCAACTCTTCAGGAAGAGTTACATGCGTTACAAACCATGTTTAAGGGTAATGGCTATAATGCATCCATTATATATAGGTCGCTACATCCCAGACGGAGGGATAGACAACCTCCTCAGAGCTCCGACGTGAGGGGAACTGCTTACCTCCCTTATATTCACAACACCACTGACCGCGTTGCTAAGATTCTCCGCAAGCACAAGATAAAAACAGTTTTCGGCACTATGACGAAAATTGGTCAACGTTTAGCATTAAACAAAGATAAATTGTCCCCAATACTACAACCTGGGGTGTATGAAGTCCCTTGTACTTGCGGAAAAGTCTACATTGGACAAACAAAACGGTCCATTGCAACTCGTATCAAAGAGCATCAAAGGAACATCCGTCTAAACCAACCTGGCAAACCAGCTATAGTTGAACATGCCCTGTCTTCAGGGCACGATGTATGTTTCAAGGATGATCATGCGCTTGCCCTTGTTAAGCACAACTGGTCTAGAATTATAAGGGAGGCAGTTGAAATTCGTAAAAATCCCAATAATTTTAACAGAGACTCTGGATATCAGCTAAGTGACACTTGGCTACCAGTTATTAAGGATCTAGGAAGATAGTTCCTCTCAGTCTCTCTGTTCTTCACCTATTTCAAATTGTACTTTTTTCCTCTATGGCTACAGAGCCTGGATTTGTTCTCCTTTGTTCGTCACTGGAGGAGTTTCCATCTGTTTTTTCTCCGATGCCTGTATGACGTTAGGTATCGTTCAGATACACTTCCCTTTTGTTTATGTTTTCTTATATCCATCTAACCCTCCCACCTCCCCCCCCCCCCTCTTCTTTTGGACATCCTCATTCTTCGAGGAGTCTCTATATTTTCAGCCCGCCCCCTTTACTTTCTCCTTACTTACTACTCTGTCCGCCGTTCTACCATGGTCCATACAGTAGTTTCTGGCAGCTGCTCTCTGGTGACGAACCGAGGAATTTATCTATATTTTTTGTAATTTTTAATCTCATTGATATACTTCCTTTGGCCACATTGTTTGATTTCCATTGAAAAAGGAGGCAAGGTTTCTCCGAAACGTATGGTTATAATCTAAATACACGCAGCAATAACCCAAAAAACATGAATTATTTATGATTTAATTTATTATTTTTGAGCACAGGGCTACTACTTAAAATGGTCACTTTATCTAGCCTAACTTTACCAACTCTAACCTAACTTAACCTAACCTAACCTAACTTAACCTAACCTAACCTAACTTCAGCTAACCTCAGTTCACCTAACCAAACATGTCCTCACCTAACTTTATCTAACCTAACCTCACCTAATCAAACCTCAGCTAACTTATCAAACCTAACCTTACCTAACCTAACTAACCTAATCCAACCTTTAAAGCTAAGCCAGAGGCTAATACACACACCCAAAGTATATAAGGGCACACGTGACTATCTTTCTGCTAGTCTCATAGAGAGTAAGGTAAAGCTAACACCTGCACAGTGGCTACTGTGCAAGATGTTTACTACTCACAACATTACAAACACAGTTAATTTTAAAAATGTAAAAGCTTTTAAACATTTTTATATTTTACAAATTGCAATTTGTCAATTTTCCAATCTTCATTTTCACATTTCACACATTGCCATTTGTCAATTTTCAATTTACAGTTTTTAAAAATGTCAGTGTAAAGTTTTCTGAATTTCATGATGTCGAAACATGGATTTTCCAATTTTGTTGTTTACATGTTTTTGATTTAGTCCATGTCGAAAGTTCATATATTTGAGAAACACAATTTTTATTACTGAACTTATAACAAGGCTGTATACCTTATCCCAAAGCATATACCTTAGGTAATAAATAGGTTACACTATGCTTTTGGCTACCTAGTTTTGGTTAACTAAGAGCAATTTCTTAACATTACTAGAGGTTAACAGTTGGCATTAGGAGTGGTGAAGTGGGTAGTAATTAAAAATGTACAAGCAGTGTCCATACACTATTTTTAGCCTATTTTCAATTATGAAAAAATAGGCTTATGAGATCACCTTTTGTCCGTGTGTGTGTGTGCGTGTGTGTGTGTGTGTCCCCCTAATAAAATCTGAACGGCTGGAGCGATTTCAATGAAACTCGGTAAGTTTATAGCACTATTCCCGGCGACCTCGACCGTGCCCTTCACATTTTGTTACGTCTCACCAATCCAACATGGCGCTGTGCGAAATATTTCACTAGCATTCAATATCTCCGAAACTATTACCGATATCGCCCTGAAATTGTGTACGGTGATAAAGGGCACTACTGAAAGTTCACCTATGACACTTTCAAAAACCTGGTGACTAAAAAACCAACATGGCGGTCAAGCGAAGTTGAGACTTTTAAATAGACTTTTCTCGCGATTTAACTATCCAAATGTAATGAAACTTGGTACGGTACAGCAAATGTTTATACACATTGTAATGCACTGGAGTATAATTTAGTTCAATTGTTTACATAACCTCAAAATGGCGACTGTGCGAAATATTTCAGTGACATTCTATATCTCCGAAACTATTACAGATATCACCCTGCAATTTTGTACGGTGATAAAGGGTACTGAAACAAGTTTACCTATGTATATTTCACAAACCTGTAAAGTACAAAACGAACATGGCGACCAAGCGAATTTGAAATATTTTAATAGACTTTTCTCGTGATTTAACTCTCTGAGCGCAGTGAAATGTGGTACAGTAAATGATTTCGCAGATTGTAATGCACTGCCATCTAATTTAATTCAATTGTTTACATAACCTCAAGATGGCGGCTGTGCGAAATTTTAAAATTAAGTTTTAGGTAGATTTCATTAGAAAGCTAACTATTGCAATAGGTCCCATGTTTCGACTTCCGGAAAATTTGGACATATCTTCGCATTTCACATCCCCCAGACCCCAAAACCACCGTCAGTTCAAAAGTTTATATATAATTTATGTATATATATATATATATGTATATCAGTTTCTTGTGGACACGATAACTGCCGTAATTTTGCACCAATCACTTTGAATTTTTTTCATAATATGTATCCCTATAAAATCTCGGTCGAGTTCGTTAATGGGCAAAATCGGTCGAAGGGGGGTGAAAATGGGGGGCTTTTTTCGAAAAATTGAAATTTCGCTATAACTCTCTTAATACGTGAAATATCGAATCCATTCAAACTTCATAATATGTGTCGGATAAGTGCCAACAATTTATGTCAAATAAGGTTTTTGATAGCAGCAACCATTGACCAAAGGGGTGGAAGAAAGTGGGTTTTTCGGGAAACATTAATCATATCTCTCTTAATAGACACAATATCAAAACCGTACAAAATGGACAATATTCCCCTAATAATTACCTAAAACTTTTGTCTGAAAGAATTTTAGATATGACCCACCATTACGCCAGGGGATGAGAAAAATGATTTCGGAATTATAAGAAAATGCCAAGAGCTATCAGAGGTTGCCATGGCAACTCTACTAAATTGATGAGGGATGAGCCGTTGCCATGACAACGCACTTGCACGAGATCAGATTCAGTATTTCCATCTGACTAAGCCGGCCCCGTGGTATTGGGGTAGCGCGCCTGCCTCTCACCCGGAGTCCCCGGGTTCGATCCCCGGCTCCGTCAAGGATTTTAAAACTGACGTGAGGGTTGGAACGGGGTGCACTCAGCCTCGTGAGTACAATTGAGTAGCTGTCTGACAGTGAGACAGCACCCCGATCACGAATACCAATATTAACGGCCGAGGGGACCCGACGCGCTGATCACGCGTCACCCCAATATCTGCAGGCCAAATGGCTGGGCAGCGGTCGCTTGGTCGGCCTTAGCCCGTCATGGGCTGGATGGTGCCAGGGGTTGACTTTGACATCTGACTAAGTGGGAAGCGGCTTCGGTGACGTAACTGGTAGCAAGCAGAATGTCTATGCCCAAGGTCGCGGTTTCAAAGCCGGCCGAAGTCGTCGGATTTTCTAAGAGCGATAAAATCCCTCAGTATGCTTTCCTTTGGAGGGGAAGTTCCAACGTTCTTTACGAGTTGCTGGTTGGGGTGGCATCTAGCAGCCAAGTTCACAGCTAGGTGTCATTGACGGTAGTACCTGGTAGCAACATTAGGAACTACTCCTTGAAATTGACCGTCTGCAGTCCTTACCTGAATTACAGACTAATACATCCATTACAATTCACACCGTTTATCAGACAGATTCTACACTCACCCAAAGTACACGGGGTTAGATGACCACGTTGTCGCAGCCCATAAACTGAGGAACCAACCAGAGGTAGATTTCATTAGAAAGCTAACTATTGCAATGGGTAGGCTACCATGTTTCGACTTCCGGAAAATTTCGACATATCTTCGCGTTTCACATCCCCCAGACCCCAAAACCACCGTCAGTTCAAAAGTATATATATATCAGTTTCTTGTGGACATGATAACTGCCGTAATTTTTCACCAATCACTTTTTACCGAATATGTATACCTATAAAATCTCGGTCGAGTTCGTTACTGGGCTAAATCGGTAGAAGGGGGTGAAAATGGGGGGCTTTTTTTTTCGAAAAAGTGAAATATTGCTATAACTCTCTTAATATATGAAATATCGAATCCGTTCAACGTTCATACTATGTGTCGGATAAAGCCCAAAAATTTTTGTTTGAAGAGTTTTTTTTATATCACCAACCATTGACCAAAGGGGTGGGAAAAAGTGGGTTTTTCGGGAAACATTAATCATATCTCTCTTAATAGGAACAATATCAAAACCGTACGAAATGGACAATATTCCCCAAATAATTACCTAAAACTTTTGTCTGAAAGAATTTTTGATATGACCCACCATTATGCCAAGGGATGAGAAAAATGATTTCGGAATTATAAGAAAATGCCAAGAGTTATCAGAGGTTGCCATGGCAACACTACTAAATTGATGAGGGATGAGCCATCAGACGTTGCCATGACAACGCACTTGCACGAGATCAGATTCAGTATTTTCATCTAAGAGGGAAGCGGCTTCGGTGACGTAACTGGTAGCATGCAGGATGTCTATGCCCAAGGTCGCGGTTTCAAAGCTGGCCGAAGTCGTCGGATTTTCTAAGAGAGCTAAAATCCCTCAGTATGCTTTCCTTTGGAGGGGAAGTTCCAACGTTCGTTGCGAGTTGCTGGTTAGGGTGGCATCTAGTAGCCAAGTTCACAGCTAGGTGTCGTTGAAGGTAGTACCTGGTAGCAACATTAGGAACTACTGCTTGAAATTGACCGTCTGCAGTCCTTACCTGAATTAAGACTACTACAGCCATTACAATTCACACCGTTTATCAGACAGATTCTACACTCACCCAAAGTACACGGTGTTAGATGACCGCGTTGTCGCAGCCCCTAAACTGAGGAACCAACCAGAGGTAGATTTCATTAGAAAGCTAACTATTGCAATAGGTACCATGTTTTGACTTCCGGAAAATATCGACATATCTTCGCGTTTCACATCCCCCAGACCCCAAAACCACCGCCAGTTCAAAAGTTTATATATAATTTATGTATGTATATGTGTATATATATATATATATATGCATATCAGTTTCTTGTGGACACGATAACTGCCGTAATTTTGCACCAATCACTTTGAATATTTTACCGAATATGTATACCTATAAAATCTCGGTCGAGTTCGTTAATGGGCTAAATCGGTCGAAGGGGGTGAAAATGGGGGGGGCTTTTTTTTTTTCGAAAAAGTGAAATATTGCTATAACTCTCTTAATATGTGAAATATCGAATCCGTTCAACGTTCATACTATGTGTCGGATAAAGCCCAAAAATTTATGTTTGAAGAGTTTTTTTTATAGCACCAACCATTGACCAAAGAGGTGGGAAAAAGTTGGTTTTTCGGGAAACATTAATCATATCTCTCTTAATAGGCACAATCTCAAAACCGTACAAAATGGACAATATTCCCCTAATAATTACCTAAAATTTTGTCTTAAAGAATATTTGATATGACCCACCATTATGCCAAGGGATGAGAAAAATGATTTCGGAATTCTAAGAAAATGCCAAGAGCTATCAGTGCTTGCCATGGCAACTCTACTAAATTGATGAGGGATGAGCCATCAGACGTTGCCAAGATAACGCACTTGCACGAGATCATATTCAGAATTCCATCTGACTAAGTGTGAAGCGGCTTCGGTGGCGTAGCTGGTAGCAAGCATGCTGAATGTCTATGCCCAAGGTCGCGAGTTCAAAGCCGGCCGAAGTCGTCGGATTTTCTAAGAGCGCTAAACATCCCTCAGTATGCTTTCCTTTGGAGGGGAAATTCCAACGTTCGTTGCGAGTTGCTGGCTGCGGTGGCATCTAGTAGCCAAGTTCACAGGTAGGTGTCGTTGACGGTAGTACCTGGTAGCAACATTAGGAACTACCGCTTGAAATTGACCGTCTGCAGTCCTTACCTGAATTACAGACTAATACAGCCATCCCTAAGTACACGGGGTTACATGACCGCGTTGTCGCAGCCCCTAAACTGAGGAACCAACCAACATATCTGTGGGAGATATAATTTTGCGTGAAGAAGTAACAGACCGTTACATAGTTACACATCAGTGTCGAAACCTTGCATAAGGACAGTGTGACCACAAGTATAAAAATGGACCCCAAATGACAAGAAGGATACCGTTCCCATAAGACAATAAAATGTTTAAAATAAGTATAAAATGACAAAAAACAAAGTTAATTAAGCTCCAATTATAAAATACCTTCTCGCAATAAATGAGGTCTGATCCTTCTACGAAAACCTGCATATTCTGCCTATTTTCGCCTATCCCCAAGTTTGTCCGGTGAAATCTACCTCCGCCTTCCGGCGTGCCGAGAGGACCTTTTTTTATTTCTTGTGTCATAATCATGCGATCGAAGTGAAAGTTTGAATAACGAAACAAGGCAATAATTGTCCTTGAATGGTACATAACACTATGGCCTATACATATAACAATCCTAAATGGCGAGCTCCCGAAATATTTAGACGGTTCTCAATATCTATGAATCTTTTACAGCAACCAAACTGTTTTTTTTTATGTGCATAGAGACTATGAACATATGTTCACCTATAGGACTTTCAGTGACCTGGGGAGCACAAATCCAACATGGCGGCGACGCGAAATATAAATATTTAAATGGACGTTTCTCGCGAATTAACTATCCGAGTGCCGTGAAACGTTGCACGTTAAATGCTTATACAAATGTTGATCCACTGGCATCTAATTTATTTCAATTGTTTGTATAATCACAAGATGGCTGCTGTGCGTAATTTTAAAATCTCCTTTTTACTTCTTGTGTTCTAATCATGCGATTGAAGTTTGAATACCACACGTACACAATAATCTTAATGTAATAGTACAAAAATAAAAATCCAACCTGAAATATTTAGACGGTTCTCAACATCTACGAATCTGTTACAGCAATTAAACTGAAATTTTGTATGTTGATAGAGGCAATTAACATGAGCAGGATATATGAAAATAGGCTGTATAGTTCTTCACGGAACTACTTGTTTAAATATATTTTAAATGAATTTACAATTTTTACACATAATACATTTTTTTCTTTGCTTGTTGCTTGATTCGTAATGTTGTTTCTTGTGGTGCTATTGTTTTATTTTTAAAATTGTTTTGGTTTATGTAATTGGTAGATGCAGGTAGAGGATTTTAATATCCATAACTTAACCCTTTAAGCATGGTCAACGGTTGAGTAATGACCATAGGCATGTGTATCTATTCAATTCAAATCAATTACTCTTTTATTATCACTAGGATACAAAGCAATTTTGTTTAGTCTTATAGATGATATGTCATGTTGTTTAGAAGCGATAATGTTCATTGGGATTCTTTTTACTTCGTTTTTCATGATACAATCCTTATAATCTTGAAAGCTTATACAAATTTTGACAACACCTCTGCTAATACCCTTAATCTGTCTGATTTCTTTACCATTTATGTCTAAAGCGTACATTTTAGCTCTAACTCCAACAAAAACTTTTATAATTTGTCGACAAGCCTCGTCTTTAAATTTTCCCAACGTTTTCTTGTTCGATGAAGAGTAACACACATGATTAGTAGGATAATCTGATGTGTCCAGGTGTGCTAGGAAATCCATCTTGTCTTGATAAACATCTTGAGTGTTAACCAAATAAATAAACGAGTCGGTATCCATATACATGAGTTTAAGGTTGTCCATGCCATAATAGGGTAGCAGGACATCATAGTGGTGGGAATACATCCGAGTTTTTGAAATGTCCAGTACACACATTCCAATATATATAGGCTTATTGAATACAATGCTAGGTTTACCCATGTGGAAAGCAGCTAGGTTAGGACCATAACTTGTTCTGTCGATGAATATTGGTTTAGCTATTAGCTTGTCAGACTTTTTCTGTCAGTCACAAGACGTATATCTATTCTTTTACGAATATTTTCCATTGTTTTTCCAAATATTGCATTGTTAAATAATTTGTACAGATTTTTCTCAAAATCATTTTTAGCTTGTTTTCTATGGTTGTTATTAAAATCAGCGTATGCCTTTAGCCAAGCTCTCTGTTGAAACTTTAACACACCATGAATTTTTACCAATTTTAGTGCATGATTGAGTGCCTGTTTAAGTGCCATTTAATGAACAACGTATCGCCTTCGATTTCCAAGATGAGGAATTAGTTTTTTCAGAGGCGAATCCTTAGGTTGTATACACTCTGGTAGGAAAGGTAAATCGTTGTGTAGATCATGGAGGTTGGATGGATAATCGACATCAACGTCTAAAATGTATCCCACGGGGTCGTCTTCCTTTAGCGTTTCTAGATCAACAGTATCTGGAGAAACCCATTGACATCCACCGTAAGGAAGGGAGTGGCACATAGCCCACCCATATTGGTTGTTGGCATCATCATAGGGAATAAACTGTGATGGTTTCTCAGAATCATAGGTGTCCATGCATTTATTGTTCGCTACAGCATACCGATGATACAACTGGCATATGCCTCCACGTATTCCTGACTCGATTAAAAGAATCTGATCGTAATTCTGTAACAATTCCAGTTCAATGTCAGTGTAAAGGAGCATTGCCTCGAAACTTAAACCAGGCGAAGTAAAAAAGTGTGCAGCATCCACTCGAGTGTTTCTAATATTTTGTTTCGAAAGGTTTCAAAGCTCGCTGCAGGAAGGAGTACATCTGAAGTTAGGTAAAGGTCACTATATTCCCCAAGAGTTTTAATGTTAAACTGGTTCCAGACATTTTAGCATGTTCATAGTCTTCTTTACTAACATCTTCTTGACTTAATTTGTTAAAGAATGCCTCTTATGGATGTAAACACGATTCACTTAACTTTTCCATGAGTCGATGTAATTTTAATAAAATACACCTTTACGAGTCATGAGCGTTGCATTTTCTTTCCCAAAGTACTTGTCTGTTTCTGGGTATGATGTTACGTTGGAAACTAAGTTTTCCAAACTACTCGCCATTAACCGAAACGTGTCCACAAATCGAAGCTTAACATTTCCTACCTATTTAGTAAAGGAAATGTACTTTTCTTTGGAGTTAGCGATAACATCCACTCTCTCAGTAGTACATCACAATTGCTTTAGAATGAAATTTGCGTCGTAGCCACTCATATTATGTAGAAATACAGGAATGGGTTACGTGTTTTACACCTCAAATTACAGATATTGTGAGCACTTCCACGGTATTCCCCTGTAATATGGCAATGGTCTCGAACATTCCAGTCCTCTTAGGTAAATGGTTTTTGACACGAATAACATGTTTCAGAAGATTGGAAATGTGATTCTTGATCCTGAATTAAGGCCTTTGGAACATTAAAGCTGTAAAGGCGATCAATTTCATTAGCTATTGAGATCAAATAGTCCATAAACTTTTCAGCATCGTCAGGTCCACGATAAATGAAAGGTTGGCTTGACGGTTTGTCTTTATGCGTTCCACAGCTGGTGAGGGTTTAACATAAATACCACAGCTCATAGGAACATGACTCTGGTATGGGACTGTATAACTTGCCTCAGGATTGGGTAGACATGTTTGATATGGTAAGAGTATACTTTCGAAATCTGCATGGATAACGTAAGGTATTCTAAGCATTTTTTCCTCAATTAAGAATTTCACAATTGGGTTTTTAATAGGCATTTCAACCCTAGCAAAGTCATGCAGGACCTACAAAGCTCTATGTTCTTTTAATTTTTCCATTCCTTGTTGCCAATTTCTATTATCAAAGTAAGTAAAACACCGTTTACACGTATATATCTTATGTTCACGCTGGGTAATCTGATATCCTACTAGTTGATCGAAATCTTTGATAAAGACGTAGTGGTTCTGGCCGGTCGAAGAACTTAGGAGAAGAAGGTCGCGATGGTCTTGCAGCTCTTCATCCACAACCTTTTGAGGAAACAGTTTGTTGTCTTCTTTCAGTCCAAATACGTTGATGGATATGTTGTTGGTTTTCTCAAATTTGGGAATGTCAGCTAGTGATGTAGGAAACGATATTACAGAAAAATCGTACTTGTTTTCCAGGTCCTTGTATTTACTAATGCGTTGAGCATCCTTTTTGACCAGTTTTGCTAAAATGGCATAAATAAAACACATTTCATCTTTCAAGTTTTGAGGATTAATGCTGACTTTTCTTGCTTTTATAGCTGCTGGTAATGGAATATAATGTGCTTCCACGCAATGGATGATACTTTTAATTTTTAATCGTACTCCTTCCACTGCTATCAAAGCCCAATTACTGCCTTTTTGCTGAGATTCCTCCCTTTCTGTAGTTAAATTTTTAAAGTGTGTTTCCAAGGAACTACTTAAATTTGTTTCCAAAAATATAGCCTGATTACGTGTTTTAAAAGCACGATCTGTAAATTCATTGCTAGATGTATGAATGAATCTACATTCTGCCACAATATTAACTTTTATTGACTTGTGCATTGCTAGTTCTTTCTGCATAGCTTGTATTATTTGCTGTTTGGACCCTTTAAGGTATGAATTTAAATTCTTACACGTATCACAACGTATAAAATAGGATTTAAGACGACCTTGAAAAGACGTTTCATATTCAGTAAGTCCATTTTTGTCAGGAACCATTGAGAGCAGGTAATGTTTTGTAGGCTCAGTTTTGTATCTTTTAGTTGCTGACACAACATTCCAACATTCTTCATGACGACGTCCGTTGTAGACATTGTTGAATTTACTACCACGAATTTTGCACTCATGTTACTCACCACACGATACTTCATGACGCTTTCTATGATAGTCTCGAAGAAAAGTCGTTCCATACTCTTTACACATATATCTAGGCATGGTTTCTTCCCTCATGGATGTTGATTTCTGCAAACAGCTGCTTACTGCGTATCACAAGGCTGTAGACTAGTCAGTGAGACGGTCTTTCACGATGTGAACACTGCAAAAGCTAGTAATCAACTGATTGTATTCCTGCTACGAGTCCTCTTATATACCCTAATCTAGACCAACAGCTACTTACCACGTTGTACACGGCTAGAGCCTAGTGGGTGAGACGATCTTTCATAATGTGATCACTGTTAAATGTAGTAGTCAACTGAAAATATTCATACACCCTACACAAGGTTATCAGGTATTTACTGCATATCAAAATGTTGTACACTCGTGGGTTTGACAGTCTTTCTTGCTAAGGACCCCTTATATTACCTACACAAGGCTATCCATGTTATTTCTAAGCACTTACAGTTGTAGTTAATTGTATATTAAATGTATATACTCAGCTTATACAATCACGTTTTCATGCGGTAAAACTTTACCAGATAGTCATATGCGACACGCAAAGTATGTTTCCGCTATCTAGCGGTGACTATGAGAACTACCTGAACGACCAGCATGGTACCTAGTACCTATATCAACACTCGCTGAACGACCTGCATGCTATCTAGCGGTCGCTATCAACACCCACTCAACTACCAGCATACTACCTAGCAGCCGATATCAACACTCACTCAACTCACCTAACCTAACCTGACCACGCCTGACCTGTCTACTCAACCTATCCTAATCTAATCCTAGCTAACCTCACCTACTTTTACAACCACTTTTGCATCCACTTTTTGAGTAACATAAACTCACTTGTCAAATTGTGAGAACATTACATCATGTGACATAATAAAAATAGGCATGGTTGTTGTCGAGACCGAGATAAGAGCGGGGGAGTGAATTTATAGTGATAGCATCGGAAAACCCATTATCACTTTAATAGTGACATTGAGCAATTTTTTTAAATCGTGTGTTTGACAGAGTGGATGGACATAGTTATAAGAGTTGAGAGTCAATAATTATCCTAAAAGTACTCTGGAATTCATGGAATATTAGTGTGTTGTTGTTCTTGCTTACAAACAGGTATGGTCACGTCAGGTGAGGTTAGCTAGGATTAGATTAGGATTGGTTCAGTAGACAGGTCAGGCGTGGTCAGGTTAGGTTAGGTGAGTTGAGTGAGTGTTGATATCGGCCGCTAGGTAGAATGCTGGTAGTTGAGTGGGTGTTGATATCGCCCGCTAGATAGCATGCTGGTCGTTCAGCAAGTGTTGATATAGAGTGCTTGGTACCATGCTGGTCGTTCAGGTAGTTCTCATAGTCACCGCTAGATAGCGGAAACATACTTTGCGTGTCGTATTTGACAATCTGGTAAAATTTTACCGCGTGAAAACGTGCTTGTATAAGCTGTTTATATACATTTAATATACAATTACCTACTACTGTAAGTGTTTAGAACTAACATGTATAGCCTTGTGTAGGTAATATAAGGGGTCCTTAACAAGAAAGACTGTCAAACCCACGAGAGTACAAACTTTGATCTGCAGTAAGTACCTGATAGCCTTGAGTAGGGTGTAAGAATATTTTCAGTTGACTACTACATTTAACAGTGATCACATTATGAAAGATCGTCTCACCCACTAGGCTCTAGCCGTGTACTACGTGACAAGTAGCTGTTGGTCTTGATTAGGATTTATAAGAGGTCTCTTAGCAGGAATACAATCAGTTGATTACTACCTTTCGCAGTGTTCACATCGTGAAAGACCGTCTCACTGACCAGCCTACAGCCTTGTGATACGCAGTAAGCAGCTGTTTGCTGAAATCAACATCAATGATGGAATAAACTATGCCTAGTTATATGTGTATTCGAGACTATCATAGAAAGCGTCATGAAATATCGTGTGGTGAGTTTCATGAGTGCAAAATTTGTGGTAGTAAATTCAACAATGTCTACAACGGACGTCGTCATGAAGAATGTTGTAATGTTGTGTCAGCAACTAAAAGATAAAAAACTGAGCCTACAAAACATTACCTGCTCTCAATGGTTCCTGACAAAAATGGACTTACTGAATATGAAACGTCTTTTCAAGGTCGTCTTAAATCCTATTTTATACGTTGTGATACGTGTAAGGATTTAAATTCATACCTTAAAGGGTCCAAACAGCAAATACTACAAGCTATGCAGAAAGAACTAGCAATGCACAAGTCAATAAAAGTTAATCTTGTGGCTGAATGTAGATTCATTCATACATCTACCAATGGAATTACAGATCGTGCTTTTAAAACACGTAATCAGGCTATATTTTTGGAAACAAATTTAAGTAGTTTCTTGGAAACACAATTTAAAAATTTAACTACAGGAGTGGAGGAATCTCAGCTAAGAGGCAGTAATTGGGCTTTGTTAGCACTGGAAGGAGTACGATTAAAATAAATAAGTATAATCCACTGATCTCTACACATGGATGGCTGGTAGCTAAGGCAGCAATAAGCCGAATAGACGATGACAGGTATAGCAAGATGGCAGCGAGCGCATGGTGCAATATTGCGAATCCGGCTCTGTGATTGGTTACTGGTAGTTTTATGTTATACATGTATTTATACTGGCAGTAAATATTTTGTGTTTCTTGTAGTTGTAAAATGGGCTGAATTTGGTTATTTAAAGCGTAAAATCTTAGTTTTAAGTACCGGTTTGGTGTCCCATCATCCCAGGCAAGCCGGTAATACCTTTACTTCTCAGGCAGATAGGTCACTTAACCGTAATTTTGAAGTTATTGTGAAGTTAAGTATACATATGCGGTGGTGCTGAACCAGACGTGATCGGGCTAGGCTATTTCGTATTTAAATTTGATCCCATTTCAGGTCTTTTCGGTTCTGGGTGCGAATAGTTCGCTTAATAGTTGTAAAACGGTGGGGAGAGTATGCTTTGAGTAGGTTTTTAGTTGTGTTAAGTTTTATGTGGAGCTGAGGAGTGAAATTGGTTTGGCTTAAAGTGCATTTTTGGCTTTGATCTACTTCCCGTTATTATTAAGTTTATTGTGCTGCTAGCGTGATTAACAGCTGTAGTATTTGATGTAGAGTGATGGGATTACTTGGGGGAAGTGTTGGTTATTTCATGGAAACAGGAATTCATTACAAGGCACCGATTACGATATGTCCAAGGTCGTCTCTAGATATGTCGAATCTAGGCCTGTATAGTGAGCTACGTTTATAGGTACATTACATCATTTGAAGAATGCTTAATTTCATGGCATATATACATGTATACCGAATATACAATTTAAAAGAATGTTTTCAGAAATTGTTTTTCACTCGTTACTCTGTTACTGATCGCTAATAGTGTGTACTCAGCACCGAAGTTGATATTTGTCAGCCGTTATTATACATTCATTTTCATTGATAATCCGGAGATTTACTGACCTCGACATGACGTGTCAGTGATCCCAATGCCCTTATGCTATGAGTGAACATATCTCTATATTTTTATTTGCTCCAAAGCACCATTAATTACGATTTAAAATTGACTAGATTATCATTGCTTCCCCATAAGGATAGCTCGAGAATGGGTACGCCAACATGGCGGACCGCGCGCTCAACCTGGCGTACTTTCTCGTGCGGCGAAGAGCTGCCATCAGCGATCCATGTATAGAGATCAGTGGTATAATCCCTTGCGTGGAAGCACATATATTCCATTACCAGCAGCTATAAAAGCAAGAAAAGCCTGCATTAATCCTCAAAACTTGAAAGATGAAATGTGTTTTATGTATGCCATTTTAGCAAAACTGGTCAAAAAGGATGCTCAACGCATTAGTAAATACAAGGACCTGGAAAACAAGTATGATTTTTAGCCTATTTTCAATTTTGAAAAAATAGGCTTATGAGATCACCTTTTGTCCGTGTGTGTGTGTGTGTGTGTGTGTGTGTGTCCCTAATAACTTTTGAACGGCTGGAGCGATTTCAATGACACTCGGGAAGATCATAGCCCCATTCTGGCCGACCTCGACTGTTTCCTTCAAATTTTATTGTCTCTCACCAATCCAACATGGCGGCTGTGCGAATTAATTCACCAGCATTCAGTATCTCCGAAACTATTACAGATATCACCCTGAAATTTTATACGGTGATAAAGAACTTTACTAGAATTTCACCTAAGAAACCTTCAAAAACCTGGTAACTACAAAACCAACATGGCTGCCAAGCGAAGTTGAGACTTTTAAATAGACTTTTCTCGCGATTTAACCATCCAAACGTAATGAAATTGGTACAGCAAATATTTATACACATTATAATTCACTGGCGTCTAATTTAGTTCAATTGTTTACATAACCTCAAAATGGCGGCTGTGCGAAATATTTCACTGGCATTCTATATCTCTGAAACTATTACAGATATCACCCTGAAATTTTGTACGATGATAAAGGTCTCTCCTAAAAAATTATCTATGTAACATTCAAAAACCTGTAAAGTACAAAACTAACATGGCGGCCATGCGAAGTTGAAACATTTTAATAGACTTTTGTCGTGATTTAACCATCTGAACGCAGTAAAATGTGGTACAGTAAATGATTATACATATTGTAATGCACTGGTATCGAATTTAGTTCAATTGTTTTCATAACCTCAAGATGGCGGCTGTGCGAAATTTTAAAATTAAGTTATAATTTCTTGTGTCGTTATCATGCGATCGAAGTGAAAGTTTGAATAGTGAAGCTACGCAATAATGTTTCTTTAATGGTACATAACTCTGCGGCCTATACATATAACAATCCAAAATAGCGAGCATCCGAAGTATGTTGACGGTTCTCAATATCTATGAATCTTTTACAGCAGTCAAACTGATATTTTTTATGTTCGTAGAGGCTATGAACATAAGTTCACCTATAGGACTTTCAGTAACCTGGTGAGCACAAATCCAACATGGCGGCGACGCAAAGTATAAATATTTAAATGGATGTTTCCCGCGATTTAACCATCTGAGTTCAGTGAAACTTTCCAAATTAAATGCTTATACAAATGTTAATCCACTGGCATCTAATTTATTTCAATTGTTTTCACAACCACAATATGGCAGCTGTGCGAAATTTAAAAATCACGTTTTTACTTCTTGTGTCCTAATCATGCGATTGAAGTTTGAATTATACACGTACACAATAATCTTCATTTAATAGTAAATAAATAAAAATCCAACCTGGTGACCATCTATATATATAAAGCACAAAGTTTGTCTGTCTGTCTGTCTGTCTGTCTGTTATGTATACGAATCTACACCGTTTCACCGATCTGAACCAAAATTTGTATACTTACCCTTTGGAACCCTGCGGGTAACCCTGTCAACATTAAATTTCGGACAGACCACCCCATGCCCTGCATTTAGGCCCTTTTGCACAAATCTACACCGTTTCACCGATCTGAACCAAAAGTTGTATATTTAACCTTTGGAACCCTGCGAGTAACACTGTCCACTTGAAATTTCGGACAGACCATCCCATTCCCTGCATTTAGGCCCTTTGGTCCAAATCCACACCGTTTCACCGATCTCAACCAAAATTTGTATATTTACCCTTTGGAACCCTGCGAGTAACACTGACCACTTAAAATTTCGGACAGACCACCCCATTCCTTGCATTTAGGCCCTTTGGTCCAAATCTACACCGTTTCACCGATCAGAACCAAAATTCGTATTCTTACCCTTTGGTGCCCTGCGAGTAACACTGTCTGCTTGAAATTTCGGACAGACCACGCCATTCCCTGCATTTAGGCCCTTTGGCCCAAATCTACACAGTTCCACCGATCTCAACCAAAATTTGTATATTTACCCTTTGGAACACTGCGGCTAACACTGTCTGCTTGAAATTGCGGAGAGGCTACTCCATCCCCTGCATTTAGGCCCTTTGGCACAAATCTACACCGTTTCACCGATCTGAACCAAACTTTGTATACTTACCCTTTGGAACCCTGCGAGTAACACTGTCCACTTAAAATTTCGGACAGACCACCCCGTTCCCTGCATTTAGGCACTTTGGCACAAATCTACACCGTTTCACCGATAAGAACCAATATTCGGAAACTTACCCTTTGGTACCCAGCGAGTAACACTGTCTGCTTGAAATTGCGGACAGACCACTCCATTCCCTGCATTTAGTCCATTTGTCCCAAATCTACACCGTTTCACCGATCTCAACCAAAATTTGTATATTTACCCTTTGGAACACTGCGACTAACACTGTCTGCTTGAAATTGCGGCGAGGCCACTCCATCCCTCGCATTTAGGCTGTTTGGCACAAATCTACACCGTTTCACCGATATGACCCCAATTTTATATGCCTACCCGTAGAACCCGACAAGTAACACTGTTCACTTTAAATTTCGGACAGACCACACTATTCCCTGCTTTTTGGCCCTTTGGCAGAAAACTACACCGTTTCACCGATCTCAACCAGATTTTACATAATTACGCTTTGGAACTCGACGAGTAACACTGTCCACTCGAAATTTCGGACAGACCACTCCATTTCACGCATTTAGGCCCTTTGGCACAAATCTACATCGTTCACCGATCGAAAACAAAGTGTGTATACTTACTTACACTTTGGAACCCGATGCGTAACACTGTCCACTTGAAATTTCTGACATAGGCCTACCACTCCATTCCCTGCATGTAGCTCAGGAATTCCTCGGGGTTGCCAGCTTCCTAACTCACCAGTCATGAGCCCTTGAGGGTGTACCAGAAGTGGTGGGTCTACACACACCCTGCCTCTTTGAGGGCCTTGAGCAAAAGACAGGAGATATTATGAAAAGGAAAAGAAGGCAGACCCCTCGAAGAATGAGGGTATCAGGAAAGATGAGACAAAGCCAATTAAGGCGGGAAATTGAAAGACTCCCTAGCCCTCGGATACCCTAATACAGTCTGGGTCGGAAGAGAACGAGAGTTGACCAAGGGAGGCCGACAGGAAAGAGAACTGAAATGAGCCCGGCACCAGGAAGTAGAAGCGATGCCAGACTCAGCTGGGGTTCCGTGGTCGCCAACCCACGTCCCACAAGTTGTGAGACCCTGAGGGGGGGGGTCAGTTGTGAGAATAGCTTGCTGATTCATCGCGAGGTGACTTGAGTGTACTTTCCGGAGCCCGCCGTGTTATCTCCTGCTGTCTATGCTGATGCCAGCACAGGGCCGTTGCGAAACAGTGAGTGATTCCCGGTCAATCTGTATAGGACGGGGAACCCCGAACGTGTGTCATCATATTTCGTCATCATTTGCGATCATCTCAGGTTCGTGCAACTTGGACCTATATTCTTTGTCTTTGCCGAGCAGTACGCTCTTTCACTAGACGCATCCAGTACAGGCCTAAGCCAGAAAATAAGGTTGAGACTTTGGAAGACATCGAAGCTAGACACCTGAATTACCTATATCAGTTTTAAAATAGCACCATGTTCGTTTAGTAGTCATTTTTTCATTACCTTATTATTATCATCATAAGTGCAAATGACCTAGATGTTACGCGCATCATACCAATAATCACCGCCGCATAAAGTCTTTCTCGACTGTGATTTTTAAAATATTTATTTTTGGTTGGTTGGTTCTTAAGTTTAGGGGCTGCGACAACGCGGTCATGTAGCCCCGTGTACTTTGGGTGTGTGTAGAATCTGTCTGATAACCGGTGTTAATTGTGATGACTGTATTAGTGTGTGTTATCTGTTTTTTAATTTAAGTACAAACTGCAACTTAGAATTCTTCAAATAGTTCGTACTTTTGCCGCCAAGCGCCACCGTCAACGACTACTAGGCCAAGTTCGGAACTTAGCTACTAGACGCCACTGCAGTCGGCTCTTGGCAACGGACGTAGACATCTATGCGCGTTGTTTACCTATCCAATTTAGCTTCACACAGGTGTAATTAGTGGAAGGTTCTTTAACATGCCATAAATCTGACATGGGACCGCCGGCTTTACTTCCCCTCCGAAGAAAGGCATACTGACGGATTTTTAACGCTCTTAAAATATCCGACGGCTTCGGCCGGGTTTGAACCCGCTATCTTGGGCATAGAAGCTCAGCATGCTACCAAATACGCCACCGAAGCCGCCATATAGTTATTTTTATTACAGTACATTGTGTACATTATACGTTGAAGTGTCAATTCAATACCGGTAGTAGTTTCCCTTATCATCCTCATCATAAGAGCAAATGACCTACAGTAGATGTTACGCCCATTACACCATTAATCACCACACACAATAAGTCTTCCTCGCCTGTGAATTTTGAAATATGTATTTCTATTACGGTAGTTTGTAAGTTTGACGTGTCAATTCAACAGTAGTTTTTATTATCATCCTTATCAAAAGGGCAAATGACCTAGGTATTACTCCCTCATTGTCTTTGGGGGCAAATGACTTAGATTTTAAGTCCATTATATTTCTAACGAGACCTTAAAACATTATCATCATTCCACCGGGCGAAGTCGGGTACTACTGCTAGTCTAAAATATTTAGAAGGTTGTCAATATCTACGAATCTATCTCACAATCAAACTGATTTTTTTTATGTTGATAGAGGCAATTAACATGAGTAGGATATATGAAAATAGGCTGTATAGTTCTTCACGGAACTACTTGTTCTGTAATATCGTTTCCTACATCACTAGCTGACATTCCCAAATTTGAGAAAACCAACAACATATCCATCAATGTATTTGGACTGAAAGAAGACAACAAACTGTTTCTTCTAAAGGTTATGGATGAAGAGCTGCAAGACCATCGCGATCTTCTTCTGCTAAGTTATTCGACCGGCCAGAACCACTACGGCTTTATCAAAGATTTCGATCAACTAGTAGGTTATCCGATTACCCAACGTACACATAAGATATATACGTGTAAACGGTGTTTTACTTACTTTGATAATCAATATTGGCAACAAGGAATGGAAAAATTAAAAGAACATAGAGCTGTGTGTGTCCTGCATGACATTGCTAGGGTTGAAATGCCTATTAAAAGCCCAATCGTGTAATTCTTAAATGTGAAAAACATGCTTAGAATACCTTACGTTATCTATGCAGATTTCGAATGTATACTCTTAAAATATCAAACATGTCTACCCAATCCTGAGGCAAGTTATACAGTCCCATGTCAGAATCATGTTCCTATGAGCTATGGTATTTATGTTAAACATTCACCAGCTGTGGAAAACAAAAAGACAAACCTTCCCAAGCCAATCTCTCATTAATCGTGGACCTGAAGCTGCTGAAAAGTTTATGGGCTGTTTGATCTCAATAGCTAATGAAATTGATCGCCTTTACAACTTAAATGTTCCAAAGGCCTTAATTCAGGATCAAGAATCATATTTCCAATCTTCTGAAACCTGTTATTTGTGTCAAAAACCATTCACCGAAGAGGACTGGAATGTTCGAGACCATTGCCATAATACAGGTGAATACCGTGGAAGTGCTCACAGTAACTGTAATTTGAGGTGTAAAACACGTAACCCCGTTCCTGTATTTCTACATAATATGAGTGGCTACGACGCAAGTTTCATTGTAAAGGAATTGTGATGTACTACCGAGAGAGTGGATGTTATCGCTAACTCCAAAGAAAAGTACATTTCCTTTACCAAATAGGTAGGAAATGTTAAGCTTCGATTTGTGGACACGTTTCGGTTAATGCCGAGTAGTTTGGAAAACGTAGTTTCTAGCTTAACATCATACCCTGAAACAGACAAGTACATTGGAAAAGAAAATGCAACGCTCATGACTCGTAAAGGTGTATTTTATTAAAATTACATCGATTCATGGGAAAAGTTAAGTGGAACTTGTTTACATTCAAAAGAGGCATTCTTTAACAAATTAAGTCAAGAAGATGTTAGTAAAGAAGACTATGCACATGCTAAAAAGTCTGGAATCAGTTTAACATTAAAACTCTACGGGAATATAGTGACCTTTACCTAACTTCAGATGTACTCCTTCTTGCAGACAGCTTTGAAACTTTTCGAAACAAAACATTAGAAACACACCGAGTGGATGCTGCACACTTTTTTACTTCGCCTGGTTTAAGTTTCGAGGCAATGCTCCTTTACACTGGCATTGAACTGGAATTGCTACAGGATTAGGATCAGATTCTTTTAATCGAGTCTGGGATACGTGGAGGCATATGCCAAGTGTCTCATCGGTATGCTGAAGCGAACAATAAATACATGGACACCTATGATTCTGAGAAACCATCACAGTTTGTTATCTATGATGATTCCAACAACCAATATGGGTGGGCTATGTGCCACTCCCTTCCTTACGGTGGATTTCAATGGGTTTCTCCAGATACTGTTGATCTAGAAACGCTAAAGGAAGACGACCCCGTGGGATACATTTTAGACGTTGATGTCGATTATCCATCCAACCTTCATGATTTACACAACGATTTACCTTTCCTACCAGAGTGTATTCAACCTAAGGATTCGCCTCTGAACAAACTAATTCCTCATCTTGGAAATCGAAGGCGATACGTTGTTCATTACATGGCACTTAAACAGGCTCTCAATCATGGACTAAAATTGGTAAAAAATCATCGTGTGTTAAAGTTTCAACAGAGAGCTTGGCTAAAGGCATACGTTGATTTTAATAATAACCTTAGAAAACAAGCTAAAAATGATTTTGAGAAAAATCGGTACAAATTATTTAACAATGCAATTTTTGGCGAAACAATGGAGAATATTCGTAAAAGAATAGATATACGTCTTGTGACTGACAGCAAAAAGTCTGGAAAGCTATTAGCTAAACCAACATTCTTCGACAGAACAATTTATGGTCCTAACATAGCTGCTTTCCACATGGGTAAACCTAGCATTGTATTCAATAAGCCTATATATATTGGAATGTGTATACTGGACATTTCAAAAACTCTGATGTATTCCCACCACTATGATGTCCTGCTACCCTATTATGGCATGGACAACCTTAAACTAGAGTTTAGTGCTTTTCAGTCGGTCAACACGAATGTACCCAAAAGAGATGGGTTATGCCCTAATCCTGAAATAAATTACATGAGATTAATAAAACACTAGGATAACCCATCTCTTTTGGGTACATTCGTGTTGACCGACTGAAAAGCACTAAACTCTTGTTTACTAAGGCAACACTGAAAATATGGCTTCAAACACCACAACCTTAAACTCATGTATATGGATACATGCTCGTTTATTTATTTGGTTAACACCTAAGATGTTTATCAAGACAAGTTGGATTTCCTAGAACACCTGGACACATCAGATTATCCTACTAATCATGTCTGTTACTCTTCATCAAACAAGAAAACGTTAGGAAAATTTAAAGACGAGGCTTGTGGACAATTTATAAAAGCATTTGTTGGACTTAGAGCTAAAATGTACGCTTTAGTCATAAATTGTAAAGAAATCAGAGAGATTAAGGGTATTAGCAGAGGTGTTGTCAAAAATTGTATAAGCTTTCAAGATTATAAGGATTGTATCATGAAAAACGAAGTAAAAAGAATCCCAATGAACATTATCGCTTCTAAACAACATGATATATCATCTATAAGACTAAACAAAATTGCTTTGTGTCCTAGTGATAATAAAAGAGTAATTGATTTGAATGGAATAGCTACACATGCCTATGGTCATTACTCAACCGTTGACCATGCTTAAAGGGTTAAGTTATGGATATTAAAATCCTCTACCTGCATCTACCAATTACATAAACCAAAACAATTTTAAAAATAAAACAATAGCACTACAAGAAACAACATTACGAATCAAGCAACAAGCAAAGAAAAAATGTATTATGTGTAAATATTGTAAATTTATTTAAAATAAATTTAAACAAGTGGTTCCGTGAAGAACTATACAGCCTATTTTCATATATCCTGCTCATGTTAATTGCCTCTATCAACATACAACATTTCAGTTTAATTGCTGTAACAGATTCGTAGATATTGAGAACCGTCTAAATATTTCAGATGGTCGCCAGGTTGGATTTTTATTTTTGTACTATTACATTAAGATTATTGTGTACGTGTGGTATTCAAACTTCAATCGCATGATTAGAACACAAGAAGTAAAAAGGAGATTTTAAAATTACGCAAAGCAGCCATCTTGTGATTATGCAAACAATTGAAATAAATTAGATGCCAGTGGATCAACATTTGTATAAGCATTTAACGTGCAACGTTTCACGGCACTCGGATAGTTAATTCGCGAGAAACGTCTATTTAAAAGTCGCAAATTCGCGTGGGCGCCATGTTGGTTTTGTAGTTACCATTTTTTCAAAAGGCACATAGGTGAACTTCTAGTAGTTCCCTTTATCACCGTAAAAACATCCAGGGTGATATCGGTAATAGTTTGGGAGATATTGAATGCTGGTGAAATATTTCGCACAGCCGCCATGTTGGATTGATGAGACGTAACAACATTTCAAGGGCACGGTCGTGGTCGCCCGGAATAGTGCTATGAACTTCATTGAAATCTCTCCAGCCGTTTAGAATTTATTAGGGGACACACACACACACACACACACATGAACAAAAGGTGATCTCATAAGCCTATTTTTTCAAAATTGAAAATAGGCTAAAAATATTGTATGGACACTGCTTGTACATTTTTAATTACTACCCACCTCCCCACTCCTAATGCAAACTGTTAACCTCTAGGAATGTTAAGAAATTGCCCTTAGTTAACCAAAACTAGGTAGTCAAAGTATAGTATAACCTATTTATTACCTAGGGTATATGCTTTGGGATAAGGTATACAGCCTTGTTATAAGTTCAGTAATAAAACTTGTGTTTCTCAAATATGAACTTTCGACATGGACTAAATTAAAAACATATAAACAACAAAATTGGAAAATCCATGTTTCCCTATCGTGAAATTCAGAAAAGTTTAAACTGACATATTTAAAAACTTTAAATTGACAAATGGTAATGTGCGAAATGTGAAAATAAAAATTGGAAAATTGTCAAATTACAATGTGTGAAATATAAAAATGATTAAAAGCTTTTACTTTTTAAAACTTAACTGAGTTTGTAATGTTGTGAGTAGTGAACAACTTGCACGGTAGCCACAGTGTAGGTGTTAGCTTTACCTTACTCTCTATAAGACTAGCAGAAAGATAGTCACGTGTGCCCTTATATACTTTGGGTGTGTGCATTAGCCTCTGGCTTAGCTTTAATGGTTAGATTAGGTTAGGTGAGGTTAGGCTTGTTAAGTTAGCTGAGGTTACGTTAGGTGAGGTTAGGTTAATTAAAGTCGGATGAGGACAAGTTTGGATAGGTGAACTTAGGTTAGCTGAAGTTAGGTTAGGTTAGGTTAGGTTAGCATGCCATATGTGTAAGTGTTTGTGTGCAGTGACCATTTTGTGTAGTAGCCCATTGCTCAAAAATAATAAATTAAATATTAAATAAATAAATAAATATTATTTTAAATGCCCAACATTTAAGAGTGGTCTTGCACGTGGCGGTTATCTTGCCCATTAGCCCCTGCGCTAGCAATGACTGCCCCTCAATAGGAATAACATAGGGTTGGTTGCGCCCGGCGGCCATCTTGCCCATTAGCCCCTGCGCCAGAACCGGCTTATTTATCCTACTATAGATTAATAGATATTGAGAACCGTCTAAATATTTCTGATGGTCACCATGTTGGATTTATATATATATATATATATATATATATATATATATATATGTAGGCCATAGAGTTATGCACTATTAGATGACGATTATTGCGTCGGTTCATTATTCAAACGTTTACTTCGATAGCATGATTAATACACAAGAAATAAAAACGGAATTGTAAAACTACGCACAACCGCTATCTTGAGGTTATTTAATGAATTGAACTGAATTAGATGCCAGTGCATTGCAATGTGTATAAACATTTACGGTACCATATTTCACTGCCCTCGGATGGTTAAATCGCGAGAAAAGTCTATTACAATGTTTCAACTTCGTTTGGCTGCCATGTTCGTTTTGTACTTTGCAGTTTTTTTTAAAGTTACATTATATAAACGTGAATTAGTGCCGTTTATCACCGTACAAAATTTCAGGGAGATATAGAATGCCGGTGAAATATTTCACACAGCTGCCATCTTGAACTATATTAGATGCCATTGCATTACAATGGGTACAAGCATTTGCTGAACCAAGTTCAATTGCGTTTAACTGGTTAAATCGCGAGAAAAGACTATTTAAAATTCACCGTACAAAATTTCAGGGTGATATCGGTAATAGTTTCGGAGATATAGAATGCCGGTCAAATATTTCGCAAAGCTGCCTTGTTGGAATGGTGAGACGTAATAAAATTTGAAGGGCACGGTCAGGGTCGGCCAAAATGTTGCTATTACCTCACCGAGTTTCATAATCGCTCAGCCATTTAGATGTTATTAGGGAGTGACACATACGCACACATACACAGGCACACGGGCAAAAGGTGATCTCATAGGCCTATTTTTTCATAAATGTAATTATGCTAAAAATTGGTGTGAGGTTTTGACCGACGAACACTCAATTTTCTTAGGAAAGACTGAGAAGATCTTGGTTCGATTCCCACCTAATCCTAGAAGTATTTTACATGGTTTCTCACTTCTTCACCTTCTGCGGGAGTGATTCCTAGCTTATGACCACGACCTTCCCAATCCGAGCTTCAATAACAATACACACTCGCTGCAATAGACATCATAACAACAGTACAGGTTATCATGGATTGTCTATACATCCTTGGCTATCGCCCTTGGAAGTCCAGGTTTCATTCCTGGCTCTGCCAAAAAATAAAAATTTTCTACAGACGCCACGATAATGTTGGCTGAAATTACCAGGAAGTCCAAAGTCCATAAATGAAACACTAACCGACCACCGACCAACCAACCATGGCAATGTTTTTTGTTTTTTCAGTTTTAAATAAAATTGTTCTTATCCTGTCTGATCCTGTTTCTAGAAAATGCTGATATACTGAGTGAAGTTTGATAAGATGCACCATTTGCCTATCGCTTGTTGTGCTACTTTGGGGTAAAGGTCTTGGAGGAAATCCGCGAGTTGGTGTAAGCTTTAGCTATAAAAGACAAGTACGATGGTTTCTATTTAGCAGACAGCCACATCTTTGAGTCCTGCGATCAGTGATCATCCAAGGTAAGCGCCAACAGTCCATAGTATATTCAGCCCATCGTAGCCGAGTCCCACGACTAAACTGGGTCGCTGGCTTTCAGAGATCAATGTTCGAAACCTCACGCTAAAATACAGTCTGGGAGAATTTTTGTTTCATTTAGGGACTTGAATATCGTGATCATCAGCAGGGTGTGCCGGAGCATACATACATACATACATACATACATACAGGATGGTTGTGATGAGAATCAAACCCACCTCTTCTCAGTTTTGCCTCAAGAGGCAGAATGTACCAAGTTTCAGCCCTCACACCAGAATTAAATTGTTTGGCAGAGCCTGAAATCGAGTCCGGGGCCTCCGTGGTGACAGCTAAGAGTGCTAGCCACTTCATAACATTGCGGACTATAACGAGGGAAAATGAGACAGCCTTTTTGTACAATAACGTGTATTACTGTGGTGTTTGTGCTAGTGTACTGTATGCATATTTAATTGAGGATGGGACTTGCAAGGAGGCGACCGTGGCGGTACGTTTGGATCATCCTGGTATATGCCTGGAGTAGAAGGGGAAACACGAAAAATCATTCCACAGCAGTGGTCATATTACATTTGATTTTACTCTGGGTATTTGTACTGCCACTTCAGGCAAATGCTGCTATGGTACCTTATACCTCACCTCGGCGCACCTTTATAACTCCTATGTAACTCAATCTAAAGCATATCTCAAAGATCAGACCATGGTCCTAGGATACTATCGAGACTTCTGTCTCCAATGTCCTGGGTTTTAATTCTCGGCTCTGCCTAGAATTTTTATTCTAGTCTGAAGATTAGACCAGTGTACATTCAGCCTCGTGAAGACAACCGAGAAGAGATGGGTTTGATTACATCAGACATTTCAGAAGTGAGTTTGTGTGGTTGCTCACTTCTACTCCGTGCAAATATCGGAGTGATTCCTAACTTAAATCCACGTACGCCTCCTTCTTAATTCTGACCCTAAATGCAAGTAGGCTACACACTTTGATATGGACGTCACAACAACTCTGGTTATCAGGAAGATTTAATACTCACTCAAGTATATGGGGCTGATGTTTATAGCCCCTACAATGAAACAACCAATTGATTTGAGCCTACTTTCCTCTAATGAGTTGCAAGAACAAATATAAGACCAGACTTGGGGCGGTGTGAGTGTGTCCGTCATTTTCCCATAAAATGCGTAAACATTGACCATTATGGCAATGGTAATAATTAATAACCGTGTGGACTGGAGTCAACACTAAAGAAACGTTTAATTACATTATTAATCGTACATGTTTCGGTATTTCATTGATACCTTCCTCAGCGTGATTGATATTAAATCTTAAAACTAGTTAACAAAGCCAAAAAGAAATGGATATCCTTACAACAATTGTTTCAATCAAAAATGGAAAAGCTTGCAAATAATTAAATGCCATGTATTAAAACAAGATAGTAAAATGATGCTATTAAAATAAGTGATCTACCTTATAAACTGCCTACGTCAATACTCCAATAATTTTGATCGAAAACTGTAGTGACAGAGGATGTCGCTGTCAGAAGAATGAAGAAGCGCAAAGGATGTAGGTCAAATTGTCGCCTCAAACGGAACAAACATTTTGTAATACAGTCCTCCAACCTAAAACTTCAGTAGATTCCCTACTTAATGGCACACTCTGTTGTTTTAGTTGCTTAATGGGTAACGCAATGTGCAGGCTATTTACCAAACACAGCAAACAAGCATATTACACAGTGTCGTCTTGAGGTGGAATACTGCTACGAGAAACGTAATAGTTTACGGTATTACCTTCTCCTAAACTTCGATGACTCAGTTATATGTGTATTGGGCAGCACCATGTGCAGATCATCTATTTAAAACTGAAGTTTTAGGTTGGAGGACTGTATTACAAAATTTTTGTTCCGTTTGAGGCGACAATTTGACCTACAGCCTTCGCGCTTCTTCTTCTGACAGCGACATCTTCTGTCACTACAGTTTTCGATCAAAATTATTGGAGTATTGACGTAGGCAGTTAATAAGGTAGATCTCTTATTTTAATAGCATCATTTTACTATCATGTTTTAATACATGGCATTTAATTATTTGCAAGACTTTCCATTTTTGATTTAAAACAATTGTTGTAAGGATATCCATTTCTTTTTGGCTTTGTTAACTAGTTTTAAGATTTAATATCAATCACGCTGAGGAAGGTATCAATGAAATACCGAAACATGTACGATTAATAATGTAATTAAACGTTTCTTTAGTGTTTGACTTGGCGGTTTTAATAAGATAATGTTATTACTCCCCACCTATTAGCTTCTCAATGGCTGCTGCGGTTACAACAACATTTTGAGTGGTTCGGCGGTAATATTGTTTTTGTACATTCGATTTTGGTATTTTCATTAACATCACTGTTGCTAACTATTAGTAGGCTAATAGGAACATTTACCCTTGAATAGCTCACCCACGATTAATCCAATCACCAAACTTGTTATGCACGTACCACTAAAACGCAATTTTTAGCCTACTTTTCGCATTTTGTAAATATGAGGAAAATGTAGACTTATGAGATCGATCCGGGTAAATGTCTGTCTGTCTGTCTGTCTGTCTGTCTGTCCGTCTCTCTGTCTGTCCTTCTGTCTGGCTGTGTTTGTGTGTGTCACCCTATCAACTCCTAAACGGCTGTAGCAATCAAAACCAAATTTGGTATGAGTAAAGATCTCTATCTGAATATCTCAATGCCGTATTTGCAAATGATGTCAGGGCTACCAACTGCTAAAAATCGCAATTGAAATTTCAGCTCCATGTTGTATATCTTCGAAGGTATGCATGGGAGCTATACCAAAATTGGCGCACATAGAGATAACAACATTTCAGTTTAATTTCCAGAAGGCCATACATGACAGTGTTGCCAAAATGATTCTAAGCCTGCTGATAAGTCCAATTTTTAAATGCATATAACTTCTACACTATCAATTGGATTTCAACCAAATTTCGTATGTACTATGTGTACTTAGACAGATATAACTGAGCGTAATCTTAAGAGCCATCAGGGCTGCCAACTGTTAATAAATGCTCTCAATTTATTTTATCCAAATACCAATATATAAGAAAGTATGCAAGCCGACAGCCTTAAACTATGCACACATATAGTACCTGACATTCTATATTAATTTGGAGTAACTTATGTACGTCAGTGCTACCAACATGATTCTAAGCCACTTGAGAGGTCCAAATTTTAAAACATATAACTTCTATACTATCATTTGGATTTGAACCAAATTTCGTATGTGCTATGTGTACCATAACAGATATGACTATGCGTATTCTTAAGAGCAACCAGGGCTGCCAACTATTAATATATACTGTCCCTATTTTTGTTACCCTAATATCAATATATCAGAAAGTATGCAAGCCAATAGCTCTAAACTTTGCATACGTATAGTACCTTGCATTCTAGATTAATTTGGAGTAACTAATATACGTCAGTGCTTCCAACATGATTCTAAGCCTGCTGATTGGTCCAATTTAAAAAAAAAACATGTAACTTCTATACAAATAAATGGATTTTATCCAAAATTAGCACAACAATAGATCATAATAGTTCAGATTATTTCTGACCAACACATGCATGACATTGTTGCCAACATGATTTTACTCGCGCTGATAGGCCCCATGTCCAACTACATGCAACGTCCATGCTATCCATGGGACTTCAGCCAAATTTTGTATTCTGTACCTTAAGAGATGGAACTAAGAATATATTCAGTCAACAGGGCTGCCAACTGCCGTGCTCTATTAGGCTACATTATGTCAGTTATATTTCGAACTAATTAGAAATTTCGATATTACCAACTTAATTTCGTCATTATTCTAATTAGGTCCATATGAATTAATCATTGGCATGAATCTTACATTTCGAGAAAAGAAGGCTCTTTAGTTCGTCACGGAACTTCTTGTTAGAAGTTTAATACACTCCAGGGTTGCAAATCGTTAGTTATAAACATTACCAAACTTATATTTACCCTTGCTGAACTCACTAGAAATTGGCCCTATTGCTAAGAAAATTTGTTCTAAACACACACTTTAAGTCCCTCCGGTGTTGCCAACCAATAATAATAATTTGTATCAACCTTACAGTCACCTCTGATAAACTTCCAAGTGACGAAACTACCCTAACCTACACGATGGAAATTAATTTAAACATTATACGCATCAGTGATAGGCGATTCCAAGGTGCCAACAATTACCAAAAGGAGTTAACCATGAGGAACTCGCAAACGGCCGACCCACGTTTGTACAATATTAATACGAACCATTGATATCTATGATACTACAGAATGTCTCGCTCTCACGGCTAAGCTGCAGGGCGCGCTCGTTGAAAGGATGCTTACTTAGGCTTATAACTTATAACACACTAATTCTGGTGGGAAATTGTTATCACGAGCTGACATTTAGAGTAAGCTGCCACTCTACAACATTTATATATTTCAAGATACACCGCAATGACTACAATCTACAGGAGAAGTGAAGTGATTCATAGGCCGATAGGGAATCTTATTTTCTACGCGCTCTTATAGAAAAAAAAGTAGGATATTCTAGTAGATTTCAGCATAATGTGAACAATTCGCTTGTTGGGTATTAACTTGTAAGCTATTTTGCTTTTCAATCTTTAGGCATATGCAAACTTGAGCAATTTCTATGCATACTTTTTCTGCAGGCCTATATATACTATATTTGAACTTAAATTGAAGAATACGACAATGTGTTATATTCTTAATACATTCGTATTAGTATGATTTCGGCACACTATGTGGAGTGTAGTCGTAAGTAATGCACCTAGTACTAACTTGATCAGGTGACACTTTCACAACAAGGCCGTTCTTTCTCGTTGGCTGCGCGAGATCCGTGTCACTACATTTGCTGACACATTAAACATTCTCTATAGTACAAGTGTCTAGCACCCCGCAGAACATACAATGGACTTCTGTTGTTAGATTAAGAAGTTCAAACCTTTCTGTATTTATATTTTGCAGAATGCAGTTTGTGATGAATGTGCTACTGGTGTCCCTGGTGGGATTGGCCATGGTTCGAGGATTCACCAACACAAGAGCCACCAGTGTGTGCCAGGATATGTCTATCTTTCATTGTGTCTTTTCGCCTAGCACCTCGCCCGCCCCGTATGATATCAGCGTGAACTCCACGACAGTCGCACCTGGAGGAACACTCAGAGGTTCATTATTTATTATTATTATTATTGTTACTATTATCATAATAATAATAATAATTATTATTATTATTATTTTATTATTATTATTTTAATAGTTCCTCCTATTTATGAATGCAATAGTTCAAATAGCATGTCTGTACTATGATTATTTGGGCAACGTTTTCAGAGTTAAAATCTTATTATTATCCCATTACTTAGGGGTCATTGTTCCTAGGTCGTCCTCTGATTTTTGTACTCCTCTACAGGCGCGGATTCAAGGGGGAGGGAGGGGTCATGGGGGTCGTGACCCCCCCCCCCAAACGGAGACCAAATTTTTTTGCAAACTCAAAAAACGAAAACACATTAACCAGACAAATAAAACTTAATGAATTTTAATTGAAAAACAGTTTTTTTTTCATTTTATTCAATACTGAAAATATCTTTATTGCAATTATTATTTCTATTAAGCTACAACTGTACAACTGTACATATTTACAAATTCATACCTGTTATATAAAAACGATTATTTATATAACAAAATCAACTCGTCTATTTTCTTTAGTAAACCTTGTGATTACCGAATCAATGTTTATAGTGATGTCACGATTAACGTGCAGCAATGCACGGATAGGAATTTGGGGCTTTTTTCGCATCAAAAAATTTTGCCGACGTCCAAACTGCAAGCTTGGTTGGCAATTTAAGCTGTGACTTTCTCCCTTTGTCGGTACCAACTCGACTTGCCGAAACTGTAACGTACCTTGATACTTTTCTGGAAGCTCGATGTAAAAGTCGCAAAACACGCCTTTCAATGTGTACGAATATTTTTGGTGCGCTAAACGCATCAAATTTCTATCCATGTACCTTGCAAAAAAATGGTCTGGTTTTGTACGTTTCGTTATTTTAGTGATACCATTTTGCTTAACAATTTCGATTCTCTGACCTCCCCCCCCCCCCCCCCCCCAAAAGCCAAACTCTAGATCCGCGAATGATCCTCACCTGCTTGTTCTTCCTACAACATAGCCTCCTTCTCTTCTCATGATGTTTCCGTATAAAAGGAGCCTTCCATCTTGCTATTCTTAGATAACTGTATAATTCGACCATCTTTCTGATCCTCTCATTCCTTATTCTGGCAAGTATCTTCTTTCGCATCAGGCACTTCATCATTTTCATTTGCTTCATGAGCTATCTTCATGACTCAGTTCTCACTGACGTCTCTCTACAGGATCTTCTCGGCCACACAATACCTCTGACACATCTTTGCAGCTCTTTCAGACAGTTTGAATCCATATCATGCGTAATTAGTGGCCTAAAATGTTCTTACTTTAGGTGTTTGTTGGTACTCTTTAAATTGACAATGGGGTGGCTTCGGTAGCGTAGTTGGTAGCTTGCTGAGTTTTTATGCCCAAGATCGTGGGTTCAAACCCAACCAAAGTCGTCGGATTTTTTAAGAGCTTTAAAAGTCCCTCAGTATGCCTTCCTTCGGAGGGAAAGTGGGGCCACGTCATAGTTTTATAGCATGTAAAAGAACCTCCCACTAACTACAATTGTGTGAAGCTAAATTTGTAGGTTAGATTTGATTAACGATCTATTATAGTTCCAACGTTTGCACCAGGTGCCGTTTGGGGTGGCTTCTTGTAACCAAGCTCGCGGCTAGGTGTCGTTGACGGTAGCATTTGGTAGCAAAAGTAGGAACTACTTGAAATTGATCGTCTGCAGTTCCTACCTGAATTACAGATAACTAGGGCTCGGATTTTTAGGTGCTAAAAATCGGTAAAATATTTATTTTTTATGTATTAAAAATACCTGAAATATGTGACAAAAAAGTAAAAATATGTAATTATAATTTAGTTTATTAATGTGAATATAAACAATATGCTGTACTCACGAATGCAATGTATTCTATGTCTCACTGACTGCTGAAGCATTACAATACACAACGAGATACATCTTCAGGTTGTCCATCACAAATGACCAACGATGATCGCGAAACACTTATTCTGTAGGCGCGAAATTGTGGCAATATGTTTCTTGCCCTTGAGGCGTTGTGTAACTTGAGATCGCTGTTCACCCTTGATTGCTTTCCGACATGTTTGGTAGAACAGAACGCCCCCGTCAGAAGTAAAATTATCTTTAAATTCTGCAACAGACGATAACTTTTAGTTGATTTACTTTAGGCATCGCAGAACTGCCTTACACTTCCCAGTGCCATAAATGAACTGCATGTGAGTGGCACTGGTTCCAGGTAGCTGGGGAGGGGCAGGTCCAGCATGTGGTGCAATATGGCTATGGACATGGAAATCCCCGGCTCCACAGTGAGTGACACGGGGCGACAAGTTAAGAATAACACAGCTGCAAGCTAACATACGCTCTGCATGAAGATTAGATAGCTTACAGGTTCTCCCCCGTTGAAGTAACACAGAACAAAAATTCAATAAACTGAAATATCTAGCATACTGATTTTTTTAAATGTAAATATTATGCCTTTTTATGTACTAATAAGTGAAAAGCAGGAATTTATGTATTTATAGAAAAAATACTTAAAATATGTATATACATAAAAAATATTTATTTACCTAAAAATCCGAGCCCTACAGATAACACACACTAATACAGCCATCACAATTAACACTGATTATCAGACAGATTTTACACACACCCAATGTACACGGGGCTACATGACCGCGTTGTTGCAGCCCCTAAACTGAGGAACCAATCAATTAAATTGCGAATTTAAGGGACCGATATGGACGTTGGTTTCAGCAATGGATGGTGTGTTTTTCAGAGAAAATTTGAATCGGTATATTGTGAGGAGCTGGGCAGAGATATTGGATATAAGCAAAGAGCAATCATTGTCCACCTCCTGGTGTAGCGTCTAACATTCTTGGCTGTCAGCCCGGAGGTCTGGGTTCGATTCCCGGCTCTGCCACGAAATCTAATTCTGATCTGAGGGCTGGAACGTGGTACACTCAGCCTCGTGAGTCAAAACTGAGAAGAGATGGGTTCTATTCCCAGTTCAGCCATCCTGGAAGTGGTTTCCTACTTCTACTCCAGGTGAATGCTAGGGTAGCTTCAGACAGATTTTACACACATCGAAATACACGGGGCTTCGATGTCCAAGTCCCCCAAATGAAGACACAATAACAACATTGAAAGAGGACAGAAGGCGAGGAGCGATGATAACTCGTGATGAGGGAAGGTAGCAGTCCTCCTCGGGCTATAAACATGAGCTGATCCTAAATCTGATGTATGTTATTCGTACTCATAGCAACCCGTATTATATTGTAGTAAAGAGAGTCCACTGCCTTTTATTTTGCCCCATGCTTCGTGATATTTGATACAGGCCTATGCAGCGTGTGTTCCTGAACCGTTGATGACATCAATAATCTGTTCCCACTTTTATGAGTGGCAGTGGGGAGCTCTTAGGTTTGTGCGCCAGTAAGCAGAGTATTAGGTTCTTAATTGCTCTACTTTATGTCGGTTCGAAGGTAGTGCATTCTGAGGGTCTTTGATTCATCATTGTACAGTTTGATGACGAGGTTGCTTTTATAGTAAACCAGGTGACACGAAGATCTGTAGTACAGTACAGTATAATCATTTGTCCCTCCACATGAAGTTGGACGGTAGTGTTATCATTAGGGCTAGGATTTTTAGGTGCTAAAAATTGGGAAAATATTTATTTTTTATGTATTAAAAATACCTGAAATATGTGATGAAAAAGTAAAAATATTTTATTATAATTTAGTTTATTAACGTAAATATAAACAATATACAGTACTCACGAATTCAATTTATTCTATGTCTCACTGACTGCTGAAGCATTACAATAGACAACGAAATACATCGTCAGATTGTCCATCACAAACGACCGACGATTATCGCGAATCACTTATTCTGAAGGCTCGAAACTGCGGCAATATGTTTCTTGCCCTTGAAGTGTTGTGTAACTTGAGATCGCTGATCAGTCTTTATTGCTTTCCCACGTGGTTGGCAGAACAGAACGCCCCTATGAGAAGTAAAATTATCTTTAAATTCTGCAACATACTGCTGCAGACGATAACTTGTAGTTGTTTTTACTTTAGGCATCGTGGAACTGCCTTACACTTCACAGTGCCAGAAATGAATTGCATGTGAGTGACACTGGTTCCAGGTAGCTGGGGGACGGGGGAAGGGGAGGTATAGCACGTGGTGCAATATGGCTATGGACAAGGAAATCCCCGACTTCCACAGCAGTGAGTGGCACGGGGCGACAAGTTAAGAATAACACAGTTGCAAGCTGACATACGGTCTGCATGAAGATTAGAAAGCTCACAGGTTCTTCACCGTTGAAGGAACACAGAACAAAAATGCAATAAACTGAAAGATCTAGCATACTGATTTAATATATATATATATATATATACAAGCTGAAGTACCCGTGCTTCGCTACGCGTCATAAATAAATTAATATATGAAGGTGACAGTTAAAACAGGGGATAGGCGAGGTGCTGCGCAGAGGGAGATTAAGGATGGAACATTTTGTCCAACTACACCGCTCGGCGTTGACCGTGTTTTATAGCTCAAATTTACGTCTTACTCGCTAACGGTTGGAGATACCTTTCGGATAGAAAATGTAATTTTTAACCTCGTTCATACCATAAAAAGTTTGCTATTTCTTAGCGTTCTCTTTGTATTTGAAATGGAAATATGAAAGTTTTAAACCAAAGGGTGTAGTGAAGTCACTAAAATGGTCGCCATCTTTACATAGTACAAAGTATTGAAATCAAAAGTAACCTATATGTTAACCAGGTAAATCAGCTACTTCCATGTAAAATTCATGTAAATCGGACCAGTGGTACTTGCGTGATTGAGTAATACATAGACGCACATCATCTCATTTTTAGCCTCGCTTCGCTCGCGTCATAGTCGTGTCATATTGTTATTCAATGAAATGCAGGTTTAACCCCATTAACACCCCTTTAGAACCTGAATATCCAAAAATCCCTCCTTGGTAGGCGTTTTCGACACACAACAAACATATCCCCAAAATATCATTCTTCTAACTTTAATCGTTTGGGTTGGCCGATGAGAGTGAACATCCAAAAATCCTTCCTTAGGGGACGTTTATCTTCCAGAATTTCACCCCTCCCCATAGGCCCCTTAAATTGGATTTATGAAAAAACGGTCGAACACATATTTATTTTATTTATTTATTTATTTATTTATTTATTTAATTATTTATTTATTTATTTTTAAGCTGATTGATTTCCTCCGAGTTTCAAACTCCTCGCCTATGTCGTTTAAGAGATACAGGGTCCGTTAGGAATCTTTTAACCCCCACTTTTCATCCCTTTCACCTCATAATATACACTACATCGAAAAACCATTAGACATGTGTCAGCTTATTTTTAATGATTAGTATATATGCCAAGTATCACATCCCCAAATGAAACCACTCGTGAGATATTGTTATTCAATGAAATGCACGTTTACCCCCCCCCTTAACACCTATTTAGAGCCTGAATATTCAAAACTCTTTCCTTAGTGGACGTTTTCGACATACAACGAACATATCCCCAAAATTTCATGTTTCTAACTTTAATAATTTTGTCTGGGCTATGATGAGTGAGTGAGTCAGTCAGGACATTTTATTTCATTTATTTTTGATAATTTCACCCCTCCCCATGAACCCCTTAAATTGGATTTATGAAACAAACGGTCGAACACCTATTTACTTATTTAAAGCTGTTTTCCCCCTGAGTTTGATGAATGAGTAAGTGAGTCAATCAGTTAGGACACTTTCTTTCCTGTTATTTTTCCCCCAGAATTTCACCTCTCTCCAAGGGCCCCTTAAATTGGATTTATGCAAAAACAGTCGAACACCTATTTACTTGTATTTTAAGCTGTTCTTTTTCCGCCGAATTTCAAACTTCTCGCCTATGTCCTTTAAGAGATACACGCTCCGTCAAGAATCCCTCAACCCCCAATGTTCACCCCTATCACCTCATAATATACACCACATCGATAAACCCTTAGACATATGTCTGATTATTTTTAATGATTAGTTTATATACCGAATATCACATCCCCTAAGAAACAACTCATGACATATCGTTATTCATTGAAATGCACGTTTGCCCCCTTAACATCTCTTTAAAAACCGAATAAACAAAAATCATTCCTTAGTTGACGTTTTCGACATACAGCGAACATATTCCCAAAATTTCATTTTTCCAACTTTAATAGTTTTCGCCGGGCGTGATGAGTGAGTGAGTCAGACAGGACATTTTCTTTCAATTATTTTTACCAGAATTTCACCCCTCCCCATAGGCCCCTTAAATTGGATTGATGAAAAAACGCTTGTACACCTATTAACTTATTTTAAAGCTGTCTTTTTCCCCTGAGTTTGGTGAGTGAGCGAGTTAGTCAGTTAGGACACTTTCTCTCCTTTTTCCCCCAGAATTTCACCCCACTCCATTGGCCCCTTAAAGTAATTGATGAAAAAACGGTCGAACACCGATTTACTTATCTTTTTAGCTGATGTTATTTCGCTGCGTTTCAAATTTCTCGCCTATGTCGTTTAAGAGATAGGCCTACACGCTCCGTTAGGAATCCTTCAATCCCTACTTTTCACCCCTTTCACCTCATAATAATACATCACATCGAAAAACCCTTAGAAACATGTCTGCTTATTTTTAATGATTAGTTTATATGCCGAGTATCACATCCACAAATGAAACCACTCGTGAGATATTGTTATTCAATGAAATTCAGGTTTAACCCCCTTAAAACCCCTTTAGAGCCTGAATATCCATAAATCCTCCCTTAGTGTACGGTTTTGACATACAACGAACATATCCCCAAAATGCCATGTTTCCAACTTCAATATTTTTGGCTGGGCGATGAGGAGTGAGTGAATGAGTCAGGACATTTTCTTTCATTTTTTCCCTTCAGAATTTCACCCCTCCCGATGAACCCCTTCAATTTGATTGATAAAAAACTGTCGAACAGCTATTTACTTACTTTAAAGCAGTTTTCCCCCTGAGTTTGATGAGTGAGTCAGTCAGTCAATCAGTTAGGACATTTTCTTTCCTGTCCCCCCCCCCCCCCACAGAATTTCACCCCTCCCCATGGGCCTCTTAAATTGGATTTATGAAAAAACGGTCAAACACATATTTACTTATTTTTATGCTGATTTTTTTCCCGGAGTTTCAAACTCCTCGCCTATGTCGTTTAAGACATACACGCTCCGTTAGGAATCTTTCAATCCCTACTTTTCACCCCTTTCACCTCATAATATACACCACATCGAAAAACCCTCAGACATGTGTCTTACTTTTTAATGATGAGTTTATATGCCGTGTATCACATCCCCCAATGAAACCAATCGGGAGATATTGTTATTCAATGATATGCAGGTTTAACCCCATTAAGACCCCTTTAGAACCTGAATATCCGAAAATCCTCCCTTAGTAGACTGTTTTGAAATACAATGAACATATCCCCAAACTGTCATGTTTCTAACTTCAATAATTTTGGCTGGGCGATGATGAGTGAGTGAGTCAGGACATTTTCTTTCAATTTTCTTTTTTCAGAATTTCACCCCTCCCCAAGAACCCCTTAAATTTGATTTATGAAAAAAAAACTGTCGAACAGCTATTTACTTACTTTAAAGCAGTTTTTCCCCCTGAGTTTGATGAGTGAGTCAGTCAGTCAATCAGTTAGGACACTTTCTTTCCTGTTTCTCCCCCCCCCTCCAGAATTTCACCCCTCCCCATGGGCCCCTTAAATTGGATTTATGATAAAACGGTCAAACAAATATTTACTTATTTTTATGCTGATTTTTTCCCGCTGAGTTTCAAACTCCTCGCCTAAGTCGTTTAAGAGATACACGCTCCGTTAGGAATCTTTCAATCCCCACTTTTCACCCCTATCACCTCATAATATACACCACATCGAAAAACCCTCCGACTCGTGTCTTCTTATTTTTAATGATGAGTTTATGTGCCAAGTATCACATCCCCCAATTAAACCAATCGGGAGATATTGCTGTTCAATGAAATGCAGATCTACCCCCTTAACACCCCTTTAGAACCAGACTATCCAAAAATCCTCTCTTAGTGGGCATTTGCGGCCCTTGGGGAAGCTGCATACCAAATTTCATTCCAATCCGTTTGATGGTTTCTGAGATTTCGTGATGAATGAATGAGTGAGTGAGTGGTATTTGACAAATATATAGTAGAAGATAGTGTCAAGTCTTTGTTATGCTAAACTCGGTTGACAGTGCTGTGTGAGAAGTTGAGTAACTAACGTGATTTCAAGTAAAGATCCTCATTTTCTATACCGGTAGTGCAGAGCGCAAATGGCATCCAGTCGGCCGTGTCTCGACTTGAGCTATGTTGCCATGGAAACTATCCGCCTTGCCATTCCTTCATGAGTATATTTTATGATTTGATTAGCATGTGCTGGAGTGCAAAAGGGTCGAAATCAGAAGAATGAGAAAGACTATCGAAAATTCATGTAGCCAGCGGTTCCTTCTGGGTCCTAAACTATGTGTATGCAAAATTTGGTTGAGATTGGTGGAACGGTGTAGATTTGTATACGGAACAGATCCACATACCCACATACCCACATACATACAGACTTTCACTTTTATATATAAGAGATATATATATATATATTATGTCTTTTTATGTGCTAACAAGTGAAAAGCAGGAATTTATGTATTTGTAGAAAAAATCTTAAAATATGTATTTACATAAAAATATATTTATTTACCTAAAAATCCTAGCCCTAGGTATCATCATAAATCTCTATCGCCAGCACTGTAATTGTCTAGAAAATCTTAGCGGAGAAAATACTTGGGCGTTAAAAATCCCTCAGTATGCCTTCCTTCGGAGGGGAAGTAAAGCTGGCGGTCCCATGTCATAGATTTATGGCATGTTAAAGATCTTTCCACTAATTACACCTGTGTGAAACTAAATTGGATAGGTTAAGAATGTAAACAACGCTCTTAGGTTGCTACGTTCGTTGCCAAGAGCCGACTGCGGTGGCGTCTAGTAGCTAGTTCTGAACTAGGCCTAGTAGTCGTTGACGGTGGCGTTTGGCGGCAAAAGTAGGAACTATTTGAAAATTCAAAGTAGCAGTCCCTACTTGAATTTAAAAAAAAAACAGATAAACACACTAATACAGTCATCACAATTAACACCGGTTATCAGACAGATTCTACACACACCCAAAGTACACGGGGCTACATGACCGCGTTGTCGCAGCCCCTAAACTAAGGAACCAACCAACCAACCAAAATACTTGGGAAATACTTTTGGATATAATGAGCATACATAGTCGTACTTGCAATATTGAGGCGCAGTTGTGCTGTTCCTTTGGGGATGTGCTTGTTCATCAACATCTGTAACTTGTAACACACAATTTACCCAAACGTACTCACCTGATTTTTGAAATAATTACACCGCTGGTTATGTGTTCGTAAAATTCTTATAATTGTATTAAAATTCCAACAGTGACATTAAATATTAATAGAGCCACTGGGTGACACTTCTCATTATTTTATGAGCTCCTTATTGCCATTACCAGGAGTTAGTCTAGAAGCAACTTGCCTTAGTCGTTCTTGTAGGCTCAACCCGAATAGTCCTTCAAGAAAGATTACTACAATCGAACATTCCCATTAGCCAGCCTTAATCCTACGATATAATCATTACGGACCAATTTCACTTGCCTTTGCTTTGCGGTGTTGTTTATTGTTTTCTATATAAATAAAGTAGTTTGTGATCAACATGATGATTTTTGTCTATCTGACAGTGACACTGGCTGGAATTGGTAACGAGACCTTCACGGAAGTCTACGTTCAAGGCCGGGTCAACGATCTACCCGTCGGCCGATTCATCAAGGTGACGGATAATCCTAGGTCAGTCACGTATGACTGCCCCCCTGGTGCAGATGTAAGTAGACCTCGATCTCAACTGAGTTGTGTAATGAGTCCAATGATGAAATTAAAATCCACAGCCAGCTTCCAGTCGACTGACCGGGTCAATAAATGGAATGAATGAAGCTCCCATCTAGCGGCGAGGATATGAACTCTGCCGGCTGACGAAGCCTGTCACACTCCCCTGGGGCAATGATTAAATTAATGACAGATGAAATGAAATGATAGTGGAGAGTGTTGCTGGAATGAAATTGTGACAGGGAAAACCGGAATACCCGGTGAAAAACCTGTCTTCCTCCGCTTTGTCCAGCACAAATCTCACATGAAGTGACCTGGATTTGAACCACGGACCCAGCGGCGAGAAGCCGGTGGGCTGCCGCCTATGCCACGGAGGCTCTGAGTCCAATGATACAGATCCCAAATTAGGTACACTTTTCTATTGCACTTAATGTGGATGTAGCCAATCAGTGCATTTGACAGACTGCGGTAAATGCTAACATATATTTTGTTCCCCATCGTTTCTTTTTCTTCAGTAATGTCATGTATGATTAAGTTAGCTCTCTAAATAACATTTGTCGATTTTCTGACTTATAAACACGCAGCTCTTTAAATAACAGAAAAAGGCGTTAAAGCCTCTGAATAGGCTATATCGAGACATGTTGGGGTAGTCCAAACAGTTATATAGGCCTAAACACGACACCTCATGCCGAGGCATTCCTTTTGGTTCCTATCACCCTAATTGTTGATAGAACTACCCGCAATATACTGGAGACTTACATTTTGTCAGCGAGGCATTCTGTTATTGAACTGCTCTGCGTGCTTTAAAGAAAGTTGGCAGCTTACCGCTACTCACACGGCTCGCACCGGAATGTACGTGTATCAAATCAGATTCACGGCAACATTTTAACAGTTTGATTGTGCCTAATATATCGTTCTATTCATTGCACTGGATTATGATGAGAAAATAAATAATTTGGTGCATACAAACGGCATGTGCTAAGTAAATACAGTATGTTTAATTAGGTTATGCGTAGGAAGCAAAATTATTGGAGCCTGTGATATCGAATACTTCTCGCGTAGAGAGAAGAGCAAGTCACATCTCACCCTGACACATCTATGCTGGTTGTTCGCTTTTGCGAATGTTTTTTTGTAGGCTATGTTTCCCGCACGGTTTGAAACACACGTTCAATTATTCTGCTCCATTATTTTTTTCGTTATAATTGCAGTATGAACGCGGTGTTCTGATTATTTATTTAACTTATGTTTCATTTGAATTGTTGTTCTTTATTATTCTTGTCAACTCACCTTTTTTCTGAAGTGTCTTTCTAGACGCACCATACTGTCACACTTTTTCATGAGGTACTGTGCTCACCTCAGCGGCAACCCTTGCAACGTGCATGGGGCTGTGCGTTGATTGGCTGTTTGACACCCCTCCTTCATTCTGGAATGTTCGGCTGCTGTCGTCATTTCCACTATATATTCTCCGCCTCGCCGTCCTGCGGCCTGTCTACATCTATCTGCCTGAACCAGTCTGACCACGGCTGCCTGCCTGCCCACTAACAGGCCCTTCTTGGGAAGGCCCTGTTAGTAAACATCGTGTGGCTGAAACCTTGCCAAGTGGCATGCTTCATCGCTCGGACTCTGTCATGCTAGGCGAGGCATGAGTCAACGACCTTCATCTCAGCAACTCAGTCAGCCCGCTAGCCCACTACAACACGGCGATGAGAAACTATAACTGCTTGTAATCCGCCAAACAGATCATTACCAAGAGGTCTGTTCCTGCGGGGTACACTTCGCCAAAGGAGTCACCATCTATCTTTCTCGGAAGGCATGCCGAGACATCTTAGAGGAAGCCTTTGTTTGGATTACGACCCGCTCCCTGCGGGCCAAATACTAAGTATAAAAGTATGAAATCATTGGTAACGCGAACTTCATTCACTTGGTCAACACATTCTTCAAGGCTAAGCCTTTTCTTGCTTCTTGCTTGGTTTTTGGATATTTTTCTTGAAAATACTCTTTAATCGCCTTTTATAAGGCCTTTTTATGCATTTTTATTGTAATTCCTATTTATTCTGAGTTTCCTGGATAAACATTGCATTTTTAATTACCTTCCTTTAATTATTATTCAAAATGAAAATATTTGTTATTGATTCAAAAATCAAATAAATGTATTAAACCTTAGTTATCAATGTTTGGTCTCTTCCTCGTCGCTCTATTTAAATTCCAGTGTGTGCCCGAAACCTAATCCTCTATTTCCCAGTTGGGGTGCTATTCAATCACCCCTTTCCATGGTGCCGAAACCCGGGATCGAACCCAGAACCTTCATTCTGAGACCACAAATTCTATTCTAAAAAAAGAAAACTTGAGCAATCTAATATTTGTCTTATACATTTCAGTATATCGTGGCTAGCGCAGGAGATCTGCGGGAAAGCGGAAACAATCCCAGCATATTACACAACTGGTTTCTTTCTGGAAAGCAGGTCTGTCTGGTGCCGCAAGCAGCTTTGGTAAGTGAGTTATTCCAACTTTCCAGCCATGCCAGTAATAATAGATGACAAAACTGTTAAACTCTCGGGCGGCCTAGAAAGGTCAACTCACCCGTTTTAAAAAATATTTAGCTACTCTACCGAAAGAGGAACAAAACCTTGATATTATATCTCAGCGTTTAAAAGCTTTTGAACAGGCGTACGAGAAATATGATCTCGTGCAACTTGAAATTGAAATCAAAAGTCCAGAACATCAATCAGATAGGGAAGAAGTAGAGAGTAATTACTTTGATACACACGCTCAGGCTGTGGCATTAGTTAGAACTTTGACCCTGGCGTTGAAGGTAGAGGAAACTCAAGGAAGAATTAGCGACCATGGGAATGGTATCAAACCATTGCTACCTAAAATTGAAATTCCGCATTTTTCAGGAAAGGAAGAGATGTGGCAATCATTCTTTGAATTGTTCAGTTCATTAGTACATGATAATGCCACACTTCCAGAAATTCAGAAATTTCATTACTTAAAATCTATTTTGCAGGGACCACCCCTTCAACTTATAAGAGAACTCCCCTTAACAGGAGAAAACTATAACATTGCTATAGAGCTTCTTAAAGGCCGTTATGGCAACGAAAAATTATGCCTACAGAGGCATATTCAAGCCTTATTTAACCTGCCCGCATTGCGAGCTGACAACTTGTCAACACTGCGAGCCTTAAGTGACACGGTCCAACTACACGTCAGAGCATTGGCACGGTTGAATCAACCGGTCGAGCATTGGGATCTATTCTTAGTTCACTTGGTTACTTCTAAATTTGATTCATCAACCTTAAAGGCATGGGAGAGGGAACTAACAAATGACACTTCATATACCTATGGCTCATTGCTTACGTTTATAAATAATAGATGTCAGGTTTTATCAGCCGTAGCCTGTCATATGTCAGGAAGTGCAGATAACAAATCTAATATTGTGAAGCCAGTCGGTACTAAAATAAACAAATCTGCTGTCTTTACTGTTCAACATAATTCAACAGATTGTATTCTCTGTAAAGCGCCTCACAGGTTATATTCCTGCGTTGCCTTTAAAGCCCTTTCTACCGACGAAAGACGCAAATTAATAGCTCAAAAAAGATATTGCTACAACTGTCTGTCAGCTAGGCATATGGTGCCTGATTGCGTATCTAAAAATACTTGCTCCCATTGCAAGGCTCAACATCATACCTTGCTTCATAGGTTTGAAAAGCCACGTCAGGCTCCTTCCCCTGGATGTTCTAAAGATACATCCCCAGGAGCCAATGCGCAATCTTATACTCAGAGCTCTAGCTCTATTCGTAGGTCCCAGGTGCTACTATCAACCGTGTTATTAAAAGTTCAAGATTCCTCTGGTAGATGGCTTGAAGCACGTGCCTTATTGGATAATGCCGCCACCCATGACTTCATAAGTGAGCGTCTCATTAAGAAACTTGGTCTTCCCAAGCAACCTACATTAATTCAGGTTACCGGTATTAACAATAGCAATGGTAAATCTTTGCATTTTGTTCGTGTTCACATCAAAGATGCTGTTAATTGTAACACAACATTTCAGTTGAATTGTCTTGCCATTGATACTATTGGCAGTAATACCCCTAGTACTTCTTTTGAAATTAGAAATTGGCAATTTCCTCATAACATTCAGTTGGCAGATCCAACATTTAATACGAGCGCTCCAGTAGACATACTTCTCAGTGCCCAAGTATTTTGGCAATGTCTCCTTAGCTCTAAGGTTAAAATATCACCAGGAGTGTTTGTTCATCATACCAAGCTAGGTTGGTTAGTAACGGGTCAGGTCCCTCGTAAGTCGTTTCAAAATTTCTCACAATGTCATTTTGTCAATACAAGTCTCGATTACAACTTAGAAAGATTTTGGAAAATCGAAACTATAGATTCAGTTTCACCTTCCTCAGTTGAAAATGAAATGTGTGAAAAACTGTTTCGCGAAACAACCAAACGCAATTCAGAGGGTAGATTTGTCGTAACAATGCCCCGAGTGGATAATCCACCTCTTTTATTTGAAACACACCCTAGGGCTCTTAGAGTACTCTATGCTGTGGAAAGCAAATTTAAACGTGACCCTGTTGTTAAAACTCAATACTCCACATTTATGGAGGAATATGAGGCACTCGATCACATGGAGGTTGTTACCAAGAAAGATGATGCTTCTTATACCCCATCTGAAGTCATTTACCTCAATCATCATCCTGTTTGGAAGAATGAAACTTTAATGGAAAACATAAGAGTGGTCTTTAATGGCTCTGCATTGGATGCCAATGGAACTTCTCTGAATGACACATTATTATCAGGCCCTCCTATTCAATCTGACATTTCTTCTGTTTTGATGAATTTTCGCTTGTTCCCTATCGCAGTGATATCTGATATCAAGCAGATGTATAGACAGATTTTGGTCGATCAACAACAGCGCGACCTTCAGAGAATTCTTTGGCGCGACGAGCCTACTAAACCCGTCAAGATTTTTCGGCTAAAAACATTAACCTATGGACTAAAGCCTTCTGCTTTTTTAGCCATACGTACGTTGAAATTACTTGCTGAACAGGATGGCCCGTTGTATTCTCCTAAGGCTTCTGAAGTGTTAAAATCATCATTTTACGTTGACGATTTTCTTCATTCATTTGAGTCAGTATCTGAAGCACTGCAAGTCTCTAAAGATTTGACAGCTTTGCTTTTGGGAGGCGGATTTTCCTTGTGCAAGTGGAACTCTAATTCGGAAGAATTTCTTTCTAAATTTCCATTAACTTCAGTCTATAACGACTCAGTAGAGCTTCTTCATGAAAATAATTCTATCAAAACTCTAGGCATCTATTGGAGTCCTCAAAAGGATTTTTTCTTTTTCAAAATTAATCTCAGTGACATCAAACCGCAAACTAAGCGGCAAATTTTGTCTGAGATTGCAAAGATATTTGATCCTCTCCAATTTTTGGCGCCAATCATCGTCACAGCAAAGCTTTTCATGCAAGACCTTTGGTCCTTGAAAACTGGTTGGGATGAACCAGTTCCATCAGAGTTGCAAAAAAATTGGATTTCTTATAGAAATAGTTTGGAAGATCTTTCTAATGTTATTATCCCGCGAGTGATTATTCCCTTTCCCTCCTGTGGAAGATATGAACTTCACATCTTTGCCGATAGCTCATTGAAAGCTTATGGATGTTGTGCGTATATTGTTTGCCGTAATTTTGTCCAGTCATATTTCTTTTCCAATTTAATTTGCGCTAAGTCGAAGGTGGCCCCTCTTAAATCTTTATCCTTGCCACGACTGGAACTTTGTGCTGCTCTTATGGCGGTTGAATTATCGGTCAAAATCCGTCAATCTTTGAAAATCCGATTTATTAAAACTTACTTTTGGAGTGACTCAGCCATCACGTTGGCATGGATTGCCAAACCTCCCTCGCATTGGCAGGTGTTTGTAGCTAATAGAGTGTCCAAAATTCAACAATTGTCTAACCTTGAACAATGGCATCATGTATCTGGCAAGGAGAACCCTGCAGATGTCATTTCTCGGGGATGTTCCCCTCTTATGTTGGCTAACCTGACATTATACTGGCACGGTCCCTGTTGGCTTCTGCAAGAACCTTCCGCTTGGCCAAATTTTCCTCTTCCGGAGTTATCAGACTTGCCGGATTCTGGTAAGATTACTGGATCTTCTCTTCTCGTTTCCGACTCTCCCCTTCTCTTGCAGCGATATTCCTCTTTCCATAAATTGGTGAGGGTTATGGCTTATCTCCTTCGATGGAAATATTTTGTGGTAGAACAACCTCTTTTTCCTAAGCCATATTTAACCCTTTCTGAATTAGGTTTAGCCACTACAAAAATCTTATGGCTTACTCAACAAGAAATATTCTCTGAAGAATGCCAGGTGTTGTCCCAAGGTCAATCCCTTAAGAAATCGAGTAGGCTTTCCTCACTCGCCCCTTTTTTGGATACTGATGGTTTACTAAGAGTAGGAGGACGTTTATCTTTGGCTGATCTTTCTGAGGATAAAAAACATCCAATTATTCTTCCCTCAAAGCATCATGTCACTTCCTTAATCATTCGTCAGTATCATTACCAGCATCTTCATGCTGGAACTCGTACATTACTTTCTATCATTCGTGAAAGGTATTGGCCCATAAACGGAGTCCATGAAGTTACCTCTGTTATCCGGAAGTGCATTCCATGTTTTAAATCCAACCCTAAAGTTACCGCTCAGCTCATGGGTGATCTTCCCAACTTTAGATCCGCGCCTGCTAGACCCTTTACCTTTACGGGGGTGGATTATTCCGGGCCTTTTGTTTACAGAAGAAATTCTCCTGAGGCCAAAAAATGTATTTCTGGAAAACTCTATATTTCGCTGTTTGTATGTATGGTCACCGGAGCAGTTCACTTAAAACTAGTTACCAACGCCTCTACTGCTTACTTTTTGGCAGCTTTTGCCAGATTTTCTGCTCGCAGAGGTCTTCCTTCAGAAGTATTCTCAGACAATGCTAAAAATTTTATCGGAGCTTCTGAGCAAATTAAGAGAGCTCTTACTCAAAATTCAGCGCTGGAAAGGATTACTGATTATGCTCACCAGAGAAATTTCAAGTGGCACTTCATCCCCCTTATGCACCTCATCAAGGTGGGCGGTGGGAGTCTTGTGTGAAACTCACCAAGAAGCACCTTAGACGTGTTTGTGGCCACACCCCCCTTTCTCATGAAGAGTTTAATTCCTTAATCATTTTTATTGAGGGCATAATTAATTCTCGTCCTTTATCACCCTTATCTAATGATCCTTCAGATCTTCTGCCATTAACGCCAGGCCATTTTCTTATCGGTGGTCCTTTGACTGCCTCTCCCCCTTTGTTATATTCTAATTCTCAATCTTCTTTAGCCATTTCTTGGTGCAAAATTGAAGGTTTGCGCAACAATTTTTGGCGCCGCTGGAGGTTGGAATACCTCGGTTTGCTTCAGCAGCGTGGTAAATGGCGTGTTTCCTGCTCTAACCTTCAGGTTGGGAACTTGGTCCTTTTGAAAGACCCTAGTCCCCCTCTTGTCTGGAATTTGGGTAGGGTTGTTGAGTGCTTTCCTGGCAGAGATGGTAGGATTCGAGTGGTAAAACTGCAGACGTCTGCTGGCCATTTTCTCAGGCCAATCACTATGATTGCTCCTTTGCCACGCGAGGCCTAACTTCTGCGCTTTCTTACTGCAATTTTTTCTCGCCCCTCCCAGCATGTTCGCTTTTGCGAATGTTTTTTTGTAGGCTATGTTTCCCGCACGGTTTGAAACACACGTTCAATTATTCTGCTTCATTATTTTTTTCGTTATAATTGCAGTATGAACGCGGTGTTCTGATTATTTATTTAACTTATGTTTCATTTGAATTGTTGTTCTTTATTATTCTTGTCAACTCACCTTTTTTCTGAAGTGTCTTTCTAGACGCACCATACTGTCACACCTTTTCATGAGGTACTGTGCTCACCTCAGCGGCAACCCTTGCAACGTGCATGGGGCTGTGCGTTGATTGGCTGTTTGACACCCCTCCTTCATTCTGGAATGTTCGGCTGCTGTCGTCATTTCCACTATATATTCTCCGCCTCGCCGTCCTGCGGCCTGTCTACATCTACCTGCCTGAACCAGTCTGACCACGGCTGCCTGCCTGCCCACTAACAGGCCCTTCTTGGGAAGGCCCTGTTAGTAAACATCGTGTGGCTGAAACCTTGCCAAGTGGCATGCTTCATCGCTCGGACTCTGTCATGCTAGGCGAGGCATGAGTCAACGACCTTCATCTCAGCAACTCAGTCAGCCCGCTAGCCCACTACAACACGGCGATGAGAAACTATAACTGCTTGTAATCCGCCAAACAGATCATTACCAAGAGGTCTGTTCCTGCGGGGTACACTTCGCCAAAGGAGTCACCATCTATCTTTCTCGGAAGGCATGCCGAGACATCTTAGAGGAAGCCTTTGTTTGGATTACGACCCGCTCCCTGCGGGCCAAATACTAAGTATAAAAGTATCAAATCATTGGTAACGCGAACTTCATTCACTTGGTCAACACATTCTTCAAGGCTAAGCCTTTTCTTGCTTCTTGCTTGGTTTTTGGATATTTTTCTTGAAAATACTCTTTAATCGCCTTTTATAAGGCCTTTTTATGCATTTTTATTGTAATTCCTATTTATTCTGAGTTTCCTGGATAAACATTGCATTTTTAATTACCTTCCTTTAATTATTATTCAAAATGAAAATATTTGTTATTGATTCAAAAATCAAATAAATGTATTAAACCTTAGTTATCAATGTTTGGTCTCTTCCTCGTCGCTCTATTTAAATTCCAGTGTGTGCCCGAAACCTAATCCTCTATTTCCCAGTTGGGGTGCTATTCAATCACCCCTTTCCACTGGTGGAAGCAATGCGTTCTGTAGCGACGTTCTTACTTGAACTTTTGATGTCTAATATGCATGACACCACTTTACATTTTGATGAACACGTAATCACACGCCCAACCCAAATGAGCTGCACTATAACACGCCTCTTTACATTGCCACGTGCTGTACCTTACTGTGTAAATAAATTATAAATTGCATAGTGTAAGCTTACTAAGCAGGTAAATTGCTGTGGCTTGTCGCCTTATAATCTTTACATCACAAACTATTAGAAGAATGCTGCTCGCCGTTCTTGCCATTAGCCCAAGGAGTGAGATCTCTCATTGCCCACCGGTGTTTTACATCATACTTGGCAAAGCTAAACAAAATATTAACCGATTTATGATAAGTTAATGGCTGAAAATATTATCTAATTAACGTTGAACGTTGTAAAGTACAACACAATTTCCCGGTTAAGATAATATCATAGCCTAATCAATTCCTCGTCAATATTTAATTCAAGACTGACAAATTTCAAAATTGGGAGGCAACATTAAAAAAATGGCAGTGACAGTAATAATATCTGTCATTAAAAACAATCAAATCTAGTCATAGTCTCCCACAATGCCCAATGCCTTGGCTTCCAGAACCTACTTGGGAATATCTTATCAATTTACCCTTATTTTCAACAATTATTTATTAAATAATTGACCCTACATTTGGTTTACGGGGACTAGAGATAACGTTTGGAGTGGCACATTGTTAAAGCTCAATGCGCATTGTTGTCAACAGAACGCTGCCAGCTACTTCACCAGGGACGATGCCGAGGCTGTGAATAGCTTGATTTTTGATTGGATTGCTCCTGAATCTCCAGGCTCTCAAGTTGTTTTCAAGTAAGTGATATGAGGTTTCAGTTTCCAACAATACATACTTGTTATTGTGAATTCTAAAATTTTAGTTCAAGTAGACGCAGAATATGTTCGTGAATTTTGACAATTGCGACCTTTGTAGCAGTAATCAATATGTTTTTAATTATACAGTATCTTTACGCTTCTCAACTGGAAGTTAAACAATCAAACTTACTGTATTTTAAAACTCAGTAATTTTTCTATGTTTATGCCGTGTCTTGTGTGGGGAGCACCAAGCTGGCTCATCAGCGGGCTCTTGGTGTCTGTGCTCTGACCCCCACTGGAGTAGCGAACTGCGCGCTACCTCCCTTATTATGAAGCGCACCTGCAGCTCTTAACTGCGAGAACTAAAAGCTCAAGCAGCCTTAACCGCCCTGTGGCTTCCAAAAAGATGGTATATTGTCTTCCACGGCCAGTGAATTAAAACTCAGATTTTTTTCTCTCTCGCAGTAAAGAGGCGAAGGTTCGTTTCATAAAGAGCATGGTAGCACGCAGTTCGCTACTCCTGTGGGGGTCCGGGCACAGACATCAAGAGCCCGCTGATGAACCAGCTTGGTGTCCTAGGCGAAACCCCACACAAGACACGGCACAAACCTAAAAAAAAATGCTGAGTTTCAATTAACTGGCCGTGAAAGCCGATATACCAACATTTTACTGTATTTTTAGCCTATTTTCAATTTTGAAAAAAATAGGCTTATGAGATCACCTTTTGTCCGTGTGTGTGTGCGCGCGTGTGTGTGTGTGTGTGTGTGTGTGAGGTGTGTGTGTGTGTGTCCTCCTAATAAAATCTAAACGGCTGGAGCGATTTCAATGAAACTCGGTAAGTTCATAGCACTATTCCCGGCGACCTCGACCGTGCCCTTCAAATTTTGTTACGTGTCACCAATCCAACATGGCGGCTGTGCGAAATATTTCACTAGCATTCAATATCTCCAAAACTATTACCGATATCGCCCTGAAATTGTGTTCGGTGATAAAGGGCACTACTAGAAGTTCACCTATGAGACTTTCAAAAACCTGATGACTACAAAACCAACATGGCGGTCAAGTGAATTTGAGACTTTTAAATAGACATTTCTCGCGATTTAACTATCCAAACGTAATGAAACTTGGTACAGCAAATGTTTATACACATTGTAATGCACTGGAGTCTAATTTAGTTCAATTGTTTACATAACCTCAAAATGGCGGCTGTGCGAAATATTTCACTGACATTCTATATCTCCGAAACTATTACAGATATCAACATGCAACTTTGTACGGTGATAAAGGGTACTGATACAAGTTTACCTATGCATATTTCATAAACCTGTAAAGTTCAAAACGAACATGGCGACCAAGCGAATTTGAAATATTTGAATATACTTTTCTCGTGATTTAACTCTCTGAGTGCAGTGAAATATGGTACAGTAAATGATTTTGCAGATTGTAATTCACTGCCATCTAATTTAATTCAATTGTTTACATAACCTCAAGATGGTGGCTGTACGAAATTTTAAATTTAAGTTTTTATTCTTGTGTCGTAATCATGCGATCGAAGTGAAAGTTTGAATAATGAAGCTAGGCAATAATTGTCCTTGAATGGTACATAACTCTATGGCCTATGCATATAACAATCCTAAATGGCGAGCTTCCGAAATATTTAGACGGTTCTCAATATCTATGAATCTTTTACAGCAACCAAACTGAATTTCTTTATGTTCCAAGACACTATGAACATATGTTCACCTATAGGACTTGCAGTAACCTGGTGAGCACAAATACAACATGGCGGCGACGTGAAGTATAAATATTTAAATGGACGTTTCTCGCGAATTAACTATCCGAGTGCCGTAAAACGTTGCACGTTAAATGCTTATACAAATGTTGATCCACTGGCATGTAATTTATTTCAATTGTTTGCATAATCACAATATGGCTGGTGTGCGTACTTTTAAAATCTCGTTTTTACTTCTTGTGTTCTAATCATGCGATTGAAGTTTGAATACCACACGTACACAATAATCTTAATGTAATAGTACAAAAATAAAAATCCATCCTGGCGACCATATGAAATATTTAGACGGTTCTCAATATCTACGAATCTGTTACAGCAATTAAACTGAAATTTTGTATGTTGATAGAGACAATTAACATGAGCAGGATATATGAAAATAGGCTGTATAGTTCTTCACGGAACTACTTGTTCTGTTTCAGGGCTTCGTTCGCCATGACCTACACTGAATTTTGGGATCCCTTCAATTCGACGAGTGTTACAATTATTGTGAGTATTATTCTCTTTCTTTTATTGTTGCTGCTTCTTTATGGGTCGAGAACACCACGATCATAAACTTCATGTACTGTACAATGGATCTTCAGGATGATCTTATTTCACAGTTGTTTATTACTGTGTTGGAGGACTCCCTACCTACTTGGATACACTTATTACGGTTCTCTCAATACTGAACAAAATATAATGAGAACATTGATAACCAGCTGACATATAGTTTCTAGCATTCATTGCTATCACCTCTGAGATCCATGTTCAGTTAGCAGCTCCTCCAAGGGATATACATTACTTCTGGTCTGAGTGGTGGAAATGGGGTACAGACAGCCTTGTGGAGCAGAACTGAGAAGATTCCTACCTCAGCCATTTTTTTTTCTTTCGTGTGACCTCCTGAGAGGCAGAGTGCAGGTCTTTCTAGTCGACACCCGTGGGCGACCTGCGCGTCGGGATGAGAGATGGAATGGATGAAGGCGAATGAAACTGGGCAAGGATGTGAAAGGAAGCAGCCGTGGCCTGTCAGAAGGTACCGTCCCAGCATTTGCCTGGTGTTGAAAATGGGAAACCACGGAAAACCATTTCAAGGGCGACCGACGGTGGGGCTCGAACCCACGCGTCTACCGAGTCAGCAGAGAGCTTGGCCCCATGACCTAACACTGCGCTTTAGCCAGCGTAGCCACTGCTGTCGGTACCTCAGCCATGATTTATAGCCTATGGTTAAACATGGCAGAAGACTACAACCGTCTGCTATTCATTACAAATACACACACTAGCCGAGTCGTCTCAATGACACCGATTCCATACACAAGTAGGCTACACGGAGCTGATGATCAGGATATCACAAGCCCCTAAATCAATCAACAACAAATCCAACTCTGTTTGTAAGGACAAATGGATACCCTCGTAACCCTGGCTTCAGTTTAGATGTGGCACATAGGGCATGTTGTATTTACAGTAGTCAATCATTCTACAACTGATTTGTCTCATAAGGTCACACATTGCCATGATGAAGTTATATATAAGGTAGTCTAATTTAAACAGTATGCCTTCCTTCGGAGGGGAAGTAAAGCCGGCGAGCCCATGTCATTGATTTATGGCATTTAAAAGAACCTTCCACTAACTAAACTTGTGTGAAGCTAAACTTGTAGGTTAGGTTTGATTAATGCTCTTAAGTTCCAACGTTCGTCGCCAGGCGCTGGTTGCGATGGCATCTAGTAGTAGCGAAGTTCAGAGCTAGGTGTTGTGGACGGTAGCATTTGGTAGCGAAAGTAGGAACTACTTGAAATTATCGTCTGCAGTCCTTACTTAAATTAAAAACAGATAACACACGAATACAGTCATCACAATTAACACCGGTTATCAGACAGGTTTTACACACACCCAAAGTTCACGGGGCTACATGTAGTCCAGTCAAATTAGGATATTTTGGGGGCAGAGTGGGGCTCGAAGGTCCCCTTTTAAGTTTTTTGCGCATAACATAAGAACGGTGCGTCGCACAGAAATTTGTATACGCATTGAACTTAAAGGCAATTAAATGCCCTACAAAATGGTATATTAATATTTATATCTGTGTGTTACCGTATGCAAGATACGAGCCGGTGAACATGAAAAATTTGCAGAAAAATATGTAGCGCCGGACATTTCTCGTCAAACATGCCCTTCCAAACCGTTTGACAGCCATTTGACAGGAAATTTGTGAGAAAGGAAGTTGTAGAGATTTATATTTACTTCAAGAATATATTTACCTATGCTAATTTATCATCGATCAGTCAAACATTTGAGTGTTTTGACGTTTCGGCGTCGGTTTCGAGATTCCGCTAGTCAACTGCTCATTATTTTACGTCCGGTTTCAACGGCTTTAACTCTCTGCATCACGTTATTTATTGACTATGTAAACATAAATGGTATTACATTTATTAACCATATAACTAGAAACATATGCCTAGAAAGTATACATACATATGCACGTAGTGGCTTATATAGGACTATGTTTCGGGGGGGGGGGGGGAGCCCAAAATTTCGGAAAACAATTCATTTTTAGCCTACTTTTCACATTTTGCAAAAATGAGGAAAAAGTAGACTAATGAGATCGGGCAAATGTGTGTCTGTCTGTCTGTCCTTCTGTCTGTCTGTCTGGCTGGCTGTGTGTGTGACCCCCTCTATCAACTCCTAAACGGCTGCTGCAATCGAAAAAAAATTTGGTAGGAGTAAAGATCTATACTTGAATATCTCACGGCCATATTTGAAAATGATGTCAGTCTACCAACTGCTGAAAAATCGCAATTGAATTTTGAGCTCCATGTGGGATATCCTGGGAGGTATGAATGGGCGCTATTTCAAAACTGGCACACGTATAGATAATAATATTGCAGTTTAATTTCCAGGAGGTCATACATGGCAGTGTTGCCAAAATGATGATAAGCCTGCTGATAGGTCAAAATTTTAAATGTATATAACTTCTACACTATCAATTGGATTTCAACCAATTTTCGTATGTGATATATGTACATAAACAGATATGACTGAGCGTATTCTTAAGAGGCACCAGGGCTGCCAACTGTTAATAAATGCTCTCAATATTTTTTATCCAAATACCCATATATCAGAAAGTATGCAAGCCGACAGCTTTAAACTATGCATGACATTCTATATTAATTTGCAATAACTTATATACGTCAGTGCTACCAACATGATTTTAAGCCTGCTGAGAGGTCCAACTTTAAATACACGTAACTTCTATACTATCATTTGGATTTCAACCAAATTTCGTGTGTGCTATGTGTACCATAACAGATATGACTATGCCGATACCTAAGAGTAACCAGGGCTGCCAACTGTTAATAAATACTGTATCTATTTTTGTTACCCTAATATCAATATATCAGAAAGTATGCAAGCCAATAGCTCTAAACTTTGCACACGTACAGTACCTGGCATTCTAGATTAATTTGGAGTAATTAATATACGTCAGTGCTGCCAACATGATTCTAAACCTGCTGATAGGTCCAATTTTAAAATACATGTAACTTCTATACTAACGAATGGATTTCATTCAAAATTGAAACAATAATAGATCATATAATTTCAGATTATATCTGACCAATACATGTATGTCATTGTTGCCAACATGATATTACGAGCGCTGTTAGATCCAATGTTTAACTGCATGTAACGTCCATGCTATCCATTGGACTTCAACCAAATTTTGTATTCTGTACCTTAAGAGATGGAACTAAGAATATATTCAGTCACCGGGGCTGCCAACTGTAGTTCTCTATTAGGCTACATTATGCCAGGTATACAGTATTTCGAACTAATTACAAATTTCGATATTACCAACTTAATTTCGTCATCATTCTAGATAGATCCATATAGATTAATCATTGGCATGAAACTTAAATTTTAAGAAAAGTAGACTCTTTAGTTCGTCACGGAACTTCTTGTTATGGGAATGAAAACATGATCATGATCTGATAATTTACAGTCGATCCCATCGGAGTATATATATGTTCTGGACAGTTAGTTATTTTTCGTTGTATAGATTATATTTAAAAACAAATTAATAGTTACTAGCTGAACCCGGCATGCGTTGCAACGCCAATTAGATAAAGTGTTGGCGTTGTAATTTTGTTACATGAAGTGCTTTCGGATACACAATTCTTTTTATCAATTTCCGCTAACTGCCTCCAAACTATCGTAAAATGGATTAACTAATTTAGAAACATTCGTGGGAATGTCCACAGTAACTCACCAAAGTTCCATTGCAATCGGATGAATGGCATATGAATACCTACGGAATTTCATTTATACGATTCGTGTGCTGTCACTCATTTGTTGAAACAACTCGTTCGCTACATACTGTGAAATGGATTTACTAAGTTAGAAACCTACACGTAAGTGCACACAACAACTCATCAAAGTTTCATCACAATCGATGATTGGTATATGAACGCATACAGGATTTTGTTGAAACGCTTCAAGCGTCGTCACTCATTTGTTGCATCTACTCGTTCGCTAAATATTGTAAAATGGATTTACTAAGTCGAAACCCTTCCCTGGCGTGTACACAATAACTCATCAACGTCTCATCGCTGTCGGATGAATGGTGTATGAACGCATACAGGACATTGTTGTAACGATTCGCGTGCCGTCGCCCATTAGATGAATCTACTCGTGCACTACCTATTATAAAATGCATGTACTAAGCCTGAAACCTTCCCTGGAGTGTACTCAACGATTCACCAAACTTTCATCGCAATCGGATGAATGGTATATGGACGCATGTGGGAATTTTTTGAAACGAATCGCAAGCAATTTTGTTGAAGCTACTCGCGCGCTATCTATTGTAAATTGGGTTTACTATACCTATAACTTTCCCGGGAGTGTGCAAAAAAACTCACCAAAATTTGATCGCAATCGGATGAATTATGTATGAACGTAACGCCATCACTCATTTGTTTAAACTACTCGCGCACTATCTGAGATACATGCCATTGAGTCTTAGCCCTCAACATAGGATAGGTAGTGCTGGGCACAAGAATAAGTTGTCTGAAGTAACAGTAGGGCACAAGGCTCTCTGCGCCCTAGGTGGTAATAATCGGCCTTTGTAAACTTTACTACATATATCTGGTCCCTTCTAACATCGGTATTGTTTTAGATCCCTTATTTGGGGGTGGATCTAAAAGGGAGAGTTGTTGTACTAATTTATAAGGTGGTGCCTAAAAGGGTAGCTTCCCTTGTCAGGGTAAGCTGACCAGTGTAGTGTGTTGTGGTGTGCTAGGAACTAGGGGGCGTTCCTATAAATAATGTGGTAGTGTTTGAAGGGATGGGACTCACTGCACAGGGTCGCTGTGCTGGTCGCTTAGCTCAGCTGACTGCTTATTATGTAACTGACTCTGTTCGTATCAGCCGAGTGGCACGCGCTGCTTGTTGGCAGCCGAGCCGGCTCGGGGAACACAAAGGTACCTGAGTTAGCGATATTAGACTACCGTCTGTCACGTCTTTACGTGACGGGAATAAGGAAGGGCGTTGGGATGTAAAGAGGCGTATAAACAGTAATGCTAGTGTAGAGTGTGGACCAAGTGTTTTATTGGTCTGTGATTCTGAGTGTGAGTCCCTTGTAGGGAATGGAATTATGTTCACAATGTATTACAAGTTGTGGGTTACGGGTTACATAAGTAGGAACTCTGAACACGATTGACTGACTCACCTCGGTTGACACCAGCGTAGCCTCGGGCCGTCTCGATGAAGCACTGACAATGGAGAGATCCTTTGACCTCATTAGGATGCCTTCTTATACCCTCTGGCGCTATGTTGTCAGCAATGTGTTGGCCCAGTTACTTGTATGTAGGTATGTGTAACCATTGCGCAAGGACTGGGCTGCTTTTAGAGTGGTAAGCTGTCCCCGCTAAGTTTTATGGATGTTGGGCCGGCTTTCCAAGGGTTGCCATTTAGGGGATTTAGCCAGATGCCGGGGGGATGGACTCCAAGGGGTGCATACCCCTGGGAGGCTGTACAAGAGTCTTCCTTCATTTGTTCGCGTCCTCGCGAACGGGAACGGAACTGGAAGTTGGGATGTTGACGTAGTGGTCCTTGAAACCCCCTCGTATCTCCTGGTGGCGTCGTATCGAAGTGTGGGTGTGAGGTCAGCCCGTGTTCAGAGGGGAGGGTTATGGGATTTACAGATATATGTATACATTGACATTGTGAAAAAACAAACAAAAAAAATTGACATTGCGAAAGATTTGATTAACATTGGGAAAAAATTGACATTTGAGAAAAATTTAACATTAAAATAAATTCGACATGTAAAAAAAAATTGCCCTTGCTATTGCTGGCATATTGCTAGTTTAAAAAAAAACATGGTTTCTGATGGTGATGTGTTACATAGCTGTGCAGGGAGGAAAAACCCAGGGCCGAACGGATGATGGCGTCGTCCGCCCTATCTTAGGGAAAAAGTGCTCCCTGCAATAAGAAAGGTAGAAGAAAATAGAAAAATGGGTGTTCCAGGGTATAATTTAAGGGAAATATTCAAAAGACGTTTATTGGTTTGGGAAAAAACGGAACACCCTGACAAATGGGGAAGTTAGAAGAAGGAAAAATGAAAGAAAACAAATCATACACATTATGTACATTGGCATCTTGATAAACAAACAAAAATATATAGCGTTTAATGTACTATGTTTCGATTCTGACATTTAGGAATATTGTCGCTTTCCAGTGGAATAATTGTATGAAGTTTATCCTTAAAAATTATAAATTACAATGACCTTATGTCTAGTGGAATAATTGTATAAAGTTTATCCTTAAAAATTATAAATTACAATGACCTTATGTCTAGTGGAATAATTGTATAAAGTTTATCCTTAAAAATTATAAATTACAATGACCTTATGTCTACTTAATCGCGCTAATCCCTTATAATTATAGTTTTTGTGAGGTACCTCGCGTGCACGCTACCCGTCTGTACGTACGCTTGCCGTCTCACGGCTGCTCCTGTACGGCCACTTCTTGGTACGGTATAGTGGTCGTACCGCTTGCGTGTATTCTTAATACTTAATCTGTGAAGCATCCTCTGTGGGTGAATGCTTTCACACTTGACAATGAGAGTCACTGCCACAAATCGGTTGCGCCCTCATTGTCGTAATATGCGTCGCATTTTGACGCTTTATGTGTTTATATTTTAGTTGATCTGCCAGTAAGCCTGGTACCCCACAGGCACCAGTCCTGCTGTGCAGATTTATTTTGGAGTGTGTAGCTGAAAAAGAAAAATGTGGTGAGTGTTTGCGAGTGTGTCGGGATTAGTGCAAGTTGACGTATATAAAATAAAAAAAAATAGTACACAATCATGGCATGCCGTAAATAATATGCCACTGCTATATGGTAGTGAAATTACTGTCACCAGTTTCCTGTATCTGGTGACGATGCCTGTGAAAAAATGGCGAGGTTTAGAAAAAACATATTAGTATGACATATTCTCTATGTCGCTTCCTGTGTCATAGTTTTTTACTGGTTGAAGCTCTTCTTTCTCTGAAAAAAAATAGCATGATTAATGTTAATTAGCTGCAAGACCGGGCTTACCCTATACGGTGCCGTAATGCCGTAAATAATATGTAGTTGGTCTTACCCCGGTAGCGGAATTGTGGTTACCGGGTGCCGATATATTCCACTTTGATTATGCCTATTGTACTATATTATATATTATCCTATATTATAGTGTATTGTCGGACTTACCCTGGTGCCGGGTTTGGCGGTCATCAGGAGCCGACCGGCGTTACTTAATACTATCTAACTTAATTATGGTCTAATAATAAAAAAAAACTATTACTAAGCCGAGAGGGTTGCCTTAATCTATTGCCGAAATGTGCTGCGCCATACCTGGCAACAGCGGTGAATAAATTTGCTTAATCCTAGGTTGCGTGTCAAATGCAACCGTCTTACAACTAAATTTGGCCTAGGACGATCGCCTGGGGCAATTAAATCCCCAGGACACCACCCGCACGAGCCCCAGAAACACCGGTTGTCTCTAGGGTCGCTAGATTCCGTCCCCTTAACTCTAGGTGTCGACGTCTATTACTAGTACTAATCTATTCGCAGGCGGCTTACGGTGCCACTAAGCTAACCGTTTCGCCCGCTGTAACTTCCTTGTTCATGACTGTTTGCTGTTCCGATTTAACGTAGTTGAGCCGCCCACTTGGCTCCTGTGAGGTGCGCGCACTGCCCCTCTCTTAATGCCCTCTGGTTGCCCGTTGCGTCGCCATTTATGTGGGCATTGGACAGTGTGGTCCAATGGCATAATATTGTCTTCGCCTTAATCGGCCGTCGCAATCTGCTTTTCGCAGTGATATTTGCCTCTATGGGCCGCCGTAGTATGCTTTTCGCATTGATATATGATTTTGCCGCTATGGGCCGCAGTAATATGTATTTCGCAGTTATCTGCCACTCCAACGCATAGGAGTTTTGCTTCCCGCTATGGAAGCCGTGCCTACTTAAATTTAAACTTAACTAGAAGTCTAGTCATAATGGGGTCGTCTCTAGGGATAGTTCCCGAGGCCGGCGGTGAGTGAGCTATTTCTCCCGCCATTCTCAGAAAGTCTCCCTGCAGGTCTTGGCCTCGACGACCGTGGCACAAAGTGGGTGTAGCATCCCTTCCTCCCAGGGGCGGTTTATGCGCACCTAGGATTCCAGAGCTTGCCCGACCAGGCCGCGAATGCTTTGACCTTACGTAGTTCGTCTGTTTGGTCTAGTCAGTGATTTGATGAGCCAACTGGGGTAAGGGTCCACATCGCCTTCCCCAGCTCTGCTCCAGTGTGGTCCCTCCGACCTTCGGCTTACACCGTTGTCAACCATCAGATCGTATCAGATTCCTTTGTAAGAGAAAAAAAATGTGTCGTAACCTGTGTAAATGGTTCAATCTCTGTGTAAAATGTAAAATACTTCCAGTGTTGCGGGGTTGGAGATCTTCTAAGTACATAGGCTACTTCTGGCCTACCATCGCTATGTCAGCTTCCCAGCAATAATGCTTTCTTTACCTTAATGGAGGTGTTAGTAGGGTCTGTAATGTCAGGTACCCTGTTATTAGGATTTGGGGGTAATTATTTGTTGAGTGGGCTTAAAGTATGGTAGGAAGGGTTTGCGCACCTTTGGGTTCCACGTTAGTGGTGGCCTGAAACCGGTGATGCCACTGGGATGCTTCTATAGTGAGTGGAGTGGGGAGGTAATTCCCGGGATTGCAAAAATACGAAAATTCATGCAGGTTTGATATTAAAATCCCTGATAAATGGATGGGATTCTCATGCATGTGTCTGGATATGAAGTTTCTGCCTCCATGTACGGATAGGTGTAGGGTGGGCATAATACCAATATGTTCCTCTCATGCGGGAGTGTTTAAGTACTAAAGAATGGTTAGTATATATCTATGGCCTCCTCTCTCATTTGGAGAGGCGCATTATGCTTCTTTAATGTTTGCTGAGCCACCCCTAATACTCGGGTGGTGCAACGTGGCTCAAGGCGTAGCATGCCTGCTCTTTAGACGCATGAAGTCCATCAACCCCTTGTGTGTATTTTGTAATGTAGTGTAGCTGTTTTTGGTCGTGTAGATGTGTTTGCGTTGTTTATGGTGGGCGTGAGAAGGTTATGGGAAGGGAGTAAGGTGGTACGCTGGTAGCCTGTTCTCCTGTCATCCTCCCTTGGTCCATGTTGGCTGTCTATCCGCGCCTTGGGATAGTAGAGCTGCATGACCTAATCTGGTCGGCCATTTGCAGTGTAGATGTGGCCAGTGGTCGTAGTGCGACTGGTCATGTGCTAGTCATCTGTAATGACTCCTATGCCTTACGAGCGATAAGAGAAGTTATTAGGGGGGAGATCTTGTCTGTGTTTGCTCCTAATTGTTGAGTGCGAGTGCGTGTGTGTGCCTATGTACCGCTACACCACGCGGACGGTTGGTCTGTTGCAGGCCAAGTCGTAATATGTATCGCCTGTGTGGGCAGAAGGCGCCCGTGGCTTACCAACGTCTTTGCGAACGTGCCCTTGAGGCCCAAGATAAGTTCCGCTGTGTCACGTCTTGTCCATTGCCAAATGTTTTTGCAGTGTGGAAAAAAAAAATGTATGGTGTTATAATTGTTATGTGTGTGTAATTTCACGGTCACGGGCGATACGCAATAGTGTCTCGTCACCGCAGTATTGCAGTGTGAATAGTCTGCAGTCAGCAATTGGTATGTGTTTTTTCTGCACGTATGCAAGTGTGGTCATTGTTTTGGATTCCTAGCGGCTTAATGTAGCAATTCGCCCTAGTTAGGTAATGACGTCGTGTGGCCATTGTTCCCTAAGACTTGTGTCTTGTGAAATTTTCCTACCTGTGTCTGTGAAATGTATCCTGTATGCCTGGTGTAATTCGAAATTTTATGTCTGGTTTTTTTTTTGGTGGGAGGAAATGTAGTATTCCCTGTTCATGCATTTTTGTGGGCCAATTTCGGTGTGGTTGGGAGCCTGGATAACTGCTCCTCCTTGTGTCTAAATTTTTTACTGGAACTCAGACCCGTGACCTTATGTCATTCTCTGTGTTTTATGTTTGCGTTGTGTTCCAGGGCTTGGGGCTGTCCCAGTGTGGTTTTTGCTTGTGTTCCGTGTACCAAAAATACCATTGGATAGTTAGTTTTTGGTACGCGTGTGGTGTGTGGTCATGGGTTCGAATCCGGTTGTCTGTAAAGACTTGGTGTGATCATTTCCGTGCCGCATAAAATATGGCACGTTCCCGTGGATGTACAATGCGCAAATGAAAGCATGCATACCTGTGTAGAGTTTGTATGTTTTTGATTTCCCCTCGTAGTGTAATTTTGGAAGATATAGGGTCTCTAAATCGGGCGTGAATGATGTGTTGATTTCTGTCCAGTAGGCTTTGGCTCGGCTTGTCTGTGTCGAGCAGTCTTGCTCATTGAGGAGTATGTTACTGCTGATACGACGGTGTTGAATTACGATGTTGTGTGCTTTCATTTGTTTCATGCTCTGCCCACGTCCTAGTTTTCTGCACGTGTGTGTGTGTGAACCTGATTGCTGTCTATAGTGATTGCTAGCAGTGCCTCTCTCATTGTAGAAAAAAAAAACTTGTGGTTTAATATGACCGTTGATCTGTAGCTTATGCGCCACGGGATTTCCGTTTTACTTGGAATCCAAACCACAGGCCATGGCATTTCACTTCGGAAATCTCATATGCGTTGGCCGTACTGTAGAAAAACCTTCCATTGACTACATTTGTGTCCCCAAATTTTGCGTTAACTGTATCGTGGTTCAAGTATGTTCTTTATCCCTGGAGAAAATGTCGTTGTACGCGAGTGTGTCTGGTCCGCTAGTCGCGTGATTGGTGACCAGATGCCAGAGGCGATTGTATTGTTTTTCGTTTATGACCCGCTGTTAGTGGGACTGTCCCAATTTGTCTTAGCTTTCCCATTATTCTATTCTAGAACTGGATATCTACTCAACCTTATATTCCTGGTATTCAGAAGGTTGCGGGTTTGGAGACCGTCTTTTACCCAGAGTAATTGTTTCCGGCACCATGAAGGTTGTGTCTCCGGGACAGTTCTGGTGAGTGTTAGGATCGTATCCCGGTTCGGTCAGTGGGCTATTTCTTGGCCCTCTTTTCACGCCTGCCCGTGGGATTACTTCCTTTCCTTTTGGCAGTATTTCCGCCTTTACGTGTACCTATGTATTAAATATGTATATTTGTTTAACTTGGCCACCTTCCTTTCATCGGGCCTAATGCCTGCGTCATAATAGAAAAAAAAATGAGCTATGCCCCGCTCTGGATTAAGAGAGCACTTTGAAAGAAAATAATAGCAGGTGGCGATAGTCTCTAAAAATTATGTCGTGAACACTATAAAAAATGTTAAAAAAAATGTGCTTGGGACCTGAGTGTAGTATTTACCATTTTGGTAACGTGAGTACTACCGTAAACTGGTTACGTCTCAGGGTAATCTACCGACACTGTCTAGTACACATTAGGAAGGCCATTGCAAGACGTAATTGATACACTTGTATCCACGTCACGAGCAAAGCCAGTGCACTATGGGAGTCAAAATTGCCCTTCAAAGTAATTGTACTTCACCACAATGACAGTGTCTCGTCCCGGTGTGCAATTGGGCTTTTCAGTTGGCTAAAGCACACCTCACCAAATTTTTGAAGTTAGCTTGAGAGTCTTAATTCCTGCCACACTTACGGCTTTCGCCCGCAACAGGAGAATCTATCAAACTGTGGAACCCTAACATAGAACGTTGAGTCATTTCTACTTAGAAAGACTCACTTAAGCTTTATGCTGTGATTTTATGCTTAAGTTGTGTTCAAAATATCTCTTTTTCGGCCTGAAGCCTGCTTGGCTTCCACTTGGCTTAGCATATTAGAGACTTTACGTTATGGCGTTAATCACTTCGCCCAATAACCATTGATGGCCTGAGAGGAAAATGCCATGGTTCCGAAAAAAAAACCAGGAAGGATTTAGAATTGTTCCTTCTAATTTGGCTATATTGCACTGTATATACATAAAATAAGAAAGAAAAATATGCGATTTTATGTTTATTATGTACTTGTTGGACCATTTTCTTATCGCCCCCGTGTGAAAGAACTTATGTGGCCTATAATGTTGGTGTTAGCGATGTTAGTTTATTTCTGTGGCCCTGGTGGAAGTCGTTATCCTCTTTCGAGCTTCAGTGCTCAGAAAGGTGAAGGGTTTTGCTCTGTTATTAGATGATAGGCCTCTGGAATCCACTGGGGTGTTCCTTTGCTACCTTCCGGCGGAATTTCTAGCAAAGTAAGCTTTGGCCTACTTCCACCGTAGCGCGTGTCTATAGGTTTAAATGTACCTGTATTCGAGGGCCTAATTGCGCTTGGCGCTGCCCTAGTAGATTTTACGGGAGTGTGGATATATTTGACTGCGTGGTTTTGTGGGGTAGGTGAGAACACCTTTCCTAATCCCCGTGTACTGTGTGGTAATGCCCGGTCAAAATGTTCGTGCGTATATCGTGCATCCTGAGGGACTAATACCGGTGTTCGCCTTTGTTCTGGCAAATTTGCCCTTTGAACTGGCGGTAAAGGTCGCTTAATGGCTTGTGTCCGGCCTAGCAATGTGGTGGCGTGTAGTCTGACCGCTTTTCGGCCTGTGGCCACGGCCGACTCCTGCCAATGTGTTAGCCTATCTGTGTACGTGTATGTAGGCTTTATGTACCGTAGGGCGGGCTCTACGTCGTCTGCCCATGACGTGGTTACGTCCCTTTGTTTCCTTGTCATATCGTGTGTGTTTAATGGTCCTGGCTTCAACTCCCTCTCGTCCCTTTGTTCCGAGGGGATTGTTCTAGGCTCTGCCCCTCGGTTTGGCAAAATTGCCTTCCGATCCGGAGCTGAAGGACGTGTGTATGTGTTAGGTTTATTCTGCAGTAAGTTGGAGCCTAACCTGGCCGTCTTCTTGACTGTGGCCACGGCGAACTCCTTCCATTGTGTGGCAGTACGTGGCGAGAGGGACATCCTCGCAAATTGTCGAGTCAGCGTATCCACGCTTATGTCCTCTCTCGGGTGGGCTGATGGCCCTAACATGAACTCAAAAATGGCCTTATTGGCTTGTAGCTCACGGTATTTGTCCCAAATTTGGGTGTACTGCCTTATTGAGGCTCATGGCCTGCTTGCAAATTACTGTATTAATGTATTAATGTTTCTGTGCTCTGTATTGTTTTGTGGCCGCTAGTTGGAGAAGCGCTTGGACGCGAATTAGCTCCTTGTATTGGGCGTGTAAACTTGTGTAGTGCACCCTCATGCTCTCGAGGGTTGCATTATCTATTACGGGACCATGTGTGGTGATTAATTGTTGGTATATTCTGTTTCTTTGTATATGGAACCTATTGAGGTGTTTATGTGTGTGATTCAAGTGCTTATGTACGCATCTTAATCGCGCTGCCCTACCTTCTGACAGAGTGTACGGTTGTTTGCCCTGTATTGCCCCGATTTTTGTTTGGAGTGCCCGTATTTGTGTTTGCCGCCTTTGTATGTGCCTCTGGCATCTGAACAATAATGTTAATAATATTGGCGTACCCCTATTGCCTCTATGGCTTGCAATCTCTGCATGAGGTGCCATTCTGACTGAAGTGTATGGGCCTACAATAAGAATAATAATAAAAAAAAATCTGTGCGTGTTTGACAGTGTATTCTTATATTTCTTTGATTCTGTATGGGGCTAGGGGGCTGGTTTATTAAGAATTTCCCCTGTGTAGCTAGTTTGGAGCACACAAAAAAAAATGGTGCTTTTTGTCTGGGGGAAAAATTTTCTCACTATTTGCTTGGCTTTTTGCGGTACGGAAGGGGTCGTTTTAACTACGAGGGCTCGTTGGTTGAGTCCCTTTTCTCTATGCGTAGTACCCCGCCTCCACCAGTGTTTTAGATCCCTTATTTGGGGGTGGATCTAAAAGGGAGAGTTGTTGTACTAATTTATAAGGTGGTGCCTAAAAGGGTAGCTTCCCTTGTCAGGGTAAGCTGACCAGTGTAGTGTGTTGTGGTGTGCTAGGAACTAGGGGGCGTTCCTATAAATAATGTGGTAGTGTTTGAAGGGATGGGACTCACTGCACAGGGTCGCTGTGCTGGTCGCTTAGCTCAGCTGACTGCTTATTATGTAACTGACTCTGTTCGTATCAGCCGAGTGGCACGCGCTGCTTGTTGGCAGCCGAGCCGGCTCGGGGAACACAAAGGTACCTGAGTTAGCGATATTAGACTACCGTCTGTCACGTCTTTACCTGACGGGAATAAGGAAGGGCGTTGGGATGTAAAGAGGCGTATAAACAGTAATGCTAGTGTAGAGTGTGGACCAAGTGTTTTATTGGTCTGTGATTCTGAGTGTGAGTCCCTTGTAGGGAATGGAATTATGTTCACAATGTATTACAAGTTGTGGGTTACGGGTTACATAAGTAGGAACTCTGAACACGATTGACTGACTCACCTCGGTTGACACCAGCGTAGCCTCGGGCCGTCTCGATGAAGCACTGACAATGGAGAGATCCTTTGACCTCATTAGGATGCCTTCTTATACCCTCTGGCGCTATGTTGTCAGCAATGTGTTGGCCCAGTTACTTGTATGTAGGTATGTGTAACCATTGCGCAAGGACTGGGCTGCTTTTAGAGTGGTAAGCTGTCCCCGCTAAGTTTTATGGATGTTGGGCCGGCTTTCCAAGGGTTGCCATTTAGGGGATTTAGCCAGATGCCGGGGGGATGGACTCCAAGGGGTGCATACCCCTGGGAGGCTGTACAGTATGTAGGCCTATTGGTATATTACCTTAACATCTGTACAGGAAAGTACCTCCAGACCAAATCTACATAGCCTAAATTTGGCGATTTGGTTACAATGAACACAAAGGAGGACATGTGTTTACTTGAATCACTGGATCAGGAGCAGGAAGAGTCCTGGACAAAAAGTGTTATGGAGTGTTTCTGGAATATTTCCGTAGTAAAAATACTTCCTTCATTCTCTTAACATAAAATGCTTAAACTTTCTGTATTTAATGGTGTTTTCTTTATGTTTCAGGCCTAGAGGAAGAGTGCTGGAGCGTTTTGTGTTCGGATGATCCTGCCGTGTTTAATTCCAGTTATTGGATCGTCATCTGCAGCAGAAGATGCTGTTACTTTTAGAAAAACCCACTTACATAAGCATTCTTCAATAAGATAGGAGAAAACGTCTGAACTTCATTCTGATTACTAAAGCTTGGTACAGCATTAAACTTATTTGACATTACAAAGCATTAAGCTGCCCCTCGGTAAGGACAGTTTCTAGTTTCCCACCAGCATTGAAGCATAACACGACCTAACAAAGCCCTCTTATGCCTTTGACATGTTGGTTGTGTGAAGCTTGTTTTACGCGATAAAATAATCAAACCGAATCTAGTTACTAAAATACATTATTATTTTGTGGTTCATGTATAGCATTACGTAAATTGGTAGTTTTTTATATCAATCAACATAATTGCTCTTCAGTCGGTCAACACAAGGGTGTCCAAATAGATTGGGCGGAAAGTGATTATTTTATCACCCTATTATCTGCAAGATATGTTACAAGAATTATTTATGCATTAACACAATTCTTAAAAAAATGGTGGGGTTTAATTGGATGATATATTTCGCTCGTCAAGTGAGCATCATCAGGCAACAATAAAAAATGACTTCTATCATTTCAATATTTTTTGTTTGTATTTAAGAAAAAAAACGTGCATGTTTGGATGTTTTACTTCTATTAAAAAAATTAGTTTGTCATAATACGTCTCATATGTTTGTAGTACCCTCTCACACCATTCCCTCTGTCATTCCTATCTGCTCCCGGTGCCTTTAGTTTCTTTGGATCCATACATAGAAAGCGATCAGAGCACATTAAATTTGCATATGATGACGTTAAATAAGTAAATAAATAAATAAATGAATAACCCCTACTGTGCCCAACTTTAGGAATGGGTATTCCAAGTTTCAGACACCTAGATATCAAGGGAAAGGCTGTAGCCGCTTTTGAAAGTTCAGATATTTGAATATCGCGCTACATTGCTTCGAGAAGCATTTAGAAGAATTTTACCGATAGTTGGATGTCAAGTGACGTAGCGAGTAATAGCAGAGGCGGAGGCTATTTATTGATTAAATAGTTAACTATGGAGTAGAGACTTGAGACTGGGATCAGATTACTGGCACGGCCAAATGAAAGAGAATGCAATTAGTATCAAGTAAATCGGACCAGGGATTCAAGAGATATGAGGATTTCTAGATATCAGGTGATGACGCGTGACCCTGACCGTTTTGAATAAAAGCCAGCTGGAGCAGGCATAGTCAGCTCATTCTAACACAAGCACTTGGCAAGCAAGTTGCGTCTACGCTGAGCCAAGGCACATGGTTGCCGTATCTACGCAGAAGTTCTTTTCAAATCGTGATAGTCACGAGAAGTGCTGCGCTTCGAGTTGAAACTTAGTAAGTTTCTGGTGAGGAGAATCACTGAGGTGATTGTTTTTCTACAGACATTGGTGGAAATATTTATATTTCTAAAAGGACATATGCTAGACTTTGTCTAGAAAATAGTATTTTGTCACAGTCCAGTAGTAACTTAATACTTGGATGTTTAAATCCATTTCAAGTCAGTTTTCATTTTTGTAACTAGTTAACCACTTCGATCTGTCAGTACATTGAAGACTAGTCTATAACGGTGGCGTTCATTAGTCTACGCAAGGGAAACTGCAGGTTGCTTAACGCATGGCAGATGGTGATATTAATAAACCATGCCCAGGGAACGATCTTCAGAACAGCCGTTATTTGCTTAGACTGTCAATGTTTTTCTTGTACTGATGAGATTACAGTGAGTTATGTTACAACTGACATATCTAAGAAGAGATCACTTAGATCTGACCCTATTCAAACAAACTGTTATGGCTTTGATAGAAGCCCATATTAAAATGGAACCACAGTTTATTCAAACGTCGAAAGATACTACCACTATGTCTGACTAGACGATTTGTGGGTCTACAATGGCGGCCGATACAAGGATTATTAGTGCTTGTCCGGTAGGGCATGTCTATGGATAAATCTGGTATAGACCAGGTTTACTACGCTTCAAGACCATCAAGAAATGTAAGCCACATTTGAATTATATTATGCCTAGCTAATTGGAACAAACTATTTTTTCTGCAGATGACCAACACATTTTTTTCGTCGTATTTAAAGCTTGCAATGATTTACGCAAGACTTGTTAGAGTTATTCTGAGCATTTTCAGCACTCAGAACAGTTTAGGATCGATGACCGAGCATTTCGAAGATTTATTTGAATTTTTCATATTTTAAGGAAACCACGGAAAACCCCCGATGTAACTGTAAAAGTTAAATTTATTTTTGTTGAGGCATGGATATTTTTTCCCATATTCGAAGGTTCGAACATGTGGATTCTCACATAATGAGATGATAATTAAACACATTTAAAATGATATAAATAATAATAATAATAATAATCCACTAATAATAATAATAATTTTTATTATTTTTCTAAATAATTCTTGGATATTAAATTTTCTAATAATCATATGTATTGAGAAAGAGCCTATGAAGTAGTTTAATCATTTCTAGTCTGGAACAGGAGATTTTCCGAAGGAGAGTGGTTAGCGCAAGCCCGCATTCAACCAACATTTCAGTTCTGGTTGAACAGTTGATATTTTCAATGAGCAAAGTATATTTTTCAGATAACACGGAGAGGCATGAAACGGGAAGCAAATGATATTTGTATCAAATAGGATATTTTTGTATTTATATAAAATCATGACGTAAATACACTCGAAAGTGAGATAAAGCTTTTCAGAAGTATGGTAAATTCACGGGTTGAACTGAATGGTAAAATAAAATAAACTTGTCAGTTTATTAATCTTCCAGTGTTGATAACAAGCAGAGGCTTGATTTATTGTATAAATTTTGGGAAGATAATTTATGTGTGTGGAGTAGTTGAAATGCCATTCCCAGGTGCGCATGTTAAGTCGCAGGAATGAAGAGGTTTTTTCGAGCATCAAACAAATAGCAGGTTCGATGGCTCAGGTTTATAGTAGGAGTATTGGAGCCACACATTTCGTCGTATGAATAACCCGAAGGTTATTTCTTTGAAACCATCAGTTCTTATTTCAACCTTGTTTACGAATTCCATTTAGACTTTGATTTTGCTAGAACCCGGATTTGTCATGATAGTAGTTTATTCTTCTTCAGAGGAAGACCTTTGCCGTTGTTGTTGTAATATTGTGTTCTTACACAAATAGTAGAATGGGCCACTGCCAATTAAAAATAATTCTTTAACCACGAATAATTTGAAGGATATTTTCAATCCTAGTGCCATGAACTAAATGAATTTATTATAAAACTACAATTCTAATTTCCGCATTCTGTCGAAGAATTGCAAGTTGTGAAAGTTACTAGAAATGGCCATAAATATAAATATTTTTATAATAATGATTCCAAGTGGAAAATATAATAGTTGAATGGTTCAACCATTTATTGATCAAGTTGATGATTCAGAAATCATATATTTTGTTTGGAACTTGAAGTTCATAATCGAGTCACTTCTCGAATGTTTAATGTCAGAAGAACAATTAATTGTTGTTGTGCTTCGCACAAGTTCTTCCATGCTATGCTCAATGGTCAAATACTTTTCAGATGTTATTAATATGTGTTAATAATTTGTGTTGCTACAATGATGATAATAATATTTTCGACGATATACACACATCAAAAAAAGTTTTGCATCACCTCGGTTCCAAGAGTTCCGGAACCGTTAAATACAAAGGGAATAGAGATCAACACAAACAACATTTCAGCTCGTTTTATTGCTCATGAGACCCACACATTGCATGTTGTACCATCACACAGCTAGACTTTCAGCATTTGTGGTCCAGATTGCAGTACACACCACTACCTCTAATACCCAGTAGCACGTCCTCTTGCATTGATGCATGCCTGTATTCGCCGTGGCATACTATCCACAAGTTCATCAAGACACTGTTGGTCCAAATTGTCCCACTCCTCAACGACAATTCGGCGTAAATCTCTCAGAGTGGTTGGTGGGTCAAGACGTCCATAAACAGCCCTTTTCAACATATCCCAGGCATGTTCGATAGGGTTCATGTCTGGCGAACATGCTGGCCACTGTAGTCGAGCGATGTCGTTATCTTGAAGGAACGCATTCACAAGATGTGCACGATGAGGTCGAGAATTGTCGTCCATGAAGACAAATGCCTCTCCAATATTCTGCCGATATGGTTGCACTATGGGTCGGAGGATGTCATTCAGGTATCGTAAAGCCGTTTCGGAGCCTTCCATGACCACCAGTGGCGTACGTCGGCCCCACATAATGCCACCCCAAAACATCAGGGAACCACCACCTTGCTGCACTCGCTGGACAGTGTGTCTAAGACGTTCAGCCTGACCAGGGTTCCTCCAAACACGTCTCCGACGATTGTCTGGTTGAAGGCATATGCGACACTCATCGGTGAAGAGAACGTGATGCCAATTCCGTGGGGTCCATTCAGCATGTTGTTGGGCCCATCTGTACCGCGCTGCATGGTGTCGGGGTTGCAAAGCTGGACCTCGCCATGGACGTCGGGAGTGAAGTTGCGCATCATGCAGCCTATTGCGCACAGTTTGAGTTGAAACACGACGTCCTGTGGCTGAACGAAACGCATTATTCAACATGGTGGCATTGCTGTCAGGGTTCCTCCGAGCGGCAATCCGTAAGTAGCGGTCATCCACTACAGTAGTAGCCCTTGGGCGGCCTGAGCGAGGCCTGTCATCGACAGTTCCTGTATCTCTGTACCTCCTCCATGTCCGAACAACATCGCTTTGGTTCACTCTGAGACGCCTGGAAACTTCCCTTGTTGAGAGCCCTTCTTGACACAAAGTAACAATGCGGACGCGATCGAACTGCGGTATTGACCTTCTAGGCATGGTAGAACTACAGACAACATGAGCAGCGTACCTTCGTCCTGGTGGAATGACTGGAACTGATCGGCTGTCGTACCCCCTCCGTCTAATAGGCCCTGCTCATGCATGGTTGTTTACATCTTTGAGCAGTTTTAGTGACATCTATGAACAGTCAAAGGGACTGTATCTTGGATACAATATACACAGTCAACGTCTATATGCCGGAGATCTGGGAACCGAGGTGATGCAAAACTTTTTTTGATGTGTGTATTTTTGAAACTGGAAAACAAGTGAAAGTTTAAGAAATTCTATAAACATTTATTCTACGAGTGTTAATATCATGTAAATAGTCAAACAGTGATCTACGTTATTTCCAGTATAGACAATTAACTTTGAACTGGAATTAAATATTAATAATTTTGGAACACAGTCCACAGGACTATTAATCGGACTTGTGTTATCCAAAAAGATTGTCAAATGTGTTTGGAAGATTTCTGTATATTGTGTGTAAATAAGGGTGTGGATCGCCACACGTGGATGATGCTGCTTTGAGCATCTTTACAGTCATTTTAACTTTAAAATAAACTGAGATAATTTTACCAGATGTGTCATACCCAATTAAATCTCCTTCTATCCTTATTGTTGCATTGAGCCAAAAATCAGCAAAGCATTTTTTTTAATTTGATGTCGTTTTTGCGATTTGCTTTAACCCATCTGGCGCTCCGGGATATTTTGATTCTCGTGCTGACTGATTATTGGTAAAATGCATATGTGGTCGTGCGGACTCCGGTCTAAACGGGCACATAAAATAAGATAGAGAGAGAAATGGTTTCGAACGTGGGTCCCGATTTAGACATGGTCAATCGCATGCCGATTTGAAATTGTGATAATTTTTATAGAAATATTTTGGGAGTTGAGAGATGTCTGGTTTGGATGAATAAATTAGTAGGAAACCCAATTAGTGGGGAAACTTAAAAATTTAACTTGATTAATAATTAGAATGGGTTTGATTATTTTGATAATGGCTCAACCATTAGGGCGTCAAGTAAATTCAGTAGTAAACGTTCGATGACTGGATATACACATTATTAGAATCCAGGTGGAGGATATTTGAGAACTTGCATATTTTTCTTGTGATATTATGGTAAATGTAATTCGTAAAAGTAAAGAATTTTGTTTTTCCATCACGTCGACATTAGGACAAATCTCATTTTATTATAGTGTTCCAATTAGCTATTCATATTTCTTGTTCTAGTTATAAGCTTGTGTTTGCCACTGTTGTATACCCCTAAGTTTTGAATAATAATTGAAAATTATGGAAGAAATGATGAGGATGATGAGGAGTTTGGAGGAGATTTCAAAAGAGGCTGGACTGCGTGTAGCAGCCATTATGAAAGAAAATACTGAGGCTTTGGAAAAGAAACTTAAAGAAAATTCTGATAAACTTAAAGAAAGTTTAAACGATAAACTTAAAGAAAATTCTGATTCTTTAGAAAATAAACTCAAAGAAAATTCTGATTCTTTAGAAAATAAACTTAGAGAAAATTTGAATGATAAACTTAGAGAAAGTTCTGATTCTTTAAAAGGTAACTTAAAAGAAAGTTTAGAGGATAAACTCAAAGAAAATTCCGATTTGTTAGAAAGCAGGTTAAAAGATAACTTAAAGGAAAATTTAAATAGTAAATTTAATTCAATGGAAAGTAAATTTAAAGAGAATTCTGAAATTTTGAAAATGACACTTGAAAGTAAAATGAATAAATTATGCGAAAAAACACATGAGCTCGAAACTTCATTAGCTACTAACGCTAGTTTAATGGACGATAAATTTCGCGATGCCGATCTTCGATCCCAAAGCTTAGCTGATAGGATAGAACATGGTCTTAGGAAAGTTGGTGAAGACATGGTCAACCTGGAAGTCAGAGTGAAGAAGGAGAGTAACGAGATGGGAATTCTAGTTGTTCAACGTTTAACGGAACAATTCAAAGAACTTGTCATGGGAGAAATAAGAGAAGGTGTGATTAATGAATTGCAAACTGAAATCAAAACCACAGTTGTCAATGAAATTAAAGACACACTCAAGCTGGAGAATCAAGAGGGAATCAAGGAGATTAGGGAATCTTTGTCATCCCATATTGAAGTAATTGCCAAAGATATCCAAGCAACTCAGAAGGACATATCAGATATGACAGGGTCATTGAAAAGTCATGAGGCTGTTATGAACCAGATATCCATTGATGTTAAGGACAATTGTAAAGAAACTGAAGCAATTAAGAAGATGGCAGAAGAAAACCAGAAGGAACTTGAGGTTATGAAAAGTCAAATAAAGGATGAGAAACAGTCTGATCATCTGTTGAAAATGCCAAATGTAAGGGGAAAGGAACAGATACAGATAAATCTAGGAGCAGCTAGAGAGACTGATAGACAGGATGAGGTCAGGACAGTATTTCAATCCAACCCCATAACTGTATTTAAGAATATAGAAGACAAGCCTTCTAAATTTTCAGGGCGAGATTCTGTAACACCCGTGGAATTTTTGAGAGAAGCAGGTGATTACCTGAAAGATTCTAAGATCCCTAAAGAAAGACAGATCCGAGTGATAGGGAAGTTCTTGGAAGGTCCTGCACTTCTGTGGTTCAGAGCATTTAGATCCACTCTACCCACTTTTGAGGAGTTTTCTCGTGGGCTATTGAAGAAGTTTTGGTCCCCGGAAACCCAACAGCAAGTTAGAGCAGAGTTATATTCGAAGAGATTCTCGACGTCACAACCTACTCGATACTCTACGTACTTTTCTGGACAGCTGTCTAAACTTCAACATTTAGATCCGCCGATGCCAGATAACGAGTTGATTACTGCATTGATACGTCAATTTCCAGCAGACGTCCAGAGGACTTTGATCGCTGCTGATATCTATAATATGGAACAATTTGATGAAGTATTACAGAAGCTGGATCATACAAACGCTCAATTCTTCCATCAGAAGGGAGTAAAGAATAACAACGCTGTGTATGCTGTTATGGCTGATAGTTATTCTCAGACACCTCGAGAGATTCGAGAGGAGCGAGAAGAGAAATCGCCGAGGGAAGATTCCAATAAAGGAGGATGGAACCAGTAAAGTAACAGATACAGTTACAAACCATATGCGAGACCGGATGGTGGTAATCGATACAATACTCGATGGAGAAGACCACGAGATAGTCAAGGAAGGTACCAGGAAAGAAGATATTATGGTAGAAACAACTATAATAACAGAGGGAATGTAGATACTCGTCAGTCCAATGAAGAGTTTAACAAGGACACAAGGAAAAATTTGGAAGCAAGACACCAAGATAACTTGCAATTTTTGGAGCAGAGGCCCAACGAACCAGGTCCATCGGGAACACAACAATCCCGGGGGAATGGTAATGAAAAAAAAAACAAAAAACTTCGAATTCACAGTAGAAGATAGAATTTTGAATACTTTCACTTCCAGAATTATTAAATGGCAAGCAGAGGATGATGATTTAATTCAACAGAATGACGAACGAAAAGAAATGGGTACCAGAATTAGAATGCCAATCATTTCATGCGAAGTATTTGGTATGCCTGTCGATACTTTGATCGATACTGGGGCTATGCTTTGTCTGGTGAGTGAGAAGCTTTATATTCTGTGGAAGCTCAAAGAGAATTTAGAGGAAATTCCAGTATCAGGAATTAAGATCCAAGGAATAATACCCAATAAAATATCTCTGTGTAAAACACAATTATACTTATGTATTAAGATTGGAGGACATGATTTCCGACATGTATTTGTTGTAATGAAGGACATGGCTTTTGACATGATATTGGGAGCAGATTTCATTCAGAAATATCAAGCAGTGATAGATATGAAGACAGAGACGATTAGATTCAAGAATACCGAAGAGATTAACTTCGAGGGAAAAGAAGAGGAAGACATCGAGGGAGATGCTCAATGGTCTCTGATTTTTCATGAAGCTGAAGGAAGAGAAGTCTATACTGAGAAGGAGTCCCCAGAGCTAGGGAAAATTTTGGAAGATTATCACGATATTTTCGATATTAAGCCTGGTGAAATTGAAGATTTTGAATATTGTGGAAGTAAACAATAATGGAAGCTATGAAGTAGCGAATACACGAACTGGTAACATCGTGGGAACTTACAATGCATCGAATTTGAGGATTTATTATTCAAGAACCAGATGATTTAATGTGTAGATAGGAAAAATAAAAATTTTTCAATTTTTATTTTTTGCTAGGTGTGGGGTGGATGTGCCCAACTCTAGGAATGGGTATTCCAAGTTTCAGACACCTAGATATCAAGGGAAAGGCTGTAGCCGCTTTTGAAAGTTCAGATATTTGAATATCGCGCTACATTGCTTCGAGAAGCATTTAGAAGAATTTTACCGATAGTTGGATGTCAAGTGACGTAGCGAGTAATAGCAGAGGTGGAGGCTATTTATTGATTAAATAGTTAACTATGGAGTAGAGACTTGAGACTGGGATCAGATTACTGGCACGGCCAAATGAAAGAGAATGCAATTAGTATCAAGTAAATCGGACCAGGGATTCAAGAGATATGAGGATTTCTAGATATCAGGTGATGACGCGTGACCCTGACCGTTTTGAATAAAAGCCAGCTGGAGCAGGCATAGTCAGCTCATTCTAACACAAGCACTTGGCAAGCAAGTTGCGTCTACGCTGAGCCAAGGCACATGGTTGCCGTATCTACGCAGAAGTTCTTTTCAAATCGTGATAGTCACGAGAAGTGCTGCGCTTCGAGTTGAAACTTAGTAAGTTTCTGGTGAGGAGAATCACTGAGGTGATTGTTTTTCTACAGACATTGGTGGAAATATTTATATTTCTAAAAGGACATATGCTAGACTTTGTCTAGAAAATAGTATTTTGTCACAGTCCAGTAGTAACTTAATACTTGGATGTTTAAATCCATTTCAAGTCAGTTTTCATTTTTGTAACTAGTTAACCACTTCGATCTGTCAGTACATTGAAGACTAGTCTATAACGGTGGCGTTCATTAGTCTACGCAAGGGAAACTGCAGGTTGCTTAACGCATGGCAGATGGTGATATTAATAAACCATGCCCAGGGAACGATCTTCAGAACAGCCGTTAATTGCTTAGACTGTCAATGTTTTTCTTGTACTGATGAGATTACAGTGAGTTATGTTACAACTGACACATCTAAGAAGAGATCACTTAGATCTGACCCTATTCAAACAAACTGTTATGGCTTTGATAGAAGCCCATATTAAAATGGAACCACAGTTTATTCAAACGTCGAAAGATACTACCACTATGTCTGACTAGACGATTTGTGGGTCTACAATGGCGGCCGATACAAGGATTATACGTGCTTGTCCGATAGGGCATGTCTATGGATAAATCTGGTATAGACCAGGTTTACTACGCTTCAAGACCATCAAGAAATGTAAGCCACATTTGAATTATATTATGCCTAGCTGATTGGAACAAACTATTTTTTCTGCAGATGACCAACACATTTTTTTTTTTCGTCGTATTTAAAGCTTGCAATGATTTACGCAAGACTTGTTAGAGTTATTCTGAGCATTTTCAGCACTCAGAACAGTTTAGGATCGATGACCGAGCATTTCGAAGATTTATTTGAATTTTTCATATTTTAAGGAAACCACGGAAAACCCCCGATGTAACTGTAAAAGTTAAATTTATTTTTGTTGAGGCATGGATATTTTTTCCCATATTCGAAGGTTCGAACATGTGGATTCTCGCATAATGAGATGATAATTAAACACATTTAAAATGATATAAATAATAATAATAATAATAATAATCCACTAATAATAATAATAATTTTTATTATTTTTCTAAATAATTCTTGGATATTAAATTTTCTAATAATCATATGTATTGAGAAAGAGCCTATGAAGTAGTTTATTCATTTCTAGTCTGGAACAGGAGATTTTCCGAAGGAGAGTGGTTAGCGCAAGCCCGCATTCAACCAACATTTCAGTTCTGGTTGAACAGTTGATATTTGCAATGAGCAAAGTATATTTTTCAGATAACACGGAGAGGCATGAAACGGGAAGCAAATGATATTTGTATCAAATAGGATATTTTTGTATTTATATAAAATCATGACGTAAATACACTCGAAAGTGAGATAAAGCTTTTCAGAAGTATGGTAAATTCACGGGTTGAACTGAATGGTAAAATAAAATAAACTTGTCAGTTTATTAATCTTCCAGTGTTGATAACAAGCAGAGGCTTGATTTATTGTATAAATTTTGGGAAGATAATTTATGTGTGTGGAGTAGTTGAAATGCCATTCCCAGGTGCGCATGTTAAGTCGCAGGAATGAAGAGGTTTTTTCGAGCATCAATCAAATAGCAGGTTCGATGGCTCAGGTTTATAGTAGGAGTATTGGAGCCACACATTTCGTCATATGAATAACCCGAAGGTTATTTCTTTGAAACCATCAGTTCTTATTTCAACCTTGTTTACGAATTCCATATAGACTTTGATTTTGCTAGAACCCGGATTTGTCATGATAGTAGTTTATTCTTCTTCAGAGGAAGACCTTTGCCGTTGTTGTTGTAATATTGTGTTCTTACACAAATAGTAGAATGGGCCACTGCCAATTAAAAATAATTCTTTAACCACGAATAATTTGAAGGATATTTTCAATCCTAGTGCCATGAACTAAATGAATTTATTATAAAACTACAATTCTAATTTCCGCATTCTGTCGAAGAATTGCAAGTTGTGAAAGTTACTAGAAATGGCCATAAATATAAATATTTTTATAATAATGATTCCAAGTGGAAAATATAATAGTTGAATGGTTCAACCATTTATTGATCAAGTTGATGATTCAGAAATCATATATTTTGTTTGGAACTTGAAGTTCATAATCGAGTCACTTCTCGAATGTTTAATGTCAGAAGAACAATTAATTGTTGTTGTGCTTCGCACAAGTTCTTCGATGCTATGCTCAATGGTCAAATACTTTTCAGATGTTATTAATATGTGTTAATAATTTGTGTTGCTACAATGATGATAATAATATTTTCGACGATATATTTTTGAAACTGGAAAACAAGTGAAAGTTTAAGAAATTCTATAAACATTTATTCTACGAGTGTTAATATCATGTAAATAGTCAAACAGTGATCTACGTTATTTCCAGTATAGACAATTAACTTTGAACTGGAATTAAATATTAATAATTTTGGAACACAGTCCACAGGACTATTAATCGGACTTGTGTTATCCAAAAAGATTGTCAAATGTGTTTGGAAGATTTCTGTATATTGTGTGTAAATAAGGGTGTGGATCGCCACACGTGGATGCTGCTGCTTTGAGCATCTTTACAGTCATTTTAACTTTAAAATAAACTGAGATAATTTTACCAGATGTGTCATACCCAATTAAATCTCCTTCTATCCTTATTGTTGCATTGAGCCAAAAATCAGCAAAGCATTTTTTTTAATTTGATGTCGTTTTTGCGATTTGCTTTAACCCATCTGGCGCTCCGGGATATTTTGATTCTCGTGCTGACTGATTATTGGTAAAATGCATATGTGGTCGTGCGGACTCCGGTCTAAACGGGCACACTACGTCAGGCAATATCCAATTTCACTGTTTTGTTGTTGTTACATTAAGAGACTTGGGATTTTGAGTTCATCAGCACTACCTACTTGGGAGTGCAATATGTGTAATCTGTCTGATAAACGCTGTTAATGTATTGAGTGTACTAGTGGGCGAGTGCACTTCTAGTTAGCGCTAGGACCTTTCCACGTTTCACTGAGCTCAGATCATTGAATCGGTAGGAGATACCATGTAAATATTTGAAAATTCGTTTGATTACCATGTTGGTTTTTGATCATCGGGCTTTTGAAAGTGACAAAGTTGAACGTATATTAGTATTCTTTATCGCCATATGAAATTGCAAATTGATAGCCATAGCCTAATAGTTTTGGGTGATTTGAATGCCGGTGAAATATTTCGACGGCCGCCATGTTGGGTTGGTGAAAAATATTACGGTCAAAGTCATCGGAGGGAGTGGTAAGTTCTTACCACGTTTCATTGAAATTTAATAATTTTATAATAGATGTCCAGTCAAACCCCTCAATGCTGTACACGTCAAGTACCATCACATTAGTTCAGGTTATCCTCAGGTGTCTCCATATCCCGAGAACAAGTCAGGGACGAGGACATACTCTGGGAACTGAAGTGCGTAAGTAGTTCTATGCGGTGCGTTATAGAAATTCCTGTCACTCTCGTAATCTCAAGGAATACTTAACTTTGAATACATCTCTTCGCATTTTAGACTATTTTTAGCCCAGGAATTTTAGTCTAAAACCGGTCAAAACCTTGATTTTTTTTTAGTAAAGATGAAAATTGGTACAATTGCCCTATTTGATGTTCTTAACAATATATTAAAAGTCCCCGGTCTTCCCGTGTCGGCTTCCTGGATTTCCAGCCGTTTGAACTCCAGGAATGCTGGAGAAGTAGGTGGTGTCGGTGGAATGCGCATTGTAAGCGAACGATTGTGCTTACAGTGCTCTAACATGGCTCAAATTAAAGGATAAAAAAAGCTATAAGTTAATTCATGAGTTGGCATGTTAGCGATACTTCCGGTCTAACAGGAAACGAAAAAAGCCGCGAAATTAAGAAAAAAGTGCTACTTTTTTTTGACGTTTGTTGGCAAACTATCACGAATATAGCAGACTAGTCTTCTATAAGAGTTGTTGGCGACAAAATAAGCTTTCATTTGATGTATTCATAATTGATGTACAAGTAATAGTTGCCGAGCTACAGAGATTTAAACAATGGCGTGCGACCTGAATCAGCCCGTGTTTGCGTTGTTTCTCAACGGCCAACTGACGCGTTCGCCCGCAGCATGAATGCGTCGAATTGGCGGAGCTTCTTGTTTTCTTTTGTTTCTAAATTTTATACAGTTGGTCGTTGGCCGATGTGTGTTATGCCGTAAAAGTGTTATTTATTGTTTTGTCATAAAAATGAGTTTTGAAGACTGCATTTTGCGTAAGAAGCCACTCGACAATCCGATGGCCGTTGTTTGTGTTTTAAAAGGTTTTAGAAGGAAAACTAACACCGCAAGAAGTATGCGAAGATCAAGTTGTAACTCGGGTCGTGGAGTACATGGAAGACAGGATGAAGACTCTGTCAGAAGCTAGCCGGACAGCGAAGCTGTGGGCGGAGTACTACAGGCAAATGGAAATCTTTCGGCTGTTTATTCGGGCAGAAAGAACATCAAATTGGAACCTCCATTTGTACTGCGTATCGAATTTGTTGCCATTCCTACACGCTGCAGGGCATATTCACTACGCTAAGTCAGCCTACTTGTACCTGCATCAAATGCTTAAGCTGGATCAGAAGATGCCCGTGGACGAGTACATCAACTTCACGAAGAACGGGTACTTTTTCATCCGACGCTCGCATGATTTTTTGGCTGGAATATGGTCGGATATGGCCATAGAACAGGATCTTATGCGGCCTATGAAATCACGTGAAGGTTTAACAAGAGGACGAGGAGTGGACGATAGCGCGCTGGCTCACTTTGACTCGGCGTTTCCACTGTGCATCCCGATCTGTGAAGCTGTAGAAAATGTGTCTGGTATAAAGACAAAATCCTCGGAACAGCACGTTGAGTTGAGAGACTCGCGGCGGAAGCTGGAGAACCGCCACGCAGAAGTGTTTCGCTCGTGGGTAGAAGATCGCGCTCTCCGTGGGATTTAAATAAAGAAAGTCTTCAATCGCTTTCCACTGGCGTAGTTGCAGACAACAGCATCAACTGCGACAATGCTCGAGAAGTTGGTGAAGAAGCAATACAACAAATGGTGGGGAAAAGTTTTGAAGGTCTCAAGCTCGCAAGAAAAAGCCGCGTAGTCCCTTTGTCAGTTGTTGGGTACCAACTAAAAATTCGTGATGACATCGTCCCGGACAACCCGCACTAACTTTTCATGCGAATCATATGTGTGATGAAATCGGAGGCGGATATCGTGGAGTTCTTGTAGTACGAGCTTGCACCGTCGCCTCCAGCTCTCTTCGATTCATCCGTATTGAGAAAAACAGCCAAGTCAGCACTTCAACACCTTTTTAAATCTTCAGAAGCCCCCAAATATTTTGAAGAACAACGCAAAGTAGTCGTTGATGGAGGTCTGTTTTTGCATACCGTTGTATGGCCAAGACCTGCAACTTTTGGTGACATAATCAAGTCCTACAAGTTGTACATAAGCAAGCACTATCCTTCAAACGTTACCATTGTGTTTTGGCAACTACGATCAGACTCCAAGCACGAAGAACTAGGAGCAGGCACGCCGTGCGGGGAAGGGGACGTCCGTAGACATCGCCTTCGATTCCAACACAATGGTTTCCAATTCTCAGGCAGACTTTCTAAGTAACACCAAAAACAAGGGACGGTTCATCTCTACGTCGACAAAGGAGCTTAGAAATGCTGGAGTTGCTGTTCGTCAGGCGACATGGGACGCAGATACACTAATTGTCGACGTAGCGTTGTCTCTAGATGCCGAAGATCATGCTGTTACTGTTATAGCGTCAGGCATTGATGTCCTATGCATGTTGTTGGCAAAAGCAAGAGAGAACAACAACATCCATTTTTACAGTCCTGGAAACTCAATCTCTTGGAAAGATTTTCCCTATCACAAACATTCAGGAAGATATCGGCGAGATGAAAAGTTGTGTGCTATTTGCACATGCCGTGAGCGGATGTGACACAACTTCGGCTATTTTTTTTAGCAAAAGGAAGAAGCGTCCATGGGGCATTCTCAAAAACAACGAAGATCTTCGGAAAACTCTCGAAGTATTCAATCAGCCTGGCGCATCCAAGGAAGATATCAAGATAGCTGGAGAAAAATTTGTTCTGGAGTTGTTCAACGGAAAGGGCTCCAATTCTCTAAACGAGCTTCGTGTGCATCTGTATGGAAGGACTATCGCAAGACAGACAGTTACTGCTTCGTTCGATTTGGCCACTTTGCCGCCAACGTCCGACGCATTCCGACAGCATTCACTGCGTACATATTTGCAGGTATATATTATTTTCAGTATGTTGTTACACCATTTTACTTTGCTGTGATAAAATTAACATTCTCTTTTGTTTACAAATTGGTTTATAACAAAAATCATTTGAATTATTTGATAAATAATACATTATAAACTATTAGTTTTAAGCAGAAATATCTACTCCGATATTCGCACTACTTTTTACTTAAGATATTTGCTCTGCTAAGAATGGCATTCAAATAATAATTTATGATCGCCAAGCCACAAATGGTTACATATTTTACATATTAAAACATTAATTTTGTTTACCTAGCTCAATAAAGCACGTAAAAAACGCACCGAGAACACCTTATAGAATGAAGAGATATTGATGGGGGGGGACTCAGAATGCGAAATTGAATTATTTTCACTATTAGGAGCAGATGTACAAAAAAGGTGCTTTTGATAAAACACTCAAAAAAATTGAAAAAATTTGAATTTTTTTTGGGCGGGGGATTTTTTGAGAGGGGTGGGTTTAAGCGTGAAATATTTTGAAAAGAGGGGGAAGCACTTCATTTATCATAGAGAAAGGAAGTTCCTGTCGGATGTAACATTGAAAAATCAGAGCGCGTCCCGGTCGCAGTGTGTGTGTAGCGCAGACGGAGAAGAGAATGACGTAACAATCTTTTGTTTACACCGCTATAGCTCGGCAACTATTATTCGGACATCAATTATAAATACATCAAATGAAAGCTTATTTTGTCGCCAACAACTTTTATACAAGACTTGTCTGCGATATTCGTGATAGGATGCCAACAAACGTCAAAAACGAAAAACGTGGCACTTTTAAAAAAAATCGCGGCATTTCTTCATTTCCTGTTAGACCGGAAGTATCGCTAATATGCCAACCCATGAATTAACTTATAGCTTATTTTTTCTCCTTTAATTTAAGCCAAGTTAGAGCACTGTAAGCCAAATCGTTCGCTTACAATGCGCATTCCAGCGACACCACCTACTTCTCCAGCATTCCAGGACTTCAAACGGCTGGAAATCCAGGAAGCCGACGGGATGACCGGGGACTTTTAATATGTTGTTAAGAACATCAAATAGGACAACTCTACCAATTTTCAGCTTTACTAAAATTTTTTCAAGGTTAAAACCCAAAATTCCTGGGCTATTTCTGAAATATAGGCTTGTGTGTTCCTCTAATAAAATCAACTGAACTCATGGGGCGAGCTAGTTCCAGTGTGAAGGCATTGTGGTTGGTTCCTAGCTCCATTGATATAAACTGAGTGTCACTGCGGTAACGTTCCCGCCTGCTGTGCTCAATGTTGCTAGATCGAATCTTGGTGCAGTCAGTAGGCATTTGAAAGTGTTTAAATGCGAGTTAACCATGTCACTAGATTTACTGGATGACCACCTCGTTACGAAGTGGCTAGAATTCTTGGCTGTCGCTGCGGAGGCTAAGAAATTTAATTCTGGTCTCAGGCTGGAACGGGTACTCGCAGCATCGTGAAGCAAAACTGAGAAAATGCGCGTTCTAATCCTACCTCAGCCATTCTGGAAGTGGTTTTCCGTGGTTTCTTACTTTTACTCCAGACCCAGGTGGCCTCACCTGCAAAGCGAACAGGGGGAAGAGTGGGGGGTTGACAAGGAAGTGGGGAGGAGGCGGCCGTGGCCTTATGGGAGGTACTATACCCGTAAAAATAGAGAAGTTACTTGCTGATCATCCAAAGCAAAGCTGGATTGTAGAATAATGAAAGTTTCCGGCTAGATGAACAATAAAAATCACGCCAACAAGCTCTTCGGGATTATACACAGTAGTCTACGAGCGTGTTATGGATAGAACAAATTAGCTTTAATTGGTAGAGTGTGAAATTTACCTTAGTCTCGGGGCAATGTATGATAAATAAGGACATCCTATCTAAGTTAGGCTGTTCCATAACACGTCTCTGCTTATAGTATAAAATAAGACACACGAAACAGGACGTAGAAAATATAAATTTATTAATAAAAACTAATTAAACAATAAATTACAAATTACACCCAAATATCCTTCCTCATTTACGCCACTGAAGCTCTCATGACTTCACACATACACACTAACTTTCCTAGTTACAATATGTAAAGACTCTGCCATTTACAAAAGCATAAAATAATAAAACAATTTACTTGAAATCTATTGAGTCTGACATTCCATCTAAAACGTTTAACACTTTTTACGCGTGCCATAGAGCGCGCACCTGACATGCCGTCTAGTGGTTTGTTATTGACACAGTCCACTACTACATCCATTCACAAAATGAACACCTGCACTCCCCTCGGTTATACCTACAATCTGACCTTGGCAGATTAACGGGGCCAGCTTGTCTGTTATGCAGCTGGACAGAGCTCACTGCTCATTTATTACCACACAAAACACGTAGACTGGACTCAGTGAAGACACATCGTATTCTAAAACTATTACATTATACAAAACTCTATAAACAGCCATTTCTCTTCCAAACACATTCATACTACATAATAATCTTCCTATCATTCACGTACATCATTCGCGACTGATGAAGCCTTCATACACGCATCAATCATCGCTATCGCAAACACTCACTTCAAAAACATTTACTCTTACTAGCTATAGACAATATTAAAAGAATGCAGTAAATAATAATTATTAAAAATAATAAAAACCCTTAATTAAATAAATAATAAAAATTTATATACAATATCAACACACGTCTATCGCTTCAAAGTTTACTTTCTTAGCCATCTTACTATGTTAATATGATTATTAACACTATCTCTGGTTTAAAGTTTCCCTCTTCTATACTTTCAAATAATAACAATGCTATACCATCAAAGTCAAAATTAGGTTAGTTGTCATCTCCGGTTTGATATCACCGATCAACAAAGATGAGTTCATATTATTAGGATACTTCCAGGTTGAATAAAGTTTAATAACGGTTTAGTGGACAAGAATTAAATAACGTTTCCCAACAACTTTCCGCCACTTCCGACTATATGTCGTAGATCTATTCACACTAAGGAGTTCTCAGCAACTCTACTGATACACAACAATGCTTTAACTTCTTCTCACAACAGTACTTCAGTACATTAATACGACAATACCCTCGTATTCCAACACAATATGTACTCGCAGACTTCACAATCATCTATATACGGCATGAATTCCTCGTATATCCAATACACAACTTCAATAATATCACCTCAATTTTTCCCAATAGTACTTGCTTCAATTCCTTCTAGCATTTATTTTATCGTTTTTGCAATCAACTGCTTACATGTTAACAGCAATATCTGTTCAAATCACATACTTATCGTTCTCAAAACGATTATAATGAAAGATCTTAGAGGTTTACTAAACGTCGTTACTTTGTTATCAATGCCATGTCTCTATACATTTAATAAAAATATAAATACGGTATTCGTTTCTCCATACTGATCATTACTTCAAAGTTACACGGCTGCAATACTACATTGACAATTAACGTAGTGTTACATTTGTGTATAAATAACAACTCGTGTTATTTCAGTGTCCAATAAATATCAATCACGACAGGATAAGATTCTATCTAACTTTCCCTAATGTCGGATGAATTATGTTCCAAGAAGATATGTCTCAAATAATGTTACATTAAATGAAGGGCAAAGCCTTCCTTAAACAAAATGGGTTTGTCAACGCCTGAATGTATCTTCATTCTATACAAAGAATGTTCATAAGTACTTGACTTCACGTCGCAATCATGACGAATATAACTTTCCAGATCGACGAACTGTTCATAGTAATGGGTGATATTTCACAGTATATCACGTGTAGATCTCTTCTCCTAACTAGTGTTCTTCATACAATAAGAATGCCCAATTCATTTTACTAAAAATGAATTTACCAAAATATCAAAGATAAACTGTCTGAAATCTTGAATTAAAAATCGAAAATCGTCGAATATTAACTTCATAAAATAATTCCAAGTGGAAACTAAATTCTCAAACAAATAGACTTCAGTTCAGAAACTGAATCATTAAATGTTCAAGTATAGATGACTAATGACCTATACGATCTTGTAGAATAAACTTGATAAACATCGCAGTGAAAATACATGAATTAAATATGGGGAAATGTTGCTCATAAATGCTGTCATAATACTCAAACTACTTAATAATATAAAACAATTCTACCTTGTCTTGTAGACACATGAAGTTCAAATCAGCTGTTCAAAAATACCTAGGTGTTTCATATTCCCAAGTATGAATCGTCGAAACCGAATCCGTTCCACGCCAGTGAAAGAACAGCGACCTCGGGGATAGAAAGATTTCCTCCCCGGCAAACACTCGTCTTCGCCGGACATCGAACCTCGTCTCTCGAACATGGACTCCAAGTCTCGAACAATCATCGGGCCTAGTCTCTGGTATCTTCTGTCTTCCCAATGACGACTCTTCATTTTCCGACATCATTCGAATGTTCCCCATCATTATCGAGCAATGTATTCGATATTGTGTCATCGTTACAAATAAAATTCGTAAGTTGTACATCGAATCTCTATCGTAGATGTTAATGTTCATTTGGTTGGTCAATGAAAGATTATAATTGCTCATAGTCGAGAATAAATGTACATGAATGTACATTAAATGTACTGGATGGAAATGTACATAATGTTTCATGTTGTCTCGGCATTGTAGACATCCTAGATGTTATACGTATTTCCGTCGTTAATTAACGTTGCTCCATGTTGTCAATCACAACTCTGTATCGGCATACCCCAATCGCACAAAAGTCTTAGTCCATTATCTCAATCATCATCAATGTGTTATCTAATAATTCCTCTTGATAAATGTTTGTAGCTATCATAATGTTCAAATAATACAAAGTCTCAATGTTCATATAATATCACTATGTTACTCACTTAGTTTCCGTAACGTGGACTTGCATATGCTGTATTCTCGCCGCACAAAAAGTGTTTCTTCCTACTGAGATACGCAACTTTCTCTGACAGATATAAATCGTCCTAAAACTGTCTAATTATTCAAATGAATCACTTCAAATCTTCATACACCGTTGCTATGTATCTAAATGTATATACTGGATACAATTTCCTTTCCCTAAAGTCGAACGCTTGTTCGCTATAGACTGATATAGCCTTCGCTCAACTTGTTTGATAAGCGAGGCCGTGATCGACACTGTCCCTTCAAGTAGTGTCTGACCGTACTCGGCTGAATTCTACGGGATTGAACTCTCCCGGATAACACGTCTTGACTCTTCAAAGTCTCCCAGAATAAGAATTTGAATTTTCAATATTGTTTTTCCACTTTTATTATTTCTACTCACAAGTGAGTTTTCCAACTCTTCTTTTCCAGGTTTCAAGAAAGGGTAACTGGCCCCATTTTTCTCGTGATCCCTGCTTCAATACAAGAAGTTATAGAAACTTCTTCTTAATTCTCTCTTTTCTTGTTATAATTTCAAATTTAATATTTGTTCATACTTTAAGATTTCCACATAGGAATTCTCAAAGTGAATATATTGTACCTGATTCTCTGTCATAGCTTTAATTATTTATAATCCTCGTTATAAACTTGAAAGTTTCCTATTTTTAGCACAACTTTTAAAATCTTATTCAGATTTATGCTCGAAGCAAGTTTCAAACTTGCATCCCCTTTAACATCGTTAAAAAATTTACAATTTGTTAGTATTAAGTCTCAGACTTTGGTATGTTAAAATTGTTCATTGTTATTAATTGGAATCTTAATCAGCTTTATATAGTTTGTTACGTCACCTCTAAGTATTGTTAAATATATTAAATTCCATTTTTTCGTTTTATAAATTCCTAGAGAATAACGGTCAGACAGGTCCTTGTCTTCCCTAACTCTTCCTTGGCTTATGGTCCCTTTAAGAAAAATACTTAAAAAAGTAATTAAAGTTTTGCTACTTGTTGCATTTAACTGGAAAATTCAAAAATCTTGTTTAAAGCTCTTTTTAGTTTTCATAACTAATTGTAATAAGCCATCGAGGCGAGCATAGCTAGCTCAGCAAGCTTCCTGTTCGTCGAGATTTTCCCTATAACTCATGGTTTGTTTTCCAAATTCATAGTTTTCCTCTGGTTTGAACTTTTAATCGGCACTCCGCTGGTTACGTGCAACAATTGGCATTCTTCCAACTCACCCAGAAGAAATAAAATCCTTACTAAAAGCATTCATATTGCTTCATCGCTTCCCTTTCTGGGAGAATTTGTTGGTCTAACGGAGATCCAACAGTACCAAAAATTAAAGTTATCACGGCCAATTCAAATTATTTGCGCCTTTCAAAACCTTCGATTAAACCTGGCTCCCTTTTTCTTTGTCTTGCCAGACTACCACCCTTCCCCATACTACCCAATTTTAAGCTGGGAAGGGAAAGCACAAACGCCGTTTGCTTGCAAATAGCCCAAGCTCCAGCCGCATTTCCCGTTAGCTACGGCCAGGTCCATACCCACTTAGGTGTTTCAAGGGCTTTGCAGTGACACTCGTCACTAACTCCTTCAAATTTATTTTGTTTGATTAGTGTTGGACTCTCGTCCTATTTACCCACACTTGTTCTTCATTCCAAAACCCACTTCCCTTTCCTTTTCTAATCATCGTCCCTTGGGGGTAGGGTTAATTCCTAGCAAAAACCTACCCAAACTTTGGTCCCAGAAACCCGGGAGAGTCCATTTGTCAATATTTTGCAGTTCTTTCAACTTGTTTGCTGCTGCCAGTCTGACAGCATTTCCAAGGTTCCACAGTTTCGTAAGTTATACTTTAATTTACCTATTTCGCCATGGCTCCTACAGAAAATGACAAGGATGGTAAGGATGAAAAACTTACTTCCAAACGAGCTTCTTATAAAGGGCGAACCACCAGATTCGGAAAATACATCAAAGAGCTAGATCCTTCACAAGCTCAACTAGATTTGTTAAAACATCGCGTAAAGGATTTTGAACGTTCTTATGAAAATTATTGCAACATCCAAACTGAAATCGAAACTTGTATGCTCAAACTGATATCGAGTAGAAGTAGAAAACCAATATTACGAAGGTATAGGTTCTGCCTTTAAAATAATACGCCAACTCGAAGAAGAACAGAAAAAGGACGGTTCTGTTCTTGGTTCCCTTCACGAACAACAAACCTCTTTTCGTGAGGGTACTCACAAGCCCAAACCAATTCTACCCAAGATTAATTTACCCCACTTCTCTGGAGATGAATCTACTTGGGATTCTTTCTATGAACTTTTTTGTTCCCTTGTTCATGATATTGAAGACATTCAAATCATTTACAAGTTTCATTATTTGTGATCTATTCTCCGCGGTCAAGCCCTGCAGTTGGTTCAAGCACTCCCATAAGTGCTGAAAACTACCCCATTGCCTTTAATCTATTGAAAGAAAGATACGGTAATTTACGGTTACGTATTCAACGCCACATGAAGGCTCTATTCAATTAACTGCGTCACAGCACAATGACGTTACTAGTTTGCGTACTCTTATTGATACGACACAACTTCACGTAAAAGCTTTGTCCCAATTAGATCAACCCACCGACCACTGGGACACTTTCCTAATACATTTAGTGGTTTCTAAAGTCGATGTTGCAACTCTCATAGCTCGGGAAATTGAACTTTCCAAAGACGACGATTACTCTTACGAGCATTTAGTCACCTTCATAAATGCTAGATGCCAACTCTTAACTGCTTTAGCTAACCAAAGTGAACCCTCATCCCCTAGTTCTAAATTTGAATCATTGTCTCTTAAATCTAAAAGCGAACGCTCAGCGTCTAGTACCCAAAAACCCGGGCCCAGCTCATCTAAACTCAAGTCAAACGCCACTGGTTACCCAACTAGGTCTAGTGAACGCCGTACTGCTAGTTATCTCGCTTTAAATACTCAAAGCGAACCCCGTAAGAGTTTAAATGAACCATTAAAGTGCATACTTTGCAAAGATTCCCACGCTTTATATCTATGTAAATCTTTTAAAGAACTGTCAGTCGACGACAGAAGAAAACTAGTTTCCCAGAATAAACATTGCTTCAACTGCCTTTCACCTAAGCATTCTGCTTCTAATTGCAAGTCCACCAGACTTTGTTTTCACTGTGAAAAAGCTCATCACACTTTAATGCATCGTCATGATCAAGCAAGGTCATCAGGCGCATCTGCTTCGCAGAAAAGTGACAATGCTAGCAGTTCTAATGCTTCATCTTACATTTAAAATGTCAAGTCCTTACGTAGTGCCCAAGTACTGTACCCGATATCCGGATAGTAGGCTGTCAGATATCCGCCCCCTCAATCGGATTGCCAATAATCAAACGCACCGGCACAGCTACATCAATGAAAATGGCACTGACAGATACTATCGAGATTAGAGCACAATAGTTAACAAGAAAATTATTGTGGAACACACCAAAATATACGGGGGTTCATACTTACCTTTACTTACCTCTTAAATTTATCTCGGGGACTGGGTTGTCAACTGGATCACTTAAAGTATGCCCACACAATAACCTCCACCATGATATTTAAAATGAACCAGAACGAAGACGAGAAACTTTAAACTGCACAATAATTTATTTCACATAAAGAATGATTTTAACAAAATGAACAACAAAATCAACGTGGCAATCAGAAGCCATCGACCACATAACCATGTCCTCCTGTAGGACCTGTATTCTCTACATATAATGTTTCAGCTTTCTCAAGCTCATAGCAACGTAAAAATAATAATGCACATGGAATGGAAACGGGATTTGGGATGAGACACATATATCAATTGTTTTGCGTGTTTATATACTTCACATTTTATTTACAGCCACAAGGCTATTATGGAACGTCCTTGGCCTCTGTAACACAGTTGTCCGGGCCAGCTGCAATGCACCTGTATCGTCAAAGTGGACTCCCGTTCGTTCAACCCTAGCATAAGCGTGTTACCTCAGAGCTTGGCTCTCCTTTTTCAGACACGTAAATGTTCACATCTCAACTGAAATATTATCACGCAAATGTTTTTAATGCTTCATTCAAACACCAGTGGATTACTCCAACAATCCCAAATCATGATTAATTGTTCAAACCACTTGTTTAACTAGCGTTGTTTAGAGTATAAAAACAAAACTCTAAATGTTAATAACAAAAGTTCATTAATTATTTATAACAATAATAAATTGTTTATAACAATGTCAAATGACAATTGAAAATTTTATACACGCTTCTATTAATCACTATCATTTCAAATTATTTAACAAAGATATTTACATAATTATTTTACAATATTAATTGTTTATATTATTTATACAAGAAATACATTAAACCACACGTTTATCCGGTTGATAATTACTCAAATCGTGATGATATAATCTACCAATGAAGGTTAGTTATATTTAACTGTCAAATTCAGGTTTAATAAGGTTTAATAATAATTATTAATATTTGTGACGGTAACCTCCATTCAAAATCTTTATCTCAAATTATTTAACACTCTTGTTAATTTTAACAGTATCTTCATATGAATAATCTTTCAAAGAACAAGAACAATACAATCAGCGGGAAAATACTTCGCTTATAACGCACAAAATTGCACAACAATTGGCCCAAAATTCATCATATATCTTCATATATATGGCATAAAAATCTTCCAAACTACACACAAAAATCCTCCACTTATAAATTCATCAACTTCATTAATTATTGTGGGAACCTCCTTCATTATTCAAGGGCATTACTCAACAGCGACTTTTACACGTCCACTGAACTAACGATTATACATCCATTGTTCCTCTTTAAAAATTCTTATATTCATCAATTGTAATAATGACTGTTATTATTTAACCTTCGTGGGTTTCATTCATGAATCGATATGAAGTAAAAATCTGCCAATCACAAATAAATTTAATAGCAAATACGATTAGACACTCCTGCCTGGTCTATCAAAATTGAGATTAACATCTTCAAAGTAACGCAGTATAAAAATACTATCTTCAAACAAAGTTCATCTAAACTGCAAAATAGTCGAATAGAATACAATTAGATTGTGGAATGCAAACATTATTATTCCAATCTATAATTGAGAAAAACTCCTATCAAATGTTCATTACTATAGAGTATTCAATAAATCGAAATAAAAGTTCATATTTCATAAAATTGTCCATAATGCAATGATAAATGTCTATGTTGCAATCATGTTCATAAGACGACTAGTATTTCAAAGATCGTCGATATCGTAATAGATTTTAACGCTCTAAAATCATTTAATTATTCTTCTTTCTTGAGGATGACAGAAAATTGGTCAAAGTAATTTACTGAATAGAATTACTTTAATAAAGTGACACGCTGTCTGAATTCAAATCTGCCATAGCAAATTGTTAACTTTACAGTCAAATCGTGACTACAAAAAAATATGCAAATTACTGAAAGAATCTAAAACATCAGTCTCAACTGATCCAAAATTATTAAGTATGCCAATGACATAGCAATGTCTCAAAAATCGAAGAACAAGGCATAAATCATCGAAGTGTACTGAGTACAGAAATATCAATCAAGAAAATGGGGCAAAAGATAGGACAGAAAATATGGGAAGAATGGTTGCTCAGATATCGCTACAAGACTCAAATAATACAAGAAACGTTCACGACTACCTTATCTGTTGATTGACGTTCTAGAGGAAAGTTTTCAAAGAAAACTGCTGTTGGTTCCATTTCACCAGCGTAAAGATGTGCTCCGTCCTCGAACCTGGAATCAGCGTCCTCGGAGAATCGAACTGCTTCCTCCTCCGAAATTGCACTGCTCCGTGGATACGAAAAACATCCTTCTGGCAAAACTCTTCTTTGTGCGCCGGGACAACCCTGGCCTCTCATGAAAGTTCCCTGAAGTTCTTGCAGGAATTCGCCATGAAGTTTATTGTAGTTATTTCCGCAGAAATATTCATAGTTGTGGAGTATGAAAATATTTCCACTGTTATCTGGTATAATTCAGCGATGGATTCACGATGCATGAGTGTAGTTGGATGTTCACTACATGCTCGCTTTTGTAGAAAGACGATTAACGAAGTTCCATGCTGTTACTTTACTCCAACGATATATGTCCCAATTGCATTAAAGCCTTAGCCTTCCATCTCAACTACTGTTATAATCATTGAAAGCACTGCAAGATTATAATGTTCCATAGTTGAATGTATATACCAAACGTATTCTCCAATATCACTGTTGCACTCCACGTGTCAGCCGTAGTGTATAATGTGGAATTTTAAAAGTGTTTCTCATGTGGCGAGAAAATCACTTTTGTTGGCAGCCTTAAGTTTCAATATCTTTCGAAGTATAACTGTGAAATTGTTCAAATCTTGTACACACCTCAATGTTATACTGCCCAATAGAATTATAATGCAGGCTGAAGTTAGCGCTTGATATCTTGACTGGTGGAAACGTTAATGTGAGCGTTTCAACTTCACCTAGTTTCGAGCAGCGTAAAATGGAACTGCTCCGAGTTCGTTCGATGCGCCAGGCTTTAACCACGCTAAAGACAACTTACTTCACTGAATCACTTGAAAATAACTATATATCACCAGAAATATATATGCGATCTGACATATGAGATCTGAGTATGAGTTCTGAGATCTGAGATTATGAGTTCTGAGAGCTCCTCTCTTCTGTGCACGACCTTTTATCAACTTCTTAAGGGGCGTATCCATCCCTTCCATAGCCTGTTGCTGCGTCATGGCTAGAAGTTTTAACTTTGGCTATACTTGACGGATTTTCAAATTTCAAAAACTCAAAATTAATTTCTTCAAAATTCCAAATCAATGCCATAACTGAAAATAGATTTCAACAAATCTGCATGCCAAAAGTAATCAAATATCGTAGTTTCAGCAATCTCCGTCTTCCTTCCAAACTATCGTTCATTGGTTCGAGTCTCTCCTCCAATAGCGTAGCTTCTTCCTTAGCACAATACCTTGTTTCCTGCGACTGCGTCGTAAATCTAAGATCTTTCTCGAACAAAATCATGACGTCACCAAGAATCTCAGCTCAATCAGCCTGCTTGCCTCAAGTCTGCGTCATCCGTGCCTACGTCATTAGTATCCACGTCACAACTATGACATCCATAACTTAACTCATATTTTCCAATACAGCTACCGTGGTCTCAATATAATTCAATTTTCGGGGGCAGTACTATTGTCCAGTGTCCAAATCGAAGTCCAGGATAAATTTGGCAACTGGGTCCGTGCACGCGGTCTTCTTGATTCGGCGGCAACCCATGATTTCGTTTCTAATTCATTAATCAAAAAACTAGGCCTACCTGTAAACCCTACTTCCATTAATGCATCAGGCATAAACAGCTTAAAATCACAAGCTTTACAGTTTTCTAAACTAACCATAAGATACACTTGTCACAGAAATAACTTTCTAAAACTTAAATGCCTCATCCTCAACAGTATCGGAGAGGATACTCCTAGTCACTCCGTCAGTATCTCAAGTCTGAATATTCCTTCTCATTTAAGGTTAGCCGATCATCTGTTCAATGTACAAGGCCCCATTGACATACTCTTTAGTGCCAATGTTTTCTGGAATTGCCTTCGTAAACAAATTCGTAAGTTATCTCATACGTGGTTGCCAGAGACACTAATTTTGGATGGATCGTTACTGGTCAACTTCCTCATTATTCTCCCCAACCCGTATCGCAATGTTATTTCGCCAATGCTGATTTGGAACAGTACTGGAGGCTTGAAAGCGTTGATTCTCCTAACGTAACCTCTTCAGAAATCGAATTCTGTGTGCAACTTTTCATGAACACCACCACTCGTTCTCCTGAAGGCCGGTTCATTGTTCAGATGCCAAGATTACTCAATCCCCCAAACTTATTAATTCTCAACCTAAAGCTCGAAAAGCTCTCTTTGCTATCGAGAGCAAATTCAAGAAAGAACCCCTCGTTAAACAACAGTACACTGATTTCATGGATGGATACGAAAGCTTAGATCATATGGAAGTTGTCAGCAAATCTGATGAGGAATTGCACCCTCCAATTGAAACGGTTTTCTTAAATCATCATCCCGTGTGGAAAAACCCTCTTGTAAAGGATAAAATCCGAGTCGTTTTTAATGGGTCATCACCTGACGTTAATGGCAACAGTCTTAACGATACTCTTTACTCTGGTCCCGCTATTCAGTCAGATTTATCAGCTATACTCTTAAATTTTCGATTATTTCCCATAGCTGTTATAGCGGACATCAAACATATGTACCGTCAGGTTTTAATTCAGCCCGAACAACAAGATCTCCAAAGAATCTTGTGGCGCGACGAAATCAGCAAGCCCATTAAAATATTTCGCTTAAAGACGGTCACTTATGGCTTAAAACCTTCCGCTTTCCTTGCTATCCGATCCCTATATATGTTAGCCTCTCAAGATGGTCATTTATTTGATTCTAAAGCTTCTGAAGCACTAACTACATATTTTTATGTAGACGATTATCTCCAGTCCTTCCCGACTCTTGAGGAAGCTTCTTTCGTGTCACTAGAACTTCAGGCATTGTTAAAGAATGGAGGATTCCCGCTTCATAAGTGGAATTCCAACTCCCATGAGTTTCTTGCCCAGTTTCCCATAGAAGATGTTGACCCCTCTTCCGTCAAAATCTGCGGAGATTCGGAATCCATAAAAACTCTTGGAGTTCACTGGTGCACTCGCACTGATACTCTCATCTACAAAGTCTCGCTTTACGAAGAGCTCCCCAACACAAAAGTACTGGATCATAAATGGAGTTCATGAAGTTTCCTCTGTAATTCACAAATGCATTCCTTGCTTCAAAGCGAAACCTAAAGTCAATACTCAATTAATGAGCGATCTACCCTCTTTCCGCTCTTCTCCTACACGTCCTTTTTCTTTAACTGGTGTGGACTATATGGGTCCGTTTCAATATCAATGCAATTCCCCTGAAGCTAAACGCAAATTGTTTGGAAAACTCTATGTTTCTCTTTTCGTTTGCATGGTTACTGGCGCGATTCATCTGGAACTAGTAACAAATGCCCCTACTTCTTACTTTTTGTCAGCCGTCTCTCGCTTCACTGATAGGCGTGGAGTTCCCTCTGAGATGTTCTCCGATAACGCCTCCACTTTTCGAGGCGCAGCTTCCTTGCGGAAGAAAGCTCTTTCATCTTCTCCTGCCATGGAACAGATATCTAATTTTTCCTACTCAAAGGGCTTCAAATGGCGGTTTATACCTCCCTACGCCCCTCATCTTGGTGGTAGGTGGGAATCCTGTTTCAAGCTGACCAAACGTCATCTAAGAAAGATGTTAGGTAATCGCATCCTAACTTATGAGGAATTTAACTCTCTGTCTATTCTGATTGAATGTGTTGTTAATTCTCGTCCTTTGACACCGCTTTCTACTGACCCTGATGATCCGCTTCCATTGACACCTTGTCACTTTCTTATAGGCACTTCTCTTTCCTCCCCTCCTCCCCTTCCCAACTCTTATAGAGACTCTAACCTGCCTATTGTTTGGCGTAAACTTGAAGCTCTACGCAATTCTTTCTGGAAGAGGTGGAAACTGGAATACTTGACTTCCTTGCAACGGAGACAGAAGTGGCTTCTTTCTAATCCTGACATTAAAGTGGGGGATTTGGTCCTTGTTAAAGAAGCTTCCCCTCCCTTGGTCTGGATCTCCGGTAGAGTGACCGAGTGTTACCCGGGAAGGGATGGGAGAGTTAGGATGGCCAAGATCTTGACCACAAATGGGCATATTACAAGACCACTGTCATTAATTGAACCCCTACCTTTGAATCGTTAACATTGTGTTTCTTGTTCTCTGTTGATGTTTGTCCCTCCCAGCTTGGTGTATTCTTTGGAATACCCGGTAAGACAGAGTTAGCCTTCGCTGCTCTTTGCTTAACTTATTTCTTCCCTTTTTTCTCAAACACCAACAGTGATTTCTTACCTTTTCTTTTATGTGCGCACCTTGTTCACTCTGTTTAAAAGTTTATTGTAGATATAACTTTCATGATCAACCTAGCGGTATCTAGCAGCTAACTGCTGAAGTTCCTCAACATCTCTATGCTCAAGAGGACTTCCTTCCCAATCCAGCCACAAGATGTCGCCGCTATCTTCAGCTAACATCTCCATGCTCAAGAGGACTTCTACAACCTTCCTTCCACCAGACTTCGCTATTGACGCCTACTATCAACTCCTTGAAGATTACTTTTAGTTTTTTTTTCTAAAGTTGGTATTTCATATGTACGTTCCTTTGTTTGTTCCCCCACCCCCTTCGCTCCTTGGTACCTCTGTGCTTCGATGTGCGGTCCCCACTTGTGTGTTAGTCTTCAAAACTCACAGTTGGAGCCTTACTAAGGCTCGTCTCCTGTTCGTGTGAGACATGTTTTAAATTGCTACGCCATGATGTGGATTTAAGCTAACGGTCGCCTGGATCGCCTACTCATCAGAAATGAGCTAAGTAAAAATCTTAAAGGTTTTTACATGGTTTTAATGGTTTTTAAATAAGATTTTATAGACAGTGTGCGGTATTGCTATCAATAACCTAATAACCGCCTTCGAGGGACTTTTCTAGTCATGCTCCATCCATCTAAGCTGACTTTCCAACTTGGAAAATTAGTGCTTGCTGCACAAATTAATTGGAAATGATTTCTCACACCGTGGGAGATTTATTAAACTTGCCGTCTATAAAAACTTAGCACTTTTCCTCCGCGGGATGTTTTGCCCAATTCTACTGTTATCACAACTCTAGAACTTTCTACATCAATTTATCTTTCTACAAGTAAAACCGTCAAGTACTTTCCACCTAAATATGGGAATGCTTGTTCCTCACTGAGGAATTTATGTTGAAAATACTTCTAATCAGCATATAATTTTGTCTTCCTTCGTTGGAATTGTCCGCTGCCTTCAACTACCATCTATAAACGTCACAACGCAATAAACTTTCTCAAGCTAAAATTCAACTAGTGATCTCCACAATTGCAATAACTTTTCGTCTGATACACTTTCCTTGTTGCAATAGTGAACTTTTCAACGGACTACAGTGCATAACAGTGCCCATTCAACAACCATCCGTGTCGCGTTCGAACGAAAGCAGTAAATACGGCCATAGACTTTCTCCTAATCCTCCTATTTCCTCCTCTCAAACTCCTCACTAACATATTATAATAATTGTAAAATTTAGGTTCTTTTCAATGAGGCGAGACTCTATTGAAGTGCCCTCCCATCTTTGTACTATTTTCCATAGTAATTTCTGTATAATCTGTGTCTAGTACACACCTTTAATCATATTGTTTTTCCTCATTTATTAGGGAATTAAATTATTTCTACTCACAAGTGAGTTTTCCAACTCTCCTTTTCCAGGTTTCAAGAAAGGGTAACTGGCCCCATTTTTCTCGTGATCCCTGCTTCAATACAAGACGTTATAGAAACTTCTTTTTAATTCTCTCTTTTCTTGTTATAATTTCAAATTTAATATTTGTTCATACTTTAAGATTTCCACATAGGAATTCTCAAAGTGCATATATTGTACCTGATTCTCTGTCATAGCTTTAATTATTTATAATCCTCGTTATAAACTTTAAAGTTTGCTATTTTTAGCACAACTTTTAAAATCTTATTCAGATTTATGCTCGAAGCAAGTTTCAAACTTGCATCCCCTTTAACATCGTTAAAAATTACAATTTGTTAGTATTAAGTCTCAGACTTTTGTACGTTAAAATTGTTCATTGTTATTAATTGGAACCTTAATCAGCTTTATAAAGTTTGTTACGTCACCTCTAAGTATTGTTAAATAATTAAATCCCATTTTTTCGTTTTTTAAATTCCTAGAGAATAACGGTCAGGCAGGTCATTGTCTTCCCTAACACTTCCTTGGCTTATGGTCCCTTTAAGAAAAATACTTAAAATGTAATTAAAGTTTTGCTACTTGTTGCATTTAACTGGAAAATTCAAAAATCTTGTTTAAAGCTCTTTTAGTTTTCATAACTAATTCTAATAAGCCATGGAGGCAAGCATAGCTAGCTCAGCAAGCTTCCTGCTCTTCGAGATTTTTTCTCTAACTCATGGTTTGTTTTCCAAATTCATAGTTTTCCTCTGGTTTGAACTTTTAATCGGCACTCCGCTGGTTACAAGCTCAACTTATCTTAGTGCAACAATTGGCATACTTCCAACTCATCCAGAAGAAATAAAATCCTTACTAAAATCATTCATATTGCTTGATCGCTTCCCTTTCTGGGAGTATTTGGTTGCTCTATCGGAGATCCAACAGTACCCAAAGTTAAAGTCATTACGGACAATTCAAATTATTTGCGCCTTTCAAAACCTTCGATTTAACATGGCTCCCTTTTTCTTTGTCTTGCCAGACTACCACCCTACGCCATATTACCCAATTTTAAGCTGGGAAGGGAAAGCACAAACGCCGCTTGCTTGCAAATTGCCCAAGCTCCAGCCGCATTTCCCGTTAGCTACGGCCAGGTCCATACCCACTTAGGTGTTTCTCGGGCTTTGCAGTGACACTCGTCACTAACTCCTTCAAATTTATTTTGTTTGCTTAGTGTTGCACTCTTGTCCTATTTACCCACACTTGTTCTTCATTCCGAAACCCACTTCCCTTTCCTTTTCTCTTCATCTTCCCTTGGGGGTAGGGTTAATTCCTAGCAAAAACCTACCCACTTGGAGTATAAGCGATAAAGAGAAACCCCTTGAATTGAAGTTCATTATGAACGCATCTTTATCTCAAAACAAAAGTGATCGCGATATGGATAGAGCAGAAAACCGCTGTAATGCATTCACCGAAATTCAGTTTTGTCAAATTTTGAAGTCATCCTTGTATTAAATACATTTTAGAACATGTTTTATACATTTAGGAGCATGTTATTGTTCGATTGAGATGGGTTTGTTACGCCATAAACGTGAACCTTTAACTTAATATCATAGTGGTTTGGTCACTAGCATACATGGCCCTCGCCCCCGAGAACCGGGTTTGGTTCCCGGCTTTTTAGCAATTTAATTCCTGTTGAAGTTAGAACGGGGTATTTTTAGACTCGTGAGACAAAACTGAGAGGAGGTGGGATCCAACCACCTCGTGGTTGTAGTACCGGAATTACGACTTCAGTTCCCGGCTCTGCCAAGGAATTAAATTCTCGTCTGAGGCCTGGAAAGACGTACACTCTGCTTCGTGAGGCGAAAGTGAGAAGAGGTGGGTTACATTCCCAGTCTGGAAGTGGTTTTCCATGATTTCCTAATTCTACACCTGCCAAATGACGGGATGGTTCCAAAGTTAGGGCCACGGCCAACTCCTTCCAAATCCTAGTCTCAATTACAAATACACACATTCCTACAGACGCCACAGTAACACAAGTTATTAGACAATTCCATAAAGCATTCAAGCGCGGTCCAAAAATACCACGATGTCTCAAGTAGACTAATTAACTGAAACAACAACCAACCAACCAACCGACCGACCGACCAACCGACCAACCAACCAACCGACTAACCAACCAACCAAACGACTAACCAACCAACCAACCGACTGACCAACCAACCGACCGACCGACCAACCGACCAACCAACCAACCAACTAACTAACCAACCAACCGACCGACTGACCAGCCAACCAACCAACCAACCAACCAACCAACCAACCGACCGACCGACCGACCAATCGACCAACCAACCAACCAACCAACCAACTAACCAACCGACTGACCAACCAACCAACCAACCAACCGACCGACCTACCAACCAACCAACCAACCAACCAACCAACCAACCAACCAACCAACCGACCGACCAACCGACCAACTAACCAACCAACTAACCAACCGACCGACCAACCAACCAACCGACTGACCAACCAACCGACCGACCAACCAACCAACCACCAACCAACCAACCAACCAACCAACCAACCAACCAACCAACCAACCAACCAACCGACCGACCAACCGACCAACTAACCAACCAACTAAGCAACCGACCGACCAACCAACCAACCGACTGACCAACCAACCGACCGACCGACCAACCGACCAACCAACCAACCAACTAACTAACCAACCAACCGACCGACTGACCAACCAACCAACCAACCAACCAACCGACCGACCGACCAACCGACTGACCAACCAACCAACGAACCAACCGACCGACCAACCGACCAACCAACCAACTAACCAACCAACCGACTGACCAACCAACCGACGAACCGACTGACCAACCTACCAACCGACCGACTGACCAACCAACCAACCAACCAACCAACCAACCAACCGACCGACCGACCAACTGACCAACCAACCAACCAACTAACCAACCAACCGACTGACCAACCAACCAACCAACCGACTGACCAACCAACCAACCGACCGACCAACCGACCAACCAACCGACCGACCAACCTACCAACCGACCGACCAACCGACCAACTAACCAACCAACTAACCAACCGACCGACCAACCAACCAACCGACTGACCAACCAACCGACCGACCGACCAACCAACCAACCAACTAACTAACCAAACAACCGACCGACTGACCAACCAACCAACCAACCAACCAACCAACCGACCAACCAACCAACCAACCAACCGACGACCAACCAACCAACCAACCGACTGACCAACCAACCAACCAACCGACCGACCAACCAACCAACCAACCAACCAACCATCCAACCAACCGACCGACCGACCGACCAACCAACCAACTAACCAACCAACTAACCAACCGACCGACCAACCAACCAACCGACTGACCAACCAACCGACCGACCGACCAACCGACCAACCAACCGACCAACTAACTAACCAACCAACCAACCGACTGACCAACCAACCAACCGACTAACCAACCAACCGACCGACCGACCAACTAACCAACCGACCGACCAACCAACCAACCGACTAACCAATCAACCGACTGACCAACCAACCGACCGACCGACCGACCAACCGACCAACCAACCAACTAACTAACCAACCAACCGACCGACTGACCAGCCAACCAACCAACCAACCAACCGACCGACCGACCAACCGACTGACCAACCAACCAACCGACCGACTAACCGACCAACCAACCAACTAACCAACCAACCGACTGACCAACCAACCGACCGACCAACCGACCAACCAACCAACCAACTAACCAACCAACGAACCGACTGACCAACCAACCAACCGACCGACTGACCAAACAACCAACCAACCAACCAACCAAACAACCAACCGACCGACCGACCAACTGACCAACCAACCAACCAACTAACCAACCAACCGACTGACCAACCAACCAACCGACTGACCAACCGACCAACCGACCGTTATTTATGAAGATTTCTGTTTAGGTGGCATATTAAATTATCTTAAGCGCACTACTCAATGCGAGTTGATACCCCGCGCAGCTTCACTTTTGAGCAATAAAAATAAATATACTCGAGTGTCACCAATTTGTTCCTTTAATATACGTCTCTGTCATCGAGCGATGACTTGCTATAGTTCTCTCACTTTCATTGTTAACGAGCAGCGAATCAAACGTTAGGCAGTAGCGTGTGCAATTGTTAGCTGCTGACCAATAGCTGACAGTTCTTGACCTATAGCACGCTTCCTCCATCTCTCCACGTGGACCCCACAATTCGGTCTTGGCTGCCGGCTCGTTTGTCAAGTCTCCAGTGTTGCACAGCTGCGCGTAGTTCTGTCCAGTCTCACTGGTTGCTCTCAGTGGCTACAGTGCAGAGTTCACAACGCTGTGCTTCGAGCTGGGAAAGTCCTGGTTCCCCGCTGACATGGAATGTAATAATATCCACCCAGCTAGGTTTCAAAGGCGAGCCGCTCGTTAACGAGGAGAGTTAGAGAACTATATCTAGGAATTGAATCAACAATGGATTAGTTGCAGATTTTAAAGTATTTCAGACGGCTCAAGTTTCATGCCCTGTGACGGCGAGGTGGCAGTGATGTAAAGGCTGGGCCTACAACACAGTGGTCCGTAGGAGACTCGGGTCCGCGAGGGTCCGGCACCACATATCAAAGAGTTGCCAATAAATGGGGATTTTCAAAGTGATGTGCATTGAACGAGAATGGTAGAAAATTATCCGTGCCAATGACTATCATCTGTTGAATTAAAATATCTTAAAAATAATAATTATCAGAATAAGATACAAAATAATTATCATAACTGATACGGTACAATTTTAAGATCTGTTCGACGCTATTTCCATCTTGCGATCAATAGAGGACATCTGGGAGATAACAATTTCGGCACGTTTTGAAAAGGAAAGCGCCCGCGATGGAGAAACCATCTTAGACTAAGGAATGCGACTTCGGCGATTGTTATCAGACCTAAATTGTTATGACGGGGAGAAAAAAGATGGTCTGACGATATAACCACTACTGCCAGCAATTCTATTCAAATGTTGCGTGATGTCCATTGTAAAATGATTTACGAACCTATAAATGTTGGGGAGAAACCGCGATATTCCGGCTTTGTCTCATAGTTGAGAATTCTTGAAATATGAAATTATAATAAAATAATATAACCATCGGAGGTCTTCTAGAACGTCTCGAGGCTATCAGCTAAGTGGAAATGATCATTTGTAACTCTGTATAATAGTGCTTTGAAGAAGATTGTTATCAATGCTTTTTCCCCAGTTTCAGTGTTAAAAGGTCCCTTCCTTTAACTTGCAAAAGGTAGGGTTAAACTGGAGATCGCTCATGTTTTTCTTTGAGGTTATTTGATGTTTACTTTGGTCCCTAGTTATTCGTTATATATACGTACGTAGTGGAGAATCGAATTGCTTGTTTATGGGTTTATTAATTTAAATGGGTTCTTGTTGTTGTCGTTTTATTTTATTTATCTTGTAGAGTTATATTTTGTGCGCGTGTTCTTCGGGTTTTTGGTGTCATGAACCGTGATTGTATTTCTGAGAGATGTTTCTTACCAGTTCCTAACCCCTTGTAAAAGTATGGGATTTTTCGAGGACCTTTAGGGACTGGTATCTTTAGGTTAGTTTCGCGGTTGTATTCTGACGAGGGTAGGTGTGTTCGTTCAATTGTCTTGGCTTTTCTTCTGTTTGGTCGGAACGCACATCAAGTTTATTTAAATGTTTTAACGGTTTTATTTTTCAGTGTCTGCATTTGTGCATCTCTAAGGATGGCCGTATAGGTTTTCTTTTTATCCTTAGAGACTGGCAGACACTACCATGTATGCGTCTGAAATATGTCTCATATATAATCACGGTTCTGGACTTATGTTAAGGGTGGGTTTATGTTATTTGTTTAAGTGGGAATTTGACTGAAGGCCGAGGGTTATGTTTAGTGCTGTTCAGTTTTGTTGTGGCTTTCAGTCAGCAAGCAATGGGTGATGCCATTTACGTTATTAAATGAGGTATATTGGTTACTCTTCCGAGATTATGGAATGTGTGTTCGTTGTATGTGTCCGGGACTGCAATTGACGCTCATTTGGTATCTCGTAAGGTAACTGAATCTTGTGCTTTCGTTCGAGAGTAGTTTTATTCTACCAGCTCATGAGATCGTTTTGTTTTATCTTTATTTGGGAGTTTGTCTTTGTTTATTTTATTGAACCGATCTATGTTTCTTTGCGGGGTTTGTATGTCACATCTCGTCATGATTTTTGAAGTGTTGTCGTTTTGTTTTTGTGAAGTCGTGTATTTGAGTTGTGTTTCTAGATGTGACATTTAAGGGTCGTTGTTATTGTATGTGTTTGTTTCTTTGGGTAGTTTGTTGTGACACACATTTTAAATATAAGGGTGGTCGGATAGACGGTTCGTGGGATACACGTTTTCATGTACTTCTCAGGATGATGCTTCTGACTACCTTCTTGTAGTCAGCCTGTGGTGGAACGAAAAGTACTATTAACACTATTGTTAATTTCTGCCCCTCTACTGAACGATCTCCAGTGACTTAGGCACCTCCTCGTCGTCAGCATCTTCTCTTTTATACATCTTTATTGTGTTTGTCTTACATTTTATTGTTTACTGTTTTATAATCATGTGTACTATTTATTACAGGCCCATCATCCCTCATCTTACCATTTCATGCACCCCTCGTTTCCCCTTTTGCTATGTTTTTTGATATTAATTTTTTATTCTACAACCTTTACTCGAAAAGTGTAGTCATTGGATGGTCGGTGCTCCATCTAGTTCGACATGTGTTAAAGGTCTCTCGATAAGGTCTCTAGGTCCGCGTCCATCTGCTCGCCTCTCAATAACTAATGTTTAAATGTGGCAAATAAACTTTCAGGGCAGGGAGCAGGGATTCTCGACTTAATTACTGACTGAAAACAAACTAGTAAATCAGCTAGGTGCAAGCAGTGATTTGACGTTACCTCTGAGGGAGAACGTAACTCCTAGATTTCCTCAGCTTGTCAAAGAAATTCGTGCACAAAAGTGAAACTGCTAAAAACATTGACTTGGCGCAATTGATAATTTTATCATTTTAAATGATCTTGTCGACTTCGTCGTTACGCTGGGGACTGGCGTTACGTTTCGGTGACGGGACGAAATGTACCCAGATGCACTGAGGTGTGTGACGTCATAGTAATGCTTGGTGCATGTGTTCCCCGACAATCTGTACTTCGTTAGCATAAGACAAAAATCCCCGATTCTTGGATGTCACGGGTAATCTCGAGAACCACTGGATGGATTTTGATGCGGTTTTCACCATTCTGTAAAGGATATCTCGAGGAAAGATTCTGTAGAAAATAATTTATATATGATCAAAGGAAGCCAAGCTGTAACGATTTCAGTGAAAAAGTCGAAAACAAACTTGGCGTCCGTGCGCTTCTTAAGCTTACGCTGGGCAAACCGTTACAAATATCAATATACTATGAGCGTAAGAATTGGTCAGCATGAAAAGTTCTACAAAAACGTCCGTGAGAGCATATCTATATCTGTATCTTCAATACATCGCCCACTATAAGTGTTTTTAGACTGGATGGAATGGGCACGTCCCCGCGCGCTCTGGTGAGCGTGACGGCATCCCGCGCGCTTGACCTTGCTTTGCCCTTGGTTTTCACTTGCCGTTCGCGAGAAATTTGAAACAAGATAAGCAAGATAAGTATTATGCAGATAATTTTCTAACATGTCAAGAGTCTTTGGCTTCGAGAGAAGCGAGAAGCCTCCAGCCTTTCTAGCATTTTTCAGCATTTGTAGCATTTAAAATGATACAAAGTCTAGTCTTTCCGACTGATTGTCACTTTTTATATTTTGTAGGCTATTTACATTACAAAAAAGTAACTTTGATTTATCATTAAATAATTTGTGATTAAGTTGTACTGTTCACTAATTGTTAATAGTATTAAGAATGAGTTCTAAAACTGTTTTACTTAATCCCCTTTGTATTTTGTTATGGGGAAAGGCTGAGGAGCGGTTATAACTGATAGGGGGTGGTAGTGTTCCGTACACGATTCAATTTCAGACTCAGTGGTCCGCAGACTTCTTGGAAACCACTGGTCTACAATGATCCCGACGCAGAAGCATGTGGACACATTCTCGAGTTACAAAGTGCCATACACACTGTTAATTTCAGTGCGGTATAAAAATCTCACTTTTTTTTAAATTAGGTATTTTCTTAAAATGTGCAAATTTCCACACTGTCTTCATTTTCCGTTGCATTAATTCGAAACATCTGCAGAAATCCTTTTTGTCCTTTAGTTTTTCTGCAAAACTCTTCTTTAGCACCTTTTAAACCCTTCATCCCGATTTACCCCTTTTTTTCTTCTATAGGATTCATTGGTTCGGAAGCAGGAAACGAAAAATTATGATCTAATTAGGAAGCTGGGGAAAAATGTATCAAATCCTTCATATCCGGGCCCTATATATATCACTGACCATTGTTAACAGAACGCAGAATAACTTTAGGATGTTTGTAAAAGTCAAACGAAGAACTTGATGGTTTTGAACTGATATTCACAACGAAATCGCAAAAGTAACTCCTGAGATCTCCAATATAATACGGCATTCTACAGTAATTTGTTTCCGTAAGTTTTCTACCTATATAGGAGGGATTCGCATAAGCACAATATAGCCTATAGGCTATCTTGTACTGCCCTCGAAAGCCAAAGTTGAGTGGATTGGGCCCTGGTTCCCGATGAGAGTTGAACATCCCCTCTCACTCTGCAATGATACTGCACCTTGTTACATTTCTTGAGGCACTAATTAAATTGTTGATGTAGTTTCATTTTTGGAGCTCGGTCAACATCCCTATTGTGATGACTGTAGCAGTGTTGGATTGGGACAGGTGTCGCGGGACCTACCATCCAAACATTTACCTGCAGGGAGTAGATAAAAAAAGGCAACGGGGGAAAATTACACCCAGTATGACCACTGTTAACGTAGGGATTCAAACATAGGAACTTAGTCCATAAATGGAGCGTGCCCTCGACCTCTTGGCCAAGCTGGTAATCGGTATTAATTACAAAAAGATACAACATGCTTGTACAGACACCATAATAATATTCTTCGGGGTGTATCTTCCCCATAACTGCAGTACAACAATGACAACAGGTTTGATCTCAGTTCCGATGAGAAACAACCCCCACAGATGCTGATAACCATAGATGCCCTCAACAACAACAACAACAATAACAATAATAATAACAATAACAACAATTACTACTACTACTTTGCGAACAATCCCAGGTTGAACTAGTCGAGTTTTATGGCGAAGACTCGTTAAGTACTGTACATATAGTGTTCATATGAATAGCGTACCAATAAGAGATTTCAGAAGCATACTGTACGTTACGTATCCTCACATGTTGAACGCCCCTTATAACTGCTGTGACTTAAAAGACTTCGCGGTACAGGAATTTTCCCTTGAAGAGGAACTTTAACGTGCCTGTATTGTCTGCGCGTCAAGATAAATCAGTTCTACAAGCTACGACAAGTAGTGGGAGTTTCGGCCGTGCGCATGCGCAGACCGTCTATTCCTGAACTAAATATATCGGCCGTCAGTCCCTGCTGTCTCCAGCATAGGGTTAGTTGTGTATCCGGCTTTAAGTATGTATCGTTTCCTTTCTACTGTCGACATTCTCACATGGCTTTGTGTTTATTAGCCTACTTTTCACGTTTTGTAATATGAGGAAAAAGTAGACTTATGAGATTGATCCGGGAAAATGTGTGTGTCTGTCTATCCTGCTTCTTCTGCCTGAGTGTGTGTCCCCCCCCTATCAACTCCTAAATGGCTCCTTCCCTCTTCCTTGTCTATCCCTCCCACTCTTCCCATCCCCTCATTAGGCCCCCCTTTCTTTTTCGTGTGGCCTACTGAGAGGCCGAGTGCCGGTCTTTTTAGGCGACGCCCGTGGGCGACCTGCGCGTCGGGATGAGAGATGGAATTGATGAAGATGAATGAAATTGGACAAGGATGTGGAAGGAAGCGGCCGTGGCCTGTCAGTAGGTACCGTCCCAGCAATTTGCTTGGTGTTGAAAATGGGAAACCACGGAAAACCATTTCAAGGACGACCGACGGTGGGGCTCGTATCCACGCGTCTACCGAGTCAGCAGAGAGCTTGGCCCCATGACCTAACACTGCGCTTTAGCGAGCGTAGCCACTGCTGTCGGTATCAGGCCCCTTGTTCGCTTTGCAGGTGAGGCCACCAGGGCAAAGTGCTAGTCATAGTCCCCAGTTGTATCCCCCGACTCAGAGTCTCAAGCTCCAGGACTCTGCCCTCAGTGGCAGTAGAGGTGGGATCCCTCGCTTAGTCCGTGGGAAAAATCAACCCTGGAGGGTGAACCGTAAACGAAAAAGATATGTGTGCTGACATTGTAATTTCGCAAGGCCGAGTTTTCTATAGTTCTAGGTAGTCTCTGTTCCGTCCACCTCGAATTACCGAGACTCTACCGTAACAAGTTCTATCAGTCTCCGCAAGGAGCATTTTATAGAAAGAAAAAATAAATCAATCGCTTATTCTGCCAGCTCGGCTTCATCCACGCACTCTGCAAGGAATCATTCCTCTACCACCACATGGACGGTGTCTGGGAGCGGGACACACTTTATCAGCAGATACAACTGGGGATGGCGACAGGCGACCGCTAACTTGGGTCTTATGAAGGGAAGGTCAGGGAAGGGAGTGGGAAGGAAGTGGAAGTGGGCCGTAAGGAAACCGTCTCGGGATTTGCCTGGGGGTGAATATGGGAAAACACGGAAAAAACATTTTCTGGAGAGCTGAGGTGGGGTTCGATCCCACGCTCTCCCGATGCCAGCGAGGCACGAGGTAGCGCGTTAGCGCTCTCGGCCCCTGTGGCCGATGTTGGTATCAAACTGCATATTAATTTGACTAAGTTTTAGAGTAATGTAGCCTATTGAGAAAATAAAACCCCTTAAAAACCTTCAATAAAGATCGATTTCATTGACTTTTCGGTGCGGTAGTTTGGCATATGTACCCCATCCACAGATTATGTCGTCACACGGAGAAAGCAGAGGGAGCTTGCGATAGGTGGAGCGCGGCAACTCAACAACTGACAGTGTTGGGTGCCTCGCTCTCGCCACTGTTACCAGGCCCCATGCTGAACTTTCCTTGACCTCGCGCGTCATTGGACCAGTCACCCTCCTATGCGCGGACAACGTGTTTTTGGTTGGTTGGTTCTTAAGTATAGGGGCTGTGACAACGCGGTCATGTAGCCCCGTGTACTTTGGATGTGTGTAGAATCTGTCTGATAACCGGTGTTAATTGTGATGACGGTATTAGTGTGTGTTATCTGTTTTTTAATTTAAGTACAGGCTGCAACTTAGAATTTTTCAAATAGTTCCTACTTTTGCTTCCAAGCGCCACCGTCAATGACTACTAGGCCAAGTTCAGAACTTAGCTACTAGACGCCACCGCAGTCGGCTCTTGGCAACGAACGTAGAAACCTAAGTGCGTTGTTTACATTCTTAACCTATCTAATTTAGCTTCACACAGGTGTAATTAGTGGAAGGTTCTTTAACATGCCATAAATCTATGACATGGGACCGCCGGCTTTACTTCCCCTCCAAAGGAAGGCATACTGAGGGATTTTTAACGTTCTTAAAAAATCTGACGGTTTCGGCCGCGTTTGAACCAGCTATCTTGGGCATAGAAGCTCAGCATGCTACCGTCTACGCCACCGAAGCAACGTGTAGACCATTGTAGACACGTGCAAAAATGATTTTGGGTTCGAGAAGAGGGAAGCAAAACCGTGAATGTGAACAGAAACATGGAATAAAGTAGAAAGGAGGAGAGAAGTGAACACCCGTCAACTGCAGTGCAAACCTGGAGAGAAGGCAAGACACATAGAGCAATACAACACTCTCAACCGAGAGGTGAAGAGGAGCGCGAGGAATGACAAGCGTAAGATGATAGAAGATATGGCAAGAAAATCAGAAGAGGCAGTGGTTAAAGGAGACACCAAAGAGTTTTATCAGATAACTAAACAACTATCGAATAAGAAGTTGAACTTGAGAAAACCCATCAAGGATGCTGCAGGAAATATAGTGACGAACACCCGAGACCAATTGATTCGTAGGAGGGAGTTCTTTGCACAGACTCTCAACAGAGAAATACCACCAGCCATTGAAACAGTTGAGGAACATGATGCACCCCAGCTGAATATTAATACTGTACAGGCCATATCACCAAGTCTGAGATAGTCAGAGCAATAAAATACTGTAAAAGTGGCAAAGCATCTGGAATAGATAACATCCCAGCATACGTACTTAAAACCGAGACTGGCCTCATCGCAGAGAAATTGCTTCCTCTTTTCAACCAAATCTGGGACTCCGAAGTACTGCCTGCAGAATGGAAAAAGGAATACTTATCAAACTACCAAAGAAAGGAGACTTAATGGAGTGTAATAACTGGAGAGGCATCGCATTGTTGTCTACGCCTAGTAAGATTTTCACAAGGATTATTTTGAGTAGGATTCGGAAAGCACCAGATGCTAAACTGAGGAAGGAACAGGCTGGGTTCAGAGAGAGAGAGTAGATCGTGCACTGATCAGATCTACATCTGAGGATAATCATTGAGCAGACATTGAAATATCGGACACCATTGTATCTCTTTTTCATAGACATTGAGAAAGCGTTTGATAGCGTGAATAGAGAGCATATGTGGTTAATTTTGAATATCTATGGTATACCACAGAAGATCATTCAGCTCGTTACGGCTATGTATTGTTTTAGATCCCTTATTTGGGGGTGGTAGGATCTAAAAGGAAAGAGTTATTGTGTTAATTTATAAAGCTGTGCCTAAAAGGGGTAGCTTCCCTTGGCAGGGTAAGCTGACCAGTGTAGAGTGTTGTTGTGTGTTAGGAACTAGGGGGCGCTCCTACAAATAATGTAGTAGTGTTTTAGGGGATGTGCCTCAATGCAAGGGTCACTGCGCTGGTCGCTCAGCTGACTGCTTATTATGTAACTGAACTTGCTCGTATCAGCTAAGTAGCACGCGCTGCTCTCTAGCAGCCGGGCCGCCGCGAGGAACACAATGATATCTGAGCTAGCACTATCAGACTACCGTGTGTCACGTCTTACCGTGACGGGAATAAGGAAGGGCGTTGGGATGTAAAGAGGCGTATAAACAGTAAGGCGAGTGTAGAGTGTGGACCAAGTGTTTATTGGTCTCGTGATGTTATAGTATGAGTCCCTTGTAGGGAATGTAACAATGTAACAATGTGAAAGTACAAGCTGTGGATTAAGGTTACAAAAGTAGGAACTCTGAACACGACTGACTCACCTCTGATGACACCAGCGTAGCCTTCGGCCGTAACGTTGAAGCACTGATAATGGAGAGATCCCTTGACCTGATTACGACGCCTTCTTATACCCTTCGGCGCTATGCTGTCAGCAATGTGTTGGCATAGCTGCCCCAGTTTATAATATGTCACTGTGTGTAACAATTGTGCAAGGACTGAGCTGTTTTCTAGAGTGGCAAGCTGTCCTTGTGGTATTAATGGATGTTGGTCTGGCTTTCCAAGGGTTGCCAGTTAGGAGATTTAGCCAGATGGTGGGGGGATGGTCTCCAAGGGGTGCATGCCCCTGGGAGGCTGTACAAGCGTCTTCCTTCATTTGTTCGCGTCCTCGCGAACGGGAACGGAACTGGAGGTTGGGATGCTGATGAAGTCGTTCGTGAGGCCCCCTCGTATCGTCTGGCGGTGTCTTCCTCGTTGTCGTGTAGAATGGGTGATGTCGTGAAGTGTAGGTGTGAGATCAGCCCGTGTTCAGAGGGGAGGGTTATGGGATGTACAGATATATGTATAACACTGACATTGGCATTGTGCAAATAGAAATTGACAAGAAAAAATTGACATTGCGAAAAATTTGACATCGAGAAAAAATTGACATTGAAAAAAATTGACATTTGAGAAAAATTTGACATTAAAAAAAATTGATATGGAAAAAAAATTGCCCTTGCTATTGCTGGCATATTGCCAGTTTCAAAAAAGGAAAAAAAAACATGGTTTTGATAGTTACATAGTTGTGCAGGGAGGAAAAACCCAGCTAGACGAGGAATTGTGCCGTCTGGCTTTATATTGGGGAAAAAGTGCTCCCTGCGAAGAGAAAGATAGAAGAGAATAGAAAAAAAATGGGTGTTCCAGGGTGTAATTTAAGGGAAATATTCAAAGTATTTATTGGTTGGGGAAAAAACGGAACACCCTGACAAATTTGGGCGTTAGTAGAGTAGAAAGGGAAAAACAAAACCGTATATCCAGTGTTGCCATTATGGCAGTGTTGAGTGGCGTGACATATTGTTGCCATGTACTTTACAAGCATGCTATTTTATATATATAAACCTTTAATTTACAAGCATGATATAATGTGTATATAAACCTTTTATTTACAAGCATGATATAATGTATATATAAACCTTTAATTTACAAGCGTGATGAAATGTATATAGAAACCTTTAATTTACAAGCATGATAAAATGTATATATAAACCTTTAATTTACAAGCGTGATGAAATGTATATATAAAAATAAGAATCTTATTATTAAACCGGTTTGCTCATGAGCCTGGTACCTTTCATTTCGTAGAGCTCTTTACCTGACCTTTGTATACCATTCGCTGATTCTTTCCTGGCCATTTTCCACTCAGCCGTTTTATCGTAGTTTAGTGGCTAGGCCGCTAATTCCTTCTCCATTGAGCTTATGTCCTAGTGGTTTTCCCGCCGTGGGTTGGGAAATTCCACCTTGGCGTCGAAGGTTCGGCCCTTACAATATTTGTGCCGCCCTTAGACGCCGAAGTCACGCCTTATTTGCGTGTCATCTGGTTTTCGGCGCTCATCGACGCCCAGTATCCCACGGATACTGTGCTTCGGTGGTCGCTACGCTGTCACCTTTAGGAGGCGCAACGGAAATTGAAAAAGAGTGTGTGTGTCTGTACAAGGACGCGTGGTATTTTTTTGTGTTGGGCTATATATATACAACAGGTTAGTGTACCATCCTCGTCATCTGCAAAACAAAATGTGTTAATGGCCATATATCTGGAAACATGTACATTCAATCGCTTCCTTGCTTTCCTGCAAATAGAGTGTATTAATACATATAGCAGTTCCATCGCTGCGCATATTATATAAGATCAATTATGTTGCCACTTAAGTCTAACTTAATCTAGGTTAGCCTATGTTATTCTAGTTTATCCTAAGTATGGTCGGGCTTACCTCGGTAACGGATTTTTAGTCACCGAGTGCCGAGATATTCTACTGTAATCTATATATATATAATAAAAAAAATTTTTTGCCTTGAATGTAGGCTTATGCTATCTTACGACGAATTATCATGACTTATCATGAGTTGTCGGACTTACCCTGATGCCGGGTTTCTGGGTCATCAGGCGCCGAACGGCGTTACTTAGTGCTATCTATCTTAATTATGGTCTAATAAAAAAAATGCTATTTCTAAGCCGAAAGGGTTGCCTTAATCTACTGCCGAAATGTGCTGTGCCATACCTGGCGACAGCGGTGAATAAATTTGCTTAATCCTAGGTTGCGTGTCAAATGCAACCGTCTTACAGCTAAATTTGGCCTAGAACGATCGCCTGGGGCAATTTACTTCCCCAGGACACCACCCGCACGAGTCCTAGAAACACCGGTTGTCTCTAGGATCGCTGGATTCCGTTCCCTTAATTCTAGGTGTCGACGTCTATTACTAGTACTAATCTAGTCACAGGCGGCTTACGGTGCCACTAAGCAAACCGTTTCGCCCGCTGTACTTGTCATTTCTTTGCCGTTGCCATTGCGTGTGTAGTCGTAGCTGGGCCGCCCACGTAACCCTTATGAGGCGCTCGCAATGCTCCTCTCTTAATGCCCATTGGCTGCCCGATGCATCGCCATTTATGTGGGCATTGGACATTGTCGTCCAATGGCATAATATTCTCTTCGCCTTTGTCGGCAATCGTAATCCGCTTTTCGCAGTAATCTTCGCCTGTATCGGCCGTAGTAGTATGCTTTTTGCATTGTAGGAATCTCTTCGCCATTGTCGGCATTGCTGGGGTGGCCCACTGAACCCCTTTGAGTGCCCGCTATGCTACTCATTTAAGATCTCTGGCGACCCGTTGTCATCCATTTACGTGGGCGCAGGACCGAATGAGCGCGTACATTCCATTTATATATATTCATATTTCATTCTTCATTATTGATTAACGTCGTGGTCTTCACCTTCACCTCGCGGGGTAAGGACTTGTCGGATCTAGGATTGGTCCTGCTGAACCCTAGGATCCTGCTTCACTCCTGACGAATAGGAGTCTGACTCCCCGCCATGGAAGTCCTACTTACGTAAATTTAACTAACAGTCTAGTCATAATATGGGTCGTCTCGAGGGATAGCTCCCGAGTCCGGCGCGGAGTGAGCTATTTCTCCCGCCATTCTCAGAAAGTCTCCCTGCAGGTCTTGGCTTCGACGACCGTGGCACGAAGTGGGTGTAGCATCCCTTCCTCCCAGGGGCGGTTTATGCGCACCTAGGATTCCAGAGCTTGCCCGGCCAGGCCGCGAATGCTTTGACCTTACGTGGTTCGTCTGTTTAGTCTAGTCGTTAAGTTAAGTGAGGTCGCTGCGCTGTCGAGCCAACTGGGGTGAGGGTGCACATCGCCTTCCCCAGCTCTGATCCAGCGTGGTCCTTCTGACCTTCGGCTTACGCCGTTGTCATCAATCAGATCGTATCAGATTCCTTTGCAAAAAAAAAAAAAAATGTAGCGTAACCTGTGTAAACAGTTTAATCTCTGTGTAAAATGTAAAATATTTCCAGTGTTGTGGGGTTGTAGATCTTCTAAGTACATAGGCTACTTCTGGTCTACCATTGCTACGTCAGCTTTCCAGCAATAATGCTTTCTTTACCTTAATGGAGGTGTTAGTAGGGTCTGTGGCGTCAGGTACCCTGTTATTATGATCTGGGGGTAGTTATTTGTTGAGTGGGCTTAAAGTATGGTAGGAAGGGGTTGCGCACCTTTGGGTTCCACGTTAGTGGTGGCCTGGAACCGGTGATGCCGCTGGGATGCTCCTATAGTGAGTGGACTGGGGAGGTAAATTCCGGGGATTGCAAAGATACGAAAATTCCATGCAGGTTTGATATTAATATCCCGGGTGAATGGATGGGATAGTCATGCATGTGTCTGGATATGAGGCGTCTGCCTTCATGTACGGATAGGTGTAGGGTGGGGCATAATACCAATATATTCCTGTCATGCGGGAGTGTTTAATTAATAAAGAATGGTTAGTATATATATCTATGGCCTCATCTCTCATTTGGAGAAGCGCATTATGCTTACTTAATTTTTGCCGACCCACCCCTAATACTCAGGTGGTAGCATCGTGGTTCAAGGCGTAGCATGCCTGCTCTTTAGACGCATGAAGTCCATCAACCCCTTGTGTGTACTCTGTAATGTAGTGTGGCTGTTTTGATCGTGTTCATATGTCTGCGTTGGTTTATGTTGGACGTGAGAGCGTTATTGGAAGGGAATTGGGTATTAACCATGGTAGCCTGCTGTAGTATGTCGGTAATCCCTCTTGGATTATCCCCCTATGGTTTGTCATCCTCCCTTGGTCCATGCTTGCTTTCTATCCGCGCCTTGGGATAGTAAAGCTTCACGACCTAATCTGGTCTGCCATTTGTAGTGTAAATGTGGCCAGTGGTCGTAGTGCGACTGGCTATGTCCTAGTCATCTGTAATGACTCCTATGCCTTACGATCGATAAAAGAAGTTATTAGGGGGGAAATCTTGTCTGTGTTTGCTCCTAATTGTTGAGTGCATGTGCGTGTGTGTGACTATGTTCCGCTACACCACGCGGACGGTTGGTCTGTTGCAGGCTAAGTCGTAATATGTATCGCATGTATGGGCGGCAGGCGCCCGTGGCCTGTCAACGTCTTGTTCATTGCCAAGTGCTTTTGCGGTGTAATAAAAAAAATGTATGTTGTTATGATTGTTTTGCGTTTTTGATTTCATTGTCAATGCCGGTAAACAATAGTGCCCTGTCATGTGCAGTATGACTAGTCTGCAAGTCAGCAGTTGGTATGTGTAATGTCAGGCTGGGATGTTATTGTTTGTCATCCGCTGGCATGTGCTTTTCTGCACGTATGCAAGTGTGGTCATTGTTTTAGATTCCTAGCGGACTAATGTAGCAATTCATCCTAGTTAGGTAATGACGTTGTGTGGCCATTGTTTCCTAAGACTTGTGTCTTGCGAAATTTTCCTACCTGTGTTTGGGAAATGTATTCTCTATGTCTGGTGTAATTCGAAATTTTATGTCTGGCTTTTGGTGGGAGGAAATGTAGTATTCCCTGTTCATGCATTTGTATGGGCCAATTTCGGTGTGGTTGGAAGCCTGTATAACTGCTTTCCCTTGTGTCTAATTTTTACTGGGACTCAGACCCGTGACCTTATGTCATTCTTTGTGTTATATGTCTGCGTTGTTCATGTCTTGTGCGCATTCTGTATGTATTTTGATTGTGTTTCTCGTACCAAAAATACCGTTGTTTAGTTAGTTTTTGGTACGAGCGTGTTGTGTGTGGTCATGGGTTCGGAGCCGGTTGCCTGTAAAGATTTGGTGTGATCATTTCCGTGCCGCATATATTATGGCACGTTCCCGTGTATGTGCAATGCGCAAATGAAAGCATGCATACCTGTGTATAGTTTGTATGTTTTTGATTTCCCCTCGTAGTGTAATTTTGGAAGATATAGGGTCTCTAAATCGGGCGTGAATGATGCGTTTGTTCCTGTCCACTTGGAACAGGCTTAGTTCGTCTGTGTCGAGCAGTTTTGTCCATTGAGGTGTGTGACTGCTGACTCGATGGTGTTGAATTACGATGTTGTGGGCTTTCATTTGTTTTATGTTCAGCCCACGTCCTTGTTTCCTGCACGTGTGTGTGTGTGGACTTGATTGTTGTCTGTACAGTAGTAATTGCGAGCAGTGCTTCTCGCATTGTAAAAAAAACTTGTGGTTTAACATGACCGTTAATCTGTAGATCATGCGCCACGGGACTTCCGTTTTACGTGGAATCCAAACCACAGGCCATGGCATTTCACTTCGAAAGTCTTACATGCATTGGCCGTACTTGTAAAAGAACCTTTTGCTAACTACCCTTGTGTTCCCAATTGTGTGTTACTGTAACGTGGTTCAAGTATGTTCTTTATCCATGGTACAAAATGTCGTTGTACGCGAGTGTCTCCGGGGCGCTAGTCGCGTGTTTAGTGACTATGTGCCGGTGAGAAAAAGTCATGTTAGAGGCAGTGTTATGTGTAACGGATGCCTATGTATTAAATATATATATAGTTTAACTTGGCCACCTACCTTTCTCGGGCCGAATGCGTGAGGCAAAAAAAAATGTTAGCCCCGCTCTGAATTAAGAGAGCACTTTGAAAGAAAATAATAGAAAGACTATATTGTATCTCGCCTGCCCACTGCTTTTATGCTTATAAAAGCGGGTTTCCGGGCGGTGGTAGTCTGTAAAAACTGTGTCGTAAATATGAAAAATATTTATACATGAAGGTTGGGGCCTGATTGTAGTATTTACCAACTTGGTAATGTTATATTGCCCGTTGAGCCAGTATATATTTATACACAAATTGTGCTAAATGTTCCGGCATAACTCAACAAAATGATAGTGTCTCGCCCCGGTGTGCAATTGGGCTTTTCAGTTGGTTAAAGCACACCTCACCAAAATTTTTGAAAACTGGTTTGCGATTCTTAATTCTTGCCACGCTTATGGCTTTTGCCCGCTATGGAGAATCTATCCAACTGTTGAACCGGAACATAGAACATTTAGTCATTTCTGCTTAGAAAGACTCGCTTAAGCTCTATGCTGTGATTTGATGCTTAAGCTCTGTTCAAAATATCTCTTTCCGGCTTTAAGCCGCGTAGCTCACCTGATGGGCTTCTACTTGGCTTTGGATATTAGAAACTTTACGTTATTCAATTTGTGGTGATAACCACTCCGACCAATAATCATTGATGGCCTGGGAGAAAAAATGTCAGGGGTGAACAAAAAACAAGGATTTTGAATCATGCACTTCTGATCTAGCCAAGTTGCACTGCCTATACATGAAAGAAGGCAGATAGAGAAAGAGAAAAAAAATGTGCAGTTTATGTTTGTGAGTACTTGTTTGTCTATTCCTACTATAGGTTCAAGTGATGTTAGATTGTTTCTGTGTCCCTGGTGGAAGTCGTTACTCCGGTCCGAGCGTCCTTGCTCGGAAAGATGAAGGGTTCTGCCCTGTTATGAGATTATAGGACCCTGAAATCCACTGAGGCGCTTCTTTGCCATTTTTCGGGGGATTTTGTAGCAAAGTAAGCCTGGGCGTACTTCCACCGTAGCGCGTGTCTGTAGGTTTGAGCGTGCCTGTTTGCGAGGGCCTAAATGCGCTCCGCGCTATCCTAGTAGAGTTTACGGGGGTGTGTGTGTTTTCGACCGATCTGTTCTGTGGGGTAGGTAATAACACTTTTCCTAATCCCCGTGTACTGTGTGGTAGTGCCCGATCAAAATGTGCGTGCGTGTATCGTGCATCCTGAGGGACTAATACCGGTGTTCGCCTTCGTTCTGGCAAATTTGCCCTTTGAACTGGCGGTAAAGGTCGCTTAATTGCTTGTGTCTGGCCTAACAATGTGGTGGCGCGTAACCTGACCGCTTTTCGGCCTGTGGCCACGGCAGACTCCTGCCGTTGCGTTAGCCTATCTGTGTGGGTGTATGTAGGCTTTATGTGTAGTGGGACGGGTTCTATGTCGTCTGCCCATGACGTCGTTACGTCCCGTTGTCTCCCTGTCATGCTATGTGTGTTTGAGAGTCCTGGCTTCAACTCCCTCTCGTCCCTTTGTTCCGAGGGGGTTGTTCTAGGCTCTGCCCCTTGGTTTGGCAAAATTGCCTTCCGATCCGGAGCTGAAGGACATGTGTTTATGTAACCTTGTATTTGTAGCCTATTGGAGCCTAACCTGGCCGTCTCCTGGACTGTGGCCATGGTGACCTCCTTCCCAAGTGTGGCAGTACATGGCGAGAGGGACATCCTCGCAAATTGTCGAGTTAGCGTATCTACGCTTATGTCCTCTCTCGGCTGGGCTGGTAGCCCTACAATGAACTCAAAAATGGCCTTGTTGACTTGGAGCTCACGGTATTCGTCCCAAATTTGGGTGTACTGCCTATTGAGGCTTATGGTCTGTTTGCAAATTACTGTATTAATGTTTCTGTGCTCTGTATAGTTTAGTGGCCGCTAGTTGGAGAAGCGCTTGGACGCGTATTAGCTCCCTGTATTGGGCGTGTAAACCTGTGTAGTGCACCCTCATTCTCTCGAGGGTTGCATTATCTATTACGGGACCATGTGTGGTGATTAATTGTTGGTATATTTTGTTTCTTTGGACATGGATTCTATTGAGGTGTTCATGTATGTTCCTCAAGTGCTTGTGTGCGCATCTTAATTGCGTTGTCCTGCCCTCTGACGGAGTGTATGGCTGTTTGCCCTGTATTGCTCCGACTTTTGTTTGGAGTGCCCGTATTTGTGTCTGTCGCCTCTGTATATGCCTTTGGCATCTTATTAATAATGTTAATAATGTTGGCGTAACCCTGTTGCCTCTATGGTTTGCAATCTCTGCATGAGGCGCCATTCTGACTGAAGTGTATGTGAATGAAATAAAATGAAATATCTGTGCGTGTTTGACAGTGTATTTTCGTATCTGTTTGATTCTCTCTGGGGCTGGGAGTTTGGTTTAGTAAGAATTTCCCCTGTGTAGCTAGTTTTGGAGCAAAAATGGTGTTTTTTTTGTCTGGGAAAAAAAAAATTCACTATTTGCTTGGCTTTTTGCGGTACGGAAGGGGTCGTTTTAACTACGAGGGCTCGTTGGTTGAGTCCCGTTCTCTATGCGTAGTACCCCGCCTCCACCAGTGTTTTAGATCCCTTATTTGGGGGTGGTAGGATCTAAAAGGAAAGAGTTATTGTGTTAATTTATAAAGCTGTGCCTAAAAGGGGTAGCTTCCCTTGGCAGGGTAAGCTGACCAGTGTAGAGTGTTGTTGTGTGTTAGGAACTAGGGGGCGCTCCTACAAATAATGTAGTAGTGTTTTAGGGGATGTGCCTCAATGCAAGGGTCACTGCGCTGGTCGCTCAGCTGACTGCTTATTATGTAACTGAATTTGCTCGTATCAGCTAAGTAGCACGCGCTGCTCTCTAGCAGCCGGGCCGCCGCGAGGAACACAATGATATCTGAGCTAGCACTATCAGACTACCGTGTGTCACGTCTTACCGTGACGGGAATAAGGAAGGGCGTTGGGATGTAAAGAGGCGTATAAACAGTAAGGCGAGTGTAGAGTGTGGACCAAGTGTTTATTGGTCTCGTGATGTTATAGTATGAGTCCCTTGTAGGGAATGTAACAATGTAACAATGTGAAAGTACAAGCTGTGGATTAAGGTTACAAAAGTAGGAACTCTGAACACGACTGACTCACCTCTGATGACACCAGCGTAGCCTTCGGCCGTAACGTTGAAGCACTGATAATGGAGAGATCCCTTGACCTGATTACGACGCCTTCTTATACCCTTCGGCGCTATGCTGTCAGCAATGTGTTGGCATAGCTGCCCCAGTTTATAATATGTCACTGTGTGTAACAATTGTGCAAGGACTGAGCTGTTTTCTAGAGTGGCAAGCTGTCCTTGTGGTATTAATGGATGTTGGTCTGGCTTTCCAAGGGTTGCCAGTTAGGAGATTTAGCCAGATGGTGGGGGGATGGTCTCCAAGGGGTGCATGCCCCTGGGAGGCTGTACAGTATGAAGGATACATTGCACAAGTTGCTCATGAAGGCCAATTCTCGGAACCATTTAGAATAGCATCGGGAATGAAACAGGGTTGTCTGCTCTCACCAATCTTATTTTTGGTGGTACTGGACTATGCCATGAGAAGGGCTACAGAAGGAAAAGCTCGAGGCATTCAATGGGGACTAACACAGCGACTAGAAGATCTGGACTTTGCCGATGACATATATGTCTTTTGTCGCAGGCACATAGAGACATGCGAGAGAAAGTTAACATACTGAAGGAAGAAGCAGAATTAATTGGATTGAAAATTAATATCAACAAGACCAAAGCAAGGCGTATCAATTCTAGGAACGCTAAGCCTGTCAAGATTAATGGGGATGAGATTGAAGGTGTCCAATATTTCTGCTATCTTGGGAGTATGTTATCAACAACTGGAGGCACAGAAGAGGACATCGCAAATCGGAATAGGAAGGCAAAGGCAGCATTTGCCCAGCTGCGACCGGTGTGGAGATCCAAAGAGATTTCGCTGAGGACCGAATTGAGATTGCTGGATACCAACGAAAAGTCTATTCTCTTCTATGGATGTGAGACATGGAAGGTAACAGCAAAGCTAAAACAGTCCATACAGACGACAGTAAACCGATTCCTGCGGACCGTTCTGGGCATACGCTGGCCAGATGTCATTTCCAACGTGGACCTGTGGCAGAGAACGGGACATAGTCAATGTGAAACCCAGATCAAAAGAAGAAAATGGAGATGGATAGGCCACACCCTAACGCAAATCCCGAGGCAAGCTTCGGATTGGAACCCAAAAGGCAGCCGGAAAAGAGGGAGGCAAAAGAAAACCTGGAGATGAACAGCTGTGGAAGAACTTTCCACCATTGGGGGGTCCTGGAACGGGGTGAAGAAGACTGCTCTCAACAGAGTTCGCTGGAAATCTCTTGTGGAAGCCCTTTGCTCCTTGGAGGAGCTTAAAAGGACACAAGTCAAAGTAAGTCATGATTTTATAGCATCCTGAGCAGCAGCTGCAATCATCTTCAAGTGCTTCTAACAGTACATTGTTATGTTCAGTGAATCGACTTAGTGGTTGAGGCATATTCATCAATACACAAAACAAGGTAGTCTCTTCCCTTTCTAACCTAGGCACCTCATTCTCATCGAATGGATTAACATAATGTTAGCTCCATAAGTCTATTCCATCATATGTGAGGTTTTAAATTCTACATCATGTTCACAGTTTTCACAGTACAAATGTAAATTGCATACAACGCCATTTCGCAAATTATCAAAGAGTTATAGAGATTTGGCACCACATACACGACATGCACATGAGATATTACATTTGAAAGAATCTCTAAACCGAATAGCCTATATCCTCCCGAACACTCATTATTTGCAGTGGTATTGGTTAGTAACATGCTGGATTTTTATCACCTCCTTGTAGAAAATAGGTAGCTTACCGTAAGAAGGGGTTACTTTATGACTGTAGAGGTTACTTTGTGACACAGTGATAATCTTTTAATGCCGCTATCGGTGCAAATTTTAGCTTCCCTGGCCTCAAGGTCGAAGTGCGAGATTCAAAATACAAAAGATTATCACTGTGTCACAGAGTAACCTCTACAGCCAAAAAGTTACCCCTTCCTACGGTATTTGGATCCTTGTTTGCTCTAACAGGTACGGAACGGTGTTTAGGGACCTTTTTAAAACACCGTAGAACTAGATATTCCCATGCCAATAAAACTGATGTAATAGATTTACTCTATCGCTTGGCAACCACATGTATTTGTGTTGTAAACAGCTGCTTCGTTAGCGTAGTCGGTAGCATGCTTAACTGCTGTTCCCAAGATAGCGGGTTAAAACCCGGCTGAAGTCGTCGGATTTTTTAAGAGCGTTAAAAATCCTTCAGTATGCCTTCCTTCGGAGGGGAAGTAAAGCCGGCGGTCCCATGTCATAGCTTTATGGCATGTAAAAGATCCTTTCACAGACTAAACTTGTGTAAAGCAAAATTGTTAGGTTAGATTTCGTCAGAACGCTCTATCAAAGTTCTAACGTTCACCACTAGGTATCATTGATATCTGGTGGCGAAAGTTGGAACTACTTGAAATTGAACAGAACTTGTAGCTCACCCTTTAGAGTGTCCGCTGGAAGCAGCTACAGACTCAGGCGAGCCGAACATGTCCTCGGACACTCCCGGCACTAAAAGCCATACGATAAATAAATAAATAAATGTATTGTAAACAATGGGACCGGAAATGCATTGTCGCCATCTTTTCACAGCCTGCTAAGCCATCCTGTTACAACCGACAAATTAGATTTAAAATTGGATCTTCTTCGCTCAGTGCATGGCAGATATGTGGGCGTGGCACGTGCAAACATTTGGAAAATATTGTTAGTCTACTTTTCGCATTTTGTAAAAATGAAGAAAAAGTAGACTTATGAGATCGATCCGAGCAAATGTGTGTCTGTCTCTCTGTCTGTCTGCCTGTGTGTGTGTCCCCTCCCCCTATCAATTCCTAAACGGCTGCAGCTATCAAAACCAAATTTGGTATGAGTAAAGATATCTGAACATATCCCGACCATATTTGAAAATGACATCAGTGCTACCAACTGCTAAAAAAAACACAATTGGAATTTGAGCGCTATGTTGGATATCTCAGAAGTTATGCATGCGAACTGTTCGAAAATCGGCACACACCGAGATAATAACATTCCAGATTAATTTTCAAGAGCCCATATGACCAACATGTTTCTAAGTTTGCTGATAGGTCCAATATTTAAATGCATGTAACTTCTATACTATCAATTGGATTTCAACCAAATTTCGTATGTGCTTTGCGTACCACAAAATGAAAATGAAAATGACAATATAGCTATGCATATTTCTGAAAGCCAGCAGGGCTACGAACTGTTAATAAATGCTCTTTCTGTTATTTTATCCTAATACCAGTAGACCTATATCAGAGAGTATGCAAGCCAACAGCTTTAAACTATGCACACGTATAGCACCTGAAATTCTAGATTAATTTGGAGTCGCTAGGTCCAATTTTAAACTAGGAACTACTTGAAATTGATCGTCTGCAGTCCTTTCCTGTATTACAGATAACACACACTAATACAGCCATCACAATTAACACCGGTTATCAGACAGATTATACACACACCCAAAGTGCATGGGGCTACATGACTGCGTTGTCGCATCCCATAAATTGAGGAGCCAACCAACCACGAACCAGACTACAGATAAATAAAGAAAGACAGCGTTGAATCAGTGAAGCTGGCAATGGCCAACCTGATGTTTTTGGAATGCGCGGTATACGGTACGCTGGAAGACACCTAAAGTTCAAACCCAGCTGACTTTTCCTGGGCGCAGACAATACATCTACTGGCATTAGCCTCTCGCACTTATAGGCCATGACACACCAATCTATTGCACCGAGATTCGATTCCGCGACGTTGAGCACAGGAGGCGAGGGCGTTCCTTGAAAAGGACATGGATAGGTTAACCCTAAGTGCGTATTGCAGTTGAGGACAGCTCAGTAATTACTGGCTGGTGTTCCGTGTCCATCGCATAGTGAACTTAACATAATTTCCTGTCCTCTTCTACGAGGCCTGTAAAGAGAACACAGGCAACATATGACCGTATATACTCTACAGCCCTTCAGTGTAATCCCCTGCAACAAGCAGGATATCAGTAGTCAGCCTTTGTTATGTCCTACCGATTGGAGTATGGCGTCTCGTGTATGGAAACACTCACTTGAAGTGGTTCCTTTTTAAAGATAGACCTAACAAGGACCCATGTCCGGCGAATAAGGTGGAGGCTCCTCACCATGCCAACAATGCTCTCTCAGGAGCGAGTATTGTCATGCAAGATGTGTTTTCCTAATGTTTCCTTCCATTGTCTAGTACGACAAGTTGCTCCTGTGAGGGAATCGTTAGCACGGTCCTGCCGTAATGTGTGAGGCCGGTGAAGAAAAGTTGATTGAAGGTTGCGGATGGGTGATTGAGGGATGTCACGAGTGCAGTTAACTTGGCGATTCGCTTCTCACAGTCCGATACCTTCTTTGGATATTACTACTAGCCTATAGTGTCAAGCAAGGTCCACCCGATCAACGATAGTGTCATTGGAGAAATCGAGAGGTGGAATCCAAGCTCAACCAAGCCAACTTTCTTAACTTTACAGTGAACGGGAACAACTGTCATACGTTAAACGGAGCAGTAGCGAAACGATCAACTATTTTGATCCTTCTTTCTTGATTCCGAAAGGATGTTTATGTTGCAAATTGGCGAATATTTATCTGTTATATATGAAACCACTCAAAATCACGATTTGCTGCAAATACAATATAGTTGTTGCTTCATTTGAGGGGTTCGGACATTGTTGTCATTTAGCTCCGTGTACTTGGGAGTGTACGTGAGTGTAATTTGTCTGATAACCTGCGTTATTGTGATAGCTGTAATAGTGTGTGTATTTGTAATTCAGATAAGGATTTGGAAGGAGGCGGCCATGGTCTTAAGTTTGGAACCATTCTAGAATTCTCCTGGAAAACAACTTCCAGGATTACTAAGGTAGGAATCAAACCCAGCTCTTCTCAGTTTTGCCAAAGTGAATCCCGTTTCAGCTTTAAGACCAGATTTAAATGACTTGGCAGAGCCGGGAATAGAACCCAGACCTCCAGGGCAAGAATGCCAAGAATGCTAGCCGCTACACTAAAATGTGGTCGGAACACCTTCTGTTAGGTTCTTCAAGATAAAGTATGATATGTTTTAAAGGAAGCTCGTAATCTTAGGTACTGTCTCTCTGAGTCCGGGAACTCATTGTCTAATTAGTAAAACAGGAGGAGCCAAATCCTGAGGAAACAAAATCTTACTATACTGAAATTACCCAAAATGCCTTTCGTAAAAAAAAAAAAAAAAAAAAAATTTACTCCTCCACTGTCTATAATTAACCTACCATCCCCTTTCTAGATCACGACATTGATAAAATGTCATCTGATTCCGCCATTATACGCATGAATTATGGACAAAAAAAAAGTCCTCTCGGCTCGCCGGAAGGCGGAGGTAGATTTCACCGGACAAACTTGGGGATAGGCGAAAATAGGCAGAATATGCAGGTTTTCGTAGAAGGATCAGACCTCATTTATTGTGAGAAGGTATTTTATAATTGGAGCTTAATTAACTTTGTTTTTCGTCATTTTATGCTTATTTTAAACATTTTATTGTCTTATGGGAACGGTACCCTTCTTGTCATTTGGGGTCCATTTTTATACTTGTGGTCACACTGTCCGTATGCAAGGTTTCGACACTGATGTGTAACTATGTAACGGTCAGTTACTTCTTCACGCAAAATTATATCTCCCGCAGAGATTTTGGTTGGTTCCTCAGTTTAGGGGCTGCGACAACGCGGTCATGTAATCCCGTGTACTTAGGGATGGCTGTATTAGTCTGTAATTCAGGTAAGGACTGCAGACGATCAATTTCAAGCAGTAGTTCCTAATGTTGCTACCAGGTACTACCGTCAACGACACCTAGCTGTGAACTTGGCTACTAGATGCCACCGCAACCAGCAACTCGCAACGAACGTTGGAACTTCCCCTCCAAAGGAAAGCATACTGAGGGATTTTTAGGGCTCTTAGAAAATCCGACGACTTCGGCCGGCTTTGAACTCGCGACCTTGGGCATAGACATTCAGCATGCTTGCTACCAGTTACATCACCGAAGCCGCTTCACACTTAGTCAGATGGAATTCTGAATATGATCTCGTGCAAGTGCGTTATCTTGACAACGTCTGATGGCTCATCCCTCATCAATTTAGTAGTGTTGCCATGGCAACCACTGATAGCTCTTGGCATTTTCTTATAATTCCGAAATCATTTTTCTCATCCCTTGGCATAATGGTGGGTCATATCAAAAATTCTTTCAGACAATTTTAGGTAATTATTAGGGGAATATTGTCCATTTTGTACGGTTTTGATATTGTGCCTATTAAGAGAGATATGATTAATGTTTCCCGAAAACCCCACTTTTTCCCGCCCCTTTGGTCAATGGTTGGTGCTATAAAAAAAACTCTTCAAACATAAATTTTTGGGCTTTATCCGACACATAGTATGAACGTTGAACGGATTCGATGTTTCACATATTAAGAGAGTTATAGCAATATTTCACTTTTTCAAAAAAAGCCCCCCATTTTCACCCCCTTCAACCGATTTAGCCCAGTAACGAACTCGACCGAGATTTTATAGGTATACATATTCGGTACAATATTCAAAGTGATTGGTGCAAAATTACGGCAGTTATCGTGTCCACAAGAAACTGATATACATATATATACATATACATACATAAATTATATATAAACTTTTGAACTGACGGTGGTTTTGGGGTCTGGGGTATGTGAAACGCGAAGATATGTCGAAATTTTCTGGAAGTCGAAACATGGTACCCATTGCAATAGTTAGCTTTCTAATGAAATCTACCTCTGGTTGGTTCCTCAGTTTAGGGGCTGCGACAACGCGGTCATCTAACCCCGTGTACTTTGGGTGAGTGTAGAATCTGTCTGATAAACGGCGTGAATTGTAATGGCCGTAGTAGTCTTAATTCAGGTAAGGACTTCAGACGGTCAATTTCAAGCAGTAGTTCCTAAAGTTGCTACCAGGTACTACCGTCAACGACACCTAGCTGTGAACATGGCTACTAGATGCCACCCCAACCAGCAACTCGCAACGAACGTTGGAACTTCCCCTCCAAAGGAAAGCATACTGAGGGATTTTTGCGCTCTTAGAAAATCCGACAACTTCGGCCGGCTTTGAAACCGCGACCTTGGGCATAGACATTCTGCATGCTACCAGTTACGTCACCGGAGCCGCTTCCCACTTAGATGGAAATACTGAATCTGATCTCGTGCAAGTGCGTTATCTTGGCTACGTCTGATGGCTCATCCCTCATCAATTTGGTAGTGTTGCCATGGGAACCACTGATAGCTCTTGGCATTTTCTTATAATTCCGAAATCATTAGCCTACTTTCGATTTTTGCAAAAAATGAAAGTAGACTTATGAGATCACTACAGGGCGAAAAAAAGTGTGTGTGTATGTGTGTGAGTCTGTGTGTGTGTGTGTGTGTGTGTGTGTGAGTGTGTGGACTCTGAATGTCTGCCCCCCCCCCTATCAATTCGAACACGGTGAGCGCAAATTGAACGAAATTTGGTACAAAGGTAGCACTAGCAAAGGACACCTCAGTGTCATGTTTTATATCGCCGCCATCTGGACGGAAACGTAATGGCGGCCACACAAATGTTCAAAGCTTAAATCAAATTACGACTAACCTAATCATCCGATCTCTACTAAATTTTGCAACAACATACCTTTATGGGGGGAACATTCTTTGACCAAACTAATAGGTCATCAGCCTAATAGTTTGCGGATGGCGGCCATCTTTGTGTGAAAATAGATTGCCCCTATTAATTCGAACACGGTGAAACCGAATGGAACGAAATTTGGTACAGAGGTAGTACTAGCAAAGGGCACCCCAGTGTCATGTTTTATATCGCCGCCATCTTGACGGAAACGTAATGGCGGCCACACAAATGTTCAAAGCTTAAATCAAATTACGACTAACCTAATCATCCGATCTCTACCAAATTTTGCAACAACATACCTTTATGGAGGGACCATCCTTTGACAAATCTAATAGGTCATTAGCCTAATAGTTTGCGGATGGCGGCCATCTTTGTGTCAAAATCGATTACCCCTATTAATTCGAACACGGTGAAACCGAATGGAATGAAATTTGGTGCAGAAGGCACCCCAGTGTCATGTTTTATATCGCCGCCATCTTGACGGAAACGTAATGGCGGCCACCCAAATGTTCAAAGCTTAAATCAAATTACGACTAACCTAATCATCCGATCTCTACCAAATTTTGCAACAACATACCTTTATGAAGGGGGCATCCTTTGACAAATCTAATAGGTCATTAGCCTAATAGTTTGCGGATGGCGGCCATCTTTGTGTCAAAATCGATTACCCCTATTAATTCGAACACGGTGAAACCGAATGGAATGAAATTTGGTACAGAGGTAGCACTAGCAAAGGACACCTCAGTGTCATGTTTTATATCACCGCCATCTTGACGGAAACGTAATGGCGGCCACACAAATGTTTAAAGCTTAAATCAAATTACGACTAACCTAATCATCCGATCTCTACCAAATTTTGCATCAACATACCATTATGGAGGGAGCATCCTTTGACCAAACTAATAGGTCATTATCCTAATATTTTTGCGGATGGCGGCCATCTTTGTGTGAAAATCGATTCCCCCTATTAATTCGAACACGGTGAAACCGAATGGAACGAAATTTGGTACAGAGGTAGCACTAGAAAAGGCACCCTCAGTGTCATGTTTTATATCACCGCCATCTTGACGGAAACGTAATCGCGGCCACCCAATTGTTAAAGGCTAAAATGTAATTACGACCAACCTAATAATCTAATCTCTACCAAATTTTGCAACAACAAATCTTTATGTGGGAAGCATATTCTGACCAAACTGCTAGATCATCAGCCCAATAGTTTGCAGATGGTGGCCAAGTATGTGTGCAAATCGATTCCCCCTATCAATTCAAATACGGTGAAACAGAATTGAACGAAATTTGGTACAGAGGTAGCACTAGCAAAAGGCACCTCAGTGTCATGTTTTATATCGCCGCCATCTTGACGGAAACGGAATGTCGGCCACCCAAATATTAAAAGCTTAAATCAAATTTCGACCATCCTAATAATTTGATCTCTACCGGATTTTGCAACAACATGCCTTTATGTGGAAAGCATCTTATGACTGACTACAAGGTCATCAGCCGAATAGTTTGCAAATAGCGGCCATGTATGCGTGCAAATCCATTCCCCAGATCAATTCATACACAGTGAAACCGAATTGAATGATTTTTTTTACAGAGGTAGCACTAGCAAAGGGCACCTCATATTCATGTTTAATATCCCTATAGCACGTTGTATTTCAACAAGCTACTACAACCAACATTCACTTATACTCCTTGAAAAGGACAAAGAGTTATAACAATACCCATGCATTTAGGAGAAAGTAGGCTATATGTTCTTTACTGAACATCTTGTTTTTCTCATCCCTTGGCATAATGGTGGGTCATATCAAAAATTCTTTCAGACAAAAGTTTTAGGTGATTATTAGGGGAATATTGTCCATTTCGTACGGTTTTGATATTGTGCCTATTAAGAGAGATATGATTAATGTTTCCCGAAAAACTAACTTTTTCCCACCCCTTTAGTCAATGGTTGGTGCTATAAAAAAACTCTTCAAACATAAATTTTTGGACTTTATCCGACACATAGTATGAACGTTGAACGGATTCGATATTTCACATATTAAGAGAGTTATAGCAATATTTCACTTTTTCGAAAAAAAGCCCCCCATTTTCACCCCCTTCTACCGATTTAGCCCAGTAACGAACTCGACGGAGATTTTATAGGTATACATATTCGGTAAAAAAATTCAAAGTGATTGGTGCAAAATTACGGCAGTTATCGTGTCCACAAGAAACTGATATATATATACATAAATTACTAGCAGGTACCCGCGGCTTCGCCCGCGATCAAGACAATGGGGACGATGCATTATTGCTGATAATTGGTCTATTCTATTACAGCAATCGCGGCTATAGGTGTGTCCATTCTAATTCTGAATATTCTGATACATACAGTATATTGATATGATCAGCAAAGTGGGAATTTTATCGAGTTGTGAACGTCTGCAGGGTTCGTTGTTACATTATGTTAACACATTTTAAAATTACGTTTATGGTTTTGCCATCTTCTGCTGAGACATAACGATTTTGTTGTCCGGATGCTTGCGAGCACGCCACATACAGTTGGCCATGGGAAAAAATTGTTTTGTCTAAATGTATACGTGCTACTGTTAAGTGTGTGTCATTGCGCTTTGTTAAAGAAATTGCGAATATTGTTTGAAGAGGGAACTGCACTCTTGCACACTGGAATGGCAAATCTATCAGAATATGGGGAATTAAATGTATTCTTACTTAAGCTATTCTGGATGGAATTTGGCCATACTAATTGATGATTTGAACGTAAACATATCCCTATTAATAGACCTATAGTTAAATATCGCTCACCTTGGCCGCTGATGTACATTATGCAGTCTCTTCCAGTGTTACATCCCAGGGATTGAAATTCTCCAACGACCCTTTTGCCCCACATGCCTCTCTAAGTAATTAAAATTCCTGATTGTTGTTGTTTGAGTCTTCAGTTTTTAAACTGGTTTGATGCAGCCTTCCATGTATCCCTCTCCTGAGCTAATCGTTTCATTTCTACATAGCTACCACACCCTACATCCGAGGCAATCTGTTTAACCCTGGTTTACCCCTACAGTTCTAGTCTGCGACCCTCCCATCGATAACTACTGTCGACCAAACTATTATGTGTACTCGAGTTTGAAGTTTGTTTGTGAAGTAACCGATAGACCTATATAAAATCCAATAACATCATCATTTTCGTCGTTCTATTTTACGTTAGATCATGTAGGTTTGGAATTTTTAATTTATATTTTAATATTTTTTATCACAGTTGGAACACAAGAAGTGCCTGTTTTTAAGCGTTTTTCAACCATGCGTCACATTTAAGAATTATTATCTCACAAACCCGTCATCAGATCGAATACAAATTTTAACACAACATACACTGGAATGTTGTTTAACAGGTTTATTAATTTTAAAAATTTTTGTGTCCAAGAAACAAAGTTGTTATTATTTTTGTAAGGTAACTTTTCCTCGGCTCGGGATGGTTTGAAAATGTAGTTCTTGGTCGCGTTTTCATCCTTATACATCAAAACGGTATGCTGTATGATTGTGAAATACGTAAATTAATTCACTTATTGTATATCGGTTTGTATTTGTACGGAGAATTAAGACATGGTTCACCAGTTAGCCGCTCCGGTGAAAGCAGTACATCATTGCCAAGATGGGCTACATCACGCGTCATGGCACGTCTCGGTCGGAAGTGATGGCCTCCATATCAGCAACGCTGTATAGCATTTCCCGGAGCGGCTAGCTGGTGAACCATGTCTTAATTCTCCGTACAAATACAAACCGATATAAAATAAGTGAATTAATTTACCTATTTCAAAGCCATACAGCATAACTTTTTGATGTATAAGGATTACAACGCAACCAAGAACTACATTTTCCAACGACCCCGAGCCGAGAAAGAGTTACCTTACAAAAATAATAACAACATTCGTTCTTGAACACACAAAATTTTGAAATTAATAAACCAGTTATACAACATTCCAATGTATATTGTGTTAAAATTCGGATTCGATCTGATTACGGGTTTGTGAGATAATAATTCTTAAATGTGACGCATGGTTGAACACGCTTAAAAAGGGGCACTTTTTTTGTTTCAACTGCGATAAAAAATATTAAAATATAAATTAAAAATTCCAAACCTACATGAACTAACGTAAAATCGAACGTCGAAAATGATGATGTCATTGGATTTTATGAAGGTCTATTGGCTACTTCACAAACAACCTTCAAACTCGAGTGCACATAATATTTTGGTCGACAGTAAGCTTGCTATTCCTGGGCGTCATAATATGTGTCCTACCCTCCTATCTCTTCTCTTCATTAGCAGTCGCCAGAAACATCTCTCCTCTCCCACTCGTCTTAATACCTCTTCATTTGTTACCCTAACTACCCATCTGATCATCATTCTCCCTTATCACCACATTTCAAAAGCTTCAATTCTCCTCTTTTCTGCTGCACCATTAGTCCATTAGTACAACTCAGCAACTTTTCTAGGTTTAAGCCGTGCCTTGTGCGGGGATTCAATGGCCGTGAAAGACAAAACAACAACTTTACTGAAATAAGTTTGCCCAATTCCTCAGTAAGAGTAATTAAGAAACAATAATAATTAACGTGACAGCCGGTAGAATACGACACATTCGACTGTGAATCAACGTTGCAGATCATGGTTAAAAACGAAAAAGAGCAGATCAAAATTGGCAAACAAAAGTATTCAGGTAAGAAAAAACAAATTTATAAAGAAAATGAAACCATACCGTGCAAAATAGAAAGTATCTTAACATTGTAAATTCGAGTAAACTTCTGAAAGCTCGCTTACAACAACCAGCCGAAAGAGTATAAAAGACTCAAAATCACGATCGTATCCGAGCCCCAAAAGCAACCTCTATATATAAAATATATCTCATTTTACGCGTATCAATGCGAGGAGCAACATTCGTGGTTAGAGGTGGGAACCGAACCCAGCGTTTTAAGGCCCTAAAACGAACGGTTTTCGAGATATTGCCAGAAAACTATCCCCGGTCTGCGAAATTTCAGCGGTTGCCGTAGTAACGTTGATCTGTTTCTCAGAGGGAACACAGTTATTTGGGAATATCTCCGAAACCGTTCATTTTAGGAACTTAAAAAGTATGTTTCAGGGTCCCTACAGGACCTCCGAGAATTGTTTCTCGCATGTGGCGGCTTAAAATGAGCTAAATCCGAACATTTTACCGACTGTCCTTGCTCAGTGCCAAAGGGCCGAAAAAAGTCACTTACAAATTGAATTTTCAAAAACCGTTTCTTATTGGGCCTCTACATAATCGGATCAACCAACATGCAAAATTTCAGCTTTCTAGGTCTAGTGGTTTGAGCCCTGCGTCGATGAGTCAATTTTGGATTGTCAATGCCAAAGGGCCGAAAAAAGTCACTTACAAATTGAATTTTCAAAAACTGTTTCTTAGTGAGCCTTTACATACTCGGATCAACCAACATGCAAAATTTCAGCTTCCTAGGTCTAGTGGTTTGAGCCCTGCGGTGATGAGTCAGTTTTGGATTATATATAAGAGATGAGACTTTCCGAGTCGATTTGATCGTAGAAATATGGATTATAGCTCTTTTTGCGCGTATCAATGTGAGGAGCAATGTTCGTGGAACCGAACCCAGCGTTTTAAGGCCCTAAAACGAACGGTTTTCGAGATATTGCCAGAAAACTATGCCCGGTCTGCGAAATTTCAGCGGTTGCCATAGTAACGTTGATCTGTTTCTCAGAGGGAACTGTTATTTGGAAATATCTCCGAAACCGTTCATTTTAGGAACTTAAAAAGTGTGTTTCGGGGTCCCTACAGGACCTCCGAGTATTGTTTCTCGTATTTGGCGGCTTAAAATGAGCTAAATCCGAACATTTTACCGACTGTCCTTGCTCAGTGCCAAAGGGCCGAAAAAAGTCACTTACAAATTGAATTTTCAAAACCCGTTTCTTATTGGGCCTCTACATACTCGGATCAACCAACATGCAAAATTTCAGCTTTCTAGGTCTAGTGGTTTGAGCCCTGCGTCGATGAGTCAATTTTGGATTGTCAATGCCAAAGGGCCGAAAAAAGTCACTTACAAATTGAATTTTCAAAAACCGTTTCTTAGTGAGCCTCTACATACCCGGATTAACCAACATGCAAAATGTCAGCTTCCTAGGTCTAGTGGTTTGAGCCCTGCGGTGATGAGTCAGTTTTGGATTATATATAAGAGATGAGACTTTCCGAGTCGATTTGATCGTAGAAATATGGATTATAGCTCTTTTTGCGCGTATCAATGTGAGGAGCAATGTTCGTGGTTTCCACTTCCAAGAAGTGGGAACCAAACCCAGCGTTTTAAGGCCCTAAAATGAACGGTTTTCGAGATATTGCCAGAAAACTATGCCCGGTCTGCGAAATTTCAGCGGTTGCCATAGTAACGTTGATCTGTTTCTCAGAGGGAACACAGTTATTTGGGAATATCTCCGAAACCGTTCATTTTAGGAACTTAAAAAGTGTGTTTCGGGGTCCCTACAGGACCTCCGAGTATTGTTTCTCGTATGTGGCGGCTTAAAATGAGCTAAATCCGAACATTTTACCGACTGTCCTTGCTCAGTGCCAAAGGGCCGAAAAAAGTCACTTACAAATTGAATTTTCAAAAACCGTTTCTTATTGGGTCTCTACATACTCGGATCAACCAACATGCAAAATTTCAGCTTTCTAGGTCTAGTGGTTTGAGCCCTGCGTCGATGAGTCAATTTTGGATTGTCAATGCCAAAGGGCCGAAAAAAGTCACTTACAAATTGAATTTTCAGAAACCGTTTCTTAGTGAGCCTCTACATACTCGGATCAACCAACATGCAAAATTTCAGCTTCCTAGGTCTAGTGGTTTGAGCCCTGCGGTGATGAGCCAGTTTTGGATTATATATAAGAGATGAGACTTTCCGAGTCGATTTGATCGTAGAAATATGGATTATAGCTCTTTTTGCGCGTATCAATGCGAGGAGCAATGTTCGTGGTGGGGAACCGAACCCAGCGTTTTAAGCCCCAAAAAACGAACGGTTTTCGAGATATTGCCAGAAAACTATGCCCGGTCTGCGAAATTTCAGCGGTTGCCATAGTAACGTTGATCTGTTTCTCAGAGGGAACACATCTATTTGGGAATATCTCCGAAACCGTTCATTTTAGGAACTTAAAAAGTGTGTTTCGGGGTCCCTACAGGACCTCCGAGTATTGTTTCTCGTATGTGGCGGCTTAAAATTAGCTAAATCCGAACATTTTACCGACTGTCCTTGCTCAGTGCCAAAGGGCCGAAAAAAGTCACTTACAAATTGAATTTAAAAAACCGTTTCTTATTGGGCCTCTACATACTCGGATCAACCAACATGCAAAATTTCAGCTTTCTAGGTCTAGTGGTTTGAGCCCTGCGTCGATGAGTCAATTTTGGATTGTCAATGCCAAAGGGCCGAAGAAAGTCACTTACAAATTGAATTTTCAAAAACCGTTTCTTAGTGAGCCTCTACATACTCGGATCAACCAACATGCAAAATTTCAGCTTCCTAGGTCTAGTGGTTTGAGCCCTGCGGTGATGAGTCAGTTTTGGATTATATATAAGAGATGAGACTTTCCGAGTCGATTTGATCGTAGAAATATGGATTATAGCTCTTTTTGCGCGTATCAATGTGAGGAGCAATGTTCGTGGTTTCCACTTCCAAGAAGTGGGAACCAAACCCAGCGTTTTAAGGCCCTAAAATGAACGGTTTTCGAGATATTGCCAGAAAACTATGCCCGGTCTGCGAAATTTCAGCGGTTGCCATAGTAACGTTGATCTGTTTCTCAGAGGGAACACAGTTATTTGGGAATATCTCCGAAACCGTTCATTTTAGGAACTTAAAAAGTGTGTTTCGGGGTCCCTACAGGACCTCCGAGTATTGTTTCTCGTATGTGGCGGCTTAAAATGAGCTAAATCCGAACATTTTACCGACTGTCCTTGCTCAGTGCCAAAGGGCCGAAAAAAGTCACTTACAAATTGAATTTTCAAAAACCGTTTCTTATTGGGTCTCTACATACTCGGATCAACCAACATGCAAAATTTCAGCTTCCTAGGTCTAGTGGTTTGAGCCCTGCGGTGATGAGCCAGTTTTGGATTATATATAAGAGATGAGACTTTCCGAGTCGATTTGATCGTAGAAATATGGATTATAGCTCTTTTTGCGCGTATCAATGCGAGGAGCAATGTTCGTGGTGGGGAACCGAACCCAGCGTTTTAAGCCCCAAAAAACGAACGGTTTTCGAGATATTGCCAGAAAACTATGCCCGGTCTGCGAAATTTCAGCGGTTGCCATAGTAACGTTGATCTGTTTCTCAGAGGGAACACATCTATTTGGGAATATCTCCGAAACCGTTCATTTTAGGAACTTAAAAAGTGTGTTTCGGGGTCCCTACAGGACCTCCGAGTATTGTTTCTCGTATGTGGCGGCTTAAAATTAGCTAAATCCGAACATTTTACCGACTGTCCTTGCTCAGTGCCAAAGGGCCGAAAAAAGTCACTTACAAATTGAATTTTCAAAAACCGTTTCTTATTGGGCCTCTACATACTCGGATCAATCAACATGCAAAATTTCAGCTTTCTAGGTCTAGTGGTTTGAGCCCTGCGTCGATGAGTCAATTTTGGATTGTCAATGCCAAAGGGCCGAAGAAAGTCACTTACAAATTGAATTTTCAAAAACCGTTTCTTAGTGAGCCTCTACATACTCGGATCAACCAACATGCAAAATTTCAGCTTCCTAGGTCTAGTGGTTTGAGCCCTGCGGTGATGAGTCAATTTTTGGATTATATATAAGAGATATATAAACTTTTGAACTGACGGTGGTTTTGGGGTCTGGGGGATGTGAAACGCGAAGATATGTCGAAATTTTCCGGAAGTCGAAACATGGTACCCATTGCAATAGTTAGCTTTCTAATGAAATCTACCTCTGGTTGGTTCCTCAGTTTAGGGGCTGCGACAACGCGGTCATCTAACCCCGTGTACTTTGGGTGAGTGTAGAATCTGTCTGATAAACGGTGTGAATTGTAATGGCTGTATTAGTCTGTAATTCAGGTAAGGACTGCAGACGGTCAATTAGAAGCAGTAGTTTCTAATGTTGCTACCAGGTACTACCGTCAATATACAATTTTCATAAGAAAATGTGCATTGTCCGTTGAGCCATAATATGCTAAATGTTCCGGCATAACTCAACAAGATGACAGTGTTTCGCCCCGGTGTGCTATTGGGCTCTTCAGTTGGTTAAAGCACACCTCACCAAGACACTGTCTAGTGCACACTGGGAAGGCCATTGCAAGACGTATTTGATACATGTGTATCCGCGTCACGAGCTCAACGGACAATGCATATTTTCTTATGAAAATTGTATATTCAATGCCAAGGTAAGGTTATAAATGCTTTGGAATGGAGTTTCGACTCCCATAGTGCACTGGTTTGCTCGTCGAATACTAGACAGTGTCTTGGTGAGGTGTGCTTTAACCAACTGAAGAGCCCAATAGCACACCGGGGCGAAACACTGCCATCTTGTTGAGTTATGCCGGAACATTCAGCACTATTTGTGTTTAAATATATTATGGCTCAACAGACAATGCATATTTTCTTATGAAAATTGTATATTCAATGCCAAGGTAAGGTTATAATTGCTTTGGAATGGAGTTTCGACTCCCATATTGCACTGGCTTGCTCGTGACGCGGATACACATGTATCAAATACGTCTTGCAATGGCCTTCCCAGTGTGCACTAGACAGTGTCTTGATGAGGTGTGCTTTAACCAACTGAAGAGCCCAATAGCACACCGGGGCGAAACACTGCCATCTTGTTGAGTTATGCCGGAACATTTAGCACTATTTGTGTTTAAGTATATTATGGCTCAACGGACAATGCATATTTTCTTATGAAAATTGTATATTCAATGCCAAGGTAAGGTTATAATTGCTTCGGAATGGAGTTTCGACTCCCATAGTGCACTGGCTTGCTCGTGACGCGGATACACATGTATCGAATACGTCTTGCAATGGCCTTCCCAGTGTGCACTAGACTGTGTCTTGGTGAGGTGTGCTTTAACCAACTGAAGAGCCCAATAGCACACCGGGGCGAAACACTGTCATCTTGTTGAGTTATGCCGGAACATTTAGCACTATTTGTGTTTAAACTACCGTCAATGACACCTAGCTGTGAACTTGGCTACTAGATGCCACCCCAACCAGCAACTCGTAACGAACGTTGGAACTTCCCCTCCAAAGGAAAGCATACTGAGGGATTTTAGCGCTCTTAGAAAATCCGATGACTTCGGCCGGCTTTGAAACCGCGACCTTGGGCATAGACATTCTGCATGCTACCAGTTACGTCACCGAAGCCGCTTCCCACTTAGTCAGATGTCAAAATCAACCCCTGGCACCATCCAGCCCATGACGGGCTAAGGCCGACCAAGCGACCGCTGCCCAGCCATTTGGCCTGCAGATATTGGGGTGACGCGTGATCAGCGCGTCGGGTCCCCTCGGCCGTTAATCTTGGTATTCGTGATCGGGGTGCTGTCTCACTGTCAGACAGCTACTCAATTGTCCTCACGAGGCTGAGTGCACCCCGTTCCAACCCTCACGTCAGTTTTAAAATCCCTGACGGAGCCGGGGATCGAACCCGGGGCCTCCGGGTGAGAGGCAGGCGCGCTACCCCAACACCACGGGGCCGGCTTAGTCAGATGGAAATACTGAATCTGATCTCGTGCAAGTGCGTTGTCATGGCAACGTCTGATGGCTCATCCCTCATCAATTTAGTAGTGTTGCCATGGCAACCTCTGATAGCTCTTGGCATTTTCTTATAATTCCGAAATCATTTTTCTCATCCCTTGGCGTAATGGTGGGTCATATCAAAAATTCTTTCAGACAAAAGTTTTAGGTAATTATTAGGGGAATATTGTCCATTTTGTACGGTTTTGATATTGTGCCTATTAAGAGAGATATGATTAATGCTTCCCGAAAAAACCCACTTTTTCTCACCCCTTTGGTCAATGGTTGGTGCTATAAAAAACTCTTCAAACATAAATTTTTGGGCCTTATCGGACACATACTATGAACGTTGAACGGATTCGCTATTTCAAATATTAAGGGAGTTATAGCAATATTTCACTTTTTCGAAAAAAGCCCCCCATTTTCACCCCCTTCGACCGATTTAGCCCAGTAACGAAGTCGACCGAGATTTTATAGGTATACATATTCGGTAAAAAAATCAAAGTGATTGGTGCAAAATTACGGCAGTTATCGTGTTCACAAGAAACTGATATACATACATACATATATATATATATATATATATATATATATATATATATATATATACATACATAAATTATATATAAACTTTTGAACTGACGGTGGTTTTGGGGTCTGGGGGATGTGAAACGCGAAGATATGTCGACATTTTCCGGAAGTCGAAACATGGGACCCATTGCAATAGTTAGCTTTCTAATGAAATCTACCTAATACAGTATTACCAAACCCACGCATATTGTAAAGCCAGTATTGCCAAACAAATTAGCTTTTTAAAATAAAATCTAATCTTTGGCCTACCATTCGCTAAGACAGAAATCTGCCAAACATCCATATTAATCTTTAACCAGCCAATGGTCTTGCTAATTAATGCTTTCTCACATAATTAGAATATTACTTGTGTCTACAATATTACGTGACTCTTTATTACGTGTGACGTGTGTCATGTTGGCAACAGTAATGTGACGTCAATGTGAGTAACAGTTGCCTGACAAAAATGGCTGCCGTCATTGAATGAGCAAGAAATAAATTTATTTATTTATCGTATAACTTTTAGTGCCGGGAGTGTCTGAGGACATGTTCGGCTCGTCTGAGTCTGTAGCTGCAAGAAATAAAAACACATATTTACGTAATTTAGCACATGTTTCTGTTGCAGTAGTGATAACTGACATTAATGTGAATTGTTATTGACTCCCAGAATATGAACCACTGTATAACAAGTTGCTCCGTGAAGAACTAAATAACCAATTTTCATATATCCTACTTAGGTTAATTGCCTCTATCAACAAACAAAATTTCAGTTTGATTGCTGTAATAGATTCGCAAATATTGAGAACCGTCTAAATATTTCAGATGGTTGGCATGCTGGATATTTATATTTGTAGGCCATAGAGTTATGTACTATTAATTTAAGATTATTGCGTAGGTGTATTATTCAAACTTCAATCGCATGTTTAGGACACAAGAAATAGAAACGAGATTTTAAAATTTCGCACAGCCACAATCTTGTGGTTATGAAGACAATTGATATAAATTAAATTGAATTAACATTTTTATAAGCATATACCAACCAAGTTTCACTGCGCTCTGATGGTTAAATCGCGAGAAACTTCCATTTAAATATTTAAATTTCGCGTCGCCACCATGTTGGATTTGTGCTCACCAGTTCATTAAAAGTTCCATAGGTGAACTTTTGTTCATAGCCTTTATCAACATACAAAATTTCAGTTTGATAGCTGTCATAGATTAGTAGATATTGAGACCCCTCTAAATATTTCGGATGATCGCCATGTTGGATTTTTATATATGTAGTCATTGAGTTATGTAGCCTAATATTAGATAAATAATATTGCGTGAGTTCATTATTCAAGCGTTGATTTCGATCGCATGATTAGGACACGAGAAATAAAAACTTAATTTTAAAATTTCGCACAGCCACCATCTTGAGGTTATATAAACAACTTAACTAAATTAAATGTTAGTGCATACAATGTGTATAAATATTCTTTTTACCAAGTTTCACTGCGCTTGGATGTTTAAACCGCGAGGAAGTTCTATTTAAATGTTTCAATTTCGCTTGGCCGCCATGTTCGTTTTGTACTTAACAGGTTTTTGAAGGTCACTTAGATGAACCTCTAGTAGTGCCCTTTATCATCGTAAAAATTTCAGGGTGATACCAAAAATAGTTTCGGAGCTATAGAATGTTGGTGAAATATTTTGCACAGCCACCATGTTAAATTGGTGAGACGTAATAAAAATTGAAGGACACGGGGTTGGATAAAATAGTATATACTATAACCTTACCGGGTTTCATTGAAATCTCTCTAACCGTTTATATTTTATTTGGGACACACACATACACATGCACACACACACACAGGCTAAGAATCATATATTAAGCAATTAGAAGTGTAAAAGCTAGAATTTGCTCTCGTCCAGAATTAATGTCTATTTTAGTCTACTGTTGGCCTCTCACCAAGGTGGAGCGGGTTCGATTCCCGGTCAATGCATGTGAGATTTTCGAAGTGAAATGCCATGTCCTGTGGTTCGGATTCCACGTAAAAAGGAGGTTCCGTGGCTCATGATCGCATGATTAACGTTCACGTGAAACTCCCTTCCTTTCAACCTATTTTAGCCTACATAATATTGAAGTTACTCGGTTTTTCACACTGTCTGCATATTTAGTCTATGCTGATACTACTCGTCCATTAAATGAGTATTTTCTTGTGATACCTTGCCGTGGTCAACCGAGGAAGTCTAATGCGAAGAAACCCGAGAGCTATAACGTTGTTAAATGACGCGTAGTTTATTGTTGCCATTCATTCATTTATTTGCAATTGGGTGTGTGTTCCCCGGTGGCAAATTGGGTATACATAACAAATACATAATTATACATAACATTTCAATAACAATTAACAATTAAACTGGAGTATTTACACAAATAGTCAGTCTTTTCTTAAACACATCAATATGTTAGGGAAAAGGCTCTAAGACAGCGGCAGGTAGAGAGTTCCAATTATCAATGGCCCGGTTAACGAAAGAATATTTACCATAATTTGTACGCTGTGGTCGGCCCTTAACTTTGAAAGGATGATCACTCCTGCTCATGTAAGTGTGCTTTCCCATACGTTTGCCAAGCTCACCCCATGCTGGTTGATTTGTATACGTGTTGTACATAGCGCAGAGTCTAGATTTCATCCTCCTAGCCTCCAGTGATTCCCACCCAAGTTTCTTTAACTTACGGCTCACACTGCTCCTGGGATTAAAGTCACTGAGCACAAATCTAGCGGCCTTTCTTTGTACCATTTCCAGCTCATTGATGAGCCCTACTTGATATGGATCCCAAACCGCCGAGGCGTATTCCAGAATAGGCCCTACAAGTGAAAAAATATCCTAATTCTTTAGCAGAGGTACTAATTCCTTTTAATACCCTCATTACAAAATGCAGGGATTTGTAAGCTTTAGAAACTACACATCCTACATGACTACTCCATTTCATATCATTCCTTACGTGAACGCCCAAATATTTGCAAGAATCTTCTTCTACAAGTATTTCTGAGCCAATATTATATTGAAAATCTTGCCTTCGCCCTTTCCCTATTTTTATGAGACTACATTTTCTTGTGTTTATTTTCATTTTATTTTCAATCGCCCACTTATAGACCAGGTTCAGGTCGTCTTGAAGTACTGCGTTGTCTTGTGAGTCGTGTATATTTCGATATATTACACAATCATCCGCAAACAATCGACAATCACTACGAATTCCATTTGGTAAGTCATTTACAAACGCCGAAAATAACAAAGTTCCGATTACGCTGCCCTGAGGGATACCCGACGTTACGGTAATTTCATCCGAGAATAGGCCTTCGACTTTTACTTTCTGGGAACGACCCGTCAAAAATTCTTGGATCCATAAAATTACTCTTCTATCAATCTTCGTTGAAGCTAATTTATGGAGTAGCATGTCGTGTGGTACGACATCAAATGCCTTCGCAAAGTCTATAACTACGACGTCGACTGAAACTCCATTGTCTAACGATTCTCTAATATCTTGAAAAAGTGATAGCATCTGACTCTCGCATGAGTAACCTTTCCGAAATCCATGTTGCCTACCATTAAACCATGATAATCCTTCCCACTGCTCCCTCAAGTAGTCGCAAAGATGCTCCATCTGTTTACAAACGATGGACGTAAGGCTAACCGGCCTGTAGTTGCCCAATTCAAGTCTGCTCTCTCCCTTAAATATTGGGACTACCGTAGCCCTTTTCCAGTCATCTGGGATTTGCACATTGTTTATGTACACATTAAACATCACCTCCAAGTATCGTGCCACGGCCCTGGTCCCTCTGTAAAGTTTGCTTCCCTATTCTCAAACGGGGAGACGCCATCAAAATGAGGACGCCTCGTAGAACTGACTGGTGCTCCTTTTACCCTTTATTTAAGAGGATTTTTGTTTAGTATTTAATAGTTTTTAATTTTAAGATAATTAAATCACCATTTATGTGTACCTTGTGCTTGTATACGGTAACTCATGAGTGAATGATTTAGGTAATTAGTTGATTCCCTGGCTTGCCATTTGTAACCATGACATGTGTAGTACAACATTTGGCTGAGAGTTGATGGCACCTCTTTATTTATTCATTGCCTGCGACTTACTCTCCATTTAATTAGTTTCATGCGAGGCTAGCTTCTACAATTTCTTAGAATGAAGGCCTTGCCTCATACTGTTTTAGCAGTATCGAATGCATGCTCCCTAGGATAAAACCCTCTCTGAATAATTCATGAGTTTTGAAGTCATTCCTTTCAGTACTGCTTCTAAGTTGAATATAAAGACTGATTGAACAGATACGACTGCGGATCAGCGTGCCGAACAGCGGATCCCTGCCTGGATGCGAATATAGTTTGCATGGCTGTGCGGATAGCGGATAAGTTGCGGATAATATTTGGAGTAAATTCGCGAATAGTTTTTTAGAATACAATCTGAACTTCTTGAATATCATTACTAGGACCCGCATGTTTATGACAACTTTTTCCGTTATGTTTTCTTCATGACAAATGTAATATGATGATTTAAGCTAATCTCATTCAAATTATGTCATTAAGCATAATGTGTAATGATCGTGTGACCTCCGGAGATGCCGAGTGCAGGTCGTTCTAGTTGACGCCCATGAGCGACCTGCGCGTCGTAATGAGGACGAAGTGATGATGAAGACGTCAGATACACCCAGTCCCCTAGCCACGGGAGTTAACCCCAGGAGATTAAAATCTCTGATGGTTCGGCCGGGAATCGAACCAGGGACACTTCGGGGCAAAGTCTAGCGCGCTAACCATTTAGCCAGGGAACTGTACATTAAGCATAATTAACACTCCGAACTGAAAAGGGTTGCAATTCTGGGTGTATTACATTTTTAAAACATAGCACATGACATACAAAGTACAGGGTCATCCAAAAATAATGCCAACATTTCAAAAAAGTATAGCACCTAAACCCTTTATGTTAAACGTGTAATTCTTTCACTGAACGCCAGCTGGTTAAAGTAAGTTTTGTTTTGGAGGGGACGTGACCTTGCTATGCGTACACTAGATGCGCAGTAGCCAAGGTCGACCGGGGGCGCGCGCGCCCTCGAAGTCCCGACCTCACCCCTTTGGATGTTTTTTTTTTTGGGGGGGGGGGGGGGTACATTAAAAACATTGTGTATGCAGAAAAAAATCGGGATTTGGAGCACCTGCGGGAGTGAATTTCTGCCGCCATCTTGACAGTTACTCCTGAAATAATGCACGTACCAATCCAGCCATTGGGAAAGCGTGCGTTCAATGCTGATGTTGGTGGTCGGCATGGCCTAGATTATTTCTCTACAGTCCCTGTTTCCTTAAACTGATTAAACCATCGAATGACAGCTTTGTAATCAGGTGCAGTTTGTCGGGCGGTGCAGTCATTGGTGCACGCACCCCCGGCCGACCTTGGCTATTGCGCATCTAGTGTGCGCATAGCAAGGTCACGTCCCCACCAAAACAAAACTTACTTTAACAGCTGGCGGTTGGTGAAAGAATTATACTTTAACATAAAGGGTTTCGGTGCTATAATTTTTTGAAATGTTGGCATTATTCTTCGACGACCCTGCATAAGGGAACGACTTTCTCCTCATATGTCTAAATGTGTTGCTTTAATGCTTTATCTAATTAAAAATACTATTGTAATGCCAGTAGATTCGGATAACAGTTGTGCGGATGCTGGGCGGATGCAGAACAGTTGTGCGGATGTGGGGCGGATGCAGAACAGTTGTGCGGTTGCGGGGCGGATGCGGTTTACCAGCGCAGGGTATCAGAGACATGAGAGACACCGAGATGATGATCACAATCAATTGCGCGTTTAATTTATTAATCCGTTGGTCGAGTAATTAATTCGTTTAGTCGATCAATCGATTGAACGGTCAGTCAACATCTTTTTCGATTAACTTTTAATTATTCGATTAATCGTATTCGATTAATTTTAAAATTATTCAATTAACCGAAGATCGCTTCTTACCAGCTCTAGTTGTAACTGTTCAGCCAGCCAACACGAATTGGCCTAATGGGTTTATACAAAATAGTAGCCTAAGTAAATTATAACTAATAGGCTACATGTAATGTCTTTCGGAAGTGTTTATTTACTTTATTATTTTATATTACAAATGTTGAAGACCTGTGTGTGGAGCGTCGCGCTATATGGCAGCGAATCTTGGACAATAGGAGAGATGGTTGGTTCTTAAGTTTAGGGGCTGCGACAACGCGGTCATGTAGCGCCGTGACTTTGGTTGTGTGTAGAATCTGTCTGATAACCGGTGTTAATTGTGATGACTGTGTAAGTGTGTGTTATCTGTTTTTTAATTCAAGTAAGGACTGCAGACTTTTGAATTTTTCAAATAATTCCTAATTTTGCAGCCAAACGCCACCGTCAACGACTACTATTTCAGAACTTACCTACCAGGCGCCACCGCAGTCGGCTCTTGGCAACGAACGTAGGAACCTAAGAGCGTTGTTTACATTCTTAAGCTATACAATTTAGCTTCACACAGGTGTAATTAGTGGAAGGTTCCTTAACATGCCATAAATCTATGACATGGGACCGCCGGCTTTACTTCCCCTCCGAAGGAAGGCATACTGAGGGATTTATAACGCTCTTCGGCGACCGGATTTGAACCCGCGATCTTGGGCATAGAAGCTCAGCATGCTACCAACTACACCAACTACGAATAGGAGAGAGAGAGAGAGGAAAAGACTACTAGCATTTGAAACCTGGTGCTATAAAAGGATTATGAAAATCAGCAGGAAAGAAATGGTCACAAATGAGGAAGTCTTTAGAAGAGTGGGAGAGTGACACAGTGGACTGCTTAAGATTATAATCGAGGGAACAATAGACGGCAAGAATTGTAGAGGAAGATCCAGACTGGAGTACATGAGTCAAATACTGGAAGATATGGGTTGTGGTTCATACTGTAAGACGGAAAGACGGGAAGAATGGCGAGCTGCTGCCAACAAGTCTCACGGCTGTTAACCACAGAGAAGAGAAGAAGATTACTGTATATACACTGCACCCCGTCCAGTCATTGTTGACGGACTGAAGAGTTACAACTGGCAGTTTGTATTGGCAACACTGAAAAGATGGCTTCAAAACTTTACATTAGGAATGTCTCAACTAGCTCCAGCTCCTCTCACAATCGGAGGGAGTAACTCGTTCTTCGCCTTCCGTTTAAAATATGCTCCGCCCAAAAACTAGCACTCGATCTATAACAGTTGTGGCGACGGCCGGTTTACACGAGAACCTTTACAGTGCTTTATATTACTCATTCCTTTGTATTCTGCCTTTAGGCTTGAGAGCAAAACAGGGAATAAAGAAAGAAAGAAAGAAGGAACGAGTTGTTGTTACTTGTTTTCGGGGCTGAGACATCGTGGTCATATAGCCCCGATTATCTTGGGGATATGGGGAATTTTGTGATAACCTGTGTAATTGTTATGGCTGTACTAGTGTGAGTATTTGTAAATTTGGGACAGGATTGGGAAGGAGTGTTTCCTAACGTGGCTGAGTGTGCCCCGTTCCAGCCCTCACACCAGAATTAAAATGTCTTGGCAGAGCCGAAAATCGAACCCAGACCTCCGAATCGACAGCCAAGAACGCTAGCCGCTACACCATGAGGAGGAAAGAAGATAGAAATAAATAAATAAAGAGAGAGAAAGAAAACCTGTGAAATTGCCAAGATTATTATCCTTGTTTCTTTTTCCAAATTCTTAACGTGTTAATTCATTCTTAGTCTATAACTTTGTTTTTAGCCTATTTTCAATTTTGAAAAAATAGGCTTATGAGATCACCTTTTGTCCGTGTGTGTGTGTGTGCGTGTGTGTGTGTGTGTGTGTGTGTGAGAGAGAGGTGTGTGTGTGTCCCCCTAATAAATTCTAAATGGCTAGAGCGATTTCAATGAAACTCGGTAAGTTCATAGCACTATTCCGGGCGACCCCGACCGTGCCCTTGAAATTTTGTTACGTCTCACCAATCCAACATGGCGGCTGTGCGAAATATTTCACCAGCATTCAATATCTCCGAAACTATTCCCGATATCACCCTGGAATTTATTACGGTGATAAAGGGAACTACTAGAAGTTCACCTATGTGACTTTTGAAAAACAGGTAACTACAAAACCAACATGGCGGTGACGCTAAATTGCAACTTTTAAATAGACGTTTCTCGCGATTTAACCATCCAAACCCAATAAAACCTGGTAAAGTATATGTTTATACACATTGTAATGCACCGACATCTAACTTGGTTCAACTGTTTACATAACCACAAGATGGCGGAAAGTATTTCACCGGCATTCTATATCTCTGAAACTATGAGTGGTATCACCCTTAAATTTTGTACGGAGATAAAGGGCACTACTGGAAGTTCATCTAAAAGACGTTCGAAAACCGGTTAACTACAGAACGAACATGGCGGCCAAGCGAATTTGAAAGTTTTAAATAGACTTTACTCGCGATTTAATATTCCAAACGCAATGAAATTTGGTACAGGAAATGTTTATACACATTGTAATGCACTGGTATATAATTTAGTTCAATTGTTTTCATAACCTCAAGATGGCGGCTGTGCGAATTTTAAAATTAAGTTTTTATTTCCTGTGTCGTAATCATGCGATCGAAGTGAAAGTTTGAATAATGAACCTACGCAATCATTTTCCTTTAATTTTACAAGACTCTATGGCCTATACATTTAACAATTCAACATGGTGACAATCCGAAATATTTAGACGGCTCTGAATGTCTACGAATCTATTATAGCAATCAAACTGATTTTTTTATGTTCATAGGGGCTATGAACTTACTTCACCTATAGGACTTTAAATAACCTGGTGATCACAAATCCAACATGGCGGCGACGCGAAGTATAAATATTCACATGGACGTTTCTCGCAATTTGACCATCCGAGTGCAGTGAAACTTGGTACAATAAATCCTTATAGGAATGTTAATCCACTGGCATCTAATTTATTTCAATTGTTTCCATAACCACAAGATGGCAGCTGTGCGAAATTTTAAAATCTCCTTGTTACTTCTTGTGTCCTAATCATGCGATTGAAATTTGAATGCTACAATAATCCTCATGTAACAGTACATAACTCTAGGACCTACAAATATAAAATCCAACATGGCGACTATCCGAAATATTTAGTCGGTTCTCAATATCTACGAATCTATTACAGCAATCAAACTGAAATTTTGTATGTTGATAGTGGCAATTAACATAAGTAGGATATATGAAAATAGGCTGTATAGTTCTTCACGGAACTACTTGTTCTATGTGGATGAAAAGTCCCTCACTACTCTTATACTGTGGAAAATTTGTATTGGGGGCTTGGGACATCTTGAGTCATATCCCCGTGTGCTTGGGTGTGTGTTAAATTTGCCTGAAAACCAGTCTTCCTGTGGTGACCATAGTTGTAAGTGTAGCTGTATTGATGGGGGTCGGGCATAGGGTAGGTGCCCCTGGACTTCAAGTATAGTACTGCATGTACCGGGTGCGAAAAATCCCTGGGAAAAACATATACAGGGAAGCAACTGACAGCGCCGGATTTCGAACCTCCAATCTCCGGGCATGCTGCAGAGCCCTAGTGACCGTGGTGCACGATTTAACAAGCACGGAACGCCACGGCGTCTCTCCTCAATACCTGACTGTAGCTATCTGGTTAGAGTCCCAAAGTTGGGTTTTCGTCTCTGGCTAGTGCCAACTGTATAAGATGATAGCCTATGTTTTGCTCTCACCCCTCATCCACCCACATAGTCACTCGAAATACAGCTAAAAGAATACCCTAAGTCTAGAAAAAGCACCTCTATTTCTGACCTAAAATAATAAGTGATAATAAACAAAAAACATTGGTCTGTCTACAGATTCCACCATTCATATGACGTGTTAATTATATTAGATACATGGCTATGTCGGTTTGGAATTTCAATATTTCACTCTTGGACAACCTTGAGTTACTAAATAACCCTTCCAATGAAAGTTAAGACACCTCAGTGTCTAAAAGAGTTCAAACGAAATGTGTCTACTTGGGACTAATAACGACATAGTCCCTACGCCACAAATAATAATAATAATAATAACAATAATACTTATAATAATAATAATAGCTGAGAGCGGCTTCGGTGGCTTAGTTGTTAGCATGATGAACTGCTGTGCCCAAGGTCGTGGGTTCAAACCCGGCCGAAGTTGTCGGATTTTTAAGAGCGTTAACATCCGTCAGTATGCCTTCTTTCGGAGGGGAAGTAAAGCCGGCGGGTCCGTGTCATAGTTTTATGGCATGTCAAAGAACCTACCATTGCAACTGGTGGTGTGTAGCAAAATGTGTAGGTTATATTTAGCTGGTTAGGAAACGCTCTATCTAGTTACAACGTTCGCCGCTAGATTATTAACAGTAGCGTCTGGTAGCCAAAGTTTGAACAACTTGAAATTGTACTTTCATTCATCTTCATTCATTTCATCTCTCATTAACTCCTCTCGTGAGGTTGGCGACAGGAAGGGCATCCGGCCATAGAAACTATCAGCCACGTGGTTCATCGCATCTCATCCCCGACCCCGTTGGAAAACGGTATTTATTATGGGTAGACAAAAATAATAGCTGGGACGTAACCTTCTGAGAGACCACGGCCGCTTCCTTCCATATTCTCGCCCAGTTTCATTCGTCTTCACTCATTTCATCTCCCATTAACTCCTCTCGTGAGATTGGCGTCAGGAAGGGCATCCGGCCGTAAGAACCACCCGCGACATATATTTTTATCCCATCTCATCCCCGACCCCGTTGAAAACGGGAATAATAAGGGGTCGACATACAATAATTATAATAACGGTTTCACGTCACTGAAATGCTGCGGTTTGAGAGTCTTCCCCTAAGGCAGTGGTTCTGAACCCGTAGAAGTCTGCGGAGCACTCAGCGTGAAATTGAATCATGTACGGACCACCCCTCCTCCCCCACTCCCCCCTCCCTTTCAAATGAACATGAAAATCCACAGCCTGCTTCCAGTCGACCGACCGGGTCAGGGAATGCAATGAATGGAGCCCCCATCCAGCGGCGAGGATATGAACTGTGTCGGCTGCCGAAGCCTGTCGCACTCCCCTGGGGCAATGATTAAATTAATGACAGATGAAATGAAATGATAGTGGAGAGTGTTGCAGGAATGAAATGGTGACAGGGAAAACCGGAGTACCCGGAGAAAAACCTGTCTGCTTCCGCTTTGTCCAGCACAAATCTCACATGGAGTGACCGGGATTTGAACCACGAATCCAGCGGTGAGAGGCCGGCGTGCTGCCGCCTAAGCCACGGAGACTTCCCTTTCAAATACACCTTATTAGTTGTAACCCTTCCTCAATTTTACAGATATTTCAAATCAAAACATGATAGTCATCGCCGCGAATACATTCGGACGATTCTCGTTCAACGCACATCGTTTTCGAAATCCCCATTTATTGGCCACTTTTTTATACGTGCTGGTGGACCCTTCTCTCCCGCGGACCACTCCCGAGGCACTCGCGGACCACCTGTGGTCCGCGGACCACCGGTTAAGAACCACTGCCCTAAGGGAATTTTTACTAACACGGCTCCCTCGTATTTGAACACACTCATATGGCAACTGGCTGCGCCAAGAATCAATCCAGCAACCTTGTACACAGCAGACGTCAACGGTACCGCTGCGCTACGCTCGAGGTAATTAGCAACAATAACAACAAATAGAAGGTCATCTCATACACATTTGCCATGTTCTCAAAGCCAGTCTTGGGAAGCAGAACTATCTCTGAAGCCTAGCAGACGCGATAGCTTAAATCATTAAATGATAGCTTTGTTGAATAGCATGGCCTTTGAAGTGCTGCTCCTTGCTATTTAACACCACAGAGGAAGTGCTTTAAAGTCTGAGCGGCTTCTCAGAAGTTAGTTGCCCTCAGTGACGCAATCAGACCTGGTTCATTGCTATCACGTGTTCCAAGGTAGTGTAGCAGTATGAGGAAAGTATTTCAATTCTGAGAAGTGATACCTCTTCAATGTAATTTGTTGAACCTAACCTTGCAAGCTACTTGATAAGGCAGTGGCTGCCATAATTGAGGTGTCGAGTCGATTGCCTGCTCACTGTCAGCCAGTAGGCTATGTTTAATTCTGGTCTGAGGGCTGGAACGAGGTACACTTGAGAAGAGGTGGCATCGATCCCTAACTTAGCCATCCTACAGGTGAATTTCTGTTGTTTGCCATATCTAGTCCAGGCTAGTCTAGTCCTAGTTTAAGGAAAAGGGCATCCCCAAGCCTAGCCTTAGTTGCATGTAAATACACCACAATAATACAGGTTATCAACCGGATTCGGCACCCAGAGTGATGACCACGTTGGCGTAAGCACTTAAGATGAGACGTTAGCTACTTACTATGGAGATTATGAATTCCAAAGACCTCTACTTTGAGAAATGAAATATGCATATATCGACGCATGATTGACGGAATGCATTCTGAACTTTCAAATGCTCAAATAAATAAATAAATGTTTGTCACGCCTGGGGCTCGAACTCGACAAGTCCCGATCACTATCCGAGATAGCAATATCAGGTCCTAGCACATTAGTTACCGTTTCATATGACGTGCTTGGATACCGTGGTGTACCTGCATGTACATATGCACTTTTCTAAAAGCCTGTGTTATTGTGGTTTCTGTAGTTGTGTGTGTATTTGTAAGTCAGGTGAGATTTGGGAAGGAGGCGACTGTGGTCATAAGTTGGGAACTTTCCAGGCATTTGCCTGGAGTAGAACTGGGAAACCACTTCCAGAATGGTTGAAGTGAGAATCCAACGCACCTCTTCTCAGTTTAGACTCACGAGGCTGAGTGTACCCCTTTTCAGCCCCTTGAACACGATTATTTTTCTTTTTGTCAGTGTCAGAAATCGAACCTGGCCCTCGGGGCTGGCGTCTAGGAAGACTAGACATTGAGCTACGAGGCGGACTACTCTGGCACATTAGACAGTGCTATTAACTAGAAAGAGGGAGTTTCCTGGAAGAAGTCCTGTAGGAAAGGGATGGAAGCAAATACATTCCACTGAATTTTTGGAGCAATTTTATACACTTTGGCATTTCGCAAATTTAATGAAGGGCGTTGGTTGGTTGGTTCCTCAGTTCAGGGGCTGCGACAACGTGGTCATGTAGCCCCGTGTACTTTGGGTGAGTGTAGAATCTGTCTGTTAACCGGTGTTAATTGTGATGACTGTATTAGTGTGTGTTATCTGTTTTTTAATTCAAGTAAGGACTGCAGACTTTGAATTTTTCAAATAGTTCCCACTTTTGGCGCTAAACGCCACCGTCAACGACTACTAGTTCAGAACTTAGCTACTAGACGCCACCACAGTCGGCTCCTGGTAACGAACGTAGGAACCTAAGAGCGTTTTTTACATTCTTAAACTTATATAATTTAGCTTCACACAGGTGTAATTAGTAGAAGGTTCTTTAACATGCCATAAATCTATGACATGGGACCCGCCGGCTTTACTTCCCCTCCGAAGGAGATATTTTTAACGCTCTTAAAAAATCCGACGACTTCGGCCGGGTTTGAACCCGCGATCTTGGGCATAGAAGCTCAGCATGTTACCAACTACGACACCGAAGCCGCTAATTACTGAAGGGCACGTCTAGGTAGTATACGAGGAATCTATCCCTTTTCCTCCGCTCAAAGTTCCATGGTTTTTCAGCCCACTTTATTTGAAAACATGAGTTAGGTCCCTGTCATCTTCCTCGGAAGGACTTAGAAGGGGAATTTAATTGGCACGTCTTGTGTCCTACACATTTCTGTTATGATGATGTTGATGTTGATAATAATTTTTAAAATCGCTTACCGGTATCCCCCAAGCTCAGAGGGGGATCATTCCTCTGCCCCTACAAGGACAGAGTCTGGGAGCTGAACACATATTGTCCTCAGATACAACTAGGGATGGTGACAGGCCGATCGCCCAGGCGACCGCTAACTTGGGTCTAATTAAGTAAGGGTCAGAAGGGATTCTGGAAGGAAGTCGGACGTGTGCCTATTGAAAGGAACCGTTCCGGCAAATTATGAGATTTTTTTTTTGTTAATTCATAACCTATTCATCCTCATAATAAACTAACCATTAAAGCTAAAGATATTTATTATTTAGATGTAATGAAGAATTTGCCTGGGGATGAAAATAGGAAACCATCGAAAATCATTTTCAGGATGGCCGATGAAGGGTTCGAACTCACGCTCTCTCGATACCAGATAGACACGTGGTAGCGCGTTAGTGCTGTCGGTCACCGTGACTGGTATTGATAATAAAAGTACAGTTAAAATTGAAATAACAAGAGCTACGAAGGAAAACGATGGATGAGAGGAAACTCTGTATCACTCAGGATATTGAAGTGTTATGGATAAACACGTACAAATTCAAGAGGCGAAAGAAAAGGGAGGCTAAATGCTGAGGCAGGAATCACTGAGCCAAGATAAATAATAATAATTTTCTTTCTTTCTTCGGTTTTTCCCAATTAATTGGGGTCGCCGGAGCCAACCAGGCTCATTTTGGTTTTGGCCGGGGATTTAAGGCCGGATGCCCTTCCTGACGCCACGTGAATTTTCAGGTGAAAATTCCACCCCGCTGTCACCGGGATTCGAACCCCGGCCGTCCGGGTGAAAGACGAGCAGCTAAGCCACTGCGCCATCACGCTCCCCAATATAAATAATAATAATAATAATAATAATAATAATAATAATAATTATAATAATAATAATAATAATAATAATAATAATAATAATAACGTTATTTGTTTTTCGTCCCTTTTAACTGCAACGGGTTTTAGAGACGTCGGGGTGCCAGAATTTTGTCGCGAAGGGGATCTTTTACGCACCAGTAAATCTACTCACACGGCTCCCTCGCATTTGAGCACCCTCAAATGCCAGCTGACTGCGCCAGGTTTCGATCCTGCGACCTTGGAGACAAAAAGCGAGAACGTTATCGCTGAGCCACGCAGCCTGCCTCGGAGCCATGACTGTGTTGGCCTGCAGATATTGGGGTGACGCGTGGTCAGCGCATCGGGTCCCCTCGGCCATTAATCTTAGTTTTCGTGTCTGGGATGCTGCCTCACTGTCAGACAGCTAGTCAGTCGTCTTCACGAGGCTGAGTGCATCCCGTTCCAGCCCTCACGTCAGTTTCCAAAATCCCTGGCGGAGCCTGGAATCGAACCCGGGGCCTCCGGGCGAGAGGCAGATCTGCTGCTCCAGAACCACGGCACTGTAATAGTGTGTGTAGCTGTATTATGGGCAGGGATGGAATAGGTGCCCCGGGTCTTGAAATGAGGTACTATCGCTGCATTTTGCTAGCGGGAGTGTGAAAAATCCCGGAGTAAACCACTCAGGATTGCCGCTGTCAGCGCCGTGATTCGAACTTCCGATCTCTGAACTTGCTGCAGCTTTCCATCGCCCACGGATACTCCACGGGGTGTTGGTTGGTTGGTTCCTCAGTTTAGGGGCTGCGACAACGCGGACATGTAGCCCCGTGTACTTTGGGTGTGTGAAGAATCTGTCTGATAACCGGTGTTAATTGTGATGGCTGTATTAGTGTGTATCATCTGTTTTTTAATTCAATTAAGGATTGCAGACTTCGAATTTTTCTAATAGTTCCTACTTTTGCCGCCAAACGCCACTGTCAACGACTACTAGTTCAGAACTTAGCTACTAGACCCCACCGCAGTCGGCTCCTGGCAACGAACGTAGGAACCTACGAGCGTTGTTTACATTCTTAACCTATAGCTTCACACAGGTGTAATTAGTAGAAGTTTCTTTAACATGCCATAAATCTATGACATGGGACCGCCGGCTTTACTTCCTCTCTGAAGGAAGGCATACTGAGTGATTTGAAACGCTCTTTAAAAATCCGATAACTTCGGCCGGGTTTGAACCCGCGATCTTGGGCATAGAAGCTCAGCATGCTACCAACTACGCCACCGCGACACGGAGTGTCTTGTGTACAGTAGTATAGGCCTATATTACCTCTAAGAGGCGCGGCGTGGGTTCAATTCCGGGCTGTTCTATGAGGGGCTTAAATCCTGTTATGGAGCTTGGAATGTCATGCCTTGAGACTCGTTTTCGAACTACGCGCTTAGTCTACCTAGAAGAGGCTCTCCATGATTTCCTGCTTCAACTCTCGGTGTATTCCTAGACCACCTCAATTTCAAATATTAGGCTATCATTAGAGGAATTCATGGTAAAACTCGCTCTGTACGCCAAGAAAGTACCTACACGACCAAATAGTTCATGGGAGTTCATGGTAAAACTCAAGCTTTGTATCCCCAGCCAAGTACAGAGCTAAGATAGCAAACCTTCGATCCTGTTAGATACCTGAATGTGCTGATATGTTTTGTTAATGCACTGCGTCGTGGAAAAACAGAGGAAGCAGTGCACCATAGACCACATCCTTCCTGTCATCATCCTGTTGATCACCATGGCTCAACAGACGTGGGAGCAAAACCTTCCGGGGAAAACTATATTATGATACCAGTGCCCTCCTTGGAAAGAAATTTCCTTCAAGTGATAGAAGCCATTTTTCAGCGTTGCCTAGTTCTATTATAGGAAGCTTTCCAGTTGGTCAACACAAATTGTGCCCAATTATATCAGCCGGGAAAACAAGCATTTAAAATATGATTTATGTTCAACGATGTCGAAATGTAAATATTATGTCATAAAACTATATCATAACAAGGGTCATTATAGTACTATTTTTCATTATGAAACAGTTTCTCTCACCAATCAGAGCTCAAGAAACAGTTGTGTGACCAATTAGGTAAGGAATGCATCGCACCTGCACTGACTTCCACGGCATCCTATTTTAAATTTCACTGCGTGGCTAGCGTCATAGTGGGGTATTCGAGGAGGCCATGGTCAAATACAAGGTATTCTCTGCGTCCCATGCGCTCTGTTCAGTACATAAAACTGGCGAAATCTCGACAGATACCTATGAATATTTATGTTCAAACATAAAATAGTTATAATTATCGTCGAAACAGTCGTAATTAAGTGGTAATTAATACAATCGTATGGGCATTATAAAACGCGAATTGACTCTTAATTATTGCCATTATAGGCTTGTTGCATAATGTACTAATATATTACAAACTGTTTTGTACATAAAAGCGTGCTATTTTGTAATAATACCAGCAACCCGCCCCGGTTTCGCCCGGTAACAGTATGAATGCATTACGTGATAAGCGCTTTTTTTTCGATGACAATGAATTACGACCTATATCCGTTTTACGTCTCGGCTTGATGGGATGAAATCACTGACTGGACTATTAATTATATTATCATGGAGATGCATGTGCAACGAATTCTTGTCAGACGTATTTTAAGAATGGCGAGGTGCATGACACACAAATCCCCCTTCCGTCCAATCTAATATTGACTGTGTATTCTGCGGAACGAAAAGTTCACAGGCGAAATGAAGAAAAGCCGATTTGCAGTTCCAGGGAAACTCCAAACACAATCACTCTTCTCTGAAGTCTTAGCTCAAGACGATTCGACAGTTTGCTGCTGACTGTATCTGGGGTAATAGGCTCGCCCCTAGCTAGCTCGTAAGCTGTCGCCTCAGTAATTGAATGGAGATTGTTGGAAGAAATGAAAGCGTAAAAACACTTATAGTGGGCGATGTATTGATGATAGAGATATGTTCTTGCGGACTTCTTTTGTAGAACTTTCCATGCTGAACAATTCTTACACTCATAGTATATAGATATTTTTAACGGTTTGCCCAGCGTAAGCTTAAAAAGTGCACGGTCGCCAAGTTATTTTTCGACTTTAATCACTGAAATCGTTACTGCTTGACTTCCTTTGATCATAAATAAATTATTTTCTACAGAAACGTTCCTAGAGATATCCTTTACAGAATGGTGAAAACCGCATCAAAATCCATCCAGTGGTTCTCGAGATTACCCGTGACATCCAAGAATCGGGGACTCCGTTATACAGTATACTATGTATTTCTATCACGTTAGGGTGTATAAATGTTTGTTTCCCGCCTAATGCAATTGGACTCAATTTTTGTTGATTCTACTGGAAAGCTTTCTTTCTGCTTAATCCTGACAACTTCACGAAATGATACCTTTTTCTATTTCATGGGAGCCTTTGTACACGTGTTGATGGCTGCACTAGTGTATGTGTTGATAATATTCGGGGTGCGATTTGGCTTGGAATGGATGTGATCTTAGTTTACGTTCCATCTCAACATCTGCCTGGAATAGGAGTGGGAAACCACGAAGAACCACTTCTAGGATGGCTGAGGTGGGAATCGAACCCGCCTCGTCTCAGTTCTGCCTCCGGGTACTGTACCCAGTTCCAGCCTTCAGAGGAGAAGTAAATATCTTGGCAGAGCCCTAGAACCCGGATCTCAAGGTTGACAGCCAAAAATGCTAGCCACAATGCCACGAGGTGCAGTTTTAAATGTCTTGTTTAATGGCTTCAACTTATTGTATTGGTTGTTGTTGTTGTTCATTAATTTGAGGGGCTTGGGCATCGTGGTCATTTAGCCTTATGGGGGCGTGGTGGCGCAGTGGTCAAGCTGTTGGACTCTCACCAAGGTGGACCGGGTTCGATTGCCGGTCAATGCATGTGAGATTTTCGAAGTTAAATGCCATGTCCTGTGGTTCGGATTCCACATAAACAGGAGGTCCCGTGGCTCATGATCGCATGATTAACGGTCACGTAAAACTATAATTTCATCAAAAGACAGTTGAAACTCGTTGACTTCCACCGGTGAGAGTGTTTGGCTGTCAATAACAGAGGCACTTTACACACTATACATCACTTGTACATCAACTGGCCAAACTGAGCTGATCACTCTGCACCACAATAGTACTGCACAAGAAGGACCACATGAATTTGAAAATTTTACATAGACTATTTTAGATCTGCTGTGAACAACAGGAAGCTTGTAGTTTAACGTGACCGTTAATCTCGCGATCATGAGCCACGGGACCTCCTTTTTACGTGGAATCCGAACCACAGGACATGGCATTTCACTTGCTGTGAACAACAGGGGATACATCTACAGTACCTGGACAGATTGTTATAATCGCTTATACGTTTTGATGTTGTTTTCCTACATGAGCCCTTCTCTCTACATTTTGTTATTTTAAAACCTTCCATTTTCTATTATTTTCTTGATATATCTCACTGACACACTGTATAGTGTATAAGCCCATTCTGCGGCTTATTTCTCTCTGTAAAGGATTGATTTTTGCAAGTTGCACAAAATAGACACCCTTTTCCACGCTAAAAATAATTTCTTATTTCCCCCATCACAATGGAGATCATACCGAATGCCAAAGTAACTTGGAACATTTATAAATTTAAAAAAAATGTAATAAGGAACTATCACAAATTCATTGTTATCTGCATTACAGCTCTAACAAAAATCTACAAATTCAACACACACAAAAACTCACTAAATCTCTTAGACGCCTTCATAATCGTTGACCAAAACCAGCAGAGCCAGTCTAAGCCAAAATGCTAACAAACGTTGAACAGAGATATAAACTTTCTTCAGAGGAAATTTCGTACATAGAGCAAACAACTTAAGTAGTTGACAAGTACAAGAAATCGAAGATCGATCATAAATATGGCCAAGTACTGTATACTACGATTATGTCAAGTTTAGACAATAGTGGGTTCGTGTCCCCTCCTATACGTTACCTCAATCGGTACACTGACATGTACTGGTCGTATACACATTCGATTGAGTTCTGTTATCACTAGTAGAAACCACGTTCTATAGCTGTCGGAATTCTCACTACTGTCGAGCGTTCTAGAAAGAAATATCTTGATACACCTGAATACATAATACGTTGAGGCACGAGTGCACAATAACCTATTCTGCTCCACCAGTTGCTGCCATGTACCTGCAGTGTAGCTAAGCCATTTGGAGCTCTTAGTGTAAGAACTACCCGTGTTCATCGTTTTACCAGTTTGGAGAATACTTTCGGCCTGATATTTGAAATATTTATCAATCAAATACTCCAAAATCCATTTTCAAAGTTCCTTTCCGTAGTTGAATTCCATCCAGATGTCCGTGGTTACTGACAATGATATCAGTGATTCATGTTTGTTCTCATCAGGCATGTTAAACAGAAGGATAGTCTCAGGTGTCATGGCTTCACAGCTCGGAATTCTATCTGGATCTTATCACGAAATTTGAACAATTTGGAAATTTAGTGCACCACATCAACGGGAGAGAATGATTAAAGCATGTTGCGGAGATACACTTGTTCTTATCTAGTCCGGTATACAACAGACCACTTCCAGGATAACCAATAACTGCTGCACTTCTCAGTAGTTAAAACAATGCTACCTTAAGTGGATATCAGTGTTCAGAAAAGGTTTACGAGAAGTACATTGAACTTGCGCTATGGTAGACTGACCACACACACTGTGGTTCTAACTTAACCTACAGTCCCTTACGAGGAAATTCCTCATGATTATCCGTCTCTCTATGTGTCGGTCAAAAACCTCCATCTCCGAGTAGTAAGGGCACATATCCCCAACTTAACTTCCTTTATTATTGTTATTATTATTATTATTCATCAAAGTTTGGATCTACGACAAATGGGATAAATTATGAAGGAACACAAAGGAATCTTAAACAAACAATAAACTAGAATTGTTCATAAGCCTCAAAAATCATATGGAATAATACATTACAAAGATAGTTTGAGATATACCTTAAATGAATATCGGTAAATCACATCATCATCATAATCATCATCATCATCATCATCAAAGTCATTCCACTATGGAATAGTCAAGTTCTCATACAGTGAAATATTTACGCAACGCAAAGGTAGGACCTGTTGGTAGCAGATCCTTCGTGTCTTTCAGCATCACAAGTGAACAGTAAAGTCGGGTTGAATCTTCGTTCCTAAGATTGCATTTCTGCAGGTTGTAAATAGTGGCTATTTTGTTTGCTTCGCAGCAACTTCCAGTCATGTAAATGATAAACACTTGTTTGTATTCTTTGATATAAGAAATCATATTTAAATTTGGTTCCATGCTGTGGGTAACTAGCCACGTCCTAGTTCGTGAATCGTGGGAAACAGCTGAGTGGCGTATTAGTGGTCCTGCCAGTTACTACGGACAGGGCATATTCTGAGTCGCGGCTAGGACTACCGACTCACCGGCATTTTCCCTCAGGGGACACTCATGGAGGAGGAGGCTTGTAAGTAGGCTGCACCTGCTTCACCTGTACTCCCTGGAAACCTGGTTGGTTGGTTCCTTAGTTTAGGGGCTGCGACAACGCGGTCATGTAGCCCCGTGTACTTTGGGTGTGTGTAGAATCTGTCTGATAACCGGGGTTAATTGTGACGGCTGTATTAGTGTGTGTTATCTGTTTTAATTCAAGTAAGGACTGCAGACAATAATTTCAAGTAGTTCCTACTTTCGCGACCAAATGCTACCATCCACGACACCTAGCTTGCGGACTTGGCGACTAGATGGCATCGTAGGCAGCACCTGGCAACGAACGTTGGAACTAATAGAGCGTTATCAATTCTAACCTACAAATTTTGGCTTCACACAAGTGTAGCTAGTGGAAGGTTCTTTTTCGTGCCATAAGTCTATGACATGGGACCGCTGGCTTTACTTCCCCTCCAAAGGAAGGCATACTGACGGATTTTAACGCTCTTAAAATATCCGACAACTTCGGCCGGGTTTGAACCCGCAATCTTGGGCATATAAGCTCAGCATGCTACCAACTACGCCACAGAAGCCGCCTTTCTGGAAACCTGCTAACAATGTTGTGTACAACCCTCGGACTTGTGAACTGACCGATCAGGGACTCCTTGGGAACAAACAGGCAATCCAACTGGTGATCATAGGGTGCTATTAATATCCAGGGGGATAATGGAAGGAAGAAGGTGGAACTAGCTGAGCCAGCAAATAGGATGGGCGTGGATGTTTTAGGGATTAGTGAAGGTCAGATAAAGGGAGATAGAGAGGAGGAAGTAGAAGATCACAAGGTGTACCTGTCAGGTGCAAAAGGAGATAGGGAAAAGTATGAACTAGGGCTGTGTGCCAAGAAAACCAGGTAACGTAAAATAGTTTCTATGCGGTACATAAATTAGAGATTAATGTGGATAAATTTGGGAATCACAGGAACACGGGCCAGGACTGTTTTATGTGATGGGTTTCAGCAAGACGCAGACAGGTTATACGACGCATTGAGTGATGTGGTGAGAGTTAATTACTTAAGGCAGGGGTGCCCAACCTTTTTTAACTAAGGGCCACATTGTAAATAGTTGGGGGACCTTGCGGGCCAATAACACTCCGGGAAGTTTGGGGGGTATTGATATTTTTAAAACATAGTTGCAATATGGTGAGTTTTTTGGCTTTCTGAGCTTAGTTTTCTTAGTACTTTTGCCGTTTTCTATATTTATTTATAGTGAATATAAAATAAAACACTAGAAAAAAAAATATTTTTAATAAATCCCTTTAAAATAGAAGTACGATGATATTCAATGCACTCATACAGCATGAATGACAAAAAGTGAGTATTTATGTTCATTTGACACAATTATTAATCAAATTATGAAATAAAGTTCATGATAATTTAGTTTAGTAGGACGAATGGAAAAGCTTTGTACCGTTACTGAAAATTTCTCTCCACTTAGGACCAAACGTAGTTATAGGCTACCAATCATTAATAAGGATTTAAGTGTTCATCAGTGAGTCAATGACCTTGGGTAGGGGAGTACGCACACTGCTTTGTCTAGTTGGGCTGATGACCTTGCAGTTCGGTTAAAAAATACTTCCCACATAAAGGTATGTTGTTACAAAATTTGCTAGAGATCAGATGATTAAGTTGGTCTTAATTTGCTTTAAGCGTTTACCCTTTGGGTGGCCGCCATTATATTCCCGTCAAGATGGCGGCGATATAAAACATGGCACTGGAGTGTCCTTTGCTAGTGCTACCTCTGTACCAAATTTCGTTCAATTCGGTTTCACCGTGTTTGAATTGATAGGGGGAATCGATTTGCACACATACATGGCCGCCATCCGCAACGTATTGGGCTGATGATCTTGTAATTTCATCGAAAGATTTTCATACATAAAGGTATAATTGTGGAAAATTTGGTAGAGATCAGATGATTAGGTTGGTCGTAATTTGATTTAATCTTTTAACATTTGGGTGGCAGCCATTACGTTTTCGTCAAGATGGCGGCGATATAAAACATGACACTTGAGGTTTTCTTTACTAGTGCTACCTCTGTACCAAATTTCTCTGTGTTCCTTCATAATTTCGTTCAATTCAGTTTCATCGTGTTTGAATTTATAGGGGGAATCGATTTGCACACATACATGGCCGCCATCTGCAAACTATTGGGCTGATGACCTTGTAGTTTAGTCAAAAGACGCTCGACATATAAATATATGTTGCAAAATTTGGTAGAGTTCAAATGATTAGGTTAGTCGTAATTTGATTTAAACTTTGAACATTCGGATGGCCGCCATTACGTCAAAATGGCAATATAAATGTAAATCATGACACTGAGGTGCCCTTTGCTAGTTCTACCTCTGTACCAAATTTCGTTCAATTCGGTTTCACCGTGTTCGAATTGATAGGGGCGGGGGCAGACATTCAGAGTACACACACTCACTCACACACACACACACACACAGACTAACACACAGACATACACACAATTTTTGGCCCTGTGTAGATCTCATAAGTCTACTTTCATTTTTTGCAAAAATCGAAAGTAGGCTAAAAATGAACACTCAAGATCAAGTTTACTTTCTCAGAAGGCATTCATGGGAACTATTCCGAAGTTGGCACACATATAGAACATACTACTTGAGATTAATTTTTAGGGGCTCATACATGGCAATGTTGCCAACTTGATTCTACACATGCCGAAAGGTTCAATGTTTAACTGCATGTAACTTCCATACTAACGAATGAATTTCTTCCAAAATTGGCACATGTAGAGTTCATATAATTTCAGATTAATTTTGAACAACCCATACATGACAGTGTTCCAACTTGAATCTATGCGTGCTGATAGGTTCAATGTTTATCTGCATGTAACGGCCTTACTATCTTTTGGACTTTTGTATGCTCATAGTGTACCTTAGGAGATGGAACTAGGCATATCATTTGAGTCGCCAGGGCTGCAAACTGTTGATTAAATCTCTATATAATTTTAACCCTAACCTCAATATATCATAAAGTACGCTGGCCAACAGTTCTAAACTTTACACATATATGCCTATAGAAAATATTTCAGATTAATTTTTGTAATCCGTACATGACAGTATGCCAACATGAATCTACGCATGCTGATAGGTTCAATGTTTAACTGCACGTAACTTCCATACCAACGAATGGACTTAGTCCATAGTTAATATGTGCAATGCATGACTTAGGACATTTAACTGTGCTTATTACACGATTCATCAGGGCTACCAACTGTGCATTAATGATCTCAAATATTTTTGGACCCTAGACTAAATATCTCAGAATATGTGTACGGAACAAACTTCAAACTCAGCACCCCGGAAGTCCAAGATATTGTAGTCATGTTGGTACTTGTGCTACCAACATAATTCCATGCATGCGTATAATCTCAATGTTCAACTCTATGCAAATACCATACTAATTTACGGATTCATACATAATTTTTCATGCGCAATGTATGCATTAACATACATAACTATGCCTTTTTATAGAGTCCAGAGAACATTTGGGTCCTAGACTCGATATCGTTAAATTTATGTTTATTTAAACAGTTTGAAACTCTATGCACTACAATGTCATAAAATATCAGATATATTTTGAGCAACGCGCATATGCGAGTATGAACTCAGCCATAGATGGCAAGAGAAGCAGAGGTAGACTTAGGAGTCGATGGTTAGTTTCAATGTGAGAGGTGCTAACTGCTAATAGTGGATCTTGGAGGGGACTCGTTTGCAAACATAGCCTTGACTAGAGTTGTTGTTTCATTTGAGGGGCTTGAACATTGTGGTCATGGGTGTGTGTAATTTTGTCTGATAACCTTGTTATTGTAATGGATGTATTAATTTGTGCATTTGTTATTCAGTTGAGGATTGGCAAGGAGTCGTCCGTGGCCTAAATTAGGAGCCATTCCGGTGTTTGCAAGGGGGAAGAAGTGAAAAACCCATGGATTACCACTTCCAAGATGGCTGAGATGGGAATCGAACCCACCTCTTCTCAGTTATGCCTCACGAGACTGGGTTTAGCGCGTTTCAGCCCTCAGACCAAAAGTAAATTTCATGGCAGAATCGGGATTCGAAGTCTGGACCTTCGGGACGCTGAATGACAAAATGGCTGCGTGACGCAACGGTAACGTTCTTGTCTACTGTGCCTAAGGTTGCAGGATCGACCCTGGTGCAGTCAGTTAGCATTTGAGGGTGAGAAAAGTGAGGTAGCCGTGTGAATAGATTCACTGGCACGTTAAAGGTGCCCTCCCGGGCCAAACTCCGCAAAAACTGCGTCTCTAAAAGCTTCAGTAGTTAAAAAAGAAGTAAAACCAATAACATTACATTATGAATGAATGAATGAATGAATTCCGGAATAAATTAGGCTACACTCAGCCTGGTGAGAATAACTCAATTTTTCAAGTACGAAATCTTAGCACAGACACCACAGTGACACTGATTGTTAGGCTACACATACCAAGTAGAGGAAGCTTATGACCACGAAGTCCAGGCCACGAAAATAAAATAATTATAACGACAACAAATAATTGTGATGTGAGCTGGTTACACAAGGATTTCCGTATACATACGTGACGATGAGGAGGTAGCCATAAAATTAGCAATTCGTATTGAGTCATTGAACGTCATGCTTGACTCGCTCAATGTAGAAGGGACTGATAAGAGTGTATAAGATGAGATCACACACTGAAGTAGCCAATGAGGAAAACTTGTGTTTACTGGTCTGGTGCTAGTACTCGAAATTGACACCACTTCATGTCAACGATACGCTTCCAGTACCTCAAACGAGAAATGCTTTTATTGGCATCGACAGGATTTGAACCCGGGCGTCTGAGGCTGTAGTCAATAAAATTAACCACTACACTGCGAAGTTTACAAATACACAAAGGAGAAGTATGGCCTTCAGTAACAGTCAAACAACCTATCAAAAAGTTTGGAAGATTATAATATAACCCCTGGCACTACTGTCCACGAAGGGCCTAGGTTTACCGAGTGACCGCTGTGCAGCCATTAGGCCTGAGGATATTGGGGTGGCGCGTTGTCAGCGCATCGGGTTCCCTCGGCCGTTAATCTTGATTTTCATGACCGGGGCGCTGCCTCACTGTCAGACAGCTACTCAATTGTTCTCAAGAGGCTGAGTGCACTCCGTTCCAGTCCCCATGTCAGTTTCTAAAATTCCTGATGGAGCCGGGAATCGAACCCGGGGCCCCCGGGTGAGAGGCAGGCTCTCTACTCCAACACCACGGGGCCGGCTTGGAAGGTTATGCATCTCCTATTTATGTTGTTGATTTTTAGTCTACGTTACTCATTTAAAAATAAATCATCAGGCAATTAGTGTGTATGTGTGTGTCGGTGTACCGGCTGAATCTGCTGCCCCTAATACTATTGTTTTATGCAGCCCAACTAACGCGTGTTGTTAGGAAGGTCCATATTTCTATGCTTGCATCCTGTATGGTACTAATGCACTATAATATAATAATAATAATAATATCGTAATGCCTCGAGGGCCGGGTGCAAGCTTTGTTAGTTGACACCCAAAGGGTAGCTTGCATGTCGAATTTCGTTGTTCCTTGAAGCACTATGAAAGTCAAGGATCTTAGATATCTAAGCTCCTTGAACACTATAGCGCTTTCTAGTAGAGAAATGAAGAACTTTGTGTTGGCGAAAACTCCCGAGATTAATTTTGCCTTTATGAACACGGCCTACTGAATTCAAATGGGTTCTTTAACATGCCAACATCGTATAACATGGTGTCGTAACTTTTGCCGCCTTTCAAAAATCACTTACCACGGCCAGGAGCGAACCTGCATGCTTGGGGGTTAGTAGCCCGACACGTTGACCACTCACCCACCGTGGCAAGCTACTAATGCACTGCAAGCATATCCCGCAATCGATACTGAACACTATCATTTCCCCCTCATATTAGTCTGTAGTCACATCGAGGGAAAAATAATACGGTTCAGAATCGTTTTTCAGGATATGCTTGCAGTGCATTAGTACTATACGGGATGCAACAGAGAAATATCGACCTTCCTGACAACAACGCAGGTTGGGCTGCATAAAACAATATTATTAGGGGCAGCTGATTCACCTGGTATACTACAATATACGATTATAATATGGTGATGATTGTAGTTTTAAATGGCGGAGAATCGAGGTCATCTGCTCCTTGAAGTATGTATGTATGACTGTCTGTACCCGTTTTCTATAAGCAGCTGTTTCGATCTACACCGATGCACAGTGTGTTATGTAGTACAAGCTAGTCCATATCGTGGTGTGGCGGCTAGCGTTCTTGGCCCTCGCCCCTCATTTGACGCTTATATTCCTGATATTGTTGCCTAATAATAATAATACTGGCTTGTTACCTCCAAAGAGGCCCGGTACAGGTCTTCGAGTTGACTCCCATGGGCAACCAGCGTGACTTGATGAGGATGATATATATGATGAACACGTCACTAACACCCAGTCTCTAATTCACGAGAATCAACCATAGGAGGCTAAAATTTCTTGGCCTGGACGAGAATTTAACCTGGAGTCCTAGAGGCCAAAGTTCAAACTGCTAAACTTGGGGTCGAACATTATTTAAAGAAAGCACGTGTTTCCATTTTTGCGATGATCGATTAGTCGTGTGGTGGCACTTGGAGGTGTTAGAAATCTCCCACAGATAAAGCATGTCGCTCGGTGGGCATCCGCTGATGAGGAATTAGGAACGTAATGCATTCAACTTAATACTTTAACCAAGTTATCAGAATATTAATACATACAATAATAATAATAATAATAATAATAATAATAATAATAATAATAATAATAATAACAATAATAGATGCCATAATGGCTTTCACGGACAAGGAATTTAAAAAACTTTTCTTGGTTTATGCCATGTCTTGTGCGAAGTTTCGCCAAGGAACACCAAGATAGGCTCATCAGCGGGCTTTTGGGGTCCGTCCCCGGAGCTTCTAGCTCTCTCAGTATAGAAATGCAGGTGCTTCATAAGAAGGGAGGTAGCGCGCAGTTCGCTACTCCTGTGGGGGTCCAGGCAAGGACACCAAGGGCCAACTGATGAGCCTATCTTTGTGTTCCTGGACAAAACCCACCAGACACGGCATAAATCGAGAAACGTTGTTGAGTTTTAATAATAATAATAATAATAATAATAATAATAGTAATAATAATAATATGTGTGAATGCGATGGCCACCCTTTTCAGCCATCAAATAGGATGTAGCCTATATCCTCACCGGTAGAGCCGGGAATCTTATCCGGCCAATCTGAGGAAGTGTGTTGAAGGCGACAGGGTCGTTCGATGTGGGCTGTGACTTCATTGTTCAGTAATATTCATGAGGCTCTAGGAAGTCTTGGTCTTATTACAACATTTTAGCAGATGTGTTTCCAAACAAAAGAGGTTGCTATTGATGTATGAATCATCGCCAGCTCCTCGTCTTTCCTGTGTTGAGTTGGAGGTCACGGGACGGGGAACACCCGGCAGGCGAATATAAGGCGCGCGACAGCCAGTCGGAGCTCAGAGCAGTCAAGAGTTCAGCTGCACACACATTCTCTACCACACAAGGTAAGTTTACAAGTGGTTGGAAAACATTGATTGTGGGAAAAGTAGTCTACCTGAACACAGAATTGGCGTTCAGTAGAAAATTGTAAGTAGAGACAGGTACTAACAAACCGAGCGATCAGGGGCCCTAGGTCGAGGGGGTTCCGCCCCCAACCCCTCCACCCCCTCCTATCATAGCAACCTGTGACATTATTTTTGAAGTATTACACTTGAATTTGCTTAACCCATAAAAAACTCCGTGGAATTTAGCATGTCCATATTGAATATCAGTTTACATTATTTGGTTTTCAGTTCTTCAGCCACTCTGTTTTCTGTCTCCCATCGCTTGTTGTTATACTTCAATACTGTACTTTGATCACTGTGCAATAAACATTTCATTTTCGTTTTATCCGACCGTGTTTGGGCTCCAGAAGAATAATCTATGCTTCTCTGAAATGTATGAAGTACATAGTGGAATTTTTCAGGGATTGAATTAGTAGCTTACCGCCTTATAAAGATAATTTTCAACTTGCATAGGTAATAAATTAAATGAACAACTCTGAAAACCCGGCTGAGAAGCAAAAGACACAAAAGTAACAATTCTCCTTGTAATTTTTTGGATGCTGTTCACTGATTTCATTTATATTGAACCTGGTCTCATCACAATGGTTTAGAAATGAATTTGAGTGAAGTTGTCTACTGTAGGCCATCCCGTCTTCCTCAGCAAGTCCGGGCTTGTGGGCTCCAGCCCCGCTTGCCCCTCTCTCTCGTCGGGCCTGGGTACGATTGCTGTTGCTATAATTTCATAGCATCAGCCATTAGTCTACGAATTTACATTTTACAACATTGACGTTTGTTTTAGACGATTGCTCTTGACCTTGAAGCTTGCGGGTGAGCCTGTACGCAGTCACTCTCTAGCCCTGTCGCTTTACATTAATTGTCATCACCGGTCTGATGCAATGGAATTCCAGATTTGAGCACGCGACGACACCACTGTGGAGACAGTACAGTCGACGTCTAAGTATTGAGTGACACGGAAGTACACGTTACATAGTTAGAATGCCATTGACTGTACTTCAGCAGTAGTGTGAGATAACTTTGTCAATCATCTGACCGCATGGGGCAGGTGACAAGAACACAGGTACTGTAGTAACTCACCTCCAGGCTTCCATTAAGATTTTTCACTCGTCTAAAACAAACGTCCGGCCTGTAGCCAACCTGACGATTTGAATTTAGTTTAAAAATGGTTAAAAATAAGCGATGCTCACACTAAATAATTTTTACTGACATTACAGTTGAAATAGTTGGATATAACTGGCTAGGAAACGGATGTTGGTTTGACATTCTTAACAATATGACATGACTGAGGGGAGAATGAAGAAATTATGCGAAATAATGAAAATATAATCAGTAACGTCAAAATGGTGGACCTCTTTTGCTGTCGGTCCAAATGCGTCATTACGCGTTCTCTCAACAGCATGCGCTACTGGTTATAAGGCATTATGTTTATCTGTGCTGCTCTGCGAGAATGAAACGATTTCTGAGCAATTTCTTGCCGCTGATTACAATCAGAAATACTTCGTTAAAATATAGGAGATACTGAAAAATTAATTGCAATACTTTCCATACCCGAAGGAAATATTATTGTGAAAATAATGGTATTGACATATATTTTAACTGCTAAAGTTTTATGGACGCTGGAGTGTTGGAATGTTAACATAGAGTTTTTTTTTAACCTGAATATAAATCTACCAAAACTGAGCTGTCTCATGAACATCCTCAAATGCAAATTATATGCACTGGGATCGGAACATCAGTGTTGGCTCTGAAGTCAAGCAGCACACATTTGTACTGACTTACATGATCATCAACTCGATAGGGTTTCCTCTTCTCTCTACTGGTCTACATCTATTGTAATCTGGGATCGATCTCGTGATCTCTTGCACAAATGTGGAATTACAAAAATAACTGGTTAAGGAATGTTGATATTAATTATCTATAATTAATAATATAACTTAGTAATTAAAACGACATATTCATATTAATATACATATTCTCTGACAAATAATTAAAGTTGTTGATTCTTTTAGCGGCTTTGCGGCATCGTGGTCATGTAGCACCGTGTACTTTGGTGTGTGTATAATTCGTCTGATAACCCGTATCAGAGTGATGTCAGTAATAGTAGCCTGTGTATATTTGTAATTGAGGTAGGATTTGGGAAGGAAGGGGCCGTGGCCTTAAGTTAGGTACCATCCCGGAATTTCCCTGGAGTAGAAGTGGGAAACGAAGGAAAACCACTTCCAGGATGGTTGAGGTAGGGTTCAAACCCGCCTTAGTTTTGACTCATGACGTGAAGTGTATCCTGTTCCAACCCTCAGACCAGATTTTAAAGTATGGGTGCCTTGCATTTAAGATCCACTCGGTGGCTCTGCTGTTTATTTAAATGTATTTGTCTATACAACCCGGTCTAGGTCTTGTTGATTATTGGTGGCCGTACGTGGTATTGGGGTGTTTATGGCAAGTTTATGTTCATATTGGGTTTCATTGACCCCGTGCTGATGAAGGACATCCACTCGCCTTCGTGAGGCTATCCAGGGGTTGTCAAACTTTTTCCGTCGCGCCCCCTTTCTGAAACATCATATATATTATTTCAGTAGTATAGATCCCTCCTGCGGCACTCACAAGTGACCGATCGTGACAAATGAGCATTCAAATGAAAGAGAATATACACTACCAATGACGCATTGCACTCTAATTTCATAAATAGCTATAATTTATTTAAAAGATTCACTTTTAAAAACTGCACGAAGTGTGCGATTTGCAGATACTGTTGCTTCAGGAAGATACGCTCCATAATTGCTGTTCCCTTCACATTTTGGCCGCTGTGACGCCTGTTTCCTGCCATTTTAACATTCTGAGGTCTTTCATTTATCATTTTGCACGGATTTCAGAAACAGTTATTTAAAGGAATGAGTAGCCTACTCAAATCATATAATTTCATAAATATCGGCTAATTGGTGAGTGTTACGGCTAAGCTGTCAATCAATGGACTCAGCTCAGCACACAAATGACATTAGCAGTGACGAATTGCATTCTAATTTCATAAATATCAATTTTAGTAAGAAGTGTGCGATTTGCAAATACTGTTGGTGTAGGAAAATAAGCAACATCATTGCTGTTCAGCTCGCATTTTGGCCGCAGAGACGCCTGAAACGTAAATAGTGTTCTATAATTATTTGGTTCAAATGAAAACATAACAACCTTTCTCCTTAAGTCTCTTATTATAAACCCATTGGGGAAAGTGTGGCTTATGAACATGGGAGATTTCTCGCATGGGTCCGCTAGTGAAATATATAGCCGCCCCCCCCCCCCCCACCTCTTAATCTTATTTCCTTTCTTAGCACTTATCATAGGCTACTTCGCAGGAAAAAAAAACGGATCACAAGATCTACCATACAGTTTTTGCTTCTGACTAATTACTGAAACTACCAGTTATAATAATAATAATAATAATAATAATAATAATAATAATAATAATAATAATAATAATAATTATTATTATTATTATTATTATTACACACAATTTACTATTCTTCTTCACATCCATAGTTCAACAACTTTTTGTAAAAAAAAAAACATGCATTTGTATTACTCCAACTTGTTGAAAGTTAACTATTTCTCCTTAATTATAAAAAAAAACTGCTGCATGTGCAGTTATTGGAATTGAACACATTTTGTTTATTTCACTAATTACCTCTTTAGCTGCCCCATGTGTTGCTCATAAATCAATAATTCCGGTCAGGTCTTGTGAAATAAGAGAGCAAAAGTACGAGTTTATCAGTCTTGAATGATCGTGGGAGCTTCTTGTCTTCGTGGATATAAGGATAGCAATATTGTTACAGAATATGAAACATAAATATTTCAATCAGAGCCAGCGCCCCCTCTATCACTCTCTGCGACCCCCTTTGACGACCACCGATATACAGAACGGTACCTCACCAGCATTTAAATATCTACCAAACTCTACCCTATGTCATACTACGGTACAGCACCTGAGAGTTGTCGTTTGTTGTGAATTCATTTACAAGTGTTTCGATTACCTTGGTCATTAGCTCCGTGTACTTGGATGTGCGGGAGTCGTGTATTAGGGTAGGTTCCTTGGGATTAGAAATATAGATTCCATTCCAGCAATTACCTGAAAAGAGTATGGAAAACCCAGGGCAAAATCACACATGGAATGGTTATTTTCAGTGCTGGGATTTGAAACTCGGATCTCCAAAATCATTTCCCCTTGTAGTCATGGAATGTGACCTATCACGCTCGGTTATGATGTTGGGTTCTGTTTTCAAAGTAACGACCATGACATGCTCATATGCGTAATAATAATAATATTTTTGTCGTGTGGCCTCCTGAGAGGCTGAGTGCAGGTCTTTCTAGTCGACGTCCGTGGGCGACCTTCGCGCTGGGATGACAGATGAAATGGATGAAGATGAATGAAACTGGGCAAGGATGTGGAAGGAAGCGGCCGTGGCCTGTCAGAAGGTACCGCCCCAGCATTTGCCTGGTGTTGAAAATAGAAAACCACGAAAACTATTTCTAGGATGGCCGACGGTGGGGCTTGAACCCACGCGTCTACCGAGTCAGCAGAGAGCTTGGCCCCATTACCTAACGCTGCGCTTTAGCGAGCGTAGCCACCACTGTCGGTATAATAATAATAATAATAATAATAATTCACAGTCCAATGTAGCACTATTCTACCTTGATCTTATGACCCCGTTAACGATGGGTACATAGAGTATGTAAGGTGCTATCCCGGCATTTGCCAGGAGGGAGTGTGGAAAACCCGGGGAAAACCACACTCACTGTAGCCGCATTCTTAAATCACTCATCATGACCGTGATGGAGAACTGCAACAAGTCCGGAGATCGTAGGTTCGCATCCCGAAGTTGTTTTCCCTTACGTGAGGGCCATGCAAGTCAACTAATGCTTACGCATTATTCACGCATGTCATACGTTGTTGGCATGTTAAAGAACCCATTTGAATTCAGTAGGTCGTGTTCATAATGACAAAATTAATCTCGGCATTTTCCGCCAACACAAAGTTCTTCCTTCCCCTACTAGAAAGCGCTATAGTGTCAAGGATCATAGATATCTAACCTCCTTGACTTTCATAGCGTTCCAAGGAACGACAAAATTCGACATGCAAGCTGCCCTCTGGGTGCAAATAACAAAGCTGGCACCCGGCACCGAGGCCATACGATATTATTATTATTATTATTATTATTAATATTATTATGCAGTTATTGTTCTTAAGTCGTTTCACGGGCTTGAGACATCTTTGGTTATCAGCCCCGTGTGTTGATAACCTGTGTGTCTATGGTAACTAATAGCCTAGTGTGTGTAACTGTAATTATTACAGACGGGGACGGGATAGGTGCCCCGGGACATAACATTAGTACTATCCAGGTATTTGCGTGGAGCGAGTCCATCACGATAGCCGCTGTCAGTGCTGGGATTCGAACCTCCAATCCCCGAACGTGCTGCAGCTGCCCTCGCTGTCTGGTGAACAATTTAATACACCCCGCTAATATTTCTACAGCTGGAGTTGGCGACCAACTGGTTATTCTTTTACCCTGCGATATAGGCGTGTTCGTTGAATCTTTCACCACAGTCGCGAGGGCAGCTGAAGAAAGTCCGGAGATCGTATGCTCGAATCTCGGCGTTAACACCAGCTGTCGTGAGTGTCGTTTTTCCCCGTGTGTTTCCAGTCTTCCTTCTCGCAAATGCTGAGATAGTACCATATTTCAAGTCCCGGGGCTCCTACCCCATCCCTGTCCCTAATACAGTTACACACACTACTACAGGTTATCAGACAAATTCAAAACACACCCAACTACACGGGGTCCCAAGACCCTAAAATGAATTAACAACAACAAACCATTCTTTTCTATTGACGACGATTACGTGTATAATACAAAATGGCGTCCTTTTTATTAACGTACTATGAATATTATGAGTAACAACAACAATAATAATAATAATAATAATAATAATAATAATAATAATAATAATAATAATAATAATAATAATAAAAATCAAATGTAATTTTTCTACCTAATTTCGAGGAACATAACTGTTGGGTGGTCTGAGGCTGAGACTTTTGTCTTGTAATCACGGAATGTGATGCGTGAGTTCCTTTATGAGTCGAGATCATACGGCTCGCCCTTCCTAAATCAGTCTTTAGTTAGTTATTGTTGTTTTAAGGGTTGGAACTACGAGGTCATCTACCCCCTAAATCAGACTTTGTTGACAGGGAATCGTACACACGAAGTTGGGATTTGGTGTCGGACACTCTCACTGATGCACAGAGGAATCAGAAAATATATAACCGCTAGACTCGAGTTTGATTTTCGGCTCTGCTTTGGGACATAGTGGTCATTTAGCCCCATGTACTTGGGTGTGTGTAAAATTTGCCTGATATCCTGTGTCGCTGTCATGTCTGTATTTGTTATGAATGTAGGAAGTGACCGTGGCCTTAAGTTAGGTACCATCCCGGCATTTACTGGTGTAGGAGTGGGAACCCACGTAATACCACTTCTAGGATGGCTGAGGTAGGAATGTAACCATCCTCTTCTCAGTTTTTGTCTCTCGAGGCTGAGTGTACCCATTCCAACCCTCAGACTAGAATTAAATGTCTTGGCGGAGCCGGGAATCAAATCCGGGTCTTCGCAGTGACAGCCAAGAATGCTAGCCACTACGCGACGAGGCGGACTGTAAACCTTGTGTCGGTACTTTTACCAAGCACCAACAGGCAAAATTCGGACACTCCGTCAACAGGGCAAAACAGTTACAGAGAGGTGTTAGTTAGGTAGTTATTGAGGTTTCAAGTGGCGGAACTAGAGGTGTTCAATCCACTTTATTATTATTATGATAATTATCTTATTATATAATACGCTAAGGTGTATGTTTCACAAAACTCAAGCTCCTAAACCAGAGGGAGTTAGAAGGTGCGGTTTGTACCAAAATCTTCCAAATCGTCTCAATAGTACAGGAAAAATCTTGCATTTCTTGAAAAGTCAACGGAAATATATTTATCTGTTTATAAAGTGCTTTAAAACAAATAAACAAGACGATAGCCCCTGCCAGAATTGTGCCGCGTATAGCCCACATAGCACTAGAGCCGAGCGGGTAGTCTGTACACACGGGGCGCACACAACCCATTAGGCCTATGCGAGAGTTCTCGCACGGGTCCGCTAGTTATTATCATTATTATTCTTGCTATCGTTTCGGCCATCTACGGACCACGCTATTTCAACTGTCCTTTTCCATGTCTTTACGCGTGGGCTTAAACGTTCGCCATGTATTCCCGCATTCGTTTCCAATGATGTTCCTTCCTTGCTTCAGTCCATGTTTTGCAAATTTTTATTTATTATTATTATTATTATTATTATTATTATTACCTATTGAGTCAGTAGGACTCCTACAATCCATATATTCGGATAAACTGAAGAACTTTGGAGGAGTATTAATTAGCCTATAATTAACAACATTGTTTTCCTTTCTAGAATGAAGTTCATGGCCTGCATGTTGTTGTTGGTATCCGTGGTGGGCATCTCCATGGTACATGGGTACCCTGCAGAACCACCCATCACCTTCGCTGCACGATCCCCCACTACAGAGACCCCCGCCTTGGGAAGGAAACCTATTGACCCCAACCATGTCCCCCAGTCTGCATGTGAGAACATGTTGCCTGTCCATGGACCACACAACGCCAGCAATGCCCCAGCTCCATACGACATCAAAGTATCGACCAACAAGGTAGCACCCGGAGGCAAGGTCACAGGTGAGTTGTACAGACTGAGGAGAGTGCATTATCTAAAGCTGTGCATTCAATTCATTCAAAGGTTCGTAGGAAGCAGAGGATAGAGGCGAGGCGCGGTGCCACGGTGGTCCCGGGTTCGTTTCTCGTGGGGTGCCATGCCTTCATTTTTTCTTTTTCTTTATTTTTAGAGGGGAAGGAGGGGGCGTAGTCACAGTGCGTGTTTATTCTGTGCTGATTTTTAAAACTATCGTTGATTCTGTAAATTAATTGCCTTTTGATTATTAGTATCAACGAGTTACGTGTGCTTCTGACTTTCTGTAGTAGTTACATACGATGGAACTATCAATTGGCAAGAGGAATACAGCTCTCGGCTAACGCAGCGTTGAGCGGTGGTCTCGCCAGGACCGTTAACAGCGAAAGAGTGCCTGACCTTAGAGTAACACATGGCACGCTTCCCTACTTTACAGGGGCGGAGGGCCTGAAACAACCCTGTTTTTTTGGGTTCGGGGGCCATTCCGACCCCAGGTTCCCTATCTCAAATTGGTCCTATACCCATCCCCTACACGCCCATTAAGGGTACTCAAGTACATAAATGACACCCTATATACTATATACTGTATATCCAGGTGAATCAGCTGTCCCTAGTAATATTGTTTTATGCAGCCCAACTAAGACGTGTTGTCAGGAACGTCGATATTTCTCTGCCTGCATCCCGTATGGTACTAATGCACTGCAAGCATATCCTGTAAACGATACTGAAACCTATTATTCTTCCCTCGTATTAGTCTATAGTCACATCGAGGGAAGAATAATAGTGTTCAGTATCGTTTGCTTTATATGCTTGCAGTGGATTAGTACCATACGGGATGCAAGCATAGAAATATGGACCTTCCTGATAACGACGCTAGTTGGGTTGCATAAAATATATTATTAGGGGCAGCTGATTCACCTGGTATAAATTAACAAAAATGTAAACTGTAATGTTTATCATTTGCAGTGACCATCTCTGGAAAATCCGGAGCATCCTACAAAGGGCTGTACATGCAAGGTCGCATCAACGACAAGCCCGTGGGCGAGTTCTTGCTGCCTGATGAGCAGCCCCAGGTCCGAGTGTCCGACTGCCCACCTGGTAAAAAGGTACGCTTGGCACATGATATCGCGCAACAGTCACATGTTTGTGGGAAACAGATTTACTAAACTGTCGATTATTTCAATAATGTCAATGCTTTGACCCCACACTGAATTGGTGATTTATTACTTTGCTACACGGAATTTAAATGCTTTTCAGTCGCTCAACACAACTGTACGTAATTGCAATGGGTGTTATTCTCTAAACCTGAAACAAAAATACTTGGAAATTAATAAATTACAATTTAGGTACAACCGTGTTGACCGACTGAAAAGCATTCACATTTCATTTACTGAGGCAACACTGAAAAATGTGCAGAAGAACCTTCTTCACATGGCTTCAAAGTGGTATTATGGATGTTTGATTAAATATTCTAATTTCTCTATTTTACAGTAGTTTCTTATAACGCTGGTGTAATTAATAAATGTAACGCAATGAGGAAGTATCAGTGCTCATGATGTAATGCAATATTTTCGTAAAATAGCACAAGGAATTATGTGGTCTCACGTTGGAAAAAAAGCCGATAGAGTAGTTTCGATCAATCGATACAGAATATTACGCAGCGGTACACGGAGATAAATTATAAATAAAGAAAACCTAAACAGATTTCTAGTTACTCCACTGTTGCAGCAAATTAGAGAAATAATCGAGTGGAATGTTTATACTTAGAATTGCAAGGCGGGGATTTGAAATCAGGTACAATACTGTTGTGTTAAATTTTTTAATTAATGGAATTTGGTGTTTAGGCCATACAACCAATCACATAATGGAAAAATAGTAACTTACAGTCTTTTTATAATGTTAAACACTTGTGGTGAATCTGCTGCCCCAAATGATATTGTTTTATGCAGCCCAACTAGCGTTGTTATCAGGAAGGTCGATATTTCTCTGCCTGCATCCCGTATAGTACTAATGCACTGCAAGCATATCCTGCAAACGATACTGGACACCAGGGCCCTGCGTAGCTAGTGCCCGTAGTATGTTCTATCCTGCTGCTCCCTTACGGGCAGTCTAAGAAGTAAGCCACAAGCGCGTGACGTCATGTCCTTGCTTCTCCCCACCTGCCGCTCGCTACACGTTCGAGCGAGCTGTGTATAGTATGGCGTAGTGCCCTGCAAGCCTGGCAAGTGCTTTTAGGGCTGTATGACCTAGCCTCACACTGTCAGCACTGTCTACGCTGGAACTCGTCAGTTCAGGCGCGCACGGCCTGCCCGTACCGACATGGTTTCGTAAAGCCGTTCTTATCTTCCCCTCATATTATTATTATTATTATTATTATTATTAGCAATAAAATGTTATTGGGTACCAATAGATTACGTCTCATACTGTTCCCGAGTATTGGCAACTCCAGCTATCTGATATGACATCTAGCGGTAAAAATGAGAAACTTACCAAGTAGGGTACATTTGTCACGTGGTGACTGTTTGTATATGGTTTCTTGTATTGGTAAACAGATCGTGGTAAATTGTTCGTGTCTTTATACATAAGTAATAAGTTTTACTCTTTGATAGAGTGAAAATGAGTAAAAGCAAAGTGTATTGCTCAGTTTACGGCTGTAAGTCGATGTATAAGAGGGCTGCGGATATACGTTTTCATCACTTTCCAAAAGATGCAAATAGCAATAGCCGAAATGTGATGATACCTAATAGTACCTGATAATAATACCTTTCCACCCCGGGAAGGATCTAACACTTGTCGAGGTAGACAGACAGAAGACCTGCGACGAAAAGCCAGCGAAGGTTATTCAGTTTAAAAACAGCTGTTACGATGGGCGTGCTGGTAAGATTGAAGTTACTTGAATAATTAATTAAATAATTAATTATTGGCTGCTTGGTAGGGAGAAGGGATGAGTTTAACTTGTATTAAAACTCGTGGGGCGACAGGAATTGCTTGATTTGGATGGTTAAAAGGTGGGTTTGGTGTTGAATATTTGAATGGTAGCGGAATCACTCATTCTACAGTGCCCACGGGGGGCAAATTAGGCCTATATGACTCGTAGTGGAATAGCTCGAATATCGAAGAACTTAGCGATTACGAGGTGTAGGCTTGGCGGAAAGGCTGGCGGATCATCAGTTTGACATCAATTCACGATATAAGTCGGAGCTTGGAACAGTGGCGTCTGGTTTGCGTGGATGCTAGTCTCGGAATGATAAAAGTAGCACAGCTTCGGTGTGTTATTTATTTGTTTATGTACCGTATTTCTCTATTTGAATGTCCTCGGCGTTGACTCAGGATTGACATTTACATTATATTGTGCATAATAGTACCGAAATAATGTCCGAAGTGTAGCCCTGTGTAAATTTGAATCAGCTGATCTACATCAACCATAAAAACTGATGCTTGATAATATGCAAATGACACCAAAAAATCCAGTGGAACACACAAATTAGATCACGTGTATCGCACAGTATTACATATATACAATTAAAAATAACACTGTCATTACTTTAGAGACCACATTTACTGATTATAACCGAAAAATAAAAAGTGTTCCATATCAAACGCGTGTTATTGAGTATTTTAAACCCTACTTATCCAGACCGACCGCAGCGCCCCAAGTGTTAGTTTGAGTTGCCAATATTGAAGATGAATTCTCTATTATTGAATGGATTCATTGATAGCAAAATTAGGTCATTTATACTTAGGCATACCCAAACTTGATGATTGATTAAAAAATGTTGATGTTGATCCACTCGCTTATTCGAAACGTACCACAAGCTTTCACTTCTCTTTGAAGCCTATCGTTTTCTCTAAACGACCTGTTTTGTTATGCCGAAGGTAAATTCACATCTGATGGTGGGGTCCAACATAAATCTTGTATCCTTCTTATGGCCAATAACAATTATTATGCCCATTGTATTTTTGCTTCTAACACGAGAAAGACACAAAGACATGGATCGTGTAACATTTCTGAAATGTTACAACTGCATCTTAGATCTATTTCGATCATTCCTAAAGTGTGTAGTAAATCCCCTTCTTAATTATGCTTTTTGAACTTGAGCTAGGGTATCAGGCACTCAATAGTGTTTGCAGCATGAAGAGTCCTGGCTACGCCCATGGAGATCTCACACAAGAGCATCCTTTGCTTCCACCTATTTGTACTAGGCTACTCCCTTTCATGTCTACTTCTGGATTAGTCAATATCCATAAAATATGGTGATTGGATAGTTTCTGTACTTTCGCAATCAACCTGCAATTTCATTTTGTGTTTACCATAGATCCGCTTCAACCTTAAGTATCGGTTATTTATATTCCCTTGGTTCCCAACTAATTAATCACCGTCTTCATCGTTATCACCATTTACATCATCAACACCGTCCTGACAACCTCCTTCGTTGTACGAGCACAAATTACGCACTATGCCACCATGTCTTCAAGCAATGCATGCTCTCTCTGGTACAGTCTCCCTACATGATGCTTACTATACTTTGGATGTACATTCACTGAAAATTGCAAAATTAGCTTCGAGGTTTTCCTATGCCTAGAACTTAGAATGCAATGAAAATCAAATGTCTTAAATACCATATCTGGATTAGCCTACATATACTGTAACCTATATTTTATGAGTCCCCCATGACAGTTGTAATGTAGGCTAGTGGGTTTATTATTTCTTTATATCTTGTTATCGTGTTGGCAATGTGTTCAATTGCATTGGACACGTCTGCAGTAGACGCAGTGTCATTATTATTATTATAACTATTATCATATACGAATACTTTTTATTATTAATTATTCAATGTATTTTAGGTCACTATTGACAAGATTCTGGAGCTTGCTTTGATTCTGTTGTAAAGAATATAGTATATTTCATTTGTACAGTTTTGGTATATTTAAGTACGGAGAATGGTGGGGGACGTAATTGCCTGTCACTTGTTGGTGAGATATATTCTGTCGCTGGTCACGAGATAGAGTAGGTGCTCTTGCAAGTGGTGCTACCTATCCAAAGGGCTAGAACTATGACAAACGAGCTCACTTGTGCTGTAAAGAATATGGCCTTGTATGAACTACTGGATGTAGACGAGACGGGAAGAAGCCCTTAGGCGTGGAACAGGGTGTGTCGACAGCCGAGCAAGGGGGCTTGCTATGAGTCGCCTGGACAAACAGGCGTATGACAATAGCAATTCTGGGAAGCTCCCAGGTCTGAGGTGTGGCTTGACGGACGTGCTGGGGCATTTAGAGGTGCGGTAGCAAGCTACCTGAGAGGACTAGTGGGTGATTGTCTCGCTAGACTTTGAGATGACAGGGTGTGTAGTGTGCCGTCTCTCTTGAGGAGTGCTACGTGTTTCGACGGAGGGTGATTGGGTTCTGGCTGTTATGCCACAATCACAGTAGGCCTAATAACTGTGCTAAGTTGAAGAAGACCTTCATGGCGGTAAACCATAATGGCATGGCTGACCAGCTTCAAAGTGGTGACGAAACTAGAAATATACGGCAGACGACGGCATTACCGGTAATGTGAAAACAAACTAAGAAATCTTTAAAGGCCTAAATATTATTATTATTATTATATTATATATATATTTTTAATTGCATTTCTTGTGTGTCACTCTTTTTTTATTATATTCATCAATCTCTTGCATGCAGCTTCAGAATATAAAGTAGATTTAAATTGGATAGTTTCTTTTTAGTTAGATGCATGTAAACCTTCCTTCGCCTTTATTAATTTATAGGAGGTTTTGGTAAGGCCTATGTACGAGCCAGTCCTTTCAGAATATCTGCACACGCCCGGAGATAAGAAGAGTTTCGATAAGGTGGATTTGTTTAATTACAATACCAATTATGTCAGTTGCTTAAATTTTAAAGAAGGGCCATTTATGAGGCAGAATATTCATTTTTATTTAAATTTTGTATCTTCAAAGTTACAAATGGCTTCTCTGGGTGAAGCCATCTTGTGGCAAGAATTGAAAGGTTACAAATGGCGCCCAACGTGGGGCGTGTGAATAAGGCTGGCTGGTGCATAGTATGGCAGTACGCACAGGTAATTTGTGAAATCTGATCGGGTATTTTAGGAAGGGTATATATGTTCAGTGATTTTGGAGGGTATGCTAAGTAATAAGAGTGAGCCTGATTTATTAAAGTTGAGATCTAGAAGTGTTGACAGAAGCACTCTTGGTCATTCTAGAAGAGGCAGGAGTCAGTCAAACAGGCAGACCAATAAGCGGTCAGATTCCACAAATTCGAGAGTAGTTCTTAGTAAAATGGCAGATAAGGATGTGATTTCTGGTACGTTGGAGGGACGTGAGGGGGCCGAGAAAGATGATGTTGCAACTGGCAAGGAGTTAGGAATGGGAGTGAATAGTGACGAGGAAAATGTAGGGCTGGGGGAAAACTCACAGATGATCAAGTTAATGGAGCAGATGATGTCAAAATTCAGTAGTAAACTAAGGGATTTAAGTAATAAAATGGATACTCAGAGTAGTGATTTAAGTACTCAAATTAATAATCAAAGTAGTGAATTTAGTACTAAGATAGACATTCAAAGTACGGATTTAGAGAGCAAAATTAATAAGATTGTAGAAAGTATGAGTAAAGGCTATAAGGAAATTCGTCAGGAAATTGCCAGTAGAATTGAGATGGTAGATAAAAGATTCGAGCAAGTTGAGGAGAAGATGAGCTTACAGAGGCAGGGCATTATGGATACTGTTGATAAGCAGATAGGCGAGGTGAGTAATGAGGTAGCCATTGTCAAGAAAGAAGTTAGTGAGAGGTTGATAGTTGTAGAGGAAGAAATGAAGGATATAACTGAGATTAGAAATAAGCAGGTGTCTTTCGAACAGGAGCTAGCGGTTTCTTCAGCCAGAGTAACGATGGTAGATAAGAGTGTAAAAAAGGAGATTAGTGAACTGAAATCCTTTAATGAGAGCAAAAATTTGAAATTAAGAAGAGAGCTGAATCAGGCCAAGTCAAATAAGGAAAATTGTAATCACTCTGTAGGACATAGTAACTTCTATAGGGAATCTGACTTACCTAAATTTAGTGGAAGGCAGTTTAACCCTATGGAGTTTGTTAAAGTTGTTCAGAAGAGGTTTTCGAAAGGGTTAGAAGATGGGACTTTAGACTGGGATATTGTTGAGGAAATCATATCATTAGCTTTTGTGGGGGAGGCTAAATCTTGGTATCAAGTTTTTAGGGGAGGTTTTCAGGGGTTGGAAGATTTTAAGCAGAAGTTTGAGGGAAAGTTCTGGAACGAACAGACTAAAGGAAGAGAAAGAGACAAGATTTCTTTTGGGAGGTATCAGTCGAATCAGGGGGTGAGCATGACGGAGTATTTCCTCACACATGTCCTTATCAGTCAGAATTTAGACACTAGTTCTTCTGAAGGTGATATTGTTAGGCGTATGGCCCGTCATTTTTCTGATGAGGTGAAGATGGCCGTAGTCATGCAGGATGTAAATACGATTAAGGACATGGAACGTGTGTTAGAAAGGTTTGATACTTTGGGTAGAATGGGAGGCAAACGGCAAGAACAGGGAAGGGAAGGAAATTACGATCAGGGGTATCAGGAGGAAGGGAATAGGCATTATGAGCGTAGGAATATTGATAGGCCAGGTAACTCTGTGAGGAATGATAGAGGAAATTTTGTAAATAGGGATAGGGGTGACCAAGGGAATTTTCGGAATAGGGGGCGCGGAGAACAGAGGCAGGCAGAAAATCGGGGACCTGGGGAACAAAGGCAGTGAGAGAACTAGGGCGCATGTTTAGGACTTATGTGAGTGAGCGACATAATGCCTGGTTTTCGATGCTTGAGGACGTTGAGCGTTGGCTCAATGTAACCAAACACGAGAGCACGGGTCGCACTCCCATAGAAGTCCAGCTGGGCAGGAAGCCTGTCAGCGAACTTACCATGATTTTGGGTTTGAGGACAGGGGAGGCCGTACCCAGAGATTTAAGTATCAGGTTAGCTGGGGAACATTTATGTAAGGCCAGTAAGAAACGGCAGAAGCAGCAAGTAAAGCGGGCAGGAGATAAGTTAGATGTAGGTGACCTTGTGCTTTTGAGGATGCCTCATGTCTCGTCCGCAGACCAGAAATTGGTGAGTAAATTTTTTCATTTGTATGAAGGACCGTATGAAATTGCACGGAAATTAGGGGCCTGTGCGTACGAGCTCCTTACAAAGGACGGAAGGGTACTAGGGATTTACAATATTTCCAATCTGAGGATGTACATATCCTAGTAGCCCTGTTGGTTGTGTATAAATTTGTGGAAGGAAGGAGTTAGGATTTGGGAAGGGAAGTCATGCCTAAAAGATTGCTTTTTATTCTATGGTATAGGACCAAATGAATGAAAAGCAAGGGGGCGTTCTGTAACCTATATTTTATGAGTCCCCCATGACAGTTGTAATGTAGGCTAGTGGGTTTATTATTTCTTTATATCTTGTTATCGTGTTGGCAATGTGTTCAATTGCATTGGACACGTCTGCAGTAGACGCAGTGTCATTATTATTATTATAACTATTATCATATACGAATACTTTTTATTATTAATTATTCAATGTATTTTAGGTCACTATTGACAAGATTCTGGAGCTTGCTTTGATTCTGTTGTAAAGAATATAGTATATTTCATTTGTACAGTTTTGGTATATTTAAGTACGGAGAATGGTGGGGGACGTAATTGCCTGTCACTTGTTGGTGAGATATATTCTGTCGCTGGTCACGAGATAGAGTAGGTGCTCTTGCAAGTGGTGCTACCTATCCAAAGGGCTAGAACTATGACAAACGAGCTCACTTGTGCTGTAAAGAATATGGCCTTGTATGAACTACTGGATGTAGACGAGACGGGAAGAAGCCCTTAGGCGTGGAACAGGGTGTGTCGACAGCCGAGCAAGGGGGCTTGCTATGAGTCGCCTGGACAAACAGGCGTATGACAATAGCAATTCTGGGAAGCTCCCAGGTCTGAGGTGTGGCTTGACGGACGTGCTGGGGCATTTAGAGGTGCGGTAGCAAGCTACCTGAGAGGACTAGTGGGTGATTGTCTCGCTAGACTTTGAGATGACAGGGTGTGTAGTGTGCCGTCTCTCTTGAGGAGTGCTACGTGTTTCGACGGAGGGTGATTGGGTTCTGGCTGTTATGCCACAATCACAGTAGGCCTAATAACTGTGCTAAGTTGAAGAAGACCTTCATGGCGGTAAACCATAATGGCATGGCTGACCAGCTTCAAAGTGGTGACGAAACTAGAAATATACGGCAGACGACGGCATTACCGGTAATGTGAAAACAAACTAAGAAATCTTTAAAGGCCTAAATATTATTATTATTATTATATTATATATATATTTTTAATTGCATTTCTTGTGTGTCACTCTTTTTTTTATTATATTCATCAATCTCTTGCATGCAGCTTCAGAATATAAAGTAGATTTAAATTGGATAGTTTCTTTTTAGTTAGATGCATGTAAACCTTCCTTCGCCTTTATTAATTTATAGGAGGTTTTGGTAAGGCCTATGTACGAGCCAGTCCTTTCAGAATATCTGCACACGCCCGGAGATAAGAAGAGTTTCGATAAGGTGGATTTGTTTAATTACAATACCAATTATGTCAGTTGCTTAAATTTTAAAGAAGGGCCATTTATGAGGCAGAATATTCATTTTTATTTAAATTTTGTATCTTCAAAGTTACAAATGGCTTCTCTGGGTGAAGCCATCTTGTGGCAAGAATTGAAAGGTTACAATACATATGCAATTGGATTAACTCATGAGGGCTACTTGTAGCATTGGCCTTTGAGAATATTTTACGGAAGCTATTCTAACAACTCTACGAAGTGATGTGCTCTCAATTCGACCAAAAATGTTAGCCGCTACACTACAAGGTGGTCTCTTTCATTGTCAGCGCAATCAATTGCACAATACCATGTAATTTATACACTGGGCGAACTATAATAGTACACATTTCTTCGTATTTTTGGCATTATATAGCCCCTGGTAAGTTAGGAAGACGGTTCGCGTACCATAACCCTAAAGTCGAATAGTTTCAAGAACTAATAAACAAAACAGTTTTAGGCACTCCACCGAAAGAAATACAGACAAGCTGGTAGAAAGACAGACAACATATTTTGTAATTTTCAGAGCAAAATAGGCTAATTGTTATATAATGAATAACACTCTTGGTCTCCATATTGTTGAAATAATCAATATTGTTCTAAAACTTGAAGGTTTGAAGTATTTCGTGTCTTCTTGCTTATTTTGCCGTATATCTAATGTGTACGTAAATTCCACGAGGTATTGTTTCAGGCCATGTTCAATATAAGAATACTTTTTTTTTATCGTTTACCCTCCAGGGTTGGCTTTTCCCACGGACTAAGCGAGGGATCCCACCTTTACCGCCACTGGTAGTGTCCTGGAGCTTGGGACTCTGAGTCGGGGATACAACTGGGGAGTATGACTAGCACGTCGCGTCACCCAGGCGGTCTTACCTGAAAAGCGAACAGGGGCCTGATGAAGAGATGGGAAGAGTGGGAGGATTAGGCAAGGAAGAGGGAAGGAGGCGGCCGTGGCCTTACGTCAGGTACCACCCCGGTATTTTCCCGAAGACGAATTGGGAAACCACGGAAAACCACTTCGAGGATGGTTGAGGTGGGAGTCGAACCCCCTCTACTCATATGGACCACCCGAGGCTGAGTAAACCCCAATCCAGTCCTCATACCACTTTTCAAATTTCGTGGCAGAGCCGGGAATCGAACCGCGGACGTCCTGGGTGGCAGCTAATCATGCTGACCACTACACCACGGAGGCGACTTGAATATAAGAATAAAAGACATAAATGACCTTAGATTGCGACGGAATATCTTTCATTTTAAAATCCTGATGAATTTACTAACGCATGTTTCTCGAACTCACATATCCCTGAAGAGCATCAATCTAGTTATTTGGTGAATTCAGAATCTTGTTATTGTAATAGAGTTTTATAGTCCTAATGTAGTTTTTTTGGTTCTACCCATAATTATTCCGGTTGCTATGAGGTAGGGGATGTGGTGAGACAGTTTCCTTGTGGGAATGATTTCACGGATAGATGCCTTCATGACGCCAATCTCATGAGAGGAGTTAATGACAAATAAAATTAATGAGGTAATGTATGGAGTGGCTGTGTGTGGTCTTTCGAGTTTGGAGTAGTCTCACCATGCACGTTAACGTGTTTAGCTACCTCGGCTGGTTTGTGACATTATGTCAACAAATTAACAAATGTATTTTATCTCTCCTGATTCCATACCGGTCCCTGATTCTATTTTAGGACTACTATATCTCCCTGCACCTGCTACATCACCCAAAAAGTATGCGAATTTCTGTATCCTTGCTGCAGATCTGGTTCATGTGCGTCCAAATATCATGTTTTATATGTCTTCGGTTTGATTCATTAATGTGTGACTCTCCCACTATGCTATTTTTGTCCTCCCCACGTTATGAGCACGGCAGACCACACGCATATGCCACAATGTTGGCTCTAGTGCGCCTAGTGTCCAGGCTCCGCGCTCAGTACTAAACGTACTGCAGTACCCGGTCAAATGGACAGTGCTTGTGCGACTAAGCGCTGCAGTGCTAGTGTGATGTCGTGCTGCACTGCTCAGAAATGGACCGAGTAGGGCTGCGCTCGGCCGACACGAGTCAATTTCTCGTCAGCACTGCTTCACCTTGCCCATTGCACGGCCCTGCTGGACACTATTATTTTCCCCTCGTATTACTCTGTATTCACAACGAGGGAAGAATAATGGGGTTCAGTATCGTTTGCGGGATACGCTTTCAGTGCATTAGTACCATACGGGATGCAGGCAGAGAAATATCGACCTTCCTGATAACAACGCTAGTTGGGCTGCATAAAACAATATTATTAAGGGCAGCTGATTGAACTGACTATACGTGTTGGTCATGTTGTTGTAGTAACGAGCGACTGGAAATAATATCAAACATGACAATGCAGATGATAAAACTGGAGAAATAAACATTAATTAATAATGTTATTGGTTTTACGTCCCTTTTAACTACACTGGCTTTTAGAGACGCCGGGGTGCCGGAATTTTGCCCCGAAGGGGATCTTTAACGTGCCAGTAAATCTACTGACACGGCTCCCTCGCATTTGCGCACCCTCAAATGCCAGCTGACTGCGCCAGAGAAATAAACAGCGAGACACACAGAGATCTATATTTGGACTATGGTGTCCTTGAGATACTGTATTATTTCTATATGTTCTGGGTAGCTAACAGGGTGGAGATGCAAGTTGGAAGGTGGTGGATTCTATTGATAAACATCGCCTGTTGTGTTCGGAATCTCGCACACGTTGTATTCACTTCATTGATTGCATTATGCAACACGTTCATCGCTGTTGTTAATACCGAGTTTCATACTTTTCTTTTGTGATTTTGTTCAGTACCATTAGTTTGTTATATTAGTGTTGTTTACGACTATTTTAACCAGTTGAGTTAGCCGTGGTCGTTACGGCGTAGCTGCTGGCAGTCGCTCACATCCGGGAGTCAAGGAGGTCTTCTGTGGTTTCCCATCTTCCTTCCAGGCAAATGCCGGGGTTGGTCCCAAACTATAGTCCACAGCCGCTACCTTCCAACTCCTCATCCTTGCATTCAAACTTTCCTCCCCAGACAACACTCCACACGCAACGGTACCTGTAGCTCACCCCATAGGTGTCTGCATAGAAGCAGCTACAAACTGGCGAGCCAAACATGTCCTCGGACACTCCCGGCACTAAAAGCCATACGCTAAAAAGAAATATATAAAAAACGACTATTTTAATGAATTATGTTTTGTTTGCAGAATGCTATCAGTTACATCAGCAGCATCCAAGCAGTGAACAATCTGGAGATTGACTGGATTGCCCCCAACACTTCTGGCAGTGAAGTCGTTTTCAAGTAAGTAGCATGAGCATAGTTCCATTATACAGATTAGTTATTCCCAATAGAAAGCAAATTACGGAGCCTATATATAGAGATTAGAAACAATTATTTTGTGTGGGATGAAGTAGATTGATTTCTGAGTATATGGGACTGAATATCTGCTGAAGAAACTGGCATTATCACGCTCATATCCCAATCACAAACCAGACGACTGATCTTACCGTCCGATGTCCGGCTCCGTGGCTAAATGGTTAGCGCACTAGGCTTTGGCCGAAGTGCCCCAGCCGGGCCATCAGGGATTTTAATTTCCTGGGTTTAATTCCCGTGGCTCAGGAACTGGGTGTACGTGACGTCTTCATCATCACTTCATCATCATTACGACGCGCAGGTCGCCCACGGGCGTCATCTAGAAAGACCTGCACTCGGCCTCTCCGGAGGTCACACGATTATCATCCTCACCGTTCCATTTGAGTTCCACAGTGGCCATCATGAGGAGAGCCATTTACTACCCGTCAAAGAGTTTTGCTGGAATAGCATACACATACTGTAATTGTTGCTTCAATATTTGAATCTTGTTTCATGAGGTAGTTCTAACATTTTAGCTCATATATATAGAGAGAGAGAGAGCATTGTATAATACACTTACTTCCTGTGGCATTGTTCAAATGAGGGAAACACTATTCGCTCTATTGTTTTCTGCTGATGGCTTATGGGTGCGCAGTGGGGATTGCCTGGGGCTTGCGCACTGTGCATTGTTGTGTGGTCAGCAGCACATGCTCTAAGCGCCTCCAGTGATGTGTCAGCTATCAAGGATAACGACGAAAATCGGCGGAGTAATTGTATTTAAAATCAGACATGTCGCCCAAGCTCAGTGCTTGGCTCCGAGCTGTCCTCACCGTTTGACTACCATGTCACATGTTTGCTCTCATTGGTCTCCTCTCTAATAGCTCGTGTCACATCTCCATCTCTGTCACACCTGAGGGATCATGCTGTTTGCCTCCCACCAAGGAGAACTTGGTTCGATTTCCGATTAAGCAAGTGGGACTTTCAAGGTGAAATGTCATATCCGGTGGTTCAGATTCAACGTAAAAAGAGCCTATTGAATTATGATCTGTTAGCTCATTTCCTTCTGTCGCACCGGGCAATTGCTCGTCTCACTCACAAGTGAGCAACCTTGAGCCGGGCCTATATGAATACAGTACAGGGGCCCCCGACCCATTTAACATCACACCTAACCTGCACACGGCTCACTTGTTCAGAGGCCATTATCTCTCTTGATAAGAATGACTGTAACGTGATTGCATATATGTACGTATGTATATATGTATGTCTTCTATGCGTTCATATACCATTCATTCGATGGCGATGTGAGTTATTGCGTACACTCCAGGAAAGGTTTATAACTTAAGAAATCCATTTCACAGTTGGTAGCGCACGAGTAGATTCAACAAATGAGTGACAGCGCACGAATCGCTTCAACAAAATCCCGGATGCGTTCATATGCCATTCATCCGATTGCGATGAAACTTTGGTGAGTTGTTGTGCACGCTCCCACAAATGTTTCTGAATTATGAAATCCATTTTAAAATAGTTTAGAGGCAGTTGACGGAAATTGAAAAAAATATTGTGTATCCAAAAAGCTATTCAGCAAACAAAATTACAATGCCAACACTTTCTTTGATTGGCATTGCAATGCATGCCGGGTTCAGCTAGTATTTATATAAATAGATTGTTCCATTGACACATACGCCAAAGGCAGTTAACAGAAACCTAATTCATTACTAAACGCATTACAAATTACAGAACAAATAAAAACCTAATTACTGATATCGCGCCAGGAGTTGGCAGTTGGGTTTGAACTGCAGATGTCTTCCCGCTCACTGCGTAACGCGCATTCTAAAAACATTAAGTTAATCACTACTTGTTTCGCTCACTCAGCACATTCCTTCTTTTACTGGCTGCGTGTCGTGTGCTGTAATAACAGCGATCGGCATGCGCGAAGCCGATATACATGGGTTGGTTTTTTAGTTTTGGCACCTTAGTTATAACTGGATTAATAACTCACTTAGATGGTTCCAAGTTTCACAGGCCCTCGATGTAGTCCCCACCGTTGCGTACAACGTGTTCCCAGCGATGCGGAAGTCGTTGGATCCCGTTGGCACTGTCCAATCTATTGACGGTACGAAGAGAGCGCTCGGCAGCCTGCTTAACGTCTTCAATGGTACCGAAGCGCTGCCATACTGTTCCCCGAGGGCAAACCGTTAATGCGGCGTACTATTGTTCGTTTCTGCAAGACCATCTCCGAGGAGCTCTGAGAAGGAAACGGCGCCACCACATGGTTACACCGCCCATTGTTCTGCATGACAATGCTAAGGCACACACATCAGGCGTTGTGTCGGCATTGTTGGATCGCTGGGGCTGGCAGGTCCTCTATCACCCCCATATTGTCCCGACATCAGTCCCTGCAACTATGATCTCATCCCGAAGATGAAGATGACAATGCGCGGGGAGCAGGCTGCCGAGTGCTCTCTTCGTACCATCAGTAGTATGGGCAGTGCCAACGGGATCCAACGACTTCCGCATCGCTGGGAACACGTTGTACGCAACGGTGGGGAGTACTTCGAGGGCCTGTGAAACTCGGAACCATCTAAGTGAGTTATTAATCCAGTTATAACTAAGGTGCCAAAACTAAAAAAACCAACCTATGTATTAAAGTTCGGAATATGCGGGCCGCGCATGCGTATTGCAAGACCCCCCGCCCCCCGTCACAGCGTGTTGGACTGCCATCTCCTGACGCGATGACTTTACATTCGTATAGTTTTGAAATAAAAAAAAATGTTCCATCAATGCGAAGCTTGGGTATCTAGTAGAGCAGCTTGAGCGCAAGAGTGAAGAATCGTGCACTTAATGTTATCTTGTTCATTGCCGAAAATGCTTGCTCACACAAGTTCCACATAGAGAAAACTAACAACAATGTAATAACATTGGATACGGTAATGCTCTTCCAGAAGGATTCGAGAGCACATTTACATAATTTTGTGGCACAACGTTAGAGAATCCCTGTCACTCTCCTACAATTATTGTTTGGTGGTAGTCTTGTAGAGTTTTGTGAGAGCTGGAAACAGCCACTCAGTGGATAATTTCTTACTGACGTAGAAATATTAGAAAAAACATACAAACCCAAATTTCTTCTCTTTTGTCCTCATGTGGCTGTTGAATCACGTTGGTTTTATATTGTTTAGTAATATCAGAATGTGAAATCTTACAGGGCTGGAATATTAAAATATAAACTTCTGGATGACCAAAGAATCAAAATAAGTGCTGATAAGGAATAGGATGTTCTCTTCACACCAGGGTATAAATCTTGCTTGGCTTAGTCCGGAATAAACCTTATACCGTCTGGGTGGGAAGATTATATATTTACCACTAGACCATGCTGGCGACCACTTGTCTATAAAGGCTTGGGTCTCCTACAGATATTAGGTGAAACATGTCTAACATTTTCAGAAGTCTAGAGATCTTACCACTCTTTAGGCTTGCGCATAGACATGCTAGAGAGACTCTTATTTCGTCTCTGCTAGAAACATTTTGGATGGCTCAGTTAGCTGACAAGAAATAAGAACTATCATCTTCCGCAACTTGGATGAAACCAGGACTAGAATATTGAAGTGGTGTTTCGAGGAAAATTAGCTTGAAATTCAGTGCACATGGCGGGGTAAAAGCACACACAGAGATTAGATTTCTTCAGACAGAGAATTATGATTCATTGTGTCACCATTAGCGGATAGACTGGGGGTAACCAAATGCCTCTCCAGACTTAGAATCTGCACCTCCAATTGTTTCCGGGATTAATTTAGAATCACAAAATGCTGTTAAATATTGCGCAATTAAAATTTCAAATATTTCACATTCATTAATTAGGAATCGAACCTGGAGGGAATGGCTCTTATTGGAGCCAGATACTTCAGTGCAGTGGCGGCTGGTGTAGAAAATTAGTTGTGTGCTGTAGGCCTAACCCTCCCTCCATTTTTTAAAAATATATAAACATATAGAAACACTCACTCAGTGTCGAAAAATGAACTCCTTCTTGTTGCAGAACTTGTCAATCACCCTGGCATTGAACCCCCCCCCCCCAATACTGGAGACCATCTTCTTCTAAATGGAGAGCATAGCGAGGGCACTTAGTCTTTCTTGTGCCATGGTGTTCCGCAGAAAGCTCTTGATCCTCTTCAGCGATGAGAAACACCTCTCAGGCTCTAGCATTAATAAACACTCTCTTATGGATACCCTTTGCTCGTACACCACATTTACGGTGCGCGACCTGAAATTCCATCTAGCCGCTGGTCCTGTTGGAATTCTTCGAGCTGCCACTGCTTCTAAAGCAGACGTCCGTTGCGGCGACCTTGATAAGAAAGCAGGAAACGCTGACAGGTGAGCGAAGAACATCCTAGCCGACTGATTCTGCGAAGCTGCATGTTCCATTGTTAAATTCAGTTGGTGTGCATAGCAGTGGATGTAATGTGCGTTGGGATAACAGGCTTTTATCTTTGCTTGCACTTCACCTTTACCACCACTCATTACTGATGCCCCGCCGTAGGTCTGCGGAATAACTTTGTGTGGTGTAGCGTTTAACATGTTGTCCATTACACTTAAAATACATGATGCAAGGGAATCCGCATTCTGACCTTCCGGTTTAAAGAAGCCCCAAAATCGTTCGTATGGAATACCATCTTCCTGTGTCTGCTCTGAAACATCGGTAGTTTCATCGGCCATCACACTAACAAAATATGCTTGCTGCATTTCTTCTGCTATCACTTCTCTGAAGGTTTCAAGCATGCAGTCCAACAGCTCGTTCTGGATGGTTTTTGAGGTCCCTTTGAAAACTATATTAGATTCAATGTGCTCCTTTACTGAACTGTCTATACTAGAAATTAAATCTGCTAGACGGCCCATGAAAACTCCAGGATTGTCTGAATTATCACTTTCGTCGTGCCCTCTTAAAGCTAATTCAAACGCACCACAAAATTTAATTCAGTCCGGGGTAGGTCTACATAACTTCTTTACCTTAGTTTTTTCTTCAAGAGTTCTGGTTGAAAATGGGGTTTTCAAGAGGCTCTCCTCTGAGTTTTCCATATTGCACAAACACGCAAACAAACTCAACACACATACGCATTCCTCATGCAAAATTAATTAAGCACTGCACACAAAAACACCTGCAATTACAAAATATTCACGAACTCGGAAACAATTGCTGTGACCGCTCAAAAACAGTACTACTCAGTATTACCAAAAGCATTAGAATGAAACCAGCAACGCCGTAATGCAAAATCACATGTTATTTTGCTACAGTGAAATTTATGAACTAGGCATCACAATAATCATGTCCTTAATTGACGACATAAACATTATAATTTTTATAGTACATCGATTTACAAAATGTGGCTATAGAATAAGTAGGTTAGGAGTATTGAAAAAGACCTTCTGGCGGGAACAGCTGATGGGTTCCTCTGCTTTTTAATACCCCATTTTCTTTGAGCGATTCCCTCTTAAATCCTATTCCTGAGTCCAGATAGTGCCACTGGCCACGTTCACATTCCGTGTGACCACTGCTGCTTCTCTGTGGTCGAACAAAGAATCGCTGTGATGACTGGTCTTAGCTGTTGTCCCAACAGCACATCCAGAACACAAGGGAAAAGTTGGGCGCGCATGCGCAGAAGACAAATTTCACGCTTCCTGCCAATACACTTGGAAATTCTCGCTGGGCTGTGATCTGCACAGCTAAGGTAGTGCACGGAGTGGAGCGTACGCCTAGATACCTCGTACCGTACCTGTTCTGTGAGGGGAGTAGAAATATTTCCTACTCTTTGCTTGACGTCTTTCTTAAAGCGTTGTATTTGTAGATAATAGGCCTACTATTAAAATAATTTATTTTCAATTAAAGCGATGTGCTGCAGCACTTCAGCACATAAGGAGCGGCCGCCCCTGCTTCAGTGATCACACATAATAAAATGTTTTGACTAAACAACTTGTTTTCCCATCTTTCAGGGCCACATTGGTGAAGACCTTCTCTGAATTCTGGGTTGGTCTACTTTCAGAGAAGATCAAGATCGAGGTGAGTGGCGTTTATGGTCATTATGTTCTAAGACCTGTTTCTGTTTCAAATGTATACAGAGACTGAACAAAGTATACCATTGATGGTTTTGTAGGGCTTATTCTAAGATGACTTCTGATGATATGTGACTTCTTGATGTTATCTTTCTCGGCTGCCTCTAATAATGACATCTCTTTATTTTACAGGGCTAGAAAATGATTTGTCAACAATTTACCATGGGTTGATTTACGCCACTCAATGATGCGATGATATGTGTACATGAATATTCAAACAATACTGAATGGAAGAAGAGAAAGTGATTTCCGTTTTAGAGTTCAATAACAGTAAAACATCAGCATTGATCCATGTCGTAGCTTAGCTACAATACACCAATGCTATCCAATACATGCATTTGATTTTGTGAAGTAAATGCTGATTGATCTTTCCACAATTATTTAGGCTAAATCAATAATTTTTCTAACTATGTTTCCACGCAATATACAATTTGTGATTAAATGTTAATGATTCAGAACTGTTATGTGGGATGAACAAACGGTGTTATTTGTCAGTTATGTATTGATTTTGTAGTTCTGTGATCGATAATAAAAGGCTGTGTTTTGTAATTATGCCATACTTCTAATTATTACATCTCCTCACAGTATATCACTATAAGATGAGCATCCCCGTGGAAAGGAACCTCCAGAGTAGCCTATGTGAGGTTGTTGTTGATTCTTTAGGAGCTTTGTGACGTCATGGTCATGTAGCCCCGTGTACTTGCATGTGTGTGGTATTTGTCTGAAAACCTGTGGCACTGTGATGTCTGTATTAGTGTGTGTATTTATAATTGAGGTAGGATTTGGATAGGAAGCGGCCGTGGCCTTAAGTTAGGAATCATCCCGGCATTTGCCTGGACTAGAAGTGGGCAACCACGGAAAGCCACTTCCAAGATGACTACGGTGGGAATCGAACCCGTTTCTTCTCAGTTTTGCTTCACGAGGCTAAGTATACCCCGTTCTAGCCCTCAAACCAAAACTAAATTTCTTGGCAGAGCCGGAAATCGAACCCGGTCCTCCGCGGTGATAGCCAAGAATGCTAGCCGCAACGAATCTATGTGAAGGAAAGCCTTAATATGAGTGACATTCATTAACTGAGTAAACAAGGTTTTGTAACAGGAACAGAAAGCATTCTCAGGTATTTACTTTTAACAATGAATAATGGAGAATGTGTATTTCTACTCTTAATAGGCTATTATCGTTTCTATAGGATATGTCCACCTCGATGCATAGTGGCTAGCACTCTTGTCTGTTCGATTCCCGGCTCTGCCAAGAAATGTGATTCTGGTCTGAGGGCTGGGACGGGGTACACTCAGCCTTGTGAGGTTCGATTCTCACCTCAGTCATCCTGGAAGTGGTTTTCTGTGGTTTCCCACTTCTACTCCATACAAATGCCGGGATGGTTCTTAACTTATGGCCACTTCTTCCTCCTTCGCAATCCTCACCCGAATTACAAATACACACGTTATTACAGACATCACAATAACACATGTTATCAGACAAATTCTACACACACCCAAGTACACGAGGCTGAATGACCATGATGTCAAATGAAACAACAACAACAACAACATTTTCTCGAAGAGAAACGTCCAGGCTGGCGCGTTAGTGGACCACACCACCATGGCTTCCGGCCAATCATGACTCATTTAGAAGACTTAGTGTACTGGAGATTAACTCAGTGGATATTGATGATATGACTGTGCTGTCTATAGACGACATCAAGGCTCCTTTTGCCAGAGGCAGAACCTGACTTTGATCATTTCTATAATTATACAATATGGATGAACTTACTGGTAGCGTCTGTGAACCAGAGCCCGAAGCGGCGGTACTCCCAGTAGGAGTAGTAGTCGGGGTGATGGATGTTGGGGTAGTGTTCCAGTGACATGGTGAACATGAACACGAGGTACAGAAGGTCTGAGGCGGCCAAAGCCGTCAGATACATGTTCGTGGAACTGCGCATGCGCCGGCGAGTCAATATAATCACTGTCACTAGGTTACCTAACACTCCCACAATCACCACGATAGGTACCAACACTCGCTGGATCCAGAACCGAGACGCGTTCCTGAAGTGTTCACTGGCTCGCAACGCCACTACAGCTGTTGGGCTGGTGTAGTTACCCCACTCCTCCTCCATCTGTAACACACAGAGCACCCTGAATAAGACACGAGGAAATACTCAATGGTTGGTGTAATTGCCCCACTCCTCCTCCATCTGTAACACACAGAGCACCCTGAATAAGACACGAGGAAATACTCAATGGTTGGTGTAATTGCCCCACTCCTCCTCCATCTGTAACACACAGAGCACCCTGTATAAGACACGAGGAAATACTCAATGGTTGGTGTAGTTGCCCCACTCCTCCTCCATCTGTAACACACAGAGCACCCTGTATAAGACACGAGGAAATACTCAATGGTTGGTGTAGTTGCCCCACTCCTCCTCCATCTGTAACACACAGAGCACCCTGTATAAGACACGAGGAAATACACAATGGTTGGTGTAGTTGCCCCACTCCTCCTCCATCTGTAACACACAGAGCACCCTGTATAAGACACGAGGAAATACTCAATGGTTGGTGTAGTAGCCCCACTCCTCCTACATCTGTAACACACAGAGCACCCTGTATAAGACACGAGGAAATACACAATGGTTGGTGTAGTTGCCCCACTCCTCCTCCATCTGTAACACACAGAGCACCCTGTATAAGACACGAGGAAATACTCAATGTTTGGTGTAATTGGCCGACATCAAAACTTGTTATAATTAATCAGTAGTACGCGTTGCGGTAATTGTGAGCTGTTCATGGCATGCTGATTTCACATTGTAGATTTCTCGTGGCGCGAATCGTAATATATGACACGTGTCTCCAGATGAGCTCCTCTCTCCGGCTCGGGACTGGTAAGCTGTGAAAGAGATGCCCTGTATGAGGGAGGTTGATAAATGTTCAAATATGCCAATGTACGAAACAAGCGGTGTAGCAAAAATGAACAGGAACATTTCAAGAAAGAAAATGCAATTTACTCATGGGTTCAATCACGCATACTGTTGTTGTAATTATAGGTTTTACGTCCCATTTAACAACTGCGGCATTTAGAGACTACAGGGTGCCGGAATTTCGCCCCAAACGTGCCGGTAAATCTACTGACACGGCTCCCTCACATTTGTGCACCCACAAATGCCAACTGATTGCGCCAGTATTCGTCCCATGACGTAGCCATGCTTGGTAAATCGTGCATCACGGCCGCGAGGGCAGCTGCAGCAACTTGGTAGATCGTAGGTTCGAATCGTGGCACTGACAGCGGCTATCCTAAGTGTGTTTCTCCCCGGGGTTTTTCACACTCCATCCAGGAAAATGCCGGGATAGTACCTAACTTAGACCACAATTTCAAATACACACACTAGTGCAGACATTACAGTGATACAGGTTATCATACAAATTGTACACACACCCAAGTGCACGGGGATACATGACCACGATGTCGCAAAGCCCCGAAAGAATCAACAACAACAACAACAACACGTAGGCTGCCAGGCGTTCTGGGCGTATTCGTGCCACACTGAGACGATAAACAGAAAACATTATGTACGGTGCTATCATTCACTTTAAGGTACCGTTACTCAACAGGGTGTAGCATTATATGACATTCAACGAACTTTTCTTTGTGGGGAATTCAACCCTAAAATGTTGCCGTTAATTTTATTTGTTTAAATGTTGATGGTATCAGTCCCAGATGACGTCAGAAATTTGAACTAAAACTAACCGTGACAAGGGATGACAATCTTATTATATAATACGCTAAGATGAATGTTTCACAAAACTCAAGCTCCTATACCAGAGGGAGTTAAAAGGTGTGGTTTGTACCAAAATCTTCCAAATCGTCTCAATAGTACAGGCAAAATATTGCATTTCTTGAAAAGCCATCGGAAATATATTTATTTGTATATAAAGTGCTTTTAAAAAATAAACAAGATAATAGCCCCTGGCAGAACTGTGTCGCGTATAGCCCGCATAGCACTAGATCCGGGCGGGTCGTCTGTACACATGGGGCGTACACAACCCATTAAGTTATGCAAGAGTTCTCGCACGGATTCGTTAGTAGGCTATCATATTATTTCAGTAGTGTAGATCCCTCCTGCGATGCTCACAAGCAACCGATCGTGACAAATGAGCATTCAAATGAAAGAGAAGAGGCATTAGCAGTGACGTATCGCACTATAATTTCATAAATATCTATAATTTCTTAAAAAATGACTTGAAAAATGTACGAAGTGTGCGATTTTCAGATACTGTTGCTGTAGGAAAATACGCTCCATAATTGCTGTCCACTTCACATTTTGGCTGCTCTGACGCCTGTTTCATGTCATTTGAACATTCTGAGGTGTTACCTTTATAATTTCCATGGATTTCAGAAACAGTAAATCAAAGGAATGAGTACGGTACTCAAATCGTATAATTTCATAAATATCGAATAACCGGCATCTGTTATGATGATCCAATTTTCAGTGATTGTCTTCTTAAGTTAGGGAACGTAGAACTTGGAATTCTAACTGAAATGTAAATAGTGTTCTATAATTATTTAGTTGAAATAAAATCATAACAACCTTTCTCCTTAAGTCTCTCATTATAAACCTATTGGGGAAAGTGGGTTATGAACATGCGAGCTTTCTCGCACGGCTCCGCTAGATAAATACTGTATATTCAGAACTACTGCACTACTCGTAATTGTTTTATCAAGAATGGGAGGATGCTGAAGGTTTGTTGTTTTAACGTCTAGTTCTGCAGAGTTATTGTCTACATGGGTGTGGTCAAAAATATTTTGATGGCGTAACATTTGGCCATCTCCTCTATTCCTTCCGGAGATGGTCTCATAACTTCCGTGTGGAGGTGAGGTGGTGAATTACGAGCGCGTCTAAAATAAGCAGGTGGCAGGCGGAAGAGGGCAATTTCTTGTCGATTTAAAGCCATGCTGAGAGCACCTGCCACGGCATGCTAAACATAGGTCGACCTAGAGGCTACATACTCGTCTAATGATACACATGGACAGAAATAATTCTCCACATCTGATACGTCAACGCACCTCCAATTCATCATCGCCTGACATTACTGGTCCTCAGAGTATGAGGACGGACAGGGAAGATTCTGTTCTTAATATCACAACCAGGGCGTGGATTTTAGTGACATCATCTTTTGATTGGTTCACCTCAAACATTGCTAACTTATAGAGAAATCCTGATCATAGTTTCCACGTTGTAGAAATACAGTAATAATTTATTGCGACATTTTTTTGAGTGTAAAATATTTCCACTCGGTATCTGTATATTTTTGTGGGGGTGAATTTGAAAAATGAAACGGAAATGGATGGGACGGAACCAATGAGCGCGCATGGTGGCGGAGATTGGTACCACGACGTACTATCGGCCATGTGGCTATGTGGAATGTATATCGAATACGGTTTACTTCAAGGTTTGGAGACCCCATTACAAATATTCCTAGAATAAATCATCTTCAAGTTGTCGTTCTTTGTTGTGAAAATATTCAATATATCATATTTACTGAAAACAATTATGATTTATTAAATCTTCATACTTTTGCTGTATTATTATTTAATGTAAGCATTTGAGGTACTGTTTGCCATGTGGCATGTTACACATCATATGCGACTACTGTAAGGCTCGTAATTTGTTTGGTCATATTTTGTCGACTTTTAATTTTTATGTAATTTTCTAAATGTACCTACATTATTATTGGTCATTTTATGAAATTTGTTGGACTATTTTATAATTTTTGAGTAATTTTGTCATATTTTAAAAGATTTTGACGCATTTTTGCGTCTGTCTGTTAGGTAGTCATCCCGGATGCTGGTTGGATCCTCAAAAAGTGCCACCATCGATTATGGGGGCTGAAACCCACAATAAACAATGGGAGCACTATAATGAGGCGTACTAAGCAAGGTGAGGAGTGAAGTAGTTTGCCATTGCTTTCCTCACTGAGTCGGTACAGCAGTACCAACCCTACGAGTAGAACCTTCCACAGCATCCACAGACACTAGTAGTTGTGTCCTGAAGGTAATTACTCAGCACCACTCATACCTCTGTAGCTTTCATATAATGACAGCCATGGATGAGACTGAAATATCGGTGAAAAGCCAAAGTCACATTTTACTCTAGCCTGTGCGAACAGACAAATGCAAAAATACTGCATCCATCAAGAGCTGGTAATTGCGTACGGTATTGGATATTATCAGAACTTAAAGCGAGGATGAATGCAGAGACATAAAACTCTTCACAACTCATTGTCAGTTTGAAGACTCAAGTAACTTTGTTCAGTCCTTACTTCTTGGGAATATCCACATTCCAGGAGAACACCTGTACTTGCAACTAATCCAGGAGCGATATTGAAAGCAACAGTAGCAGGACAGACTATAGTAGGCCCAGTATCTCAGTGCAACGTTACATATGCTGAGTGAATTTGTGTTGCCGGCTGCGATTGTTATTTCCAGTGTATATTAATGCCGAATTTGAAGCCATCTAGGGCTGCTCATTTCAAACAAATAATTTCGAAATTCGGCGAGGATATTTTTATTTTCCTACCGATGGTGAAGTTGTTTTCCCGCAAAATTGGCTGTCTGAAGTGAAGGTTTATGTTTGCATTTCTTTGTGTGTAGCAACATAAACATACCTATAGAAACTCGATGAAAAATTGGATTTAATTCAAACCTTTAGGTAACTTTTTATAGTTTCCGGGTCATTTTATTGGATTTTCAGTTATTTTATAGACCTATTTTAAAACATTTTTCCGCGCCCTGATCCTAACGTTCCAGGTACGGCTGATAAATAATTGATACAACCTACTCAGATCAGTTTAGAGAATTACTTCATATATAATTAACCTCGTCAGCTACACACGCATTGCGTGCCTTACGCCCCTATATTAGTGAAAGCGCCGCGGAAATCTGGTGGCGGGTGAAGGAAGTACGGTTGTGTCGGTCCAGGTGGCGTTGGTGTAGTTACGATGATGTTCGCTTGCCACCAACATTGAGAGCACTGCATTCTACCCCAATGATTTAAAAATATACGATTGCACATGAAGAGACACTTTGAATATCTTCAGATCAAGAGCTTTAATTATTGACCACTCTTAGTTGTTCTGCTGTATACTAGATAACATCTGTCCATAAGTTGGTTGGTTCCGCAATTTAGGGGCTGCGACAACGCGGTCATGCAGCCCCGTGTACTTTGGGTATTTGCAGAATTTGTCTGATAACCGGTGTTAAGTGTCATGGCTGTATTAGTGTGTGTTATCTGTAATTCAGGTAAGGAGTGCAGACGATCAATTTCAAGTAGCTTTACTTTTGCTACCAAATGCTAGCGTCAACGACATCTAGCTGTGAGCTTGGCTACTAGATTCCACCACAACCGACACCTGGCGGAGAACGTTTCAACTAATAGAGCGTTAATCAAAGATAACCTGCACAGCTTCACATAAATGTAGTTAGTGGAACGTTCTTTCACATGCCATAAATGTATGACATGGGCCCGCCTTCTGTACATTCCCTCCGAAGGAAGGCATACTGAGGGATTTCTTACGCTCTTAAAAAATCCGACGACTTCGACCGGGTTTGAACCCGCGACCTGTGGTATAGAAGCTCAGCGTGCTACCAACTACGCGAGTACATATTCGACCTCAACTAAAACATGAATCAAACTGCGTTCATACAACTTGTTGCTGTTTCGGTTGAGAGGTCTGGACATCGTGGTTATTTACCCCAGTGTACTTGATATGTAGAATTTGTCTGATAACCTGTGTTAGCGTTGTGTCTGTAGAAGGGTATGTATTTGTGATTTAAGTGAGAATTGGGAAGAAGGAAGCTGTGGCCTCAAGCTAGGAACCATCCACGGCATTTTTCTGGAGTAGAACTGACCCATTGCCAACTCCAGGCAAATGCCGGGATGGTACCTTTCAATAGACCACGGCCGCTTCACCCAACTCCTTGACTAGTTTCATTCTTCTTCATTCATTTCATCTCTCTTTACCGTATCAACTCTCATGAGATTGGTGTCAGGAGAGGCATCCGGCCGTAAAACCACCCATCACATAGAAATTTATTGCATCTCATTGCCGATCCTACTGAAATAGGAATAATAATGCAGGAATAATAAGGTTGGTTACTTCATAGCCGAAAAAATACTCAAACTACAAGACAAAACAAGATGTTCAGTAAAGTACATATAGCCTACTTTCTCCTAAATGCATGGGTATTGTTATAACTCTTTGTCCATTTCAAGGAGTATAATTTAATGTTTGTTGTAGTAGCTTGTTAAAATACAACGTATTATAAGGCTATTAAACATGGATATGAGGTGCCCTTTGTACAAAATTTCATTCAATTCGGTTTCACCGTGTTCGAATTGATATGGTCAATCGATTTGTACACATACACGGCCGCTATCTGCAACCTATTGGACTGATGACCTTGTAGCTTGGTCAAAGAACGCTCCTCACATGAAGGTATGTTGCTGCAAAATTTGGTAGAGATCAGATGATTAGGTTGGTTGTAATTTAATTTAAGCTTTTAACATTTCGGTGGCCGCCATTACGTTTCCGTCAAGATGGCGACGATATAAAACATGACACTGAGTTGCCTTTTGCAAGTGTTACCTCTGTACCAAATTTCGTTCAATTCGGTTTCACCGTGTTTGAATATTTTTTCACACATACATGGCCGCCATCCGCAAATTATTGGGCTGATGACCTTGTAGTTCGGTCAAAAGTTTCTTCGTACATACAGGTATTATGTTGCATAATTTGGTAGAGATCAGATGATTAAGTTGGTCGTAATTTGATTTAAGTTTTTAACATTTGGGTGGCCGCCATTACGTTTTCATCAGGATGGCCGCGATATAAAACATGCCACTGAGGTGCCCTTTGCTAGTGCTACCTCTGTACCAAATTTCGTTCATTTCGGTTTCACCGTATTTGAATAGATAGGGGGAATCGATTTGCACACATACATGGCCGCCATCCGCAAATGATTGGGCTGATGACCTTGTAGTATGGTCGAAAAATTCTTCATACACAAAGGTATAATGTTGCAAAAATTGTTAGAGATCAGATGATTAGGTTGGTTGTAATGTGATTTAAGCTTTTAACATTTGGATGGCCGCTGTTATGTTTTCGTCAAGATGGCGGCGATATAAAACATGACAATGAGGTTCCCTTTGCTAGTGCTACCTCTGTACCAAATTTCGTTCAATTCGGTTTCACCGAATTTGAATTGATAGGGGGAATCGATTTGCACACAAACAGGCCGCCATAAGCAAACTATTGGGCTGATGACCTTGTAGTTTGGTCAAAAGACGCTCGCCATATAAATATATGTTATTGCACAATTTGGTAGAGATCGGATGATTAGGTTAGTCGTAATTTGATTTAAGCTTTGAAAATGTGGGTGGCCGCCATTACGTTTCCTTCAAGATGGCGGCGATATAAAACATGACACTGAGGTGCCCTATGCTAGTGCTACCTCTGTATCAAATTTCGTTAAATTCGGTTTCACCGTTTTCGAGTTGTTAGGGGGGGAACCGACATTCAGAGTACACACACTCACACACACACTCACACACAGACACACATACACACAGATAGACACACAATTTTTCACCCTGTGTTGATCTCATAAGTCTACTTTCATTTTTTGCAAAAATCGAAAGTAGGCTAATAGTTTATTGTATATAACATGAAAGTGCATTTCTTGTCAATTATATTTGTGAATGTAGGCCTATAAATATACTCCTCGAAGTTCACATGAAGTATTTGACGCGATCATCTGTCACATCGACATACGCTAATATGAGTGTGAGCGCAGAAAATTACAAGATCCACACACTCAGTTAAAATACTGTACAGTGCAGACCTATAATTGAGTAGCAAATTAAGTTCGTTCCGTTCGACTGTTTTAGTGGATCACGATTCGTAACACAGTAAAGGCTGGGACTTGTGGAATTCACCGTAAACATAGGTGAACCGGTGCCAGCTCTTGTTGCGGAACTCTCCCAGGCAAAACAAACAGACAGACACACAAACGCTGCACTGTTTGTGGATTACGCCTTCATTTTTTGCCAAATCATCCTTTCTGCTGTACAGCGCAGCGGGTTGCTAATCTACAGGTTGATCTTTATTCTGCGTATGGCAATCCGGATTGAGTAGTTTACTACCCTGGTTCTTTCAATTGTTTTATTCATGGGATGAAACATCGTGGTCATTAGATCCTAAGTGATTAACGGGTTTCGCCCAACCTCGTGAGGCATAACTGACAAGAGGTGGTTTCAGATGCCAACTTGGCTATTCTGGAAGTGTTTTTCCGTTGTTTTCACCCTTCTATTCCAGAGAAATAGAGATAGTACCTGAATTAACGTCACAGCCGCCTCTCATGCAGAATCCTATCCCTAATTACAAATACACGCACTATTACAGCCATCACAATGACATAGGTTATCAGACAGATTTAACGGATACTCAAGTACACAGGGTTACATGACGACGATATCGTAAAGCCCCAACAACAACAAAAACATAATTTTTCTCACAAGCATTTTATCAATATTTCCCAATCTTTTATACAGAGAGACGAGTCGTTTTCAATAATTTAAATAATATTTCCTATCCCAATTTCTATCGAATGATCTGAGCAAAAGTATGTAGTTATTAGTTATTGATGCTTTAACGGGTGGAAAAGCGAGGTCAACTGGACTTAAAACTATGTAAACGCTTTAGTATGGTGTCAAAATAACCCCAGTAATTCGAAAACAAGTATTATAGGGTAAGTAATTATGATACTAGTTCCTGGAAGAATTGTGTAATATATCCAGGGTTACTGGAACGTATCGCATGGGATTTTATTGTGTTCTTCTCTTAAACTAGCATTTAGGGGCAGATAACCTTGCTATCCCACCCCTTCTAACAACAATATATTTCTAACTCTCTTGAACATACCAAATACCAGCGCATCAGAAAACTTACTAAGAACACTACACAGGAAAAGACAAGAAATATGCCAACACATCTACGGCAGGGGACCATGATTGACCGAACTTGGACAAAAGAAATATCAAAATGAGACATGTCTTCACGAGACTGACTGTTCATGGCTTCCACCACCTTATCTGCGAAAATACATCCTTTCACGACCCAAATGAATAGTGACAATGTAAACTATGCAAGCAAACCTGTGACCCTATCATTTAGAACTCTATCATTAAGTGAACATGCCAAGATGTGAGAGAGATCAGTAATGTAAATTGGTATTGTAATATTGTTACTCTATTTGTCTGCATTAAATATATTATTATTAAACTAGAGTTAGACAGGTAGTTCTTCCTCCTGAACAGCATTAGAGGCATTAATTAGTGGTGAAATGAATACACCTTGTGTACTAGATCTTGGCCTGCACCTGTATATGCCACTTGGGCAATACTTCCTAGGGACAAAAAAATAAAAAATATAATTCCAAACTTTGGGTATGGGGGCGTCCAACGAGATATATAAAAATAGTTTTCGTGCTACTGAGGCGATTGATACAACATTTTAAAAGTGTGGATAAGCTGTATACAGACAGAATATAATTGTCTTTTATGTTTGTATGAAATTAACATGAACAGTATTTCAGAATGAAAATGAAAAATACACACACACAATCATCACGGAAGGAGCCTCCCCGAAGAGTGTGTGATTTACATTCGGGCGTTCCCTGGGCGACGGTGATACACCGGCTGATCGTTTTAATCCAGAAGTAACATATATTATTATTAATAATAATAATGACATTTAAAAGTCGGGAAAGGTTCTTTTCAGATCCAAAAATGACCATCATATCTATAAACATAGAGGGTATGTCATCTTGTAAACAACAGCTCCTACAAGAACTTTGTCAAACAACGAATTGTGGTGCAATATGTGTACAGGAAACTCACAGGGACGAACACCAACCACGTCCTAGAATAACTGGTATGAAATTGGCAGTAGGGAGACCGCATGGACAATATGGTAGTGCTATCTTCGTCAAGCCAGATCTCCAGATACTTTCAACATCAATTGCTGAAAAAAATGATATAGAATTAATCTCAGTGGAATTGAGCAATTTGGTTATAGTGTCCAACTATAAACCTCCTAATGTAATATTCTCATTCATGCCACCTAGCAATCTCAGCGATCAGAAAGTTTCTTTCTTCATTGGCGATTTCAATAGCCATAGCAGTATATGGGGATATGCACAAGACGACGAGAGTGGAGAGTGTGTCTTAGAATGGGCTGAGGAGCATCATTTATATCTTATCCATGATAGCAAGCTCCCTTCATCTTTTAATAGTGGTAGATGGAAGCGGGGTTATAATCCAGACCTAATTTTTTGTGAGCGAGAATATAACACATCAGTGCGTTAAGTCTGTATGTGCCCCTATCCCGAATACACAGCATCGTCCAATAATGTGTCAACTGGTAGCTGCCATTAGACCCCAAGAGGTCTACTTTAAACGGAGGTACAATTTTAAGAAAGCCAACTGGGAAAGATTCACCAACTTACTAGACGAGAAGATCAAACCACTGATTCCAATTCCAGAAGAATATCAACAGTTCAATAATATTATCCGCGAGTGTTCAAGAACTGCAGTCCCTAGAGGTTGAAGAACAAACTACATACAAGGCCTAACTCAGGAAACCTCTGCTCTCCTATCAGAGTATCATAACTTATTCGAAGAAAACCCTTTCAGCAATGACACCATCTCAATGGGACAACAGGTGATTTCTTCAATTCCTGAAGCAAAATGGGCACTGTGGTTAAGGATGTTGGAAGATATTGACTTGAGCAGAAGTAGTCAAAAAGCTTGGTGATTACTTAGACGACTCAGTAGTGATCCTAATAAAACAACTACACATTCCACTGTTACAGCAAACCAAAATGCACATCAACTTCTACAAAATGGACGATCATCTAAACGATGTCGACTTCAGAATAAAGGAACTGAGAGAGATTACGAGCAGTAGTCTGATACACTCACTCTACCATTCACTTTATCTGAGTTGAATAGAGCAATAGATCAGTGTAAGAATGGTAAGGCTGCCGGCTTAGATGAAATGTGTGTTGAGCAAGTAAAGCAATTTGGACCTGTTGCTAAACAATGGTTATTAGAATTGTACAATAACTGCATAAGCCCCTGCAAGTTATCACGTGTGTGGAGGAAAGCTAGAGTAATTGCAATTCTTAAACCAATAAAAGATCCAAATGATCCGAAAAATTATAGACCTCTCACTGTTGTGTCATCTATATAAGATCCTAGAACGGATGATCCTTGAAAGACTTACAGCGATTATACAACCTCTCCTCATTCCAGAGCAAGCCGGATTTCGTAAAGGGAAATGTTGTACCTCACAGGTCCTCCATCTCACACAATATATTGAAGATGGCTTTGAAAATCATAAAATCACAGGGGAGGCTTTTATCGATTTATCTGCTGCATATGATACAGTTAATCATCGTATACTGTTGCGCAAATTATATAACATGACAAAGGACTACAAGATGACTCAAGTCATTAGCAATCTTCTTCAAAATCGTAGGTTCTTTGTCGAATTTCAAGATCAGAATAGTCGATGGAGGAAACAAAAGAATGGCTTGCCACAAGGCAGTGTTCTTGCCCCAATGCTCTTCAATATTTATACGAATGACCAACCTCTTCCAGTTGATACCAAAAGCTTCATATACGCGGATGATCGAGCTATTGCTGCTCAAGCAAACAGCTTTGAGACTATAGAAGGTAAGATATCAGAGGCTCTTTCTGAACTATCCTACTACTACAGAGGAAACCAATTGAAGCCTAATCCATCTAAAACTCAGGTATGTGCCTTCCATCTTAAGAACAGACATGCGTCAAGGAAATTACAGGTAACATAGGAAGACACTCAACTAGATCACTGCTCAACACCTAAATATTTAGGTGTAACATTGGATCGTGCTCTCACCTATAAACAGCATTGCATAAACGTCAAGCAGAAAGTGTCAGCTAGAAACAACATCCTTCGCAAACTGTCTGGAACCAATTGGGGTTCACAGCCAAAGACGATGAGAACTACAGCCCTGGCTCAGTGTTACTCCGCTGCAGAGTACGCTTGTCCTGTTTGGTACAGTTCCAGTCATACTAAACAAGCTGACACTTCTCTTAATGAAACATGCCGACTTATCACTGGCCGTTTGAGACCAACATCACGAGATAAAATCTACTGTTTGGCTGGAATCGCCCCACCAGATATTAGAAGAGAAGTTGCAGCCTGGACTGGGAAAACCAAAGTAATTACCTCATGCGCACACCCGTTGTACGGATATAAACCTGCCCATCGACGACTGAGGTCTAGGAGGAGTTTCCTGAATACAACAGAAGATCTACATGAATCTGCTAAGTGCACAAGGTTAAGATTATGGAGATCTAGAAATACACCACTTGATGGCTTGATGCTACCAATTGAACATCTCCCTCCAGGACATGAGGAACACTGGTCTACGTGGAAGTCATTGAACAGGCTTCGCACTGGTGTTGGTAGATCAAGAACCAATATGTTAAAGTGGGGTTTTCCTGGCACATCCAGGCTATGTGATTGTGGTGAAGTCCAAACCACAGTCCATTTCATGAACTGCATTAAGTGTCCTTTAAGTTGCACAATGGAGGACTTGATGGCTGCGACACCTAATGCCCGTGACTTGGCAAAATTTTGGACAGAAACGATTTGATATGTGCATTGTTAAGTACCATATTTTTAGCCTATTTTCAATTTTGAAAAAAAAAAGGCTTATGAGATCACCTTTTGTCCGTGTGTGTGTGCGTGTGTGTGTGTGTGTGTGTGAGGTGTGTGTGTGTGTCCCCCTAATAAAATCTAAACGGCTGGAGCGATTTCAATGAAACTCGGTAAGTTCATAGCACTATTCCCGGCGACCTCGACCGTGCCCTTCAAATTTTGTTAATTCTCTCCAATCCAACATGGCGGCTGTGCGAAATATTTCACTAGCATTCAATATCTCCGAAACTATTACCGATATCGCGCTGAAATTGTGTAGGTGATAAAGGGCACTACTAGAAGTTCAACTATGAGACTTTCAAAAACCTGGTGACTACAAAACCAACATGGCGGTCAAGCGAAGTTGAGACTTTTAAATAGACTTTTCTCGCGATTTAACTATCCAAACGTAATGAAACTTGGTACAGCAAATGTTTATACACATTGTAATGTACTGGAGTCTAATATAGTTCAATTGTTTACATAACCTCAAAATGGCGGCTGTGCGAAATATTTCACTGACATTCTGTATCTCCGAAACTATTACAGATATCACCCTGCAATTTTGTACGGTGATAAAGGGTACTGATACAAGTTTACCTATGTTTATTTCATAAACCTGTAAAGTACAAATCGAACATGGCGACCAAGCGAATTTGAAATATTTTTATAGACTTTTCTCGTGATTTAACTCTCTGAGCGCAGTGAAATGTGGTACAGTAAATGATTTTGCAGTTTGTAATGCAATGCCATCTAATTTAATTCAATTGTTTACATAACCTCAAAATGGCGGCTGTGCGAAATTTTAAAATTAAGTTTGTATTTCTTATGTCGTAATCATGCGATCGAAGTGAAAGTTTGAATAATGAACATGGCAATAATTGTCCTTGAATGGTACATAACTCTATGGCCTATACATATAATAATCCTAAATGGCGAGCTTCCGAAATATTTAGACGGTTCTCAATATCTATGAATCTTTTACAGCACCAAACTGATTTTTTTATGTTCATAGAGACTATGAACATATGTTCACCTATAGGACTTTCAGTAACCTGGTGAGCACAAATCCAACATGGTGGCGACGTGAAGTATAAATATTTAAATGGACGTTTCTCGTGAATTAACTATCCGAGTGCCGTGAAACGTTGCACGTTAAATGCTTATACAAATGTTGATCCACTGGCATCTAATTTATTTCAATTGTTTGCATAATCACAAGATGGCTGCTGTGCGTAATTTTAAAATCTCGTTTTTACTTCTTGTGTTCTAATCATGCGATTGAAGTTTGAATACCACCCGTACACAATGATCTTAATGTAATAGTACAAAAATAAAAATCCAACCTGGCGACCATCTGAAATATTTAGACGGTTCTCAATATCTACGAATCTGTTACAGCAAATAAACTGAACTTTTGTATGTTGATAGAGGCAATTAACATGAGCAGGATATATGAAAATAGGCTGTATAGTTCTTCACGGAACTACTTGTTTAAATGTATAATGTTTACTTCTGATACGAATAAATAAAAATCATCACTAATTTTCCCACATCTTTAATTGCTTCAATATGTTATACTTACGAAAGGCGATATAGATAATGCCCATAAGGGTGCTGTGCTACCCATATTACTCTTCATGCTGCGTGAACGTGTTTAGCTTGGTTGAGCTCCACACAGACTGAATGAAGTTTCTTTATGGTTATGTGTAATTAGTATATTGTTACAGTAAGTTCGGAGCTCCTGTTTTCTTACCTGCTGTGCTCGCATGGTCACTTCACTGATGTTCGTAAAACTTAAGATCCCCTAGGTACACGATTCTATAATGGAGGAATCTTCCGGGAATGAAAATGATTGATTTTGATCGTTGGTGCCGCAGTGGTAGTATTGTATACTTTGAATCCCCCACATCGAGACCACCTTTTTCACAAGATATTAATATCATTGAAAGCATTTCAGTAAAATCATAGTTGTTCGAATATAAACATGTCTGCCTCTTTGTTACAAATATCTACCAATCACTAGCACTGAGCTATCTTGTTTAACTTACTTTATTTTGGTATCACCTAGCTGTGCATTTATTGTTGTTAATTTACTTTACGGGCTTGGGATATCTTGGTTATCAGCCCCGTGTAGTTGGCTGGGTGTTGAACGTGTCTGATAATCTGTATTTATGTAATGGCTGTATTCGTGTGTGTTACTGTAAGACTTGAAGTAGCCATCATACTATTCTGATATTATCCTGGAGGGAGTGTAGAAAACCCCGGGGAAACCACGCTCATGATAGTCGCTGTCATCACCACAATTAGAACCTGCGATTTGCGGTCATCTTGCAGCTGCCCTCGCGGGCGTGGTGCACGATTTAACGAGCACGGCTACGCCGCAGGACACATATCATTGATAGGCAGGTAAAGATGTGCCTGACTGCGTGACTCAGTGGTAACATTCTCGCTTGCTGATCCCAAGATAGCGGGATCAAATCCCGGCGTAGTCAGTTGGCATTTGAGGTGGCTCAAATTCGAGGGAGTCAAGGTAGTAGATTTACTGGCACGTTAATGATCCCCCTCCGGGACAAATTCCGGCACCCCGGCATCTCTAAACGTCGCAGTAGTTAAAATTGACGTAAAACCAATAAGATTATTATATTAACTAAATTGATGAGCAAGTAAAAGATTAACTAAGTTACGAATATGCCTATATTACTATCTAGTATAATGCCAATTTTGGATAAAATCCATTTGTTAGTATAGAAGTTACATGTAATTAAAAATTGAAATTATCAGAAAGCTTAGAATCATGTGCGAAGAACAAGTATTTCTGCTTGTACATATACATTTTGCATGTAACTTTTGTTATACGAAGTCCATTTTGATACTGTAATATTAATTGTGATATTAGTATTTTTAGCCTATTTTCAATTTTGAAAAAATAGGCTTATGAGACCACCTTTTGTCCGTGTATGTGTGCAAGTGTGTGTGTCTCTCTAATAACTTCTAAACGGCTGGAGCAATTTCAATGAAACTCGGTAAGTTCATAGCACTATTCCGGACGACCACGACCGTGCCCTTCAAATTTTGTTACGTCTCACCAATCCAACATGGAGGCTGTGCGAAATATTTCACCAGCATTCAATATCTCCGAAACTATTACCGATATCACCTTGGAATTTTTCACGGTGATAAAGAAAACTACTAGGGGTTCACCTATGTGACTTTTGAAAAACTGGTAACTACAAAACCAATATGGCAGCCACGCGAATTTGCGACTTATAAATAGACGTTTCTCGCGATTTAACCAACCAAACGCAATAAAACTTGGTACAGTATATGTTTATACACATTGTAATGCACCGACATCTAACTTTGTTCAATTGTTTATGTACCCACAAGATGGCGGATGTGTGAAATATTTCACCGGCATTCAATATCTCTGAAACTATTAGCGGTATCACCCTGAAATTTTGTACGAAGATAAAGGGCACTACTGGAAGTTCATCTATAAGACATTCAAAAACTGGTTAACTAATAAACGAATATGGTGGCCAAGAGAATTTGAACATTTTAATTAGACCTTTGTCGCGATTTAATGTTCCAAACGCAATGAAATCTGGCACAGGAAATGTTTATACACATTGTAATGCACGGGTATCTAATTTAGTTCAATTGTTTACATAACCTCAAGATGGCGGCTGTGCGAATTTTAAAATTAAGCTTTTATTTCTTGTGTCGTAATCATGCGATCGAAGTGTCAGTTTGAATAATGAACCTACGCAATAATTTTCCTTTAATGGTACATGACTCTATGGCCTATACATTTATCAATCCAACACGGTGACCATCCGAAATATTTAGACTGCTCTGAATATCTACGAATCTATTATAGCAATCAAACTGATTTTTTTATGTTCATAGGGGCTATGAACTTAAGTTCACCTATAGGACTTTGAATAACCCAGTGATCACAAATCCAACATGGCGGCGACGCGAAGTATAAATATTCACATGGACGTTACTCGCAATTTAACCATCCGAGTGCAGTGAAACTTGGTACAGTAAATCCTTATACGAATGTTAATCCACTGGCATCTAATTTATTTCAATTGTTTCCATAACCACAAGATGGCAGCTGTGCGAAATTTTAAAATCTCCTTGTTACTTCTTGTGTCCTAATCATGCGATTGAAGTTTGAATGCTTCACGTACACAACAATCTTCATGTAACAGTACATAACTCTAGGACCTACATATATAAACTCCAACATGGTGACAATCCGAAATATTTAGTCGGTTCTCAATATCTACGCATCTATTACAGCAATCAAACTGAAATGTTGTATGTTGATAGTGGCAGTGAATATAAGTAGGATGTATGAAAATAGGCTGTATAGTTCTTCACGGAACTACTTGTTCATTTTGAGCTTCCTCTAATCCAGTGAATGGTAATGTTAGTTGTTTGTTGTTAATTCATTTTGTATATAGACTAATTTAATCTGAAAATCTGTAATCTACCTGCTTTCTCTCGATGGTTGAACAAACAGACACGAGAGGTCTTGACTTCTCATGAAACTTATACATACCTATCCTATGAGATTGCAAAAAAAATCAAATGTTCAGACAGTGGACATCTACACACATCAAAAAAAGTTTTGCATCACCTCGGTTCCAAGAGTTCCGGAACCGTTAAATACAAAGGGAATAGAGATCAACACAAACAACATTTCAGCTCGTTTTATTGCTCATGAGACCCACACATTGCATGTTGTACCATCATACAGCTAGACTTTCAGCATTTGTGGTCCAGATTGCAGTACACACCACTACCTCTAATACCCAGTAGCACGTCCTCTTGCCTTGATGCATGCCTGTATTCGCCGTGGCATGCTATCCACAAGTTCATCAAGACACTGTTGGTCCAAATTGTCCCACTCCTCAACGACAATTCGGCGTAAATCTCTCAGAGTGGTTGGTGGGTCAAGACGTCCATAAACAGCCCTTTTCAACATATCCCAGGCATGTTCGATAGGGTTCATGTCTGGCGAACATGCTGGCCACTGTAGTCGAGCGATGTCGTTATCTTGAAGGAACGCATTCACAAGATGTGCACGATGAGGTCGAGAATTGTCGTCCATGAAGACAAATGCCTCTCCAATATTCTGCCGATATGGTTGCACTATGGGTCGGAGGATGTCATTCAGGTATCGTAAAGCCGTTTCGGAGCCTTCCATGACCACCAGTGGCGTACGTCGGCCCCACATAATGCCACCCCAAAACATCAGGGAACCACCACCTTGCTGCACTCGCTGGACAGTGTGTCTAAGACGTTCAGCCTGACCAGGGTGCCTCCAAACACGTCTCCGACGATTGTCTGGTTGAAGGCATATGCGACACTCATCGGTGAAGAGAACGTGATGCCAATTCCGTGGGGTCCATTCAGCATGTTGTTGGGCCCATCTGTACCGCGCTGCATGGTGTCGGGGTTGCAAAGCTGGATCTCGCCATGGACGTCGGGAGTGAAGTTGCGCATCATGCAGCCTATTGCGCACAGTTTGAGTTGAAACACGACGTCCTGTGGTTGAACGAAACGCATTATTCAACATGGTGGCATTACTGTCAGGGTTCCTCCGAGCGGCAATCCGTAAGTAGCGGTCATCCACTACAGTAGTAGCCCTTGGGCGGCCTGAGCGAGGCCTGTCATCGACAGTTCCTGTATCTCTGTACCTCCTCCATGTCCGAACAACATCGCTTTGGTTCACTCTGAGACGCCTGGAAACTTCCCTTGTTGAGAGCCCTTCTTGACACAAAGTAACAATGCGGACGCGATCGAACTGCGGTATTGACCTTCTAGGCATGGTAGAACTACAGACAACATGAGCAGCGTACCTTCGTCCTGGTGGAATGACTGGAACTGATCGGCTGTCGTACCCCCTCCGTCTAATAGGCCCTGCTCATGCATGGTTGTTTACATCTTTGAGCAGTTTTAGTGACATCTATGAACAGTCAAAGGGACTGTATCTTGGATACAATATACACAGTCAACGTCTATATGCCGGAGATCTGGGAACCGAGGTGATGCAAAACTTTTTTTGATGTGTGTATTTTATTTATAGGATATAATGTCGGACAAAGGATAGGGGGAATGCACCAGAACCAGGAATGCAATTTCTCTTAGAAGATAATTTAGGACACGCAACGGGAGCGGACAGTCTCACAGCAAGACTAGACCGGACAGGACTGAAGCGGTTTGTACAGGCAATGAGTGTATTTTTTGGAAAAAATACCAAGGCAAATATGTGAAATCAAACAGGCGCACAGGAGTAATTCAAAGTCGTTAGTAATTGCTGTTGAGGTTTCAGGGGAGCAGATTTCTCAGGCCCTGGTAAAAGGAGGATGTGGCATTATGAAACAATGCAGGACGTTGGGAGGTGAAAATGATCTCCCTAGCCCCACGAAACTAACCATGTCCCTACTTGGTAAGAAATGTATATTTTTCAAACTAGATGGTATTTCAGGTCTTGGGATGTCCTTAATTTACCCGCGTTAATTGGTAGTTCTCTCCTATAACCTCAGACCTTCGTTTTTAGGCTAATCAGATCTACTTGCGCCTAATTTTATCGCCTTAAAATATTTAAACATGAGATCAATCAGGGGATTTTGACGTGTTCGTCTGTCCGTTCGTTTGTCTGTACATCCCCTCTTCGTAAAATTTGATCACCAGCACAGAATTCCCCAAAATTGTACGCATTACGTTCTCCTTAGGGAGACCCCTTTTTGTATTTAAGCACTTCGGCGTTTCTGAAAACATGGAGGTCAATGGAAATGATAAGTTTCGACAAGTGACATGTTCAAAATATAATATGGTGGCATTTCTTTGTACTAAACCATGTTGTGAGGAACTCGTTCTCCAAGTCATGTGCTTCCATCGTACGGCCATGGTGACTGAGAACGCTAATGAGCTTACTCGTCCGTTTCTGGCATCAGGAGAGCGTGTATCCGAATCCCACCTCAGCCATCCTAAATATGGCTTTCGTGGTTTACCATTTGCATCACCAGGCAAATGTCGTGATGGCTCCTTTCAATAGGTTCACGGCCGATTTCCCTGACCCGTCCTGAAAATGAAATAAATGGCCATTAATAAAATTATAAACTTGTGTTTACAGTTGACCGTGAAACTTCAAGTACGTGTTAATAGTTTTTATTATTCTAATGGCAACAGTTTAATTTTTATTCGCCGTCTTTAATCCATAAAAGAATTGCCTTTCATTCGATCAACACATAAATGTGCCAAATTAAATTCGGCGGGAATTAACAATCTAATTAAATCCCTTCATTAGAAAAGTGTACCAAAGTGTATAATTAATCAATATTATTGTATCCAGGTTAGTAATCGTTAATTCCCACTCAATTTAATTAGAAACATTAACATTGGCTTCTAAAGTTACAATTTACTTTAATCCCGAGCTCACCTCGTCCTCACTGTCAGGAGAGCTGTTCAAATCAACAATTACAGATTACTTTACTTTCAATAAGTCCACTTCCTCGTGTAGTGGCTAGCGTTCTGGCTATGTCAAGATTTTAATTCTGGTCTGAGGGCTGGAACAGGATCCACTTTTCCTCGCGAGGCCAACTTGAGAAGAAAGTGGGTTCGATTCCCATTTCAGCCATCCTGGAAGTAATTTTCCGTGGTTTCCCACTTCTACTCCAGGCAAATGCCGGGATGGTTCCTAACTTAAAGCCACGGCCGCCTCCTTCCTAATACTTAGCTGAATTAAAAATACACGCACGAATACTACCATCACAATAACACAGGTTATGAGACAAAATTCTACACACATCCAAGTACACGGGGCTAAATGACCACGATGCACAAATCCCTGAAATGAAAGAACAACAACTAACAACTATTATCACTGATATATTTCCAAGATATTCGTCGTGTAAATGTGTTGTACATTTCATAAAGAAATTCAGAGAAGAACACTATATTTTTAAAGCTGCCATTGGAGGTCCAAAGCTCTCCTAACAAAAGCTGATGGAAAATGGGAACATTAAGCAAATATTATTTGCGCATGCTTTGTACCGAAGAAGAGCTGACCAAACATTGTCGTTCGCTGGCGGGCCAGAGTGGATGAGCGTGGCAACACCGCACCAATTCTCCCACTCATCTCGCCAGCCACCAACACTCACCCAAACGATAATAAATATCAATACGTATAAATTGAACTCACGCTTAGGATGAATGGATTACAACGCATCCAGGAACGAAATTCCACGAAAGTCCAGTTTAAAAATGCGAACCTTTTACATAGTTGATTTTTTGTTTCTTGTATTGAAGATAAACTTTTAAAACTTCAAATATACAGTACCTAGAAGCAAAGCAAACCTAACTCTGCACAGTTCATGGAGGCCCTTGGAGCAGTGGAATGTAGAGGCATCCAATCTTCGTGACCCTTCGGCACTGGATGGGATGGAGTTGACAGCTCCATGCCCGACCACCTTTGTCCCCAGGAACTAAACTTCTACACATTTATGATTTAGGTTGAGTGAACCCAGGGAAATTTGCATTTCTGAAAGTGGTAGCTTTGCTACTAACATTTACTACCTTGGTGGGAATCGAACCAAGTTCCTTTCAGCTAGAAAGGGCTAGGCTACGCAGGCCCCTAATATGCATAGAAAACATGTAATATTGTTTTTAAATGTGTAACATCTTTCCACTCGGTTGCTGGATATTTTTGTGGGAGTGATTTTGAAAAATGGGACGGAAGTGGATCGGACGGAAGCGTGTATGACGCACTGCCAGCTGGATCGCAGCAGCCAGGAGGGATGCGATCCAGATGGCAGTAGTACCATGTGGAATGTATATAACATACGGATTACTTCAAGGTTTGGAGGCGCCATTACAGATATTTCTGCAATAAATCATCTTCAAGTTGTCATTATTTGGTGTAAGAATATTCATTATATCATATTTGCTGAAAACAATTATGATTTATTAAGAGACTGTTTTTCAATCTCTGGATAAAAGTGATGGGCATCAACTCCCCGAGTAAAACTCAATTCCACGCAGGAACATTATCGAAAAAAGAAAAATATTAATGGAGCATTAAAAACACTTCCATATTATTACCGACACGTGAAAATGAGCACCTGCCTTGTACTCGAAATTTCTGTGGTTGTAATGGCTGCGTGGATAGCATCTTGGTCTGCGAATCATGAGGTCTCAGTTTCGAACTCTAGTCCCAGCAATTATTTTTGCTACCGGATTATCGATTTAAACGATATCTATCATAACGTTATGCGTCATTTTAACAGAATCTACATGAAATTGCGATTTATCTAATTTTAATTACAATAGTTTGCACCAAGCAGGAGTTGGGAAATTTGATTGTATTGAACATTATTTCTATTAGTCTATAGATAGGCTAGAGACCATGGTTTCATTCTTCCTCTTAATTTACAATATAACAGTAACATATAACAGTAGCATATCTCCAATTCAATCTATACATTCATCATAGTACCAGTAAGAAAACGGAGCGTAATTAACATTTTAAGAATGTCCAAGCTGTGTAGTATACGAGTAGGATAACATGTCAGATGACTTCACATATATTTCATCTCATTTTCATAGTAGGATAACATGTCAGTTGTTACACATTATATGCGACTACTGCAAGGCTCGTATCTTTTTTTTCTGTAGCATAACGGAGTTGAGGATACCCCCCCCCCCCCACCCTAAAAAAAAAACCAGTCAAACCTCGGTACATTTTACGCTCTACCCATCATAAACGGTATTAAAATATGATTATAAAAGTTAACTTCACCATCAATTAACGAAGAACTGAAGGAGGAAAATTAAGGTGTAATTTGTTCATCTGTACGCCTTTTGCTTATTATGCTGTATGCTCGAGTACACTGTGCCGACTATTAACTTACGCTGTGCTGTACTGAACCTTGTTGTGGCTGTGTAATGTGGGCTGCAGGCGCTACAGGGGCAGTGCCAGTTCTGAGTCTGAAAAATCGTTGAAGGAAATCGTCAGCAATTCCCAAGAATATTTCTAAACTGGCCTAATGCCAGGTTACTCTCTCTTGATCTTTCCCTTGAGTGTTGCATTGTGTTTGCGTAATGTGTTACCTTAGCAAGTATACATGTTATTTTTGGCGTGAGCTGTCGCGTTTATTCATGTTTCGAGGGACAGCTTGAGGCTCAATCTGGAAATAAACATACCATGTGTGCGGAGAGGAGCAGGTCAGAAAGGTAGCTCATATTAAAATTAATGAAGCAGTATGGCGAAAGAGGTGAAAGGTGGTTTCCCGTTAGTGACTAATTTACAGAGCGTAAATCTACACCGTTTATGATGTCTTAATTCCCCGTACAAATACAAACCGATATAAAATAAGTGAATTAATTTACGTATTTCACAATCATACAGCATACCTTTTTGATGAATAAGGATTACAATGCGACCAAGAACTACATTTTCCAACCACCCCGAGCCGAGAAAAAGTTACCTTACAAAAATGATAACAACTTTGTTTCTTGGACACACAAAATTTTGGCATTATTAAACCAGTTATACAACATTCCAATGTATATTGTGTTAAAATTTGGATTCGATCTGATGACGGGTTTGTGAGATAATAATTCTTAAATGTGACGCATGGTTGAAACACGCTTAAAAACGGGCACTTTTTGTGTTCCAACTGCGATAAAAAATATTAAAATATTAATTAAAAATTCCAAACCTACATGAACGAACGTAAAATAGAACGACGAAAATGATGATGTTATTGGATTTTACGTAGGTCTATTGGTTACTTCACAAACGACCTTAAAACTCGAGTACACATAATATTTTGGTCGACAGTAGGCTATTAAATCTATGTCTACAAGTATGGGCGAAAGTATTTACAATATGTACACTTATTTAGTTGCAGTATTACACCTAGTTAAAATAATGCAACTAGTCAATATTTGTTAGTTTTAGTCTATGTGATGTTTTGTTAAGATACTGAAAGTGGGAATAACCCATCACAATTGGTACAAACGTGTTGACCGACTGAAAAAAAACATTAAATTTCGAAGCATTGTTGAATTAAAGTGTTTTAGTAAGTGAGTCAATAGGTGTATATTATTGTGATATACCATGGACAATGATGATATATATCAATTCACCAGAAAGTACAATACACCAAGAGTAATAGTTGAGGTGTTATACAAATATGTAAATATGTAGGAATTTCTTTAGTGCATCCCAATTATCTATACTAATATAATAAAGCTGAAGAGTTTGTGTGTTTGTGTGCTTATGTGTTTAAACGCGCTAATCTCTGGAACTACCAGTCAGATTCGAAAAATTCTTTTTGTATATGATAGCCTGATTCAAGAGGAATAGTTTAGGCTATGTTAAATTTCGGACAGACCACTCCATTCCCCGCATTTAGGCCCTTTTGCACAAGTCTACACCGTTTCACCGATCTAATAACTTGACGGACATATTGTCGCTAGGCGACAACGACTAACACTGTATCATGATAGTCAACTCCGCACCATTGATGGACAGGTTGTCACTAGGCAACTACGATTTACTCTGTATCATCATAGTCCGGTAAAATTTGCTAAAGGACACATGGGAAAACTGACCGATTGACAATCAAGGACTGTAGTATTCTCTATGCTATCGTATGCACAGTTAATATTTCATTTGCGGGTCTTACATATCGTGGTCATGTTGCCCCGTGTACATGGGTGTGTGTGTAGAATTTATGTGATAACCTGCGTTATTGTGATTGTTGCACTAGCATGTGTAAATACGGTATGAAGCTCAATGCTGGTTTGTCTGTTATTTATACAAATCTACACCGTTTCACCAATCTGAACCAACATTTGTATACTTACCCTTTGGAACCCTGCGAGTAACACTGTTTACATGAAATTTCGGACAGACCACTCCATTCCCTGCATTTAGGCCCTTTGGCACAAATCTACACCGTTTCACCGATCTGAACCAAAATGAGTATTCTTACCCTTTGGAAACCTGCGAGTAACACTGTCCACGTGAAATTTCGGAGAGATCACTCCATTCCCTGCATTTAGGCCCTTTGGCACAAGTCTACATCGTTTCACCGATCTTAACCACACTTCATGAACTTACCCTTCGAAACCCTGCGGGTAACACTACTATCCACTTGATATTTTGAAACACCCTCTCCATTCCCTACATTTAGAACAAGAGACAAAATGAACTTGATAACTACGTTTTAAGGTCCTAGAACCATTCATGTCCGTATAGTGTAACTGTAAGAATATTTTAATAAGTCAATTATTGGCTGGCAATGCGAGCTGCATCACGTCGCCTCTACCAGAATTGCTAAAATATTTACAACTTGCGCTGCTTATAAATTGGAGTCACTGGGAGTAATTATTGCAAGAAGATTCCTTAGGCCCCGTAAAACAGTTATCATCATGAAAATATTATGCCTCTGTATAAGTGCGATAGTGTTGGTGCAGTACATAGAGTTGATCAGCTGCAATAAGCGTTGGTGATTTCAAATTTACTTTCATTTATTCAGATCCTTATCCTTGAGCGGTATGTGGCGATAAATGACACTATTGCTACTTCGGGAGCTCGGGACAGCCGAAGTGTTCCAAAGTGCTCTGATTATTTTCCTATGGCACTATGTGACAAAAGACGACACTATTGATCTCTACTTTTCTAACAGCCAATGAGATATAGGCCCTAGGCAGTGTATTTTATGTCACATACTCCTCTTTCTAATCATATTTTTCAATTCGTTTGTAAATTACATGTGTCAGTACTGTAGTTAGTAAATAGCCGTTTCCCTATTCATTATTGTCATTATCTTTGCGGGAAAATGACCTGAATGTTACGTCCATTATACTGTACTACTTATCACCCCCACCAGAAAAAGTTATATATTTAAAATATTTTTTTTCTGTTAATTTAAGTATTACCGGTAACTTATATGCCAGTTCTGTAGTAATATTCATTATCGTCCATAAAACAAACAAATCCACCGGGCGAAGCCGGGCACTATTGCTAGTTTGGGGATAATCGGAGACACTACTCATACTGGTTTGAAAATCACTCATATGATCATTCACGCTGTAAGATAGCAACTAACTCACCACGTGGCGCCCTCTTTCTCCCACTTCTTCCTCGCCTCCAAAATCCCACAGCTTCTCCACAAATACGCCATGTCGTACCCAAAGGACCGAAATAGCTATTTTTTAAATGGACATCGATTCAAAATTCAATACAAACGAATTGTAGCCAAAACTGTAAAAATGTTAGATTGAACTTCATAGCGCGAGATCATACAGGAAGGAAGGTATCTAAAACTTCACATGTAACATACCAGGTGAATCAGCTGTTTATAATTTTTATGCAGCCCAACAAGCGTTGTTATCAGGAAGATCGAGACGTCTTTGCTTTCATCCCATATTGTACTAATGCACTGCAAGTATATCCCGCAAACGATACCGATCACTTAGTTTTCACTCGATGTGACTACAGACTAATAGGAAGGGAAATTATAGTGTTCAGTATCGTTTGTAGGATATGCTTGCAGTGCATTAGTACTGTTACGGCTGTGAGTTTGTTTCGTCGCCTCGCCGCATGAGTCGCAGCTGCCCCCGGGCTGTGCTCTGCCTCAGTGTATTACGTGCACCTTATCCAACAGGGCTACTAGGACAAAGGGATGGTCCAGAATATTCGTGACCCAGCCAGTGATGGAAATCTCGAGAAGCCGTGAATCCTGGACGGGTCTAGAAGCATTTATTGAGTCACCAGCCTGCTATATAAGAGCGACCTGGCAAGCGGGGTGGACAGTGTTTTTGAGCGAGTGCGACAATAGTTGGTGACGTAACGTGCGAAACCCTAGTGAAGCTGATTCTCTTGACAGCGAAGGAGTGTGAAGCCTACGGAGAAACTGTGTCTTGAGCGAGTGTGTTTTCCAATGCAGCAGAGGTTAGTGTGGTGAATTGCGAAAGCACCGGGGGCTGTTTCCCTAGCCAGCGGACAGCGAAGCAGAGTGTTGTGGTGAGTGACCGGCTATCGTAAATAACTGTAGCTTGCGTATTCAAGGATGTGTTGCAGGTAGTTCTGTCGAGGCCACCGGACTCATTAGGAGGGATTAACTTCTGTGGCTTATTGACAAGTGAAAGGCAAGTGTTCCCTACAAGAGGAAACTAGAGTGAGATCCTAATTGCTTGCATTTGCTATTTGTGTGGTGTATCTTTCTGGCCCGCAATAAAGCTAATACGTTTCTTTAAAGGAACAATTTGTGTTGTGCTTTCTACCCATCGTAATCCAGTTAACGGAAGTGCCACTAGGGGGTGGCACGTAACAGTACCAAACAAGTTGCAGGCAGAGAAATCGACCTTCCTGACACCACGCGTTAGATGAGCTGCATAAAACAATATTACTAGGGGCAGCTGATTCACCTGGTATAGCACGAGGTTTTTGGCTATTTGTCGCTGTGAAGCACCGTTAAGTAGGAAAGCCACATGTTTGCAGTGAAACACCACATAAATGGCTCACTACAAGTGGTGCATGATGTACGAGCAGGTAATACGTCAGGGCTTCCTTGCCATAAATTATGCCGTATAACTGAAGATAAGTACGGAAATAATACGAACCGTGTCCTCAGAAAGTCTTGTAACACTGCAAACGTGCAAACTGTCACGAACCGAGGATGCACACCAGCGAATGTGCAAGGAGATTGAGAGTAGCGAATCAGTATTCAGTGATGTTTCCAGTTCATCGATTTTGTAGTAAAATATAGATTTTCAGTGACACATGGTGACGGCGAAACGTTAAAGTCAGCGGCCAGGTAAATATCTAGACACTAGGCGTAGGAGTTACTCGATTCACTTTACCGCTAACGGCGAACACTATTCAATTATTAATAATTTTCTAACTCAATGTTAACACGGTGTTTTTCACAGAACATAGTTGCAGATGACACTAATGTTTCAATTAATGTTGATCATTTTAGGTCCGTTTTATTTATTGTGGCTTTTAAGGACGCCGAGGTACCAGGGATTTTCTCCGAAAGGGATCTTTAACGTGCCAGTACATCTTATGAGATGGCTATTTCGTATTTAATTACCCTCAATTGCCAACTGCCTGCACCAACCTTGGGCACACCAGGTCAGAACATAGCCGCTGCGTCATGCAGTCAGTCTAATGTTTCCAGAAAGGAAGATAATATCATGCATGTTTCATGAGAAAGCCTGTACACAGAATTTGTTTGCGTCGAGACTGGTTAAATTTGGCACATTATACACCTTGTTGTTACTTCATTTCGCTTGGGACATCTTGGTCATCAGCCACGTGTGCTTCAATTTGTCTAATAACCTATGTTAAATGTTTAACTCTAATTAGTCGGGTCGAGAAATAGGACAGGTGCCTCGAGACTTTAGATAAAATACCGTCCCTGCAAGGAGAGTGAAAATGCGGACAATAGCCACACAGGATGATCACTGATAGTGCCAGTATTCGATCCTCAACTTCCAGAACACGCAATTTGCCATTGCAGTGTTGGAGCGTGACTTAGTAGTCTACCATACTTAATAACACTGTGCTAATTCATCTCCGGCTTTTAAAATAAGAAACATTTAACAAAATAAAGAGATTATGTAAAGAACGGGGAAAGATGACTCTGCTCAAAGCAGGCGGAGAGTTTCGCTCGCCTCGTAAATGTCAGGCGATGATGTTTCCCGTGATGCTGTCGAAATGTTTATGGAACTTTAAAATACTGGCGAAAGGCTTTTGCTTATATTCCATAGACATTGATCAACAATAACATAAATACCATTCTCCTAAGTACACACAGCTTCTTCAAGGGTGTACAGCACAGGATGCTCTCCCATCTCCATGATTAAGGGTGTACAAACATACCAGTGCACAGTGGCACTGCCTGCAATGGCATTTCTGTTGATGCATTCAGAATTATTGTTTTGTTGTTGTTAGTGTTGTTTGAATTATGGCAATTAGGAGATATTCCCTCATCATCCCCGTGTAATCGAGTATGTCGTTTGTCTGATAGCCTGTGTTTATAGTGTTTGGAATAGTGTGCGTAGTTGTAAAGATTAAGTTCCTGGATTGGAGCAGGTGCCCCACAACTTGAAATAAGGTACATCCCCAAATTTCATTCATGTGGGTATGGAAAACCCTCAGTATAAATAATCCAAGGGGGATGCTGTTAGTGCCGCGATTCCAATGTCCGATCTCCGAAGTGCAGTTCCCCAATGCAATCATGGATTGTAACTAACGCGCCTTGTAAAAGAATTGAAGCGCTGTTTTGATTCAAAAGCACGATCGTCAAGTTAATTAAAACCATCCGTCATATAAATAATTGAGTAATTTGTAATTTATTTACTAGAATTTAACGTCTTTATCCACTCAAAAGTACGGAAAAATAAACAAGTAAATAATAATAATAATAATAATAATAATAATAATAATAATAATAATAATAATAATAATAATAATACTATTATAACAGTAAATTAATAGACTTATTGGTTTAAAAAAATAACACTTCCAGCATTACTCAAAATTCTGAACATAGTTTATGAAATTATTGTCTACAAAATTTAAAAATTCGAAAAAAGGCGAAATTAAAACCTACTAAATTTAAAATATAGACCTAAGTATGATTCAAAAAAAAAGAGATAAGGGTAAGATAGAAACGAGTTTTTAAAAAACGAGCTAAAGATCGGTTGATCTTATTCTGATGATATGGATAAAACAACCTATGGCTCTTCAACCCATAAGCTAACGCTTCAGTTAAATGGTCTGCAGATTGCAGGGTGAAGCGTGATCAGTACGACGTGTTCCTTCGGCCGTTAATCTTGTCTTTCTTGATTAGGGCACTGTCTCTGATCAGACAGTTACTCAATTACTCTCAAAAGATTGAGTGCACCTCATACCAGTCCTCAGGCCAATTCAAAAATTTTCCGAAAGATCCGTGAATTGAAACCCGGTCTTCCTAGATAAAAGGGATGGCCCTACACCGTGGAGTCCTGTGATGAGAATAGATGATGTCTCAAAATACAGTGCGTTAGAAATGAGTCTCCGCAGCGACCTTGGCTGACGTATGTTGGTAACGCTCCAGGTTTCTAGTTGGAACACTGAAACTCATGAGGAAAGGTGGAAGGCGGCCATTCATAAAGGGCATTTCTGTGATTTCCCACTTCAAATTCAGGCAATTGTCAAGATGAATCCGACTAGATTCTAGCTCCTGTTACAAGTACACACATGAGTACAGACACGACAGTGAGATACACGAGGCTGATAACTGGTAAATTTTTGATGGATCTAAACAACCTTGGGAAATGGAAAAGAATTTAGACAATAACTAAATACAACATTGTAGTAAGTTATAAATCACCCAAAATATGCAATGAAGGCATAGTGCTCAGTGCAGGATGCTACAGTTCCTCTTCCCAATACTTGACATCTGAAATTCACAAATAAATAAAAGTGAGCGGGTGACTCTCTCCGTCTATCCTCAGGTGCAGGACAATAAAAGATAACTACATACAGCTATCCAGTTACTAGCTGTTCGGAAGAAATTCAGAGCTTGGGATTAAACCATTCTTGCTACACCCCTGTCCAAGCCGCGCTACGATGAAAACATTTATTGCGCTCACTTGAAACCATTAACTGTGCCCTCTTGAAAAAATAACATTTACTGTGCCCTCTTCAAAAGAAAACATTGACTGTGCCCCCTTGAAAAGAAAGCACTGACTGTGCCTTCTTTAAATGAAAACATTGGCTGTGCTCACTAGAAATGAAAACATTGACTGTGCCCTGTGAAAAGGAAAACATTGACTGTGCTCACTAGAAATGAAAACATTGACTGTGCCCTGTTAAACAGAAAACATTGACTGTTTCCACTTAAAATGAAGATATTGACTGTGCCCTGTTAAAAAGATAACATTGACTGTGCTCTCTTAAAATGGAAACATTGACTGTGCCCTGTTAAAAATAATACATTGACTGTGCCCAATAGAAATGAAAACATTGACTGTGCCCTGTGAAAAGGAAAACATTGACTGTGCTCACTAGAAATGAAAACATTGACTGTGCCCTGTTAAACAGAAAACATTGACTGTTCCACTTAAAATGAAGATATTGACTGTGCCCTGTTAAAAAGATAACATTGACTGTGCTCTCTTAAAATGGAAACATTGACTGTGCCCTGTTAAAAATAATACATTGACTGTGCCCAATAGAAATGAAACATTGACTGTGCCCTGTTAAAAATAAATCATTGACTGAGCCCACTAGAAATGACAACATTGACTGTGCCCTGTTAAAATTAATCATTGACTGTACCCTCTTGAAAGGAAAACATTGACTAAGCGTATTTGAATTTAAAATATAGACTGTTTCTACTTGAAATGTAAGTATTGAATGTGTCCTCTTGAAATGATACATCAACACTGTGCTCGCTTGAAATGAAAATATTTACCGTGACTACTGTCAGCTACCGTAGTGCAGTACTAATCACAATAACATAAACTCATATCGTAACAGAAACAAGTAGTTCCGTGAAGAACTATACAGCCTATTTTCATATATCCTACTTATGTTAATTGCCTCTATCTACATACAAAATTTCAGTTTGATTGCTGTAATAGATTCGTAGATATTGAGAACCGACTAAATATTTCGGATGGTCGCCATGTTGGATTTTATATATGTAGGTCCTAGAGTTATGTACTGTTACATGACGATTATTGTGTACGTGTAGCATTCAAACTTCAATCGCATGATTAGGACACAAGAAGTAACAAGAAGATTTTAAAATTTCGCACAGCTGCCATCTTATAGTTATGGAAACAATTGAAATAAATTAGATGCCAGTGGATTAACATTCATATAAGGATTTACTGTACCAAGTTTCACTGTACTCGGATGGTTAAATTGTGAGAAACATCCATGTGAATATTTATACTTCGCGTCGCCGCAATGTTGGATTTGTGATCACCAGGTTATTTAAAGTCCTATAGGTGAACTTAAGTTCATAGCCCCTATGAACATAAAAATATTCAGTTTGATTGCTATAATAGATTCGTAGATATTCAGAGCCGTCTAAATATTTCGGATGGTCGCCATGTTGGATTGTTAAATGTATAGGCCATAGAGTAATGTACCATTAAAGGAAAATTATTGCGTAGATTCATTATTCAAACTTTCACATCGATCGCATGATTACGACACAAGAAATAAAAACTTAATTTTAAAATTCGCAAAGCCGCCATCTTGAGGTTATGTAAACAATTGAACTAAATTAGATGCCGGTGTATTAAAATGTGTATAAACATTTTCTGTACCAGATTTCATTGTGGTTGGAACATTAATTCGCGAGAAAGGTCTATTTAAAATTTTCAAATTTGCTTGGCCACCATGTTCGTTTTGTAGTTAACCGGTTTTTGAAGGTCTTATAGATGAACTTCCAGTAGCACCCTTTATCTCCGTACAAAATTTCAGGGTGATACCGCTAATAGTTTCAGAGATATAGAGTGCCGGTGAAATATTTCACACATCCGCCATCTTGTGGTTATGTAAACAATTGAACCAAGTTAGATGTCGGTGCATTACATTTTGTATAAACATAAACTGTACCAAGTTTTATTGCGTTTGGTTGGTTAAATCGCGAGAAAGGTCTATTTAAAAGTAGCAAATTCGCGTGGCCGCCATATTGGTTTTGTAGTTACCAGTTTTTCAATAGTCACATAGATGAACTTCTAGTAGTTCCCTTTATCGCCGTAAAAAAATTCCAGGGTGATATCGGGAATAGTTTCGGAGATATTGAATGCTGGTGAAATACTTCGCACAGCCGCCATGTTGAATTGGTGGGACGTAACAAAATTTGAAGGGCACGGTCGGGGTCGTCCGGAATAGAGCTATGAACTTACCGAGTTTCATTGAAATCGCTCCAGCCGTTTAGAAGTTATTAGGGACACACACACACTCCTCACTCTCACACACACACACACACACACACGCACACACACACACACGGACAAAAGGTGATCTCATAAGCCTATTTTTTCAAAATTGAAAATATGCTAAAAATATATGGAATACTATCTCCTGCTTATTGAAATGGTCATTGTCAGCAGTCGCGTTGTTTAGTGACTTCTATGTCTCATAGAGTGACAAGTTATGCTAGGTTTTCTATCGCCTAACTAGGAATTTAAATACCTTTTATGTTCCTTTTGGTAACACTGTAATAAACCTTTCTCCATTCATGATATAGGAATATACACGCAGCTGTTTTTCAGAACCCTTAGCGTAGTTTCGTATTTATGTATTCGCAACAACTGAGCAAGTGCATTCAGTGTACATTATCACCATGCTTCCAGACATTTGATAGGGATAGTACGCTAGCACGTGAACGTTGGGTGACGAAGCGACAAAGCCGACCATGGCCGATATGGACTGGAGATATAGCCTTATTCCAATTTAACGAACCCCTACGTACAAACAGTCTATCTCATTAGGCCAAGATAGCTAGCCAGGGCTCGGTCAGAGAGTTCATAGCGTAGTGCAACTTTCTGCTTGTGCCAGTGATAAGAAAGTAACTCAATCATATCTTGGGATTCAAACTGCCACCGACACATTTGTTTCGCTTTATACTATTAAATATCATTATACCTCTTAAAAGAGATCCAAGGAGTTTCAATGAAGCATTGAAAACGAAGTACGAGCTCATGTCTCATGCTGCAGCTCGGCTCATACCAGGACGCAGTGACTCACAGTGGTTGTCTGTGTGAATAACAGCGCTGTAAATCTTCACCTTCAGGCGCCAAAGACTGCAGTTATTGCTGTAGTGAGTGATGGCTGCGGTCGTAATGCTGTCTCTGTGTATCGCTACAGACTGGGGCAGTAATACAAATTAAGTGCGTTCGGTATCCAATTTTCTTCTGTTTTCTAGCATGAAAGTAGGCGGGCGAGCCTGTCTGTATGAGCGCGTGTTAGCACAGTGGCCAACCTGCTTGCCTCTGGTCAAAGTGGGCCAAGTTCAATTCCTGGTTAATACATGTGAGATTTCGATGTGAAAAATCAGGTCAGATGGTTCAGATTCTACACAAAAGTAGGTCCAATGGCTCATGTTCACTTAATTTAAGAGGCAAGTAATACAACAAGCTCCATTTTTTTGTATGTCATTTAAGTTCATTTACTAAAACATTGAAGCCTCCGTGGCTTAGGCGGCAACACGCCGGCCTCTCGCCGCTGGGTCCGTGGTTCAAATCCCGGGCACTCCATGTGAGATCTGTGTTGGACAAAACGGAGGCAGACAGGTTTCTCTCCGGGTACTCCGGTTTTCCTTGTCAAATTTTCATTCCAGCAACACTCTCCACTATCATTTCATTTCATGTGTCATTCATTTAATCATTGCCTCAGAGGAGTGCGTCAGGCCTCGGCAGCCGGCACAGTTCATATCCTCGCCGCTAGATGGGGGCTTCATTCATTCCATTCCTGACCCGGTCGGAGACTGGAAGCAGGCTGTGGATTTTCACTAAAACATTGAATTGTAGTGATATAAGCCATTTTTCAGTGTTGCCTAATTCTATTAAAGAAAGCCTTTCAGTCGGTCAACACGAATTGTGCCCAATTATATTAGGCGAGAAACAAATATTTACATATCCTAGGAACTAACGGTTGATCTAGAACATTAATAACATAAGAGTGCAGACAACTTCACTATTGAAATTATTCATAATAACAATTCAATAGATCACAGGCTACATACATAAACCACATTAATTAATTAATTAATTAATTAATTAATAATAAGGCCTGTTTGCCATCTCTTGATGAATGCAGTACATTTGCATTTGTCTGTTGGCACAGGCTAGAGTAAAAGGTGGCTTTTCACCGATGTCTCAGTCTCACTCATGGCTGTGATTATATGGAAGCTACTGAGGTATGAGTGGTGCTTAGTAATGACATTCAGGGCACAGTCAGTGCCTGTGATTGCTGTGAAAAGTTCTACTCATAGGGTTAGTACTACCATTCTGACTCAGTGAGGAAAGCAATGGCAAACTACCTCACTCCTCTTCTTGCCTAGTACGCCTCAATTTAGCGCTGCCTTGGGTTTTTGTGGGTATCTACTCACATAACCTAACGGCGGTACTTTTTGAGGATCCAACCAGCCTTCGGGCTGACTACCTAACAGACAGAATAACGCAACAACCATACATGTGTATTATACTGTCTCTAAATAGTTGATACGTTACTTATCTTATATACAGTATAAAAGTGAAAGTCTGTATGCATGTAAGTATGTATGTATGTGGGTGGGTGGGTGGGTGGGTCTGTTCCGTATACAAATCTACACCGTTCCACCAATCTCAACCAAATTTTGCACACACATAGTTTAGGACCCAGAACGAACCGCTGGCTACATGAATTTTCAATAGTCTTTCTCATTCTTCTGATTCCGGCCCTTTTGCACTCAAGCACAGGCTAATCAAATAATAAAATATACTCATGAAGGAATGGCAAGGCAGATAGTTTCCATGGCAACATAGGTCAAGTCGAGACACGGCCGACTGGATTCGAGTTGTGCTCTGCACTACCGGTATAGAAAATGAGGATCTTTACTTGAAATCCCGTTAGTTACTCAACTGCTCACACAGCACTGTCAACCGAGTTTAGCATAACAAAGACTTAACACTATCTATCTACTACATATTTGTCTAATACCACTCACTCACTCACTCACTCACTCATTCATCCATTCATCACGAAATCTCAAAAACCACCGAACGGATTGAAATGAAATTTGGTATGCAGCTTCCTCAAAGGCCGCAAATGCCCGCTAAGAGAGGATTTTTGGATATTCATGTTATAAAGGGGTGTTAAGGGGGTAGACCTGCATTTCATTGAATAGAAATATCTCCCGATTGGTTTCATTGGCGTTTGTGATACTCGGCATATAAACTCATCTTTAAAAATAAGAAGACACGTGTCTGAGGGTTTTTCGATGTGGTGTATATTATGAGGTGAAAGGGGTGAAAAGTGGGGATTGAAAGAATCCTAACGGAGCGTGTATCTCTTAAACGACATAGGCGAGGAGTTTGAAACTCAGCGGGAAAAAATCAGCATCAAAAGTAATTATGTATTTCACAGTTTTTTCATAAATCCAATTTAAGGGGCCCATGGGGAGGGGTGAAATTCTGGGGGGGGGGGGGACAGGAAAGAAAGTGTCCTAACTGATTGACTGACTGACTCACTCATCAAACTCAAGGGGAAAAAAATTGCTTTAAAGTAAGTAAATAGCTGTTCGACAGTTTTTTTTTCAAAAATCAAATTTAAGTGGTTCATGGGGAGGGGTGAAATTCTGAAAAAATAAAATTGAAAGAAAAGTCTTGACTCACTCACTCACTCACTCACTCATCATCGCCCAGCCAAAATTATTGAAGTTAGAAACATGACAGTTTGGGGATATGTTCATTGTATGTCAAAACCGTCTTCTAAGGGAGGATTTTCGGATATTCAGGTTCTAAAGGGGTTTTAAGGGGGTTAAACCTGCAATTCATTGAATAACAATATCTCCCGATTGGTTTCATTGGGGGATGTGATACACGGCATATAAACTCATCATTAAAAAGTAAGAAGACACGTGTCTGAGGGTTTTTCGATGTGGTGTATATTATGAGGTGAAAGGGGTGAAAAGCGTGGATTGAAAGATTCCTAACGGAGCGTGTATCTCTTAAACGACATAGGCGAGGAGTTTGAAACTCGGCGGAAAAAAATCAGCATAAAAACTAAGTAAATATGTATTTCACAGTTTTTTCATAAATCCAATTTAAGGGGCCCATGGGGTGGGGTGAAATTCTGGGGGGAAGGGGGAAACAGGATAGAAAGTGTCCTAACTGATTGACTGACTGACTCACTCATCAAACTCTGGGGGAAAACTGCTTTAAAGTAAGTAAATAGCTTTTCGATAGTTTTTTTGATCAATCAAATTGAAGGGGTTCATCGGGAGGGGTGAAATTCTGAAGAAAAAAAAATTGAAAGAAAATGTCCTGACTCATTCACTCACTCATCATAGCCCAGCCAAAATATTGAAGTTGGAAACATGGCATTTCGGGGATATGTTCGTTGTAGACCTATGTCAAAACCGTACACTAAGGGAGGATTTTTGGATATTCAAGTTCTAAAGGGGTCTTAAAGGGATTAAACCTGCATTTCATTGAATAACAATATCTCACGAGTGGTTTCATTTGTGGATGTGATACTCGGCATATAAACTAATCATTAAAAATAAGCAGACATGTGTCTAAGGGTTTTTCGATGTGGTGTATTATTATGAGTTGAAAGGGGTGAAAATTGGGGGTTGAAGGATTCCTAACGGAGCGTGTAGACCTATCTCTTAAACGACATAGGCGAGAAATTTGAAACTCAGCGAAAAAAAATCAGCTTAAAAAGTAAGTAAATCGGTGTTCGACCGTTTTTATAAATTAATTTAAGGGGCCAATGGGGTGGGGTGAAATTCTGGGGGAAAAAGGAGGGAAAGTGTCCTAACTGACTGACTAACTCACTCACTCATCAAACTCAGGGGAAAAATACAGCTTAAAAAATAAGTTAATAGGTGTTCAAGCGTTTTTTTCATCAATCCAATTCAAGGGGCCCATGGGGAGGGTGAAATTCTGGTAAAAATAACGGAAAGAAAGTGTCCTGTCTGACTCACCCTCTCATCACGCCCAGCGAAAACTATTAAAGTTGGAAACATGAAATTTTGGGAATATGTTCACTGTATCTGTATGTCGAAAACGTCAACTAAGGAATTATATTTGTTTATTCGGGTTTTAAAGAGGTGTTAATAATAATATCGTATGGCCTCGGGTGCCTGGTGCAAGCTTTGCTATTTGACACCCAGAGGGTAGCTTGCATGTCGATTTTCGTTGTTCCTTGACTATGAAAGTCAAGGAGGTTAGATGTTAGATATCTAATCTCCTTGAACACAATAGCGCTTTCTAGTAGAGAAATGAGGAACTTTGTGCTGGCGGAAACTCCCGAGATTAATTTTGCCATTATGAACTCGGCCTACTGAATTCGAATGGGTTCTTTGACATGCCAACATCGTATGACATGCGTATCGTATTTTTGCCGCCTTTCAAAAGTCACTTACCACGGTCAGGGGCGAACCTGCAATCTTGGGGTTAGTAGACCGACACGCTATCCACTCACCCACCGTGGCAAGCTAAAGAGGTGTTAAGGGGGGTAAACGTGCATTTCATTGAATAACGATATATCATGAGTTGTTTCTTTGGGGATGTGATATTCGGTATATAAACTTATAATTAAAAATAATCAGACATATATCTAAGGGTTTATCGATGTGGTGTATATTATGAGGTGAAAGGGGTGAAAATTGGGGGTTGAGGGATTCTTAACGGAGCGTGTATCTCTGAAACGACATAGACGAGAAGTTTGAAATTCGGCGGAAAAAACAGCTTAAAATAAAAGTAAATAGGTGTTCGACCGTTTTTTTTTTCAAAAATCCAATTAAAGGGGCCCTTGGAGAGGGGTGAAATTCTGGGGGAAAAAAAAACAGGAAAGAAAGTGTCCTAACTGATTGACTCACTTACTCACTCATCAAACTCAGGGGGAAAACAGCTTTAAATAAGTAAATGGGTGTTCGACCGTTTGTTTCATAAATCCAATTTAAGGGGTTCATGGGGAGGGGTGAAATTATCAAAAATAAATGAAAGAAAATGTCCTGACTGACTCACTCACTCATCATCGCCCAGTCAAAATTATTGAAGTTAGAAACATGAAATTTTGGGGATATGTTCGTTGTATGTCGAAAACGTCCACTAAGGAAAGTGTTTTGGATATTCAGGTTCTAAAGAGGTGTTAAGGGGGTAAACGTGCATTTCATTGAATAACAATATCTCACAAGTGGTTTCATTTGGGGATGTGATACTTGGCATATATAATAATCATTAAAAATAAGCTGACAAATGTCTAATGGTTTTTCGATGTAGTGTATATTATGAGGTGAAAGGGATGAAAAGTGGGGGTTGAAAGATTCCTAACGGAGCGTGTATCTCTTAAACGACATAGGCGAGGAGTTTGAATCTCGGAGAAAATCAATCAGCTTAAAAATAAATAAATAAATAAATAAGTAAATAAATAAATAAATAAATAAATAAATAAAATAAATAGGTGTTCGACCGTTTTTTCTTAAATGCAATTTAAACGGCCTATGGGGAGGGGTGAAATTCAGGAAGAAAAACGTCCACTAAGGAAGGATTTTAGGATGTTCACTCTCATTGACACCAAAACTACTAAAGTTAGAAGAATGATATTTTGGGGATATGTTTGTTGTGTGTCGAAATCGTCTACTAAGGAGGGATTTTTGGATATTCAGGTTCTAAAGGGGTGTTAACGGGGTTAAACCTGCATTTCATTGAATAACAATATCACACGACTATGACGCGAGCGAAGCGAGGCTAAAAATGAGATGGTGTGTGTCTGTGTATTACTCAATCACGCAAGTACCACTGGTCCGATTTACATGAATTTTACATGGAAGTAGCTGATTTACCTGGTTAACATATAGGTTACTTTTGATTTCAATACTTTGCACTATTTAAAATGGCGACCATTTTAGTGACGTCACTACACCCTTTAGTTTCAAACTTTCATATTTCCATTTCAAATAAAAAGAAAACGCTAAGAAAAAGCAAACTTTTGATGGCATATACGAGGTTTAAAATTACATTTTCTATCCGAAAGGTATCTCCAACTGTTAGCGAGTAAAACCTAAATTTGTGCTATAAAACACGGTCAACGCCGAGCGGTGTAGTTGGACAAAATGTTCCATCCTTAATCTCCCTCTGCACAGCACCTCGCCTATCCCCTGTTTTAACTGTCACCTTCACATTTTAATTTATTTATGACACGTAGCGAAGCTCGGGTACTTCAGCTAGTGTAATATAAACATTGTATATATATATATTTTTGTTTAAGTGCAATTCATAAATATCGTACACTAATTAACCTAAGTGAATAGGACCTGAAGATGAACGCTTGACGTTCGAAACATGTCATCCAATTAAGTACGTAAGAGCGTGTTAGTTTGTAGGGCATGTAAATACTTGTTTCCCGCCGAATGGAATTGGGCACAATTTCTGTTAACTGACTGAAAATATTTATTTAATAAAAAAAATGAATGATAAACACATTGTTCCGAACAAAAACTAAAATTCCTACTTTTGTCCTTTTACTCAAATCTCTTACAACTTTGATTTCACTATTTTTGGTATTTTACTTTGAGCATTCAATACCAGTATTGCGACATATGTCAGATTATATCCAGTGCAGGTGCCGTCTACACGATAACTTATAGATCTACGGGTCCAATGGATGCCGTTGTTTGGACAGTAAGGTGCAGTGATTCCACCCAGGTGATGACATGACATTTTCAGGGTACTTGAGATTAAATTGGTAGCGTTGATAACTTTTAGCATATCATAACTTTCAAAATTCACGGGATTATTATCTTTATTCCTTGTTAAGCGATGAAGTCAAAGGGATTAAGATAGCCAGCTGAGTCTAATACTATCAGCATGCTAAGAACCGCGTGAGTTAGCCGTGGTCGTTACGGAATGACTGCTGGCAGTCGCTCACATCCGGGAGGCAAGGAGGTTCGAATCCCCCCGCCGGCAACCTTGAAGATGATCTTCTGTGGTTTCCCATCTTCCTTCCAGGCAAATGCCGGGGTTGGTCCCTAACTATAGGCCACAGCCACAACCTTCCAACTCCTCGTCCTTACATTCCAACTTTCCTTCCCAACGGTACTTGTAGCTCACCCATTGGGTGTTCGTCTCGAAGCAGCTACAAAACTGGCGAGCCGAACATGTCCTCGGACACTCCCGGCACTAAAACCCGTGCGCTAAAGAAAAAAAAAGAAGCATGCTAAGAATATAATTTCGAACAATTATTACAGGTTTGTGAAGGAACCAATAGGGACGCCCTTCTATGCTATTTAACTCACACGTATTCAGTAATATAGATTTACGTCTGAAACCCCGTTATTATAAAACCTATTTTCTGGCCAAGTTTCATAATTATCGCTCAATTGTGTATCGATTTCTGGATATTGATATTTCACATGTCAGCCCAATCAGTTGCTCCAACTTGGTTCCTCCCTCCCGTATTCTGACTTCATGCGATTCTTTCCTGTCGACATCACCTTCGATTTGGAACTGTAGACCGCAATTATTACCTCATGGCACATGCGTACTTAAGGAGTTCCATATGCAGCGGAGTCCATGTGCTGCAGCGTGGTTAAGAGGGGAGGAATGTTCACTTCTCTCGTGCAACGGAAATGTTTACGTCGGCTCCTACTGTAACTGTAGCAGTATTGCACGTTAGTGTCTCCCCCTAACACAGCACCAGTGAGCCCTTCCACTACCGTCCTTCTCCTCTTATGTTATTTAATGTAATGTATTATAATATAATTTAATGCAAAAGAGCGGATTGCATGCTACAAATGGGGCTTCTCATCCCTATGCATATAATCCTAAAATAAATAATCAATCAATCTTCTCTCTTCGCCCACGGGTTCGCGCAGATTTGCGCCATCAGGTATTAATTGGAGTATATTCTCCACATTTCTGTTCAAGTCAGTCACATGATTTAGTGTTAAGGTCACTGTTTTAAGGATCTTACCAGCATGTGAACTGGTGACTCAACACACTCCTACAACATGCTCAAGCCAAGCCAGCACTTAACTTATCGATAAAATCTCCTTCATACTTTGTTACGCCCTATTCCGGACATTTGCCGTTAAACCAATGACTCTATTTTCAGGGCTTTTTTGTCACTGCGCACTAGAACTTTCTATCTAGGAGACGTGTTGATTTCCAACACAGTCATGTAGCCAAGAGCGTTCAGTCACGTTCTACGACTGCAATGGGGATCTGCAATTTGTAAACCCAAGATTAGACTATTGGCGCTGCAAGTGGCTGTCCTGAATATGTTCTTTCTCCCCAGTTTCCCCCCCACCTTCGACCCATGCATATGCCGGGATTGGGCCCTATTTCAAGTTCCGAGGCACCAATCCTAAATCTTAATAATTCTGACTACACACACTACTACAGTAACAATTTGGGGCAGTTGATCTCACCATGGAAAACTACTTCAACGATGGCTGAGGGAGGAATTGAACCCGCCCCTTCTCAGTTTTGCCTCACGAGACTGAGTGGACTCCGTTCCAGCACTCACACCAGAATTAAATTTCTTGGCAGAGCCGAGAATCGAACCTGGGCCTCCGCGCTGACTGCCACTAGCCCCTACGCAACTACAGTATGTTGTGAAATATTTATATTCTAGGACAGTATTGAATAAATTGAACGAATTGAAGTACGAATTTCCAATTGAAATGTTGTTTGATATTGCGCATGTTGTGTTGCTTTATTTCTCATTCGGAGTCTAAATTCGATTGTTATATGATATTCACATAATTCTTCTGTGCATTTGTCATTTATGAATGAGTACATAGTTTTCTATACTACAATTAAATACCATAGCAGACACAGTGCGACTAATGACGTTATAAAATACTGTGAACCAAATGGAGGTTTAATGGATCGAACTCAGAAGATCTACACCAGATAGCTGTGACCAAACGATTATTATTATTATTACCATTCTGGACAGCTCGTGAGACGCAACCACTCAGGATAGAAGATATGTGGAAGAAGACATGGGAAAGCAACGCCAGCACACATCATCACTCCCTGAAGACCCCACGCAGGGTTGCAACTGCCTAGAGGAACCTGGTGTCAACTAAACAGAATATGGTGTGGACACGGGAGAACTAAGTAACTTACTTCATGCGCAAATGGGGACTCTCAGCCTCCCCATTGTGTGACTGTGAAGCCTCAGAGCATATCATAGACCACATTGTAGAGAAATATCCCAAGAGACGTTTCAGTGGTGACTGGAAGGATGTCATCAATGCCTCTCCAACAGCATAGGAATGGATCGACTCACTCGATATCACTCTTTAAGACCAGAGCTCTTGCATATTATTCCTTATATAGGGTACTTTATTTCGTATGCATTGTTGTAATAATCCATACGATAAATATATATATATATATTTTATTTGTTGTGCCCAACTAAGGAGCGCGTTTCAACTTATTAGCAGTTTTTCTTCTTCCCTTCCCAATATCTCTTCATCATCTCACTGTGTTCGCTTTTACGTTGTTCTGTCCATCCTGTATATTTTCGGGAGGGCTTCTCAGGAAATTTGTGTTTGTAAATTAAAGCTCTGAACCATTGAATGGTTTCTTCATGACAGCCAATTTCACTTACAATAATACTACTACTACTACTAATAATAAAAATGAAAATCCACAGCCTGCTTCCAGTCTCCGACCGGGTCAGGAATGGAATGAATGAAGCCCCCCCCATCTAGCGGCGAGGATATGAACTGTGCCGGCTGCCGAGGCCTGACGCACTCCTCTGGGGCAATGATTAAATGAATGACACATGAAATGAAATGATGTGGAGAGTGTTGCTGGAATGAAATTTTGACAGGGAAAACCGGAGTACCCGGAGAATAACCTGTCTGCCTCCGTTTTGTCCAGCACAGATCTCACGTGGAGTGACCGGGATTTGAACCACGGACCCAGCGGTGAGAGGCCAGCGTGCTGCCGCCTAAGCCACGGAGGCTTAATAATAATAATAATAATAATAATAATAATAATAATAATAATAATAATAATTATTATTATTATTATTATTATTAGTAGTAGTAGTAGTAGTAGTAGTAGTAGTTGTTGTTGTTGTTGTTTGAGTCTTCAGTCGTTTGACTGGTTTGATGCAGCCTCCATGCCTCCCAGTCCTGAGATAATCGTTTCATCTCTACATAGCTACCACACCCTACATCCGAGGCAATCTGTTTAACATATTCCAACCTTGGTCTACCCCTACAGTTCTTGTCCTCGACCCTTCCTTCCATAACTAAGCTTGCTATTCCTGGGTGTCTTAGTATGTGTCCTACCAACCTATCTCTTATCTTCATTAGCAGTCGCCAGAAACATCTCTCCTCTCCCACTAGTCTTAATACCTCTTCATTTGTTACCCATCTAATCATCATCATTCTCCTGTACCACCATATTTCAAACTCTTCAATTCTCCTCTCTTCTGCTGCACCAATAGTGCAAGTTTCACTTCCATAGAGCGCCACGCTCCAGACAAAGGCTTTCAAAAATGACTTCCTAATACCTAAATCTATATTCGATGTCGAAAGATTCCTTTTCTGTAGATATGCTTTCCTTGCCTGCGCCAACCTACTTTTTATATCCTCTTTGCTTCGTCCATCACTGGTTATTTTGCTTCCTAAATAAGTAACAGATGTCTCCTACTTCCTTCAGCTTTTCACCTCCCAATTCGATGTCCATAGAGGTTTATTTCGGCTGCATTATTATTATTATTATTATTATTAGACTATTGTTATTCTTCTTCTTATTATTATTATTATTAGACTATTGTTATTCTTCTTCTTCTTCTTATTATTATTATTATTATTAACGTTGTAGAACGAATAGATTAAGAAGGAATCGTTTCAACACGCTGGGGGACTTGAGCTGTGAGCATTGCAACAAATAGTGAATCAAATAACGTTAGATATTGCTGTTTGAAGGTTCCCTTGTAAACACGATGAAAACACGGGAACACGAGCAGACTTGTGTTTGACAGGTTGTGGAGCTGATCATCTCATTGTTATTTTGGGAGCAGCATGATTGTCGTGTTCCTCGCCTGCTTGGCGTCCACTCAACTGGCGAGCGTCAACGTGACGTCAGAGCCGCGAACCTCAACCTCGATACTCTTCAAATGATCCTGTCTTGAGGAACATGAGGCTAATAATATGCACAGTCAACAGAATTCAGTGTTAATGCAGTCAGGGATCGTTTAAAAAGTTTGCTAATGCCAGATAGATCCCACACCCTCTTTTTATGAATGACCTTGAGAAGCATTCTCCGGAGCCAAGGTGAGCATGTTACAGAAACGACGGAGTTCAGAAGGGACGCTTAGTCTATCTGTGTTACCAAATGCCTTTCCTGACAAATAATTAAATTAAATATATAAATACATGAACAAATAAATATATAAATAAAAAAACCTATTGCACCCAAATGAGATGGGTTATTCCCTAATCTTGAAAAAGAAAACAAAAAAAAAACATGAGATTAAAGAATACGCTTGGATGACCAGTTTCGATCGTCAAGCGATCATCATCAGATCCATTAGGGACTACACTTAGGCTACAAAATTTGTATGTCTGAAAGTATGGGTGAAGTGTACGTATTGTAAATATTTTCACCCATACTTTCAGACATAAACATTTTGTAGCCTAAGTGTAGCCTAATGGATCTGATGATGATCGCTTGACGATCGAAACTGGTCATCCAAGTGTATTTATCAATATAATGCATTTTTTTCAGTATTAGGGAATAACCCATCTCATTTGGGTACAATCGTGTTGACCGACTGAAATGCATCAATCTTTCGTTTACTAAGGCAACACTGCAAATAACTCTTAAAATAATTAGCCTATCAATACAATTCAAGAAACGTATATTCAATTGTACATGTTTCGACCGTTCAATGGAGTCTTCTTCAGTTTATATCTAATTTATAACCTATTATAATGAAAACATTCTACATCTAATATATGAAAGTGAAAGTCTGTATGTATGTATGTATGTATGTATGTATGTATGTATGTATGTATGTATGTATGTGGGTTGGTTCCGTAAACAAATCTACACCGTTCCACCAATCTCAACCATATTTTGCATACACATAGTTTAGGACCCAGAAGGAACCGCTGGCTACATGAATTTTCGATAGTCTTTCTCATTCTTCTGATTTCGGCCCTTTTGCACTCAAGCACAGGCTAATCAAATCATAAAATATACTCATGAAGGAATGGCAAGGCACATAGTTTCCATGGCAACATAGCTCAAGTCGAGACACGGCCGACTGGATACGAGTTGCGCTCTGCACTACCGGTATAGAAAATGAGGATCTTTACTTGAAATCCCGTTAGTTACTCAACTGCTCACACAGCACTGTCAACCGAGTATAGCATAACAAAGACTTGACACTATCTTCTTTCTACTATATATTTGTCAAATACCACTCACTCACTCCCTCACTCACTCACTCACTCACTCATTCATTCATCACGAAATCTCAGAAACCACCAAACGGATTAGAATGAAATTTGGTATGCAGCTTCCACAAGGGCCGCAAATGCCCACTAAGAAATGATTTTTAGCCTATTTTCAATTTTGAAAAAATAGGCTTATGAGATCACCTTTTGTCCGTGTGTGTGTGCGTGTGTGTGTGTGTGTGATTCGTGTGTGTGTCCCCCCCTAATAAAATCTAAACGGCAGGAGCGATTTCAATGAAACTCGGAAAGTTCATAGCACTATTCCCGGCGACCTCGACCGTGCCCTTCAAATTTTGTTACGACTCACCAATCCAACATGGCGGCTGTGCGAAATATTTCACCAGCATTCAATATCTCAGAAACTATTACCGATATTACCCTGACATTTTCTATGGTGATAGAGGGAACTGCTATAAGTTCACTTAAGTGACTTTTGAAAACCTGGTAACTACAAAACCAACATGGAAGCCAAGCGAATTTGCGACTTTTAAATAGACGTTTCTCGTGATTTGAGCAACCAAACGCAGTGAAACTTGGTACAGTATATGTTTATATACATTGTAATGCACCGACATCTAACTTCGTTCAATTGTTTACATAATCACAAGATGGCGGATGTGCGAAATATTTCACCGGCATTCTATATCTCTGAAACTATTAGCGGTATCTCCCTAAAATTTTGTACGGAGATAAAGGGCACTACTGGAAGTCCATCTATAAGACTTTCAAAAACCGGTTAACAACAAAACGAACATGGCGGCCAAGCGAATTTGAAAATTTTAAATAGACCTTTCTCGCGATTTAATGTTCCAAGCGCACTGAAACCTGGTACAGGAAATATTTATACACATTGTAATCCACTGGTATCTAATTTAGTTCAATTGTTTACATAACCTCAAGATGGCAGCAGTGCGAATTTTAAAATTAAGTTTTTATTTCTTGTGATGTAGTCATGCGATCGAAGTGAAAGTTTGAATAATGAACCTACGCAATAATTTTCCTTTAATGGTACATGACTCTATGGCCTATACATTTAACAATCCAACATGGCGACCATCCGAAATATTTAGACGATACTGAATATCTACGAATCTATTTTAGCAATCAAACTGCATTTTTTAATGTTCATATGGGCTATGAACTTAAGTTCACCTATAGGACTTTAAATAACCTGGTGATCACAAATCCAACACGGCGGTGACGTGAATTATAAATATTCACATGGACGTTTCTCGCAATTTAACCATCCGAGTGCAGTGAAACTTGGTACAGTAAATCCTTATACGAATGTTAATCCACTGGCATCTAATTTATTTCAATTGTTTCCATAACCTCAAGATGGCAGCTGTGAAAAATTTTAAAATCTCCTTGTTTTTTCTTGTGTCCTAATTTTGCGATTGAAGTTTGAATACTACACGTTCACAATAATCTGCATGTAACAGTACATAACTCTAGGACCTACATATATAAAATCCAACATGGCGACCATCCGAAATATTTAGTCGGTTCTTAATATCTACGAATCTATTACAGCAATCAAACAGAAATTGTGTATGTTGATAGTGGCAATTAACATAAGTAGGATATATGAAAATAGGCTGTATAGTTCTTCACGGAACTACTTGTTGGATATGCAGGTTCTAAAGGGGTGTTAAGGGCGTAGGCCTGCATTTCATTGAATAGCAATATCTCCCGATTGGTTTCATTGGGGATGTGATACTCGGCATATAAACTCATCATTAAAAATAAGAAGACACGTGCCTGAGGGTTTTTCGATGTGGTGTATATTATGAGGTGAAAGGGGGTGAAAATTGGGGGTTGAGGGATTCTTAATGGAGCGTGTATCTCTTAAACGACATAGGCGAGAAGTTTGAAATTCGGCGAAAAAAAAAGCTTAAAATATAAGTAAATAGGTGTTCGACCGTTTTTTCATAAATCCAATTTAAGGGGCCCTTGGAGAGGGGTGAAATTCTGGGAGGAAAACAGGAAAGAAAGTGTCCTAACTTACCCACTCATCAAACTCAGGGGGGAAGAACTGCTCAAAAATAAGTAAATAGGTATTCGACGTTTTTTTTCGTAAATCCAATTTAAGGGGTTCATGAGAGGGGTGAAATTCTGAAAAATAAATGAAAGAAAATGTCCTGACTTACTCACTCACTCACTCATCATCGCCCAGTCAAAATTATTGAAGTTAGAAACATGACATTTTGGGGCTATATTCGTTGTATGTCAAAAACGTCTTCTAAGGAAGTATTTTTGGATATTCAGATTCTAAAGGGGTATTAAGGGGTAGACTTGCATTTAATTGAATAACAATATCTCCCGATTGGTTTCCTTGGGGATGGGATACTCGGCATATAAACTCATCATTGAGAATAAGCAGACTTATGTCTAAGGGTTTATCGATATGGTGTATATTATGAGGTGAAAGGGGTGAAAAGTGGGGGTTGAAAGATTCCTAACGGAGCGTGTATCTCTTAAACGACATAGGCGAGGAGTTTGAAACTCCGAGGAAATCAATCAGCTTAAAAATAAATAAATAAATAAATAAATAAATAAATAAATAAATAAATAAATAAATAAATAAATAAATAAATAAATAAATAAATAAATAAATAAATAAATAAATAAATAAATAAATAAATAAATAAATAAATAAATAAATAAATAAATAAATAAATAATTAAATAAATAAATAAATAAATAAATAAATAAAATAGGTGTTCGACCGTTTTTTTTTCATAAATCCAATTTAAGGGGCCTATGGGGAGGGGTGAAATTCTTGAAGAAAAACGTCCACTAAGGGAGGATTTTTGGATGTTCACTCTCATCGACCAACCAAAACTATTAAAATTAGAAGAATGATATTTTGGGGATATATTTGTTGTATGTCGAAAACATCTACTAAGGAGGGATTTTCAGATATCCAGGTTCTAAAGGGGTGTTAACAGGGTTAAACCTGCATTTCATTGAATAACAATATGACACGACTATGACGCGAGCGAAGCGAGACTAAAAATGAGATGGTGTGTGTCTGTGTATTACTCAATCACGCAAGTACCACTGCTCCGATTTACATGAATTTTACATGGAAGTAGCTGATTTACCTGGTTAACATATAGGCTACTTTTGATTTCAATACTTTGCCCTATTTAAAGATGGCGACCATTTTAGTGACGTCACTACACCCTTTGGTTTCAAAGTTTCATATTTCCATTTCAAATAAAAAGAGAACGCTAAGAAATAGCAAACTTTTGATGGCATAACGAGGTTTAAAATTAGATTTTCTATCCGAAAGGGATCTCCAACGGTTAGCGAGTAAAACCTAAATTTGTGCTATAAAACACGGTCAACGCCGAGCGGTGTAGTTGGACAAAATGTTCCATCCTTAATCTCCCTCTGCGCAGCACCTCGCCTATCCCCTATCACAATCCTATTTAAAACACTAAGGTGATTTTTGTTAACACGAGATTGAGAGAACAACAGAACCGATTTACATCATAGAGCACTCTACCGAAAGCTCTTGGCCTGTAGATTTGCAGAGTGTCTCTAAAATAAACAAACATGTTACAGTATATTTTTAAATTAATATAGAAAATAGAAGAATTCTCTCCCCTCACGCATGCGCACAATCCGCCTTGGCTCATGACAAAATGGCGACGAGAAGTCTATTTAAATGTATAAAGCTGCCATGTAATTGAAACATACATTAACCAGTTCTGGCAATAAAATATAGTAACAGTATGAACGTATAAGAATGTGCAACATTCATTTTGTTTGTTTGTTTGTTAATGAAATGGATTATTTTCTTCAAACAGCGGGTTTTGAAGATACTGAATGGTTGCGTCTGCTACTGAACGAGAGTGCACGATATTAGGTTAAGGTGACTGACTGTGGATCCAAGGAGCGCAGGTTCCATCCCACCTCTCGCCAGTTTTTTTTACCACTGAAATATTGTTTTGTCAAGGAGTATTAGTAACGTTTTATGTCAGTTAAAGATACATATGTCTACAGTCCCTCTCAATACGTTTTATTTCCGTTTTACCATTGCATTACAGCATGTGATCAAAAGAGCTAACTGTTGTCCTCAATACGCCGTGTGAATATCAGCAATCAGTTCCAGTAACTGACCACAGATGGCAGTTCCTCGCCCATATAGTTCCAGTAACTGACAACGATGGCAGCACCATTGCATCGATATATTTAAAACACAAGACATGGAGCGTTTTCATGTGATAATTATTTATGAGAATTTTAAAGGAGGGGAATATTTTCTATGATGTTTCCACGATATATATACTGGAATAGAGTTATAATAATAACGTTTTATTGCGCACAAGTTGTGCAAAATTACAAATAATATGCACGGTAAGATGCACTTCAGCCAATGCAGTCATCTATGATGGTCTTCCCTCTATTCCTACAATGAAGAACGTGATAACATTCACAGATTCCGTCACACAGCTCACAGACACAGGTCGGGTCCGGATCATGGAATGTCTTTGTCTTGCACATTCTATGGTGGAAGTCGTGCACAGCCAAAGAGGTCACAAAGTGCCGCAAGTCCTGGTTCGGTTCCATCCATGCTCTGTTGATCATAGCCTCGGTCGAGTAGAACTCTTCTCAGATTTCCCTTCTTTTCAACGTTCTTTCGTCTAGAACCCTCTTCCAGCAGGTCGTAGTATGCAAAGCGAACTAGAATCCTAAATCCTCCATCAAGAAGGGTTCTCAAGAGTTATAAAGGAAGGGAAATGTTGAAGAACATTAACTGACAATTGAATGTGTAGGCTATGTTGTTTATGTACCTTAATATTGCAATTTATTCCCAATGCTTCGGTGGTCAAGTTGGTAGCGTCCTAGACTAAAAGTTATAATTATGCATCGCCGATATACTCTTAAATTATTAAAGAAAAGTAGTTTTCCAGGCACTCGCGCGTGTCCACAATTGCTTTCCCCATGAGAGACCCTTGGCAAACATAATTAGTTTGAAGGGTTCCGACATCGTGGTCACTCAGCCCCGTGTACTTTGGTGTGTATGTGTAAAATGCTCTCTGATAACCTGTGTTATTGTGATTGCTGCATTAATGTGTGTATTTGTAATTAAGGTGGGGAATGGTAAGGAGACGGCCGAGGCCTTATGTTAGGAACCATCCCGGTATTTGCCTTGAGTGAAAGTGGGAAACCACGGAAAACCACATCCAAGATTGTCGAGGTGGGAATCAAACCTTCCTCTTCTCAGTTATACCTCAAGAGACTGAATGTGCCCCGTTTTTGCCCTCAGACCAGAATTAAATTTCTTGGTAGAGCAGGAAATGTAACCCGGGTCTCCGGGGCAAGAGCCAGGAATGGGTGGGCTTCCCTGTGTTAATATGATTTTTGACATGCACGGGACATAGAATTCTAAAACTGCCTCCATTAGGGTGACTGCCGAAGTGAGTATGGAGTATAGGCCTATGCTCATGCCAGTAGTTGGCGAAGTGATTCTATGTTCCCCTGCAAAATGTACTGCCATAACCTATAACAGGTGATGGAAATTGCTTATTTAGAGCAGTTTTGTACTGTTTATATCAAAATGAAGAACGTCATTCTGAGCTGCGTTTTCAAGCTATTGCAAAAAAATTTCGCTGGCAGGAACAATTTTAAGGAATTTATTTAAAGCGATCAGTCTCATCGCATTCTCCTCACCAACCAACTTGAGTATGAAAGTCTCTGGACGGTCATGTTGAACTTCATTGTATAAGACAATTGTTTAATGATTATTTGTTTAGAGTACTGAGTCTAACTACACAGTTGATTTCGGCAATGGAAGTATTATTTGCCATTTAATATTTAGCGGCTCCGTTATTGCAGGACACTATAGTGTTATCGAATAATACGAAGCCACATTTAAAATCCAATATAAATAGGCCATTACAGAAACAATTCCAGATATTATGCAGTACAGTGTAAGGTCTTTGACGATCAAATGTAAACATTGTTCTACATTGTATTTCTCTTGCGTAAAATCTACGCGTGGTTACTTTGGCCTTTACTGTTGTGGTGGAAAAATTGATCTGCTGTAGAATATACAATATTTGCCAAGCTTCAACAATGTAATGATATTAATTTTAAAGTCATTGAACTTATATCCAGTAGTTCAAACACATACTGTACATCAGCGTTAACAGATTAGATACTGAAGATGAAAGCCAGCTACTTCAGTTCCGTACTATAGAATTCTTAAATTCCTTGGAATTAAGTGATTCGCCTCCACATACTCCGAACGTTTGAGCCACAGTTATGCTCCTTAGAAATCTGAACGTTTCCTAAGGACTCCTATATGGAAACAGATTAATTGTAAGGAATATGTAAGAAATTTCTTGGATTCGGATATAATAGGTGCAGTAATATTAGGCAGAGAGCTCAAATCCTACGACTTGATTTAACACCTTCCGATAAAACACTTGCAGGTACAGTACATTTTCTTTTATTAGGCGACAATTTCCTATTCGCTCGGCCTACTTTATCACAATGAATCAAGCTCAAGGAGAAACTTTGGAACTTATTGGGCTATGTACCTCATCACGTTTTCAGTAATGACCAGCATTATGTTGCAATGTTGAGAGTGCTATCTTTTGACGCCTTTAAGTTGCAATAGTGCAAAAAAGTAATCGTACAATGAATGTAACTGATATAAGGAGCTTCTTCAGTAAATATTTTTTTCCATTGTCCGTCATGTTTTGACGGGTTTCAACTAGTAACTATTTATTTTCGTTATTGTAACCCTAGAACACAGAGGAATACTTATTGTAATGCTCTTAATATTCAATATGGCCGCTGCGCTCTACATTCAGTGCGATAATTTTTCACGAATGCAACTGAGGTCTCTTAAATGGTACTTCTCTCCCGCTAAAATTCGTCTTAAATGCGCAATTACATTCTGAGTTGTCGATTTTAATGTTCGACTAGTTTACACAATCACCATCTTGTATGTATGGAGTCGTCATTCATTTGCTTTAGGAATAAAAACCCACATATTCGATCCTACCTTGTCACTATTTCCGTTAATGTACTATAGCTCAGTGTTGAGAATTAATTTCAAGATGTCTTATGCACGTAATAGGCCTATTCAATCACATAAAGACATCACAATGGGAACGCAGGGTCTTTATACAGAGTAAAACCACTTGAATGCCAGCTTCTGTCAGCATTGCTCCATTGGATCATGTTATGCATTGTAATATTGTCTGCATATCTCTCACGGTCGCCATCTTGATATTATTCACCTGATGACCATGTAGTTTTAGCCTCTAACGGTCACCCACAGACATACGGGCATTTGGCCCATGCAGATCTCACAAACCTACTTTCACTTTTTTACAATATTCGAAAGTTGGTTAACGATAAAACCAATAAGATGGTTTATTGGCTTTCACCATCATTCTGGAAGCTCTCGCAGTGAAGAGGCGCAGGAGCGCTTCATAAGAAGGGATGTAGTGCACAGTTCGCTACTCCTGTGGAGGTCCGGTCTAGAACACCAAGAGCCCGCTGATGAGCCTATCTTGGTGTTCCTAGACGAAACCCCGTACAAGACACGGCACAACCCTAGAAAGAATGCTGAGTTTTAATAAAGCCAATTATTGTATTCCCCCCGTCAGCAACACCACGAACATTCTATTTCATAAAAATACACACAAGAAGTACAACTAATTAGTATTGATGCTATTGGTTGCTGGGCAGTATAGCCGCGCGGAAAGGTGAGCAACTGTTTAGAAGCACATTGTGCCCTTCTCACGCTATTTGGTACTATCCAAGCAACACACACTGTGCCCAACTCTAGGAATGGGTATTCCAAGATTCAGACACCTAGATATCAAGGGAAAGGCTACAGCCGCTTTTGAAAGTTGAGATATTTGAATATCGCGCTCCATTACTTCCAGAAGGAAATGGAAAGAATATGCAGCCAAGATCATGTCAAGTGACGTAGCGAGTAGTAGCAGAGGTCGAGACTATTTGTTGATTAAATAGTTAGCATTGGAGTAGAGACTTGAGACTTGGATCAGATTACTGGCACGGCCAAATGAAAGAGAATGCACTTAGTATCAAGTAAATCGGACCAGGGATTCCAGAGATATGAGGATTTCTTGATTTCAGCGTGATGCAGCGTGACCCTGACCGTTTTGAATAAAGGCCGGCCGGCCCAAGCAACTTCAGCTCACTTCGAACCAAGCTCTTGCATAGCAAGGTGCTACTACGCTGAGCCAAGGCACATGGTTGCCGGATCTACGCAGAAGTTATCTTCAAATTGTGACAGTCACAAAAGTGCTGCGCTACATGTGGAACTTAGTAAGTTTCCGGCAAGAGAGAATCACTAAGGTGATTGATATTTTTCTACGGACACTGGTGAAATATTTTATTTCTACATGGACATATGCTAGACTTTGTCTAGAAAGTACTTTGTCACAGTCCAGTAATAATCATTCAATACTTGGATATTTTAGTCCAATTTAGTCAGTTTCATAATTGTAACTTGATAACCACTCCGATCTTTCAGTATATTGAAGGCCAGTCTATCACGGTGTTGTTCATTAGCCGACAAAGGGAAACTATATGTTGCTTCGCGCATGATAGATGGTGATAAGCCATGCCCAGGGAACGATCTTCAGAACAGCTGTTGATTGGTTTAGACTGTCAGTGTTTTCTTGTACTGAAAAGATTACCGTGAGTTATGTTACAGCTGACATATTTGAGAATAGATCACTTAGATCTGACCCCATTTAAGCGAAATGCTATGGCTTTAATAGAAGTCAACATTAAAATGGATCAGCAGTTACTTCAAACTTCAAGAAATATCTCCACTATGTCGTGTTAGGCAGATTGTGGGTATATAATGGCGGCCGATTCAAGGATTAGACGTGCGTGTCCGATAGGGCATGTATCTGGATAAATCTGGTACAGACCAGGTTCACTACGCTTCAAGACCATCAAGAAATGTAAGCCACTTTTGACTTTATACTATGCCTAGCTAATTGGAACAAACTAGTTTTCTGCAGATGACCAACACATTTATTTTTCTTCATATTTAAATCTTGCAATGATTTACGCAAGACATATTAGAGTTATTCTGAGTACTTTCAGCACTCAGAACATTTTAGGATCGATGACCGAGCAGAACGAACATTTATTTGAATGTTTCATATTTTTGGATAATCACGGAAAACAGCCGATGTAACTGTAAAAGTTAATAATTATTTTTGTTGAGAGATGGATATTTTATCCATATTCGAAGAATCGAACATGTGGATTCTCACATAATGAAATAAAAATTAAACACATTTAAAATAATATAAATAATAATAATAATAATAATCCACTAATAATAATAATAATGATTTTCATAATTTTTCTAAATAATCCTGGATCTTATATTTTCTAATAATCACATTTATTGAGAGAGAGCCTATGAAGTAGTTTAATCATTTCTAGTTTGAAACAGGTGATTTTCCGAAGGAGAGTGGTTAGCGCAAGCCCGCATTCAACCAACATTACAGTTCTGGTTGAACAGTTAATATTTGCAATGAGCAAAGTATATTTTTCAGATAACACGGAGAGGCATGAAACGGGAAGCAAATGATAATTGTATCAATTAGGATATTTTTGTATTTATATAAAATCATGACGTAAATACACACTCGAAAGTGAAATAAAGATTATCATAAGTATGGTAAATTCACGGGTTGAACTGAATGGTAAAATAAAATAAACTTGTAAGTTTATTAATCTTCCAGTGTTGATAACAAATAGAGGCTTGATTTATTGTATAAATTTGGGGAAGAAAATTTATGTGTGTGGAGTAGTTGAAATGCCATTCCCAGGTGCGCATGTTTAAGTCGCAGGAATGAGGAGGTTTTTATTTGAGCATCAACCAAATAGCAGGTTCGATAACTCAGTGTTAAAGGAGTATTGGAACTACACATTGCGTCGTATGAATGACCCGAAGGTTATTTCTTAAAAACCATCAGTTCTTATTTCAACCTTGTTTACGGATTCCATTTAGACTTGGATTTTGCTAGAACCCGGATTTGTCATGATAGTATTTTATTCTTCTTCAGAGGAAGACCTTTGCCGTTGTTGTTGGAATGTGGTGTTCTTACACAAATAATAGAATGGGCCACTGCCAATTAAAAATAATTCTATAACCACGAATAATTTGAAGGATGTTTTCAATCCTAGTGCCATGAACTAAATTAATTTATTATGAAGCTACAATTCTTATTTCCGCATTCTGTCGAAGAATTCCAAGTTGTGAAAGTTACTAAAAATGGCCACAAATATAAATATTTTTCTTAACGATGATTCCAAGTGGAGAATCGAATAGTTGAATGGTCCAACAATTTATTGATCAAGTTGATGATTCAGAAATCATATATTTTGTTAGGAACTTGAAGTTCATAATCGAGTCACTTCTCGAAACGTTTAATAACAATTAATTTTGTTGTGCTTCGCGCAAGTTCTTCGATGCTATGCTCAATGGTCAAATACTTTTCAGAAGTTGTTATTAATATGTGTAAATAATTTGTGTTGATTCAGAGATAATAATATTTTTTGACAATATTTTTTTGAAACTGGAAAAATAAGTGAAAGTTAAAAATTCTATGAACAATTATTCTACGAGTGTTAATATTATGTAAAAATTCAATCAGTGAACTACAGTATTTCCAGTAGAGACAATTAAATTTGAACTGGATTTAATCATAAATAATGAATATAGTTTTGGAAAACAGTCTACAGGACTAATAATCAGACTTGTGTTTCCAAAGATAATTGTCCAATGTGTTGGAAAATTTCTGTACATTGTGTAAATAGTAATGTGGGTCGCCCCACGTGAATGATGCCGCTTTGAGTATCTTATTTTGCAGTCAATTTTAAATTCAGAATAAAATGAGATAATTTTACATGATGTATTATGCCCAGTTGAATCTCCTTCTATCCTTATTGTTGCATTGAGCCAAAAATCAGTAAAGCATTTTTTTCATTTGATGTCGTTTTTGCGATTAGCTTTAACCCATCTGGCGCCCCGGGATATTTTGACTCTCGTGCTGACTGATTCTTGGTAAAATGCATATGTGATCGTGCGGACTCCGGTCTAAACGGGCACATAAAATAAGATAGAGAGAGAAATGGCTTCGAACGTGGGGCTCGAGTTAGACACGGTCAATCGCATGCCGATTTAAATTGTGATATTTTTTTATATAAATATTTTGGGAGTTGAGAGATGTCTGGTTTGGATGAATAAATTAGTAGGAAACCCAATTAGTGGGGAAAATTAAATATTTAACTGGATTAATAATTAGAATGGGTTTGATTATTTTTGATAATGGCTTAACCATTAGGGCGTCAAATAAATTCAGTAGTAAACGTTCGATGACTGGACATACGCATTATTAGAATCCAGGTGGAGGATATTTGAGAACTTGCATATTTTTCTTGTGATATTGTGGTAAATGTAATTCGTAAAAGTAGAGAATTTTGTTTTTCCATCACGTCGACATTAGGACAAATCTCATTTTATTAGAGTGTTCCAATTAGCTATTCATATTTCTTGTTCTAATTATAAGCTTGTGTCTGCCGACATGTATACCCCTAAGTTTTGAATATTAATTGAAAATTATGGAAGAGATGATGAGGATGATGAGGAGTTTGGAAGAGAGTTCCAAAGAAGCTGGACTGCGTGTAGCAGCCATTATGAAAGAAAATACAGAGGCTTTGGAAAAGAAACTTAAAGAAAATTCTGATAAACTTAAAGAAAGTTTAAATGATAAACTTAAAGAAAATTCTGATTCTTTAGAAAATTAACTTAAAGAAAATGTAAATGATAAACTTAAGGAAAATTCTGATTCTTTAGTAAATAAACTTAAAGAAAATTCTGATTCTTTAGAAAATAAACTTAAAGAAAGTTTAAATGATAAACTTAAAGAGAGTTCTGATTCTTTAAAAGATAACTTGAAAGAAAATTTAAATAGTAAATTTAATTCTATGGAAAATAAATTTAAAGAGAATTCCGAAATTTTGAAAATGTCACTTTAGAGTAAAATGACTAAATTATGCGAAAAAACACATGAGCTCGAAACTTCATTAGCCACTAACGCAAGTTTAATGGACGATAAATTTCGCGATGCCGATCTAAGATCTCAAAGCTTAGCTGATAGGATAGAACATGGTCTTAGGAAAGTTGGTGAAGACATGATCAACCTAGAAGTCAGAGTAAAGAAAGAGAGCAATGAGATGGCAATTCTAGATGTTCAACGTTTGACAGAACAATTCAAAGAACTCGTAATGGGAGAAATAAGAGAAGGTGTGATTAATGAATTACAAACTGAAATTAAAACCACAGTTATCAATGAAATTAAGGACACACTCAAGATGGAGAACCAAGAGGGAGTCAAGGAAATTAGGGAATCTTTGTCATCCCATATTCAGGTAATTTCCAAAGATATCCAAGCAACTCAGAAGGACATATCAGATATGACAGGGTCGTTGAAAAGTCACGAGGCTGTTATGAACCAGATATCCACTGATGTTAAGGAGAACTTTAAGGAAACCGAAGCAATTAAGAAAATGGCAGAAGAAAACCATAAGGAAATTGAGGCTATGAAAATCCAAATCAAGGACGAGAAACAGTCTGACCATCTGTTGAAAATGCCAAGTGTAAGGGGAAAAGAACAGATAAAGATAAACCTAGGAGCAGCTAGAGAAACTGATAGTCAAAGACAGGAGGAGGTCAGGACAGTATTTCAATCCAACCCCATAACTGTATTCAAGAATGTAGAGGATAAGCCTTCTAAATTTTCAGGGCGAGATTCTGTGACACCCGTAGAATTTTTGAGAGAAGCAGGTGATTACCTGAAAGATTCCAAGATCCCTAAAGAAAGACAGATCCGAGTGATAGGGAAATTTTTGGAAGGTCCTGCACTTCTTTGGTTTAGAGCTTTTAGGTCTACTCTCACTAATTTTGAGGAGTTTTCCCGTGGGTTATTAAAAAAGTTTTGGTCCCCGGAAACCCAACAGCAAGTCAGAGCAGAATTATACTCAAAGAGATTCTCGACGTCACAGCCTACTCGATACTCTACGTACTTTTCTGGACAGCCTTCTAAACTACAACATTTAGATCCGCCGATGCCAGATAATGAATTAATTACAGCATTAATACGTCAGTTTCCAGCAGACGTCCAAAGAACTTTGATCGCTGCTGACATTTATAATATGGAGCAATTTGACGAGGTATTGCAGAAACTTGATCATACGAACGCTCAATTCTTCCATCAGAAGGGAGGAAAGAATAACAACGCTGTGTACGCTGTTATGGCCGACAGTTATTCCCAAACACCTCGAGAGATTCGAGAGGGGCGAGAAGAGAAAACGCCGAGGGAAGAGCCCGATAAAAGAGGATGGAATCTGTACAATAACAGATACAGTTACAAACCTTATGCAAGACCGGATGGTGGAAATCGATATAATACTCGATGGAGAAGGCCAAGGGATAATCAAGGAAGGTACCAGGAAAGAAGGTACTATGGTAGAAACAACAACTACAATAATAGAGGGAATGTGAATACTCGTCAGTCCAATGAAGAGTTCAATAAGGAGACGAGAAAGAACTTGGAAGAAAGACACCAAGAAAACTTGCAGTTCTTGGAACAGAGGCCCAATGAACCAGGTCCATCGGGAACACAACAATCCCGGGGGAATGGAAACGAAAAAACAACTTCGAATTCACAGTAGAAGATAGAATTTTAAACACTTTCACTTCCAGAATTATTAAATGGCAAGCAGAGGATGATGACTTAATTCAACATAATGACGAACGGAAAGAAATGGGTACAAGAATTAGAATGCCAATCATATCATGCGAAGTATTCGGTATGCCTGTCGATACTTTAATTGATACTGGGGCTATGCTTTGTCTTGTGAGCGAGAAGCTTTATATTCTGTGGAAGCTCAAAGAGAATTTAGAGGAGATTCCAGTATCAGGAATTAAAATCCAAGGAATAATACCCAACAAAATATCTCTGTGTAAAACACAATTATACTTATGTATTACTATTGGAGGACATGATTTCCGACATGTGTTTGTAGTAATGAAGGATATGGCTTTTGACATGATATTGGGAGCGGATTTCATTCAGAAATATCAAGCAGTGATAGACATGAAGACAGAGACGATCAGATTCAAGAATACCGAAGAGATTAACTTCGAGGGAAAAGAAGAGGAAGACATCGAGGGAGATGCTCAATGGTCTCTGATTTTTCATGAAGCTGAAGGAAGAGAAGTCTACACTGAGAAGGAGTCCCCAGAGCTAGGAAAAATTTTGGAAAAGTATCACGATATTTTTGATATTAAACCTGGTGAAATTAAAGATTTTGAATATCGTATTCGTGTAAATGATGATGCACCTTTCCATGCTAAATTGTATCCGGTAGCGGAAAAGCATCGAGAAAGGGTAAAAGTGCTTATCAAAGAGATGGAAAGCAACAATGTGATTGAAAAGTACACTACATCTTATGTCAATCCATTAGCAGTAGTGTCTAAGCAAGATGGAAGTCTGAGACTATGTTTAGACGCGCGAAATTTGAATTCAAGATTGCTGCCAGAGTATGACAGACCACCAATCATTAGGGAACTGTTAAGGAAATTCCAAGGCAAGGTCTGGTTCTCTAACATTGATCTCACTTCGTCCTACCATCACATTAGGCTTAGTGAAGATTCCAAAAAGTTTACAGGATTTATGTTTGACCAGCAGATATATGTATTCCGCCGTCTACCATTTGGAGTCAAAACATCTGGATCTGTTTTGATCAGAGCACTGGAACAAAACTTGAGTCCTGAAGTAAAAGAGATAGCAATTCGTTACATAGATGATATCCTAATTGCATCTGAGACTAAGGAGGAACATTTATTACATCTTCAGATGTTATTCGCAGATTTGAGAAAAGCGAACTTTAAAGTAAACCTTCGAAAATGTCAGTTCTTTCGGAAGGATATAAAATTTTTGGGCCACATTTTGGATGGTGAAGGATACCGTCCCAATGAGACAAAGATACAGGTGATTGCAAATTTCCCTAGACCTACTAGAGTGAAGAATGTCCGCAGTTTTCTCGGAACATGCCAATTCTTTGCAGGGCATTGTCCAAGCTTCACCAAGACGGTTGCTCCATTGCAGGAATTATTAAAGAAAGGAAACAAATGGAAATGGAATGAAGATTGTGAACAATCATTTCAAGATGCCAAGAGTTTATTGGTAAACAGCGTGAAATTAGAGTATCCTGATTTTACCAAGAATTTCATCATAGAATCTGATGCATCCACCGTAGGGATAGGAGCTATTCTTCTTAAAGAAGATGAAGATCACAAGAGACGTTACCTGGCGTTCATAAGCAGGAAACTTCGTCCATCAGAAAGGAATTATTACACCACAGAGTTAGAAGCACTTGCTGTAATCTTCGCGTTGGAGTCGTGGAAGAAAATGTTAATTGGACATTCAGTAATTGTGAGGTCTGATCACCATGCATTGGAGTTTATCTTGAGGACAAACTTTGCCAGTGATAGGATAACTAGATGGTCACTTTTTATTCAACAATTCAACCTAGTTATTGAAAACACTCCTGGAAAGTTGAACGTTGGAGCCGATTTATTGAGTAGAGCAGTGGAGTCTACATCTAAGGTTTTTCAAGTTAACCTGACGCAGGAGGATGAGGATACCTTGAGAAGGTTAAGATTGTTGCATTTATCCCAGAGGAGAGACCGACGTTTTAGAAACATTTTTCGTTTTCTACAGGGAGACATGGATCCAAGCTGAGAAAAGAGAGCGCAGAGTGAGAGGAAAGCGTTTTCGCAGACCCTTGCGCGTAGGAACTCTCGTTTTAGTGAAAAGACCTACACCCTCTGACGTGCAAAATCTAGTGTACTCGAAGTTTGCAAGCCTCTACGCTGGACCATATCGTATTGTGGAAGTAAACAACAATAGAAGCTATGAGATCGCCAATACACGAACTGGTAAACATCGTGGGAACTTATAATGCATCAAATTTGAAGATTTACTATTCAAGAACCAGATGATTTAATGTGTAGATAGGGAAAATAAAAAATTTTCAATTTTTATTTTTTGCTAGGTGTGGGGTGGATGTGCCCAACTCTAGGAATGGGTATTCAAAGATTCAGACACCTAGATATCAAGGGAAAGGCTACAGCCGCTTTTGAAAGTTGAGATATTTGAATATCGCGCTCCATTACTTCCAGAAGGAAATGGAAAGAATATGCAGCCAAGGGCATGTCAAGTGACGTAGCGAGTAATAGCAGAGGTCGAGACTATTTGTTGATTAAATAGTTAGCATTGGAGTAGAGACTTGAGACTTGGATCAGATTACTGGCACGGCCAAATGAAAGAGAATGCACTTAGTATCAAGTAAATCGGACCAAGGATACCAGATATATGAGGATTTCTTGATTTCAGCGTGATGCAGCGTGACCCTGACCGTTTTGAATAAAAGCCGGCCGGCCCAAGCAACTTCAGCTCACTTCGAACCAAGCTCTTGCATAGCAAGGTGCTACTACGCTGAGCCAAGGCACATGGTTGCCGGATCTACGCAGAAGTTATCTTCAAATTTTGATAGTCACAAAAGTGCTGCGCTACATGTGGAACTTAGTAAGTTTCCGGCAAGAGAGAATCACTAAGGTGATTGATATTTTTCTACGGACACTGGTGAAATATTTTATTACTACATGGACATATGCCAGTCTTTGTCTAGAAAGTACTTTGTCACAGTCCAGTAATAATCATTCAATACTTGGATATTTTAGTCCAATTTAGTCAGTTTCATAATTGTAACTTGATAACCACTCCGATCTTTCAGTATATTGAAGGCCAGTCTATCACGGTGTTGTTCATTAGCCGACAAAGGGAAACTATATGTTGCTTCGCGCATGATAGATGGTGATAAGCCATGCCCAGGGAACGATCTTCAGAACAGCCGTTGATTGGTTTAGACTGTCAGTGTTTTCTTGTACTGAAAAGATTACCGTGAGTTATGTTACAGCTGACATATTTGAGAATAGATCACTTAGATCTGACCCCATTTAAGCGAAATGCTATGGCTTTAATAGAAGTCAACATTAAAATGGATCAGCAGTTACTTCAAACTTCAAGAAATATCTCCACTATGTAAACAAGAGTTTAGTGCTTTTCAGTCGGTCAACACGAATGTACCCAAAAGAGATGGGTTATGCCCTAATCCTGAAATAAATTACATGAGATTAATAAAACACTAGGATGACCAGTTTCGATCGTCAAGCGATCATCATCAGATCATTACACTTAGGCTACAAAATCTATGTTTGAAATACAGGTGAAAATATTTACAATATGTACAATTATTTAGTTGCAGTATTGGTACTGCAACTGTCAGTGTATGCTAAATGCAGTATATATGTTAGGTGAAATGCTAAATGGTGATAGCTATCCGTAGATTGTACTTTAGAGAGATTATATGGTTGTAAACTATGGTTAAACTATAAAATTTTAGGCTAACTACTTATCTGATTGTCTTCCGTACAACAACTACTCGCAGTTTTCGTGCTCACTGGAACTCACTGTGCGGTAGACTGCGGTGGTTATCTTAACGACTGGTTTTCCCTGCTTTCTCCCCCCTGCTCCTACGTGCTGTGGGGAGTGATAGCGATGTGTTTATGTGAGGTGTTGCCAACCTAGATAAGATGTATGTTGTTGAATGAGGTGGGTCTACAATTATTAAAGACCGTGGATTAGCCCTCGCCACGCGTGGAGCATAACCCATTCGAACTAAGCGTTGACGGTCTTATGAGGACGTCCCGGCACCTTTAATACTGCCGCGAATATGGGCCTTGGTTTATTGCAGAAGAAAAGTACATCGTACACCTGATCCAGATAACATTTACCTATTAATAACCCCCTAATTTCCCCCCTTTTTTTATCTAGCTTGGCTGTGTCGCTAAATTGTGTTTTGTTTCCGACAGGGTGTGTTCTTTAGTAGCGTGAAGAGGGGTGAGCTCTCCATGAACGTGTGTTCATTTAGATTGTTGGGATTGTTTCGTTTGGCTAGGTGTATCTCGATTGCTTCCTTTATGTCAAGAGCTCTGCCTTTCGATTCGTGATGGATTATTTTAAGGTCCGACTCTATGTTGGTAAAGCTGTGCCTCTGCGTCACACATATGTTCGCACATGGCTGAATGTGTTCCGTATCTTATCGCATTCCTATGTTCATTATAACGTGTGTCTACTCGCCTTCCACTCTGCCCGATGTAATTAGCTTGACAATCGGTGTCTTGGCACGTTATAGAATATACCCCGACCTTGAATACGGGTCCCGTTTATTTAGATTACTATTTAGGAGGTGCCTAGCGGTTGTGTTTTTCGTCGTGAAAGCTGTCTTTATGCCTTGATTTTTGAATAGGTTAGTGATTTTATATGTATTCGCATTCACATAGTTGAAACGCGCAAATTTTTTCTCATTACTGTCCGGTTTGGGAATCGTTTTATCTTTATTTTTATGTTTGGCTATAATTTGATTTATTTTGCTTGGCGAGAAGTTGTTTTCCTTTGCTATTTGCATAATAGTTCTTATTTCCTTATTATAGTTGTCTTTTGACATGGGTATGTTTAAAGCTCGGTGCACCATTGAATTGAAACCCGCTAGTTTGTGCGTACTGGGGTGATTAGACTGATTGTCGATTGCATGCGAGGTTTGTGTTGCTTTCCGGAATATGGAATATGAAAGGTCGTTGTCTTTACGTTCAATAGTTATATCGAGATAATTTATTTTCCGGTCTATTTCGGATTCCTTAGTGAATTTGATAGAGTGGTGAAGGCTATTAATGGATTGGAGAATTGTTTCTTCGCTTGTTAGTTCAGTATCGTAGATGCAAATTACATCATCTACGTATCTTTTCCATATTACTATTCCCTTTGTTGAAGTCTTTTCTAAGAACGCATTTTCTAGTGCATTGATGAAGATGTCAGCGATTAACCCACTTAGTGGGGATCCCATTGCTAGGCCTTCTCTCTGTGTGTATATTTTATTGTCGAATTGAAACACGTTTTGGGTGAGAACGACCCTCAGTAATCTCACAACCTCTTCAATTTCTTTTACCGAATTGTTGGATTTTAAGTTGTTTTCGATAGTGTTGATTGCTTCAATAATCGGAATATTGGTGTACATGTTAGTTACGTCGAAGGATACTAGCCTGAAGCTAGGTTTCATTTGTAGGGTGTTCAATGCTGTTACTAGTTCTGTTGTGTTCTTTACAGAGTTGTTTTTGTCGTTGGAAAGACGGCATTTTAAGATTTTTAGTAACTCTTTGCTGATTTTGTAATTAGGGGCATTCCTACAATTGACTATTGGTCTCATTGGGCATTCCTTTTTGTGTATTTTTGGTTGTCCCCTCAATGACGGTATTTTCGGGTTCATGTTTATTAGTTTTGAGTTTTCGGCTTTGGTCAGTATGTATTCTGTTTCTTTTAGCGCACTTTTTATTTGTTTTTGGAATTTGTTGGTGGGGTCTTTTGTTAATTCCTTGATTTCGTTGTTGTTTAGGAATTCGACTGTTTTTTCAATGTATTCTGTTTTGTTAAAAATTACTGTAGTGTTTCCCTTATCTGCTTTTGTGATGATTAAGTCATGTTCTTTTATTTTTTGTTTCAACGACTTTATTTCTTTGAGTTGTTTGTTGTTTTGAATGTTATTGCTATCGCCCTCTCGTTTGAGGATTTTTTTGGCTTCGTTGGTGGCGAGATTTTTGGTTAATTCCCTGTCTTCTGCTGGGAGCTTGTGACTGGCTATCTCAATATCTGTGATTAACTGTTTTATATTGTGGTTCGTGTGTGCGTCTGTGCAGTTGTATTTCAAACCTTTGTCTAACATATTCATTTCACCTTGAGAAAAGGTTACGTTCGTTCTGTTGTTTACTCTGCTGTGGAAATTGAATTCATTGTTATTCGTGTGTTGTTCGTTAGATTGATGGTTCTGTGTTTCTCCTAGTTTTCTTAATTTATTTTCTAGCGTTTCATGCTTCCTCGTTGCTCTGATTTTGATGGTGTCATGTAGGTGCTCGGTGAAGCTGTCCCATTGGGCTGCGTGCCAGAAATTACTTAGTTGCAATTGAATGTCGTACAATTGTTGGTTAATTTTTGCTTTCTTATGTATGCAAAACTTAATTCGTTATTTATCCAAAGCGCTTTGGCTTGTTTGGTTGAAATGATCGAGGCTGGTGTGTTCGGTACGGTTTTAATTGGTACGTATTTAGGGGTGAGGTTTAGTTCTATACATTTTTTGTTGAACCAAATTGACTTGTCTAAATTCAAGAGTTTAAGCCTGAGTGATTTGAATTTCTTGGCTTCACGATTTGCCTGACTAGCCGTGAACATTGTGGTGTTTGAAGCCATATTTTCAGTGTTGCTTTAGTAAACAAGAGTTTAGTGCTTTTCAGTCGGTCAACACGAATGTACCCAAAAGAGTTGGGTTATGCCCTAATCCTGAAATAAATTACATGAGATTAATAAAACACTAGGATGACCAGTTTCGATCGTCAAGCGATCATCGTCAGATCCATTACACTTAGGCTACAAAATCTATGTTTGAAATACAGGTGAAAATATTTACAATATGTACAATTATTTAGTTGCAGTATTGGTACTGCAACTGTCAGTGTATGCTAAATGCAGTATATATGTTAGGTGAAATGCTAAATGGTGATAGCTATCCGTTCACGGCTAGTCAGGAAAATCGTGAAGCCAAGAAATTCAAATCACTCAGGCTTAAACTCATGAATTTAGACAAGTCAATTTGGTTCAACAAAAAATGTATAGAACTAAACCTCACCCCTAAATACGTACCAATTAAAACCGTACCGAACACACCAGCCTCGATCATTTCAACCAAACAAGCCAAAGCGCTTTGGATAAAAAACGAATTAAGATTTGCGTACATAAGAAAGCAAAAAATTAACCAACAATTGTACGACATTCAATTGCAACTAAGTAATTTCTGGCACGCAGCCCAATGGGACAGCTTCACCGAGCACCTACATGACACCATCAAAATCAGAGCAACGAGGAAGCATGAAACGCTAGAAAATAAATTAAGAAAACTAGGAGAAACACAGAACCATCAATCTAACGAACAACACACGAATAACAATGAATTCAATTTCCACAGCAGAGTAAACAACAGAACGAACGTAACCTTTTCTCAAGGTGAAATGAATATGTTAGACAAAGGTTTGAAATACAACTGCACAGACGCACACACGAACCACAATATAAAACAGTTAATCACAGATATTGAGATAGCCAGTCACAAGCTCCCAGCAGAAGACAGGGAATTAACCAAAAATCTCGCCACCAACGAAGCCAAAAAAATCCTCAAACGAGAGGGCGATAGCAATAACATTCAAAACAACAAACAACTCAAAGAAATAAAGTCGTTGAAACAAAAAATAAAAGAACATGACTTAATCATCACAAAAGCAGATAAGGGAAACACTACAGTAATTTTTAACAAAACAGAATACATTGAAAAAACAGTCGAATTCCTAAACAACAACGAAATCAAGGAATTAACAAAAGACCCCACCAACAAATTCCAAAAACAAATAAAAAGTGCGCTAAAAGAAACAGAATACATACTGACCAAAGCCGAAAACTCAAAACTAATAAACATGAACCCGAAAATACCGTCATTGAGGGGACAACCAAAAATACACAAAAAGGAATGCCCCTTGAGACCAATAGTCAATTGTAGGAATGCCCCTAATTACAAAATCAGCAAAGAGTTACTAAAAATCTTAAAATGCCGTCTTTCCAACGACAAAAACAACTCTGTAAAGAACACAACAGAACTAGTAACAGCATTGAACACCCTACAAATGAAACCTAGCTTCAGGCTAGTATCCTTCGACGTAACTAACATGTACACCAATATTCCGATTATTGAAGCAATCAACACTATCGAAAACAACTTAAAATCCAACAATTCGGTAAAAGAAATTGAAGAGGTTGTGAGATTACTGAGGGTCGTTCTCACCCAAAACGTGTTTCAATTCGACAATAAAATATACACACAGAGAGAAGGCCTAGCAATGGGATCGCCACTAAGTGGGTTAATCGCTGACATCTTCATCAATGCACTAGAAAATGCGTTCTTAGAAAAGACTTCAACAAAGGGAATAGTAATATGGAAAAGATACGTAGATGATGTAATTTGCATCTACGATACTGAACTAACAAGCGAAGAAACAATTCTCCAATCCATTAATAGCCTTCACCACTCTATCAAATTCACTAAGGAATCCGAAATAGACCGGAAAATAAATTATCTCGATATAACTATTGAACGTAAAGACAACGACCTTTCATATTCCATATTCCGGAAAGCAACACAAACCTCGCATGCAATCGACAATCAGTCTAATCACCCCAGTACGCACAAACTAGCGGGTTTCAATTCAATGGTGCACCGAGCTTTAAACATACCCATGTCAAAAGACAACTATAATAAGGAAATAAGAACTATTATGCAAATAGCAAAGGAAAACAACTTCTCGCCAAGCAAAATAAATCAAATTATAGCCAAACATAAAAATAAAGATAAAACGATTCCCAAACCGGACAGTAATGAGAAAAAATTTGCGCGTTTCAACTATGTGAATGCGAATACATATACAATCACTAACCTATTCAAAAAGCAAGGCATAAAGATAGCTTTCACGACGAAAAACACAACCGCTAGGCACCTCCTAAATAGTAATCTAAATAAACGTGACCCGTATTCAAGGTCAGGGGTATATTCTATAACGTGCCAAGACACCGATTGTCAAGCTAATTACATCGGGCAGAGTGGAAGGCGAGTAGACACACGTTATAATGAACATAGGAATGCGATAAGATACGGAACACATTCAGCCGTGTGCGAACATATGTGTGACGCAGGGCACAGCTTTACCAACATAGAGTCGGACCTTAAAATAATCCATCACGAATCGAAAGGCAGAGCTCTTGACATAAAGGAAGCAATCGAGATACACCTAGCCAAACGAAACAATCCCAACAATCTAAATGAACACACGTTCATGGAGAGCTCACCCCTCTTCACGCTACTAAAGAACACACCCTGTCGGAAACAAAACACAATTTAGCGACACAGCCAAGCTAGATAAAAAAGGGGGGAAATTAGGGGGTTATTAATAGGTAAATGTTATCTGGATTAGGTGTACGATATACTTTTCTTCTGCAATAAACCAAGGCCCATATTCGCGGCAGTATTAAAGGTGCCGGGACGTCCTCATAAGACCGTCAACGCTTAGTTCGAATGGGTTATGCTCCACGCGTGGCGAGGGCTAATCCACGGTCTTTAATAATTGTAGACCCACCTCATTCAATAACATACATCTTATCTAGGTTGGCAACACCTCACATAAACACATCGCTATCACTCCCCACAGCACGTAGGAGCAGGGGGGAGAAAGCAGGGAAAAACCAGTCGTTAAGATAACCACCGCAGTCTACCGCACAGTGAGTTCCAGTGAGCACGAAAACTGCGAGTAGTTGTTGTACGGAAGACAATCAGATAAGTAGTTAGCCTAAAATTTTATAGTTTAACCATAGTTTACAACCATATAATCTCTCTAAAGTACAATCTACGGATAGCTATCACCATTTAGCATTTCACCTAACATATATACTGCATTTAGCATACACTGAAAGTTGCAGTACCAATACTGCAACTAAATAATTGTACATATTGTAAATATTTTCACCTGTATTTCAAACATAGATTTTGTAGCCTAAGTGTAATGGATCTGATGATGATCGCTTGACGATCGAAACTGGTCATCCTAGTGTTTTATTAATCTCATGTAATTTATTTCAGGATTAGGGCATAACCCATCTCTTTTGGGTACATTCGTGTTGACCGACTGAAAAGCACTAAACTCTTGTTTACTAAGGCAACACTGAAAATATGGCTTCAAACACCACAATCTCCACTATGTCGTGTTAGACAGATTGTGGGTATATAATGGCGGCCGATTCAAGGATTAAACGCGCGTGTCCGATAGGGCATGTATCTGGATAAATCTGGTACAGACCAGGTTCACTACGCTTCAAGACCATCAAGAAATGTAAGCCACTTCTGACTTTATACTATGCCTAGCTAATTGGAACAAACTATTTTTCTGCAGATGACCAACACATTTATTTTTCTTCATATTTAAATCTTGCAATGATTTACGCAAGACATATTAGAGTTATTCTGAGTATTTTCAGCACTCAGAACAGTTTAGGATCGATGACCGAGCAGAACGAACATTTATTTGAATGTTTCATATTTTTGGATAATCACGGAAAACAGCCGATGTAACTGTAAAAGTTAATAATTATTTTTGTTGAGAGATGGATATTTTATCCATATTCGAAGAATCGAACATGTGGATTCTCACATAATGAAATAAAAAATAAACACATTTAAAATAATATAAATAATAATAATAATAATAATAATAATAATAATAATCCACTAATAATAATAATAATGATTTTCATAATTTTTCTAAATAATTCTTGGATCTTATATTTTCTAATAATCACATTTATTGAGAGAGAGCCTATGAAGTAGTTTAATCATTTCTAGTTTGAAACAGGTGATTTTCCGAAGGAGAGTGGTTAGCGCAAGCCCGCATTCAACCAACATTACAGTTCTGGTTGAACAATTAATATTTGCAATGAGCAAAGTATATTTTTCAGATAACACGGAGAGGCATGAAACGGGAAGCAAATGATAATTGTATCAATTAGGATATTTTTGTATTTATATAAAATCATGACGTAAATACACACTCGAAAGTGAAATAAAGATTATCATAAGTATGGTAAATTCACGGGTTGAACTGAATGGTAAAATAAAATAAACTTGTAAGTTTATTAATCTTCCAGTGTTGATAACAAGCAGAGGCTTGATTTATTGTATAAATTTTGGGAAGAAAATTTATGTGTGTGGAGTAGTTGAAATGCCATTCCCAGGTGCGCATGTTTAAGTCGCAGGAATGAGGAGGTTTTTATTTGAGCATCAACCAAATAGCAGGTTCGATGACTCAGTGTTAAAGGAGTATTGGAACTACACATTGCGTCGTATGAATGACCCGAAGGTTATTTCTTAAAAACCATCAGTTCTTATTTCAACCTTGTTTACGGATTCCATTTAGACTTGGATTTTGCTAGAACCCGGATTTGTCATGATAGTATTTTATTCTTCTTCAGAGGAAGACCTTTGCCGTTGTTGTTGGAATGTGGTGTTCTTACACAAATAATAGAATGGGCCACTGCCAATTAAAAATAATTCTATAACCACGAATAATTTGAAGGATGTTTTCAATCCTAGTGCCATGAACTAAATGAATTTATTATGAAGCTACAATTCTTATTTCCGCATTCTGTCGAAGAATTCCAAGTTGTGAAAGTTACTAAAAATGGCCACAAATATAAATATTTTTCTTAACGATGATTCCAAGTGGAGAATCGAATAGTTGAATGGTCCAACAATTTATTGATCAAGTTGATGATTCAGAAATCATATATTTTGTTAGGAACTTGAAGTTCATAATCGAGTCACTTCTCGAAACGTTTAATAACAATTAATTTTGTTGTGCTTCGCGCAAGTTCTTCGATGCTATGCTCAATGGTCAAATACTTTTCAGAAGTTGTTATTAATATGTGTAAATAATTTGTGTTGATTCAGAGATAATAATATTTTTGACAATATATTTTTGAAACTGGAAAAATAAGTGAAAGTTAAAAATTCTATGAACAATTATTCTACGAGTGTTAATATTATGTAAAAATTCAATCAGTGAACTACAGTATTTCCAGTAGAGACAATTAAATTTGAACTGGATTTAATCATAAATAATGAATATAGTTTTGGAACACAGTCTACAGGACTAATCAGACTTGTGTTTCCAAAGATAATTGTCCAATGTGTTGGAAAATTTCTGTACATTGTGTAAATAGTAATGTGGGTCGCCACACGTGAATGATGCCGCTTTGAGTATCTTATTTTGCAGTCAATTTTAAATTCAGAATAAAATGAGATAATTTTACATGATGTGTTATGCCCAGTTGAATCTCCTTCTATCCTTATTGTTGCATTGAGCAAAAAATCAGTAAAGCATTTTTTTCATTTGATGTCGTTTTTGCGATTAGCTTTAACCCATCTGGCGCCCCGGGATATTTTGACTCTCGTGCTGACTGATACTTGGTAAAATGCATATGTGGTCGTGCGGACTCCGGTCTAAACGGGCACAACACTGTATGAGAGTACAATCCAACTCGACGCATATCGAACTGAGCGAAATCACTAATCACGCTGTCCCTATCTCCTCTCCGGGAGAGTGTATGACCCCTCTACCTTGGCTAAATACCACAGTAATTAACAGTACATATTTTACCCAGAGCTGGAAATCACCCTATTCTATGCATTTTACTCGAATGAATATATAGCATTTTAGGGGCTAAGATCTTCGTGGCTATCAATCCCGCGCACTGTGGATATAGTGTTATAAACCCACGCTTTTAGTTCCCACTACAAAGAGCGCTGAGAAGGAAAACATTCTCTAGCTTGTTAGGAATTAAGTATTTCATTTCACAAACGACGCGAACACGTGTTTCACATCCTCGCCTTCTGGTAGCGAATATACTCCAACTCGCACGATTTCCTCGAGCGCAGTATCATGTATAAACACTCTCAAACATTTGGCCCCTGCGAATGGAAACGAGACTTACTAGCGGATCTACCACAAGTTAATTGGCACCTAGAATTCTAGTGGAGTGCGGAAAGGGAAGGGATGGAGGTACTAGTAACTGAATGGACAGAGAAGTGCAGTCAGTAGTGTAAAACAGATCGGTTCATTGTCAGTGCTAATTGTTATTGTTCGCACGCAAAGTGAGTCCAAACTAAACTAAACTAAACTAAACTAAACTAAACTAAACTACAGTATACCTACAATTAAATCCAAAAATAAAACTAAAGTAAACTACATCTAACCTGAAACTAAAGTAAACTAAATCTAAACTGAACCTAAAACTAATCTAACCTAAACCTAAATATAGACTAACCTAAAATAAAATGTATCTATAAATGAAAGTATTCATAACACAAACCTACTCTAAACTACATTAAACCAGAGTAAACTATACATAAAACTAAATCAAAATATAAAAATAAACCTAAAACTAAACAAATATGAAATTTAAAAAAATAATAGACTAATGTACATATTACTAAAACTGAACTAAACTAAAACTGAACTAAATTAAACTAATTCTAAAACTAAACTAAATTTAACTAATAATGAAATGACTTGATCTGATTGACTCTGCGACAACATGGCATCCCAGAGTACCTTGTCAACTGGGTACAGTTGCTCTACGCGGAGCCAAGAAGTTACGTCCAAGCCGCAGCAGGAGCGTCGGAAAACTTCCATGTAACAGTCGGTGTTCATCAAGGTTCGACCCTGTCACCATTGTTGCTCATTGTGGTCATGGACACGGTTACTGCAGAACTACAACAAGTGTTACCTTGGACCATTCTTTACGCTGATAACGTTATGTTGGCCGCTCAAAACAAGCTGGATCTCCAACATCAAGTCCAGGAATGGAGTGATCGGTTAAGTCAATATGGCCTGCGGCTTAACAAAGCTAAAACCGAATGTATGGTAACGGATGCAGGAGAAATAGGAACAATCCAAGTCGACGGCGATGATCTGCCTCGAACGTCAAAATATAAGTATCTTGGCTCTACGATAACTGCTGAAGGTCGTCTCACCGAGTAGGTCAACGTAAGAATTAATGCTACGTGGATGAAGTGGCGAACAACGACAGGTGTCATGTGCGACCGCCAGATGAAAGACCACCTAAAATCGAAGATTTACCGCACTGTCATTCGTCCCGTGGCGCTTTATAGTACTGAATGCTGGCCGACCACAAAGGAAGCAGAACGTCGGCTAAGTGTCATGGAGACCACGATTCTTAGATGGACAGCTGACATTAGTAGGTTGGGTCACATCCCCAATGAAATAATAAGGGAACGATTTGGTATCGCGGCAATCAACAACAAAATGCGTGAGGGGCGTCTGCGATGGTTTGAGCTTGTGCTACGGTTAGGTGCGGACACCATTGCAAAACAGAGCTACACACTAGAGGTCGCCGGGAAAAGACGAAAGGGGCGACCTCGACAACGTTGGGCCGATACACTGCACAGGGATCTGAAAAGCGTCAACCTACATCCGGACATGGCCCTTAACCGAGTCAAGTGGAGACAGCGGATTCACATAGTGGACCTTACGACGAGGCGAGACAAACGCTAAATCAAAAGAAGAAGAATGAAATAAACCAAACTGTGCATAAAACTAAAACTGAACTATGCTATAATAAACAAATGCTAAAAAATAATCGAATTCAGCTAAACTAAACCTAAAACCAAACTAAAAATATAACTTAACTATGCTTAAAACTAAATTGAACTAAACTAATCCTAAAACCTAAAACTAAATTAAAATTATCCAAACCTAAAACTAAACTACTTTTAACCAAACTTAAACTAAAACTCAAACAAAACTATACCTGAAACTAAACTAAATTTATCTAAAATTAAAAATTAAATAAGCCAAACTGTACATAAAACAAACTGAACTAAGCTATAATAAACGAATCCTACGAGACTAATTTAATTATACTAAACTAAATCTAAAACTATACTAAAGTAATATGAAACTACAAATAAGCTATATATACAACTAAAACTGAACTAAGCTTAAAACTAAAACTGAATTAAAATACATTAATCCTAAAACTAGACTAAATACAGTATAACTAAAATTAAACTTCAATTGAAAAAGATACGAGCCTTCCAGTAGTCGCATATGATGTGTAACATCTGACATGTTATCCTACTATGAAATTGAGATGAAATATATGTGAAGTCATCTGACATGTTATCCTACTCGTATACTACGCAGCTTGGACAATCTTAAAATGTTAATTACGCTCCGTTTTCATACTGGTACTGTGATGAATGTATAGAGTGAATTGGAGATATGCTACTGTTACACTTGTTTGGACAAACATCACATATTATATTGTAAACAAAGGGGAGGAATGAAACCATAGTCTCCAGCCTATATACTGGGTGATTCTTATTAACGTTTCAAACTCTCTGTAGCGACGTAGATTGCATTGAGACAAGTAATTTGATATGGGACACTTAGGGTCGCAAGTGTCCAGAAATACCTGAAAAGTGAACCACAACTGTTAAAGATATGACGTCATCAGGTGACGGCTAAGCTCGAGTGGTCAGACCCGTGCTCTCTTACGCACACCAAAGCAAACGTTGAATATCATATCACTCTGGTTCCGTGTCCTGCTTCCACTTGAAAGGAGACGAGAGAGAACAAAGAAAGCTGATGGATAGGCCCCGGATTTGAACCTCGAACCCCACGCGCCCGAGTCGCACACGCAGACTCCAAGCCAGAGAGATGTGACTTTCAACGTATGCTTTGGATGCTTTGGTGTGCGTAAGACAGCACGGGCCTGACCGCTCGAGCTTAGCCGTCACCTGATGACGTCATATGTTTAAAAGTTGTGGTTCACTTTTAAGGTATTTCTGGACACTTGCGACCCTAAGTGTCCCATATCAAATTACTCGTCTCAATGCCACCTACGTCGCTATAGAGAGTTTTTAACGTTAATAAGAATCACCCTATAGGCTACTACTAGAAATAATGTTCAATACAATCAAATTTCCCAACTCCTGCTTGGTGCAAAATATTGTAATACAAGTTAGATAGGTTGGTTGGTTCCTTAGTTTAGTGGCTGCGACAACGCGGTCACGTAGCCCCGAGTACTTTGGGTGTGTGTAGAATCTGATAACCGGTGTTAATTGTGATGTCTGTATTAGTGTGTGTTATGTGTTAGGTAGATTTCATTAGAAAGCTAACTATTGCAATGGGTCCCATGTTTCGACTTCCGGAAAATTTCGACATATCTTCGCGTTTCACATCCCCCAGACCCCAAAACCACCGTCAGTTCAAAAGTTTATATATAATTTATGTATATATATATGTATATATATATGTATATCAGTTTCTTGTGGACACGATAACTGCCGTAATTTTGCACCAATTACTTCGAATTTTTTACCGAAGATGTATACCTATAAAATCTCGGTCGAGTTCGTTACTGGGCTAAATCGGTCGAAGGGGGTGAAAATGGGGGGCTTTTTTCGAAAAAGTGAAATTTCGCTATAACTCTCTTAATACGTGCAATATCGAATCCATTCAAAGTTCATAATATGTGTCGGATAAGTGCCAAAAATTTATGTCAAATAAGATTTTTGATAGCACCAACCATTGACCAAAGGGGTGGAAAAAAGTGGGTTTTTCGGGAAACATTAATCATATCTCTCTTAATAGGCACAATATCAAAACCGTACAAAATGGACAATATTCCCCTAATAATTACCTAAAACTTTTGTCTGAAAGAATTTTTGATATGACCCACCATTACGCCAAGGGACGAGAAAAATGATTTCGGAATTATAAGAAAATGCCAAGAGCTATCAGTGGTTGCCATGGCAACACTACTAAATTGATGAGGCATGGACCATCAGACGTTGCCATGACAACGCACTTGCACGAGATCAGATTCATTATTTCCATCTGATTAAGTGGTTGGTTGGTTGGTTCTTAAGTTTAGGGGCTGCGACAACGCGGTCATGTAGCCCCGTGTACTTTGGGTGTGTGTAGAATCTGTCTGATAACCGGTGTTAATTGTGATGACTGTATTAGTGTGTGTTATCTGTTTGTTAATTTAAGTACTGCAACTAACAATTTTTCAGATAGTTCCTACTTTTGCCGCCAAGCGCCACTGTCAACGACTACGAGGCCAAGTTCAGAACTGAGCTACTAGACGCCGCCGCAGTCGGCTCTTGGCAACGAACATAGAAACCTAAGAGCGTTGTATACATTCTTAACCTATCCAATTTAGCTTCACACAGGTGCAATTAGTGGAAGGATCTTTAACATGCCATAAATCTATGACATGGGACCGCCGGCTTTACTTCCCCTCCGAAGGAAGGCATACTGAGGGATATTTAACGCTCTTAAAAAATCCGACGGCTTTGGCCGGGTTTGAACCCGGTATCTTGGGCATAGAAGCTCAGCATGTTACCGACTACGCCACCAAAGCCGCCTGATAAAGTGGGAAGCGGCTTCGGTGACGTAACTGGTAGCATGCTGAATGTCTATGCCCAATGTCGCGGTTTCAAAGCCGGCCGAAGTCGTCGGATTTTCTAAGAGCACTAGAATCCCTCAGTATGCTTTCCTTTGGAGGGGAAGTTCCAACGTTCGTTGCGAGTTGATGGTTGGGGTGGCATCTAGTAGCCAAGTTCACAGCTAGGTGTCGTTGACGGTTGTACCTGGTAGCAACATTAGGAACTACTGCTTGAAATTGACCGTCTGCAGTACTTACATGAATTAAGACTAATACAGCCATTACAATTCACACCGTGTATCAGACAGATTCTACACTCAGCCAAAGTACACGGGGTTAGATGACCGCGTTGTCGCAGCCCCTAAACTGAGGAACCAACCAGAGGTAGATTTCGTTAGAAAGCTAACTATTGCAATGGGTACCATGTTTCGACTTCCGGAAAATTTCGACATATCTTCGCGTTTCACATCCCCAGGCCCCAAAACCACCGTCAGTTCAAAAGTTATATATAATTTATGTATGTATATCAGTTTATTGTGGACACGATAACTGCCGTAATTTTGTACCAATCACTTTGAATTTTTTACCGAATACGTATACCTATAAAATCTCGGTTGAGTTCGTTACTGGGCTAAATCGGTCGTTGGGGGGTGAAAATGGGGGGCTTTTTTTTTTCGAAAAAGTGAAATATTGCTATAACTCTCTTAATATGTGAAATATCGAATCCGTTCAACATTCATACTATGTGTCGGATAAAGCCCAAAAATGTATGTTTGAAGAGTTTTTTTTATAGCACCAACCATTGACCAAAGGGGTGGGAAAAAGTGGGTTTTTCGGGAAACATTAATCATATCTCTCTTAATAGGCACAATATCAAAACCGTACAAAATGGACAATATTCCCATAATAATTACCTAAAACTTTTGTCTGAAAGAATTTTTGATATAACCCACCATTATGCCAAGGGATGAGAAAAATAATTTCGGAATTATAAGAAAATGCCAAGACCTATCAGTGGTTGCCATGGCAACATTACTAAATTGATGAGGGATGAGCCATCAGACGTTGCCAAGATAACGCACTTGCACGAGATCAGATTCAGATTTCCATCTAAGTGTGAAGCGGCTTCGGTGACGTAACTGGTAGCATGCTGAATGTTTATGCCCAAGGTCGCGAGTTCAAAGCCGGCCGAAGTCGTCGGATTTTCTAAGAGCGCCAAAAATCCCTCAGTATGCTTTCCTTTGGAGGGGAAGTTCCAACGTTCGTTGCGAGTTGCTGGTTGCGGTGGCATCTAGTAGCCAAGTTCACAGCTAGGTGTCGTTGACGGTAGTACCTGGTAGCAACATTAGTAACTACTGCTTGAAATTGACCGTCTGCAGTCCTTACCTGAATTACAGACTAATACAGCCATCCCAAAGTACACGGGGTTACATGACCGCGTTGTCGCAGCCCCTAAACTGAGGAACCAACCAAAATCTCTGCGGTAGATATAATTTTGCGTGAAGAAGTAACAGACCGTTACATAGTTGCACATCAGTGTCGAAACCTAGCATAAGGACAGTGTGACCACAAGTATAAAAAATGGACCCCAAATGACAAGAAGGTTACCGTTCCCATAAGACAATAAAATGTTTAAAATAAGCATAAAATGACGAAAAACAAAGTTAATTAAGCTCCAATTATAAAATACCTTCTCGCATTAAATGAGGTCTGATCCTTCTACGAAAATCTGCATATTCTGCCTATTTTCGCCTATCCCCAAGTTTGTCCGGTGAAATCTACCTCCGCCTTCCGGCGTGCCGAGAGGACTTTTTTTTAAATCAAGTAAGGACTGCAGACATTGAATTTCAAGTAGTTCATACTTTTGCCGCGAAACTACTTCGTCAACGGCTACTAGTTCAGAACTTGGCTACTAGACGCCACCGCAGTCGTCTCCTGGCGACGAACGTAGGAACCTAAGAGCATTGTTTAACCTCTTATTTAGCTTCACACAGGTGTAATTAGTGGAACCAACCCACCAGGTTGGTGGAACCCACGGACTCAGCGAGGGAACTCACCACTACCGCCTCTACGGGTAGTGTCCTAGAGCTGGGAACATCTAATCGGATAGGATACAACTGGTGAGGTGTGATTGGCACCTCGCCCAGGCGGCCTCACCTGCAAAGCGAACAGGGGCCTCATGAGGGAAGGTAATGGATGGTCAGGATGGATAGGCAAGGAAGAGGGAAGGAGGCGGCCGTGGCCTTGAAGAAGGTACCATCCCGGCATTTGCCCGAAGACGAAGTGGGAAACCACGGAAAACGACTTCGAGGATGGCTGAGGTGGGAATCGAACCCCCTCTACTCATTTGGACCACCCGAGGCTGAGTAGACCCCGTTCCAGTCCTCATACCACTTTCCAAATTTCGTGGCAGAGCCGGGAATCGAACTCAGGACCTCCGGGGCGGCAGCTAACCATGCTGAACGCTACGCTACGGAGGCGACGGAAGGTTCTTTAACATGCCATAAATCTATGACATGGGACCGCCGGCTTTACTTTCCCTCCGAAGGAAGGCTTACTGAGGGATTTTTAACGCTCTTTAAAATTTGATAAATAGTAATTTAATGTAGATTCGATTAAAATGACGCATAATGTTATGATATATATCGTTTAAATCGATAATCTGGTAACAAAAATAATTGCCGGGACTGAGGTTCGAACCCGAGACCTCATTATTCGCAGACCAAGACGTTATCATCGCAGCTATTACAACCACAGATATTTAGCGTACAAGACGGTACTTATTTTTACCCACCGCCATTAAAGGCTAGCCCAATTTCCGCGCAATGTGGGTTAATATCAGAATAGCCATTGTGCAGAAACATAATACCGGCTTTGCCGACTAGTTACAATGTTTCATATTAATGCATATCATCATTTAAATACTGACACGAAGACTTTGACCATGTGGTTTGTGTTTCAATCAGTTGACACCAGAGTTCGCATAACTTTGCGCTGAAAAACACGTTACTCGGAGAGTGGATGCCCATCACTTTTATCCAGAGATTGAAAAACTAACCCTTAATAAATCATAATATTGTTTTCAGCAAATATGATATAATGAATATTTTCACACCAAAGAACGACAACTTGAAGATGATTTATTGTTGGGATAGCTGTAATGGGGCCTCCAAACATTGGAGTAAACCTTATGCGATAGTACGTCGTAGTACTAATCTCCACCACCGCGCACGCTCATTGATTCCTGTTACACATTTCCGTCAATCCCACTTCCCTCACTTTTTTCGAAATCACTCCCACACAAATATCCACTCCCGGCACTAAAAGCCATATGCGAAATAAATAAATTCAGCAACCGAGCGGAAAGATGTTACACATCATAAAGTGTAACTAAAGGAAACTGTACATAAAACTAAAAACTAACCTAATTAACTAAACTTAACTGAATCTAAACTAAACAAAACTGACATTAAACTGAAAATAAGATAAGAACGTGTATACATAACACTAAAACTGAACTAAACAAAAACTAAAAGTAAGCAAAATTAAACGTAGATACATAAAACTAAAAATAATAAAAACGGAACTAAACCATAAATAAATTTACAACTAAACTAAAGAAAACTAAACTGAGCTGAACTTAAAACAAAGAGTAACTCTGATTTAAAAAAACTAAACTGTACATAAAATCAGATCTAAATTAAAGTAAACTAAACCTAAAACTAACCTAACTAAACTACACCTAAAATTAAACTTAACTTAAGTTAAACTAAATATAACGTTTAAATTAAACCAAAACTAAATTAACTTAAATGCACAAATAAAAATAAACTAATAACAAAAATAATAAAATAATAATGTTGTTGGTTCTACGTCCCTTCTAACTACTGCAGCTTTTAGAGATGCCGGGCTCCCAGAATTTTGCCCTGAAGCGGGTCTTTTAATGTGTCTGTAAATATACTGACGCGGCTCCCTCACATTAACGCACCCTCAAATAACAATTGACTGCGCCAGGATTCGATCCTGAGAAACTAGGGCACAGCAGGCGAAGAAAATATTCTAGACGTAAAACTTAACTAAAACTTAAACCTAAAACAAAGTCTAACAAGAAGTTCCGTGACGAACTAAAGAGCCTACTTTTCTTAAAATAAAGTTTCATGCCAATGATTAATCTACAGTATATGAACCTATATAGAATAATGACGAAATTAAGTTGGTAATATCTAAATGTCTAATTAGTTCGAAATATACCTGGTATAATGTAGCCTAATAGAGCACTACAGTTGGCAGCCCTGGTGACAATATATTCTTAGTTCCATCTCTTAGCTACAGAATACAAAATTTGGTTGAAGTCCAATAGCGTTAAATGCAGTTAGACACTGGATCTATCAGGACGCGTTAAAGCATGTTGGCAACAATGTCATGCGTGTGCTGGTCAGAAATAATCTGAAATATTATGATGTTTTGTTGTGCCAATTTTGGATGAAATCCATTTGTTAGTATAGAAGTTACATGCATTTTAAAATTGGACATAACAGCAGGCATAGAATAATGTTGGCAGCACTGACTTATATTAATTACTCCAAATTAATCTAGAATGGCAGGTGATATACGTTTGCGAAGTATAGAGCTGTTGGCTTGCATACTTTCTGACATATTGATATTAAGGTAAAAAAATATAGACAGCATGTACTAACAGTTGGCAGACCTGATTGCTCTTAACAATACTTATAGTCATATCTGTTATGTTACACATAGTACATACGAAATTTGGTTGATATTCAACTGCTAGTATAGAAGTTACATGTATTTAATAATTTGTCCGATAAGCAGGCTTATAACCATATTGGTACAACTGACGTATATAAGTTACTCCAAATTAATCTAAAATGTCAGGTACTATACGTGTGCATTGTTTAATGCTGTCGGCTTGCATACTTCCTGATATATTGGTATTTGGATTAAAAAATAGAGAGCAATTATTAACAGTTGGCAGCGCTGGTCGCTCTTAAGAATACGCTCAGTCGTATTTGTTTATGTACACATATTACATACAAAATTTGGTTGAAATCCAATTGATAGTGTAGAAGTTATATGCATTTAAAATTTGGACCTATCAGCAGGCTTATAATCATTTTGGCAACAATGCCATGTATGGCCTCCTAGAAATTGAACTGAAATATTAGTATCTATACGTGTGCCAATTTTTAAATAGCTCCCATGCATACCTTCAAAGATATCCAGCATGGAGCTCAAATTTCTAGTGCGTTTTTTCAGCAGTTGGTAGCACTGACATAATTTTCTAATATGGACGTGAGATATTCCGGTATTGATTTTAATCATACTAAATTTGGTTTCGATTTCTGCAGCCGTTTAAGAGTTGATAGGGGGGGGGGGGGCACACACAGCCAGATTGACAGACAGACAGACAGACACACATTTTCCCGGATCGATCTCATGTCTACTTTTCCTCATTTTTGTAAAATGTGAAAAGTAGGCTAAAAATAAGCCTTATTAAACTAAACTTAAATCTTAGAGAAAAAGAACGTAGATGATCAATAGTCAGGTAGTAACAAAATTTAAATACATGACGGTATTTGTTTCATGGCCAGAGACTAGCAATGGAACTAGACATACTGGCGTAAACTTGAAACTTCGGGGCCGTGTGTTCGTGGCAAGTGAATCAGATAACAGTATCAGTGTCAGTCTTGTGGCCTATGTTACGTAGCTTGGCATCTTCGTGCTGCAAGTGCCTATGGTTCACACAACATAGTAAATACTGTTAAAAATGATGAACAAAGACACATCCGGTCGGTGAACTTGTTGATTATCACATTACGGTAGCACAGATGTTCTGAAGCAGTTGGCATATTGCCACGCACAACACACCGAGCGTACGTACCGCTTGAGGGCAGCTCATATTAGAGATGATATTGCGATTTTGTTACGTTTCACACACGTGGCGTTACAAGAAACAAAGCAAAGGTCATGGAGGCCCTTAGAGCATTGGAAGGTAGAGGCTTCTACCTTTCGTGACATCGGCACTAGATGGGATGGAGTTGTCAGCTCCCAGGAATTACCCTGTTACCCATTTCTGTTGCAGGCTGAGTGAACTCCAGGACCGTTTGTATTACTCAAAGGGGATGTTTTGTTTCTAAAATTCACTACCTCGAAGAAATCGAATCCATTCCCTTCCAGTTTGAAGTCTAGTGTCTTTACTGACTGCAATACGCAGCCCCGCTACAAGAAACACTGGTCGCAAATGAAGACGATATTGAAATTCGAGGCACGTCCAGAAAGTAAGTTCCGTTTGGTAATAAATTAACTTGTGTACAGATACAAAAAATTTATTTATTGCACAACATTCTACACCTCTTAAACTACTTTTCCACACAACTTCCGAACTTTTGCAGGCATTTGTCATACCTTCTTCATAGAAGTTTGCCGCCGACCGTAAACGAGAGTGAAGACTCCCCTGTAAGATGTCCAGCCCTTTGGCCACCACTGTTAGGTAAATTGCGTATGAGGTCAGGAGAACTCCTAAACATACGCAGTTCTCCTGGTAAGCACGCAATTTGCCTAACAGTGGTGGCCAAAGGGCAGGATATCTTACAGGGGAGTCTTCACTCTCGTTTACGGTCGGCGGCAATCTTCTATGAAGAAGGTATCCAAAAACTTGTGCCACGCTATGACAAATGCCTGAAAAATTTCGGCAGTTATGTGGAAAAGTAGTTTAAGAGGTGTAGAATGTTGTGCAATAAATAATTTTTCTGTATCTGTACACAAGTTAATTTTATTACCAAACGGAACTTACTTTCTGGACGTGCCTCGTATGATTGGAGACGATGGTCACAAGAAACACAGGAGGCGGCTTTGGTGGCGTAGTTGGTAGCATGCTGAGCTTCTATGCCCAAGATCGCGGGTTCAAATCCGGCTGAAGTCGTCGGATTTTTAAGAGCGTTATAAATCCCTCAGTATGCCTTCCTTCGGAGGGGAAGTAAAGCCGGCGATCCCATGTCATAGATTTATGGCATGTTAAAGAACCTTCCACTAATTACACCTGTGTGAAGCTAAATTGTATAGGTTAAGAATGTAGCTAAGTTCTGAACTAGTAGTCGTTGACGGTGGCGTTTGGCCGCAAAAGTGGGAACTATTTGAAAAATTCAAAAGTCTGCAGTCTTTACTTGAATTAAAAAACAGATAAAACACACTAATACAGTCATCACAATTAACACCGGATATCAGACAGATTCTACACACACCCAAAGTACACGGGGCTACATGACCGCGTTGTCGCAGCCCCTAAACTTAGGAACCAACCAACCAACCAACCAAGAAACACAGGGCATTGATGTAGGCGATGGATACGAGAAACACAGGTCAGTGCTATTTCAATTTGCGTATAATCGTGTAGACCGCCTCAAAAGCATTTACATTTCATCTACTAAGGCTACATTGAAAAATGGCTTCCAACACGATACCGTTAGTTTTATATTCTAACGTACTTGCGTATTTAAATTCAATGTCGATACCATTGACACCCAGACATTACAAACAGCTCTTATTGAGCATCCGGTGGCATAGAAGATCGAGAAAAGCTTTCTATGTGCATAACAGAGTTTGGCAGATCCACATTTGTTTTAGCGACTTGCTGGCATCCATAGACGAATTAATCCATGCAAAGAATCCAATCATATACAGACAAAACTAAGGAAATTAAATACGCCTCTCAGTGATGATATCGTGGCTTATCAATCCACTAGTGGGAAAGTCTTTTTTATTGTTGAACTTACATCACGTGTAAGTGAAAATAGGGAGAACTACTGAGAAAACACGAATTTTGTCATACCGAAATGAATTAGTAATTAAATCCAAAATGTGCCCAAATTAGGCCTACACAAAATTCAAAATATTTATATATGATTTGCAGCATATGACCATAGCAGGGTATTTTAATTGAACGACCATGGGCTCCCAGCAAGTTCAATTTCAAGTAGTTCCAACTTTGGCTAACAGATGCCACTGTAACCTAGCGGCGAACGTCGGAACTCGATGGAGCGTTTCTAACCAACCAAATATAACCTACAAATTTGATTACACACTACCAATATTAGTGGTAGGTTCTTTTACATGCCATAGATCTATGACATGGGCCCGCCGGCTTTACATCACCTCAGAAGGAAGGCATTCTGCAGAATTTAACGCTCTTGAAAATCTGACGATTTCGACCAGGTTTGAACCCGCGATCTTGGGCATAAATTCATTATTCGAAATAACGCAAGTCACTAGAAAAATGCTACAAGGTGAAACAAATGCAGCTGATAATAATAATTCTCTCATGAAACGCGTAAGAACAGTTTATACATGGAATCGAATGAGCGATTTTGCGTACTTCTGCTCATACAAACTAATATGCGAGTGATTGTTGCGATAACACTGCTGGGGAGCGTGATGGCACAGTGGTCAAGTTGCTTGCCTACACAAAGGCAGACTAAGTTGGAATCCCGATAATTGCATTGGGGATTTTCGATTGAATCCAGTGCTTTGGATTCCATGTGAAAAGGAAGTCCAGTGACTTATGATCGTGTGATTAACGCTCACATTATCTAGAAAGCTTCCTACCGGTAGACACTACTGAGTGCGAGCCAATCATTGTAATTCGAGAGGAGGTGAATCAGAGAACTTATTAACTGAGAAGCGTCTCCAGGCAATTCCCAGAAGACAATCCAATTATACAGACAGTGGTGTGTATTTTAGTGCAGATTGAGCCGATGATTGATTGGGTGTGAATTGTTTGGCTGACCAACTGCATTAAGGACAGTTGCAAAGGAAATAATACAATTCTATTGCAGTCAAATGACCATACACCAATTAAAATAATACTATGAAGTATTGCACTTCGCTGAATTAATAAAGTGGAAAGGACACGATTAATGTTTCAATTTATACTTCCGTGCTTAGTTCCATGATTGCTTGATTCCATGTTTCTTTTGCATGATAGGATATGGTATTTTGGGCATTCTTCATTTCACAGTTTGCACACGCACTCTTCATAGGAAGTATGACACAATCTTGTGCTGCACACCTTGTGATGGAACCCATGGATTGCAAGTCTGTTGCAAATGAAATGAACACAATAGCAAACTGGAGAATGAAATCTCATTACCAGCCTAGCGCAGAACATGGTGAATAGTGGCTATAAACCGTTGAATTTTATGGGTTAAATGGGCCGATGTATCTAAACTGGCAGTTCAGTCTCATTCTTTCCTGCTTGGGGAATATAACTTCTGTGCTATGGTCATATATGCCACACCAAACAGCAAGTTCACTCAACATAACCCTGTTAGATACGTCACACTCTACTCATGTGTAGTGATGGTTGTAACAACACCAGGCGCTGGAATCGCAACCGCTCCGTTCGTTGAGGTGTAGGGATTGAATCGTGAGACACTCTCAGTTTTAGCCTACTTTCGATGTTTGCAAAATATGAATGTAGACTTATGATATCTACACGGGCCAAAAGTTGACAGTCTGTCTGTGTGTGTGCGAGTGTGAGTGTGTGTATGGTTGGGTATGTCTCTCTCCCCCCCCCCCCCCTCCCATCAATTTAAATATATTCAAAGCTTAAATCAAACTATGACTAACCTAATCATCTGATCTCTACCAAATTTTGCAACAATATACCTCCATGTGGGAAGCGTCTTTGCCCAAACTACAAGGTCATCATCCAAATCGTTTGAAGATAGCGGCCGTGTATGTGGGCAAATATTGATCCCCCTTATCAATGCAAACACGACGAAACCAAATCGAACCAACTTTGGTAAAGAGGTAGCCCTAGCAAATGACAACTCAGTGTCATGTTGAATAATGCCGCCATCATAACGAAACAGAAACGACGCCCAAAATGTTCTGAGATTAAATCAAATTACGACTAACTTAATCATCAGATCTCTACCAAATTTTGCAACAATATACCTTAATGTGCGAAGTGTCTTTTGCCCAAACTACAAGGTCATGAATTAAATAGTTTCAAGATGGCGGATGTATGAATCATGCAATTATTATAGCCTAAGCGTAACTTACGATTCAACAAGGCCCTGCCTCACTAAATCCGCTTATCGTATAAAGGGTGGTTTAAACTGTCCTGTAGGATATTAACATTTTATAATAGAATAACATTCCGTAGTGGTGACTAATACTTTAGGCTGACCGCACGGTATCGTGCTGGGCCGTGCCGCCCCGTTGGGTCAAAATGAAGGCAATGTATGCTAGCTAGTCCATATTTCAGTAGATTGATATCCTTTTAGGAATGTATTGAACAAAATAATACACATTTAGTATCAAATGATTTATAAAAACGGCAGAAAATGCTAATGAAATCGTTCTTTCCAAGATAAAATATGCTATTCAGTTATACTAAACCAGTTGATAACCTAGAGTTGGCACTGAGCGTGTGTAGCGTGTTGGTAGCATCTTAAGCTCCTAACCCAGAGGTTCCTGGGTCGAATTCAAGCGGGCTAAAATTTATTTGCTGAATTATTTTGTATTTATTGATTTATAACTACTCACAAGTTATAATCTTAAGCATATCATATAGTGTGTATGTGCAATGGAAAATATTATATTTACTTATAACAACACATATTTCAACACTCGACTACAGTGATTAAAATTCGTTCTCCTTGATCCACGGTACAGACTGTTGTTGTTGTTGATTCTTTAGGTGCTTCGCGGCATCATGATCATGTTTCCCCGTGTACTTGGGTGTGTGTAGAAGTTGTCTGATCACCTGTGTCACTGTGATGTCTGTACTAGTGTATGTACTTGTAAATGAGGTAGGATTTGTGTAGGAAGATGTCCTTCATCCACGGTAGAGACTGCTGTTGTTGATTCTTTAGAGGCTTTGCGGCATCGTGGCCATTTAGCCTCGTGTACTTGGGTGTGTGTAGAATTTGTCTGATAAACTGTGTCACTGTGATGTGTGTACTAGTGTGTGTTCTTTTATACGAGGAAGGATTTGGGTAGGAAGCTGTTGTTGTTGTTGTTGTTTCATTTGAGAGGCTTAGGTGAGTGTTGAGTTTTGTCTGTTACTGTGATGGCTGTATTAGTGTGTGTATTTATAATTCAGGTGGATTCAATCAATCAGCGTATTATATAGCACGTTATGGTTCAACAAGCTACTACAACCAACATTAAATTACACTCCTTGAAAAGGACAAAGAGTTATAACTCTACCCATGCATTTAGGAGAAAGTAGGCTATATGTTCTTAACTGAACATCTTGTTTACATCATGAGATGAAATTGTGCTTTCGCGGGTGAATATGAATGTTTTAGAGACCAGAATATTAGGTTGAGAATTCCTAGGGAGGCTAAGAATTCTCACCTCTATTTTGTTGTTGTCAATAAGTCATTTTAGGGTCTTGGAACATATTGGTCATCAGCCCCATGTACTTAAGTGTGTATGTTGAACTTGTCTGATATCCTGTGTTTCTATGATGACTGCAGTTGTGTGTATAGCTGTATTAGAAACAAGGATGGGATAGGAGCCCCGGGAGTTGAAATATGGTACTATACTGGCATTTGATAGGATTCGGGACATTTCATTAGTAAGCGAAGGTGTTCTTCAAGAAACTAATCTATTTCTCAACGTTCTTCCATACTGTCCCTCTCATGGGACACAAATACACGTGGGTCATTTCTAATGTTTTGTCGTGCGAACCTCAAAACAATGAGAAATGCACACAATTAGAACATATTGCTTCTTTTTGTCGAATTGTGCAAAAACGGGAAGCCTCTCTTTATATTTTACAGTGAAATGTGTTCTCGATGCATCACCCAAAGATCGCACATAGATTTATTTCACAAGGTCATTGAATCTACCCAACATTTAGACGTCTGATTACTTCGTTAAAGGCTGACAAATGCTTCGTTGTATGACATCATATAGGCCTAACGAAATGTTGTGAAGATGCACGTCTACTCTACTTCCGATACTCCAGCCATGTTAATTTAGTTCCACAATTCCATCACATTATAACTTACAATAGAAGCTCAAAAACAGTAAGCAGTTGGCCTCTCACCAAGGTGGACCGGGTTCAATTCCCGGTCAATGCATGTGAGATTTTCGAAGTGAAATGCCATATCCTTTGGTTCGGATTCCACGTAAAATGGAGGTCCCGTGGCTCATGATCACATGATTAACGGTCACGTAAAACTAAAAGCTTCCTTCCTTCCTTCCTTCCTTCCTTCCTTCAACAAGAGTACATTACTTAAATTATTCATGGTGGTTCCGTATTGATATGCTAAAATAATTATTAAAAAGGATTATACACCCGCCTGAATCAATTAAATGAAAATCCACAGCCTGCATCCAGTCGACTGACCGGGTAAGGGAATGGAATGAATGAAGCCCCCATCTAGCGGTGAGGATATGAACTGTGCCGGCTGCTGAAGCCTGTCGCACTCCCCTGGGGCAATGATTAAATGAATGACACATGAAATGAAATGATAGTGGAGAGTGATGCTGGAATGAAATTGTGACAGGGAAAACCGGAGTACCCGGAGAAAAACCTGTCTGCCTCCGCTTTGTCCAGCACAAATCTCACACGGAGTGACCGGGATTTGAACCACGGACCCAGCGGTGAGAGGCCGGCGTCCTGCCGCCTAAGCCACGGAGTCTTATGCCTGAATCAATACTATAAATTAATTAATTATTAAACATGTTCTTAGTACATGTTTCGGGGATTAATCAAATGTTATCCCCTTCATCAGCTAAAAACATATTGAAAATAAAATAAAGCGTAGAACTGTAATATGAAAGTTTATTAAACCTAATATGTTGCACCATATATTTAGGTTGTAAAAATTGGAATAAAATGAAGTAGTTGGTGACGGTGATCAGCATGCAGATGCTAATGAAGATGTATGACAAACAGTAGACACTTCATTCACAGTTCCGTATTGAGAAGGTCAAAAGCTTGAGATGACAGACTAGGAATTTCAATACTTCATCAATCCATGTATAATTAATGAAGAAGCCTTTATGCTTAAAGATCCATGAGCCAATCAAAGCGGCATAAAGTAAATACGGAACTGTGAATGTAGTGTCTACTGTTTGTTATACATCTTCATTAGCATCTGCAGGCTGATCACCGCCACTAGCTATTTCATTTTATTCTAATTTTTACAACCTAAATATATGGTGCACCATATTAGGTTCAATAATCTTTCATATTACACTGCTACGCTTTATTTTGTTTTCAATATGTTTTTAGCTAATGAAGGGGATAAAATTTGATTAATCTCCGAAACATGTACTAAGAATAAGTTTAATAAATAATTTATTTATAGTATTGGTTCAGGAGGGTGTATAATTCTTCTTCTTCTTCTTCTTTCGAATAACTTATTTGGAGGGTACGATGAATCAACGTTGGCTATTGTCCATTGTATTCGATTTCCGTTGTTTCCAAATTTCTTTCATCCTTCTAGAGTGACGATCTTTCTCCTCCTGAGTCCACTTTCTGCCAGTTGTTTGTTTCTTCCTTTCTTGAAATTTTGCCTTTTGAATAGCTTCTCTGAAGACTGATCTGTTTGCTATTGTATCTGTCTGAATTTTGGCGTTTGTCAAATCTTTGTCAATTTCAATGAACCATGTGGGTTTGGATTTGTAACTAGTCAGTAAGTTGAAGATCTGTTTAGTTAGTCTACTATTTTCCATTCTCTAGATGTGCCCAAAAAACTGTAATTTTCTCTTTCTCATTACATCAGTTAATTTTTCACATTTCAAATATAACTCTCTATTTGGTCGTAACCTATATTCTGCGTTATTACTTCGTTTAGCTCCCAGTATTTTTCTCAGAATTCGTCTTTCAGTCTTCTCTAATTTTCTAAATCACCAAATCTTGTTAATTTAAGTTTTTCTGCTGCATACGGAGTTTCAGGTCTGACCACTGTTTGATAATGCCTTAATTTAGTGTTCCAGGATAAGTTTTCTTAAATTATATATATATTTTGTCATATGAAAACACCTTCGTAATTTATGCATACGCGTTTCTATTGCTGTCTTTTCCTGTGAGTCATTCATTATTCACTCTCCTATGTATTTAAAGGAATTTGTTTTACATACTGAACTGTCATGAATTGTGATACTTTTGGGGGCATCGGTGATGTTTGTCATAAACTTAGTTTTTTCAAATGATATTTGTAGTCCGACTTTGGCTGCCTGTTTTTGCAACTCTCTAATTTGTTCTTGGGCAGTATCCAGTGAGTCAGTAAGTAATGCAATGTCATCCGCAATAGCTGAACAATCTACAGTGATTTTATTTGGATGTCTTCCTAGTTGAACGCCTTTAGTATTGATGGCTTTCCTCCATTCTCGAATTACCTTTTCCAATGCACAATTGAAAAGCAGAGGTGACATACCATCTCCATGTCTCACACGTGACTTTATTTTGAAAGATTTTTAAAGTTCCCCTCTAAATTTTACTTTAGAAGTTGTGTTCGTTAGAGTTGCTTGAATTATTTCAGTTGTCTTGTTATCAAGTCCAAATTCCTTCAGAATGTTAATTAGTGCCTTTCTGTCAATGGAGTCATAGGCCTCTTTTTTAATCCACAAAAGTAACTACATATTTCAAGTTCCTGATTTTTCTCATGTCTAATATGTTCTTTAAATTTAGTATTTGCTCCATACGCGATCGTCCCTTCCTAAATCCCGCCTGATACTCTTCCAATTGTGGGTCGAGTATTTTTCTGCTCTTTTTAAAAGTGATTTGGATAAGATCTTATAGGTCTCTAGCAGGAGGGAGATTCCACTGTAATTGTTAGGATCTGTTTTCTTCCCTTTCTTATGTAGTGGATGTATCAAAGCAGATATATAATTCTTTATAATAACTATTTCAACAAGAGTTGCATACACCAGCGCATGACGAGGATTGTTACAGCTCGGACACGTATTGTATGCAGTCACGACCAGGCACGAGAATCCGGAGACATTTATATTTGTAATTGTTATCACATTTTATAGTCAGCTTCCCTACTGTCTGCCAGTAGGAACACTGTCATATAGTTACCTATTCGTAGACCGTGTGTTTGACTCCTGGATAGTACTTTCTGAGCCCACTTTCCGTCATAGCCAGGGTTGCTGTACTAGAAACACCTATTCCTAAACACAATCTCTACAAACCACACGCATCACCATGTAACGTTCCCTATATTTTATGACCAATCGGAAGCTACCTGCTGTCATTGCTAGTGAAGACCTGTTATGGGTAGGTGAAGGCCGGCTCCCTGGCATGCTTGGGAATACTTGCCCGCTCTACAAGGAGTTCTTATAAATTCATTGGTTGTTGTTTGAGTTTTCAGTCATTTGACTGGTTTGATGCAGCTTTCCATGTCTCCCTTTCCTTAGCTAATCGTTTCATCTCTACATAGCTACCACACCCTACATCCAAGACAATCTGTTTAACATATTCTAACCTTGGTCTACCCTTACAGTTCTTGTCCTGGACCCTTCCTTCCATAACTAAGCTTGCTATTCCTGGGTGTCTTAGTATGTGTCCTACCAACCTATCTCTTCTCTTCATTAGCAGTGCCAGAAACATCTCTCTTCTCCCACTCGTCTTAATACCTCTTCATTTGTTACCCATCTGATCTTCATCATTCTCCTGTAACACCACATTTCAAATACTTCAATTCTATCTTTTCTGCTGCAACAACAGTCCAAGTTTCACTTCCATATAGCGCCTCGCTCCAGACAAAGGCTTTCAAAAATGACTTCCTAATACCTAGATCTATATTCGATGTCAACAGATTTCTTTTCTGTATAAATGCTTTCCATGCCTCAGCCAACCTACTATTTATATCCTCCTTGCTTCGTCCATCACTGGTTATTTTGCTTCCTAAGTAACAGAAGTCTCCTAGTTCCTTTAGCTTTTCACCTGCCAATTTGATGTCCATAAAGGTTTCTGATTTATTTCGGCTGCATTCCAATATTTTTGATTTACATTTATTGATTTTCATCATGAATTCTTTCCTCAAGATGGAGTCCATACCATTCAAAATCTCATTCAAATCCTCTGACGTGTCGGCCAAGATGACGATGTCAACAGCAAATCTCGGAGTTGAAATTATTTCTCCTTGAATCTTCACTCCCACTTTAAATTTTCCTCCAATTCCTTCTTCGCTAGTTCAATGTACTGTAAATATTGAAAAGTATGGGCGATAAGTTGCAGCCTTGCCTTACACCTTTCTGAATACCAGCTTCTCTCTCATGTCCTTCAGCTCAAATGACTGCTGTCTGGTTTCTGTATGGATTGCAGATCACCCTCCTATCCCTGTACTTTATTCCAATCGTTTTCAAAATATCAAACAATTTAGCCCAATCAACGTTATCAAAAGCCTATCCTAAGACTACAAATGCCATGAATGTTCTCTTATCTTTCCTTATTCTACCTTCCAAAATCAGCCTATGACTTAGTACAACTTCCCTTGTTCCTACATTTCTCCTGAAGCCAAACTGGTCTTCACCCAACTCCGTTTTTATCTGGATTTCCTTCTTTTGTAAATTATTCTAGACAGGATCTTTGAGGCATGAGTAATCAAGCTGATTGTACGGTAATCTTCTCATCTGTCCCATCTTTCTTTGGTGTAGGGATGATAACATTCTTGTTGAAACAGAGGGTACCTTACCTGTCTCATAAATCCTACACACCAAGTGAAATAACCTGATCAGACCGTCATCTCCTATGCAGCGTAGCAACTCAATCGGTATATCATCTATGCCTGGTGCTTTGTTCCTGCTTAAGTCTTCCAATGCTCTGTCAAATTCTGATCTCAATATTAAATCTCCATTCGCATCCTCATCAATTTCCTCTTCCCTTTCCATTACATGATTCTCAATCTCCTATCCCTTGTACAAACTCTCTATGTAAGCTTTCCATCTCTCAACGTTTTCTTTCCTATCTGTTAGATGCTGTCCATCTGTGTCTTTAATATTACAGCACTTAGTCTTCTCTTCCCCAAAAGTATTATTTTTCCTTCGATAAGCTGTATTTACTTTTCCTATTTTCAGACAATTTTCTATACCTGCTCATTTCTCTTTCAACCATTCTTCTTTCGCTTCCTTAAACTTCTTGTTAACCTCATTTCTCAGACGTCTGTATTCTGCTTTCCCCTTTATTCTAGTATATCCTGAGTGATCTACGGTTTTCTACCTATTCTTTCCTTCCTACCAATATTTTACTCGGCGGATTTTGTTATTTCATTCCTCAGAAGTGTCCATTCGTCTGCAATTAAAGTTTGTTTAGGGTTTTCGTTAGTCCTTCCTTTATACTCTTCTTGAATAGTTCGTTTACATCCTTCTCTTTCAGTCTGTCTATTGCCCACATTTTTGGCTTTTGACTTTTCTTCAGTTTCTTCAACTTTAATCTGCATTTCATAACAACCAGATTGTGTTCAGGGTTTATGTCAGCACCGGGATATGTTTTGCAATCCAAAATTTGGCTTCGAAATCTATGCTTGACCATAATGAAGTCGATTTGGTAACGCCCTATGTCTCCTAGTCTCTTCCATGTGTATATTCTTCTATTGTTATTGAATAAGGTGTTAGCTATGAGCAACTCACAATTCATTGGTAAAGGAAAGATATTCTGAGTGTAACCAAGCGTGCTAAAGCACGCTCCAAGACCGAACTGTGGGCTGGCAGAGGGAGAACTGATGTTGAATCCCGGGGCTGACAGTGGTCATCCTAACTGTGGCTTTCTCGTGGTTGTCCACACACTTGATCCTGGCAAATGCTTCGATGGTAGGCTACCCTTATTTCAAGTTCCTGAGCACTGACTGCCCCACTCCTAGTACTTAATACTTACAGTCACCCCAGTTAAAGGAAAAATTCAACCCATCAAAGTTCACGAGGATGGTGACTGCAATGTCTCAAGTCTTAAAAAAATAAAAATAATATTGACAATAATAGCACTGCGTAAACTTTCATGACCATATCGGATAGTGAATTGTGACGGTAGCTGAACAAGTATGAACACCAAATCACCCAAATAACCAGCTGAGTCATTTAATCCATATTAAAGTTAGAACACCAACCTGACCTTTTACTAACCACTACAGATTAGCACACGAAACAATTTACCTTGAAGTCAAGAACCACTAACAATATAAAATAGTGTATATATCTTAACTCACATATTCGTAATAGATTAATAGGTTGAGTGTTAAGGATCTGACGATGATCACTTGACGATCGAAACTTGACGTCCAAGTGAATTTATTAAAATAATGTAATTCGTTTTCAGCTGTCGTGCCTGCTGTCTCTGTTATTGGTTTTACGTCCCTTTTAACTACACTGGCTTTTAGAGACGCCGGGGTGCCGGAATTTTGCCCCGAAGGGGATCTTTAACGTGCCAGTAAATGTACTGACACGGCTCCCTCGCATTTGCGCACCCTCAAATGCCAGCTGACTGCGCCAGGTTTCGAACCTGCAACCTTGGGATCAGCAAGCGAGAACGTTACCCCTGAGCCACGCAGCCAGACTAGAGCTGTCGTGAATAACACCCATTAAAATTAGGGTAAAATCGTGTTTACCGACTGAAAATAATTTAAATTTAATTTCATGGCTATTTTAATTCATAACAATGCCATGAGGTGGCTATATTAAAAAGATAATTCGCCGATATACTTCGTTACAACTGATTGCCCGTTATGAAGGATAACTTAGTATTGTTACTGGGTCAAGAACGAAGACGGTAATCTAACTATTGAGGTCAAGCCAGCCATTTGATTTGGATCTTTAAAAAAAATGCAGCCCACTAGATTTTGTGGGTAGAAAGACAGCGCTATAAGGAGGCATACTTGGTGAGGAGAGGACTGAGGTCATTGATGTTCTCACAGAGCCAGGGTATCAACACAGAACCTCACGCATTCATTGGTACGAGCACTGCTCTAAATCACTTATACTGTACATGGTATAGGATAGAACGCATTCTCTTGGTGATTTTCTCGAAACATTTCATGAGTGGCCATTTTCCAGGATATCTGTCAGCCCCTGTGTTACGAAGGGGCATATGTAGGTTGTGCCATGTGACCCGCGAATACTTCATAAAATGCTGTGTGTGCTGTTGCGTACTGAAACATATTCTCTTCACAAAACGAAAGAACCACAACTTTTGTATCATTATATTACATTATTTTTTAAAAATCGAAATGCTTTTATATTAGCGATATTTGTGCCTTAAAAAGTGTTATAGCCACTGTATATAACCTACAATTTTAGTTCCGGTAATATAACCCAGAGGTTTTCTAGAAATGAATTAATTAATCAATCAATAAGTTAGTTCTGAATACTAACAACAAGGAGGGTTACAAGGAAAAATAAGTAATCACATGTAGATTTCTTCAGGTAGAATATCACATTTACCACCCCCACAATAACAGTTACAGTAGCAACAACAACATCAATAACAATAACAGCAACAATAACAACAACAGCAACAATAACTACAGCGAAGAACAACAACAATGAGAACACCAATAGCAACAGCAACAATAACTTCAGCCAATAACAACAACAGCAACAATAACTACCACCAATAACAACAACAGAAACAGGAACTACAGCCAATATCAACAATAACAACATCAATAACAACAACATCAACAATAACTACCACCAATAACAACAACAGAAACAGGAACTACAGCCAATAACAACAATAACAACAGCAATAACAACAACAGCAACAATAACTACAGCCAATAACAACAACAATAACATCAGCATTAACAACAATAACATCAACGTCACCACAATAACTACAGCAATAACAACAGCAGTAACAACAATAACAACAGCAACCACAATAACTACAACAATAACAACAGTAACAACAGCAGTAACAACAATAACAAGCTCATTAAGAGATAAGAAGAGGCCAGATTTATTTTCCGAATTTTATTATTATTATTCTTGTTGTGAGAAGCTACTCCACTCACCATAGCAATGTAATAACTGATCTAAAACAAACGTGAAGGCTCCGACAGTTGAAATAACTTTTCAATCCCGTGCCTGTGACGTAACGTTGTGTTTGTTGCACCTAAGTCCGTTTAGTGCCGACTTTACAGTGGAGGTTCCAGGATGTGGAGATCATGCTCATAGAGTTCAACGAAAACACTTAAATCAACACGTGTTTCTAAACTGGAGGCGCACTTATTGTATTTGATTATCTTTCAGAATCAGTGATCCATGTGATGGACGCCAAACGATCCATGAAGCTATTTCCGTTTGCGAGGCAATAATGTTCAAACAAGCACGCCGTCCACAACACAGGTGGACCAAGCACAGGGCTATTTCCAACGCTTCAGGAAGTTGAGTGTAAAGTCTGACTTCATTAGTTCAGACAACATAAACAGGACTCTCCAACTCAACTGTCCACGGTTCGACTCGGAGCTAAGCAGCTCAGTGAATGTTGCTCAACATTGATAGTCCCTGTGGTGTATCATACAGTATTTGTGTGATAACATGTGGTATTGTTATGATTGTAATAGAGTCTGTATTTATTAGCGTCTAAGATCGGAGTAGGTGCCGCAGGATTTGAAATGAGATACCATCCCACCACTTTTCCTGGAATGAGTTTGGGGGAACACTTATGGGAAGAGCTACTCTGGCGGTTGTTTTCATTACCTGATTTGACCTTGATTCATTGTACAGTTCACGCCACGGTTTCGGGCCGGTCAGCTCCAGTTGCGCAGTCGAACATACGTGAGGTGTTCGGAAAGCAACTCACGGTCAATTTCACATGCATGTGGCTCACTGGCAGTTTTCTGTATGACTGCGCAACCAGAGCTGACCGGCCAAAAACCATCGCGTGAACTGAAATTGTTCAATTAACATGTATATTTCATAAAATATTCATGCAAAGTGCTCAAACATTTTAAGAAAACCTTCTACACGCCTTTGCTGTGCAGAAAATCAATATTTTGATATTAAACATCCCCCTTAACCTCGGGCACAATAGAGGTGGGTCAACTGGCAAAATTATAACCTTTCGTTGATGAGACATTTTTTCACATTTAAAGGAAATTTCCCGTTATTCATGAATATAAGCGACAAAGCGTTTCCTTTTTGTAAAGTCTCTAAAATTGGACCTTGTACTTAAGAGGGAGGACCCGGAATCCAGCATTTCATGAAAAATTCAATTTTTGAACATTTGATTCTCTAATCATTTCACTTCCCATCTGTTTTAAATTTTGGCTATATTCAAACTGGAAGTATTTTTAATTATTTTGTAATAGCATGCGTAGCCTTTATGCATTAGTGTTGTTACTTAAAATGTAATTTCTCACATGTTACTTTTTTGATACTTAAGGAACATGTTCTCAGTTTGTGTTGAATGTTGGAACTTGAAACTTTCAGGTTACATTTATAATATCACTATTCGTGTGCAGAAATGGCACTTTGGTGGTGGGTAACATATTTCCGGTTTTATGATCCTAATATATGGAGAAAAACTACCAAGAGGTTTGGCTGGTTTTTTTTTAACTTCATACATAAGAAACCAATTACATTGATTCAAAACTGTAATTTCACTACAGAGCCAATGCATATACAAACTGGGAGAATTCCAAATTGATACATTGACATTTTTCTGTGAACATTTTGCATGATTTAACATTGTACACATGGGACGTCCCGGGGCTCCTGAAAATTTCAAAGTACGTTGGGAATGTAATGGGCAATTGGTAGGTGCTGAAAGTCAAGGCCACGTGTAACTAGGAAGCTAACTGCTGCTCGCACGTGGGAGTGAGTGAGTGAGAAGTGTCATTCCTGGACCCTGGATAGCTTCCAGCACACTCACCCGACCTGATCGCGCGCGTTCCTTAACGCGCCTGTCTGCCAACAGTTGCACACAGTAAATATTTAATGTAGCCTCCTCGAGAGTTTCAAGTTCTGAAACTCCACGAAAGTAAGAGAGGCTGTTTGGTTGATAACGCGACACACTTGAAGAAAGTCAAGGACTTTAACACTCGAGCATGTTAACAATCAATCCTGTTCACACTGACATTGACATTGGCATGTTAATAAATAAATCATTTCCGTATTGGCGGCTAATTGTTATACAAGTTGCTTACAATAAGTGAGGATATTTCACGCACTGCCAAAACAAAATGTAGTTGCCGTTGATTGTATTAGGGGCTTTGTGGTATCGTGGTCATTTAGCCCCGTGTACTTGGGTATGTGTAGAATTTGTCGGATAACCTGTGTCACTATGATGTATCTACCAGTGCGTGTATTTGTAATTAAGGTAGGATTTGGGTAGGATTAAGTACAATCCCGGCATTTGCCTTGAATAGAAGTGGGAAACCACGGAAAACTACTTCCAGGATGGCTGAGGTAGGAATTGAACCCGTCTCTTCTCAGTTTTGCCTCACGAGGATGAGTGTACCCCGTTTCAGCCCTCAGACTAGAATTACATTTCGAAGACTGATGGATTCGAGCCTCACCGTCGACCCCCATGAATTTCTGTGATTTCTATTTTCAACTCCAGTGAAATGCCGGAACGGTACCTCCTAAAGGAATTTAATTTCTTGGCAGAGCTGGGAATCGAACACAGGACGTTTGGGACCGGAGTCTCAATATGTACTCAGAGGCCACAGAAGGCGGCAATTTGAAATGGTCCACTTACTCCAATCTAGTTCCTCCTACCTGGCATTCTATTTCCCGCAACGTTACCTTTGTCTTTGAAATGCAGATTTTCATACCATATTCTCTACGTAACTCTGTTCAAATTTTGCTATCAACGGAGTCTGTAATTACAACCCGGTCATCAGCAAAAATCACGATACGCATGTCATACGTTGTTGGCATGTTAGAGAACCCATTTGAATTCACTAGGCCGTGTTCATAATGTCAAAATTAATCTCGGGATTTTTCGCCAACACAAAGTTCCTCATTTCTCTACTAGAAAGCGCTATAGTGTCAAGGAGCTTAGATATCTAACCTCCTTGAGTTTCATAGCGCTTAAAGGAGCGATAAAATTCGACATGCAAGTTGCCCTCTGGGCGTCAATTAACTAAGCTTGCACCCGGCACCCGTGGCCATACGATATTATTATTATTATTATCATTATTATTAATGTTATTATTATCAGTATAAGAGCTCAATATTTTGAGCATCTATATGTCGTAGTTAGATAGTGAAATCCACCACTTCATGAAAATCCTAGACAATGCAGGAATAGCCGGCATATGATGTAAAAAGGTATGGTTGCACTTTCTTCGTGAAGTGACGGGCCGCTTTAGGCAGATGGTGTGAGGAATGATTTTACATGATCAGCCGAGACACTTCATGAAGATCCGATGAAGATTGTTGATTCGACTCTTCATGAAATTACTAACACAATGGAGTCAATGGTGCATTAACTTTTCGCCTTTATGCGCGAGTTATTCCATGAATGGTTTAAAATGGATTTAAAGAATAAAACAACAATCATACAATAACAGAACCATATTAAAATGTGCTGGCTGAACAAAAATAAAATATAAAAATACAGATATATTTACGAGGGCAGATCAAAAAATAAGTTGCACTTCCCAGTTATGGCCATTTATTACACCACCTATACAACAGCAACACGCCTATAACGACATTAAATGTAACGTCACTTTTCCACATAGTTTCCAAGAGACTCCAAACATTTCTGCGAACGCACAACCAACTTGTCGATGCTGGATGCATAGAAACTTCCTCCAGCGTTCTGCAACCACACGGAGACAGCGGCCTTCACCTCCTCATCGGTCGACCACCATTCTGTCTAATGATCGCATTCATACTGTTTACATTTGCACGGGTCCTGAACGTTGCGGGCCTGCTCTCGCGATATTCGTCCGTGATATCCGTGCGTCCGGCTTCGAATTGCTGACACCACTTTACGATCCCTTGCCGGGAAATGGCCCGCTTCCCATACATAGCACTATTTTCATGATGAATGTCCGTGCAATTCTTCCTTTTGGGCCATAGGAATCGGATTGTCGCACACACCTCATATTTGGAGTGAACGTCCAGTCGACGCGCCATTGCTTTTGGCCGCTATTCACGCCATACAAGACGAGACACCACAGCGACCTGCCTAACAGGTGTGTGGGCAGTGTCTGTCCCTTTCTCCGCTGTGCCCACGCTTGCGACACACAGCGCGCTGCTGCAGCGCGTTAGTGCAACTAACTTTTTGATCCACCTTCGTAATTGGCAAAAACACTGCTCAAGAGACAACAACCTTTGAACGTCCACGGTGACTTCCATACTGTATATTGCCACTATTAATTGTTGGAAAGCACACTTCTCTCACCATTAGGGCACCGCTATCGCTACTTCATGAAGTGACGGGCTGGGCTTTCCGTCTGATAATGAACAAAAAGATTTAAATTACACTATGTGACGGCGAAATTCAGTCATTTCATGAAACCACGCGCCAGATAGTGCAACTATCCCTTTTTCATGAAGTGCTTAGGATTTTCATGAAATAACAGATTTCACTATCTGATACGACATATACATCTCCAAGAAACCAGTAAGAGTATGCTCAGCCGTGCTCTCCACTTCCCATTATCGTGCGAAGACGCGTGGAATGTTGGCGAGGTAGTTGCTTTGTCTAACGCCAGCAAAGGGGGCGCCACCATTGAACGCCGGCCAGATAGGACGATTGTAAGACACAACGTCAGTTTCTTTCATATTGCGTAATGCAGTGTTAACATCGTAACTGCAAGGACTAGAGTTCAATACTTGGGCGTAGCAAGGCCTCAATATTTCTACAACCCCCGGCGTGGCTGTGACAGTAAAATCCTCCATCCTGACCGTGATGTGGAGCTGCAGCAAGTCCGGTGATGGTTGGTTCAGATCCCGGCGCTGACAGCGGCTATTCTGAATGTGGACTTTCCCCAACCTTTTCCACACGCCCTCCAAGAAAATGCTGGGATAGTTAGTGTATTATTATGGAATTTTAATAAAACAATAGTCATTTGAAAAACAAAATAAAATTAGCATCCATTCAGATTTTCAATAGTAATGGTTGTTGATTGGTTGGTTCCTCAGTTTAGGGGCTGCGACAACGCGGCCATGTAGCGCCGTGTACTTTGGGTGTGTGTAGAATCTTTCTGATAACCGGTGTTAATTGTGATGGCTGTATTAGTGTGTGTATCTGTTTTTTAAATTTAAGTACAGACTGCAACTTAGAATTTTTCAAATAGTTCCTACTTTTGCCGCCAAACGCCACCGTCAACGACTACTAGGCCCAGTTCAGAACTTAGCTACTAGACGCCACCACAGTCGGCTCTTGGCAACGAACGTAGAAACCTAAGAGCGTTGTTTACATTACTAACCTATCCAATTTAGCTTCACACAGGTGTAATTAGTGGATGGTTCTTTAACATGCCATAAATCTATGACATGGGACCGCCGGCTTTACTTCCCCTCCGAAGGAAGGCATACTGAGGGATTTTTAACGCTCTTAAAAAATCTGACGGCTTCGGGCATAGAAGCTCAGCATGCTACCGACTACGCCACCGAAGCCGCCTTCAATATTAATGACTTCTTCATAATTCTTTCTGTATTATAATTACAGATACGTATAACAAGGAAGTATGATATGACAGGAAAGGGGAGTGGGGGTCCTCTCATTATGTACCTGATCGTAACTTCCATTGCAACTACAATAAACATATAGAAATATTTAGTCTAATTATTAAAGAAAGCTTTCCAGTCGGTCAACACAAATTGTGCCCAATTACACTAGGCGGGAAAACAAGTATTTATACACTTTACATAAGATATTTATCACAAAATAACATGCTTTTTAGTACAAAAATGGGGAAGGGGTTACGGTTGTTAATTGGATGACATGTTTCGATCGTCAAGTGGTCATCATCACATCTTACTCACTTCCGCTTACAAAGATTGGCGCAATTCTTCAGACCACCGTTTTGTTTTTACCGGAACTATTTTCTGAACTTCTATTTTTCTACGACTCTGTTCCAGATTTTTTTTCAGGACTCTGTTCCCAAATTAATTATTTTCAGGACTTTGTTCCCGATTTTACCCCGCCATTTTGTCGTCATTTCCGGCCACCATTTTGTTTTGGTTGGCATTGTGTTTTTCCGCCATTTTGTTTTTACCGCCATTCCCCCCTCCCCCCTATTTTTACCACTACTAACCTAACCTAAGCTAACCTAGCCTAACCTAACAGCTCTTAGAACTTACATTTTTTAGGCAATCGAATTTTTTCTATCAACACATACATCGCTGTAGAGACTTGTATTTATTTAGGAAAATCGGTCAGAGGCACAGGATGGCTACACCGTACCTGGGTTCTATCAAATTCTCTGTAACTTTTGTTCATCCTCAGATGCGGCTTATGAAATGCTATTATTTTGAGTATTTATTTAATTCTGGATTTGATGTATTTTATTATTACATCATTAAAACCATCTAAACGTTGGTATTAACGCCGCATTTAACTAAGATAAATGGAATAAAGAGATGTAGGCCTATCGATTACATTTCTGTTTTATTATAGAGCCTATTAATAATGTTATTCGTCATTGCCGTATTTAAAAAAATGTTATTATACTGGGTTCATTCAGAGTTCTACTGCTGCCGACGTGAAAAGATGTACGGTTGCGATGTGCGTGATTTGAAATACACTAGACTTAATGACCTTAAACGCCATAAAACTAGTAGTCGTAGCGCTATAAAATTCGCTTGCGTCATTTGTGACGCTGAATTCAGAAGGCGAGGTTCATGTTCGCACCATGTTAAGACAAAACATGATCAAAATCATCCTCGAGAAGACGTATTTGGCAAGCCAAAATCATCGAGTGGTGAGGTGAAACGAAAGCGCTCAAATTCTGTCGCTGATCAAGGATGCCATTGTGTCTAAGAAAATGAAGCACTACGATATGTAATGTTGATTTATAGTCCAGTCAATAAACGAATTTCACCCTACATCAGATGCGGGATCGTTTTTTATTTTTTGATGTTGTTTAGGACCCTTAGGTAGTTATTAATCCAAGTTTCCGTCATCCTACCCCCCTTGCTTCGTCTGCCATCTTAGAAAAACTGTCAGAAATCGGCACTTTTTTCAGTTTTAGGCCTCTAGCTCATTCCCAGTTCATTTGTTTGAACATATGCCCACATAATAAAATGTAGAATACTAAATTTGCAACAACTTTGATTAGGAAGTTTTTAGGACCAAGCGTATTCGAGCTACGAGAAGGCGAAAAAGGGCGAAAATTGGCGATTCGGCAAATATTTCACTTTCGCTCCACTTTCCATCGCAAAAACAGGGAGAAGAATTGATCTCAGAAAAAGGTTTATTGAATGAAAGTTGTAGATAATTTAATTTCCTTTGAAACTCACGTATCAAAAAATCAATTAGGAGCAATGGGAAGAAGTGGGGGTAAATTTAAGAATCCTAGAGGAAATGCGTTTTTTGTGATTCAGCTCTGGAGCGCCGTGTTGGTAAAAGTTTTTCGTTTTCATTATATTACAACTATTTTCAGAACACAGCAGTGCATCTAAATAATATTTGAACCATTTTAGCCTATTTTCAATTTTGAAAAAAATAGGCTTATGAGATCACCTTTTGTCCGTGTGTGTGTGCGTGTGTGTGTGTGTGTGTGATTCGTGTGTGTGTCCCCCCCTAATAAAATCTAAACGGCAGGAGAGATTTCAATGAAACTCGGAAAGTTCATAGCACTATTCCCGGCGACCTCGACCGTGCCCTTCAAATTTTGTTACGACTCACCAATCCAACATGGCGGCTGTGCGAAATATTTCACCAGCATTCAATATCTCCGAAACTATTACCGATATTACCCTGACATTTTCTATGGTGATAGAGGGAACTACTATAAGTTCACTTATGTGACTTTTGAAAACCTGGTGACTACAAAACCAACATGGCGGCCAAGCGAATTCGCGACTTTTAAATAGACGTTTCTCGAGATTTGACCAACCAAACGCAATGAAACTTGGTACAGTATATGTCTATACACATTGTAATGCACCGACATCTAACTTCGTTCAATTGTTTACATAATCACAAGATGGCGGATGTGCGAAATATTTCACCGGCCTTCTATATCTCTGAAATTATTAGCGGTATCATCCTGAAATTTTGTACGGAGATACAGGGCTCTACTGGAAGTTCATCTATGAGACTTTCAAAAACCGGTTAACTACAAAACGAACATGGCGGCCAAGCGAATTTGAACATTTTAAATAGACCTTTCTCGCGATTTAATGTTCCAAGCGCACTGAAACCTGGTACAGGAAATATTTATACACATTGTAATCCACTGGTATCTAATTTAGTTCAATTGTTTACATAACCTCAAGATGGCGGCAGTGCGAATTTTAAACTTAAGTTTTTATTTCTTGTGATGTAGTCATGCGATCGAAGTGAAAGTTTGAATAATGAACCTACGCAATAATTTTCCTTTAATGGTACATGACTCTATGGCCTATACATTTAACAATCCAACATGGCGGCCATCCGAAATATTTAGACGATACTGAATATCTACGAATCTATTTTAGCAATCAAACTGCATTTTTTAATGTTCATAGGGGCTATGAACTTAAGTTCACCTATAGGACTTTAAATAACCTGGTGATCACAAATCCAACATGGCGGTGACGCGAATTATAAATATTTACATGGACGTTCCTCGCAATTTAACCATCCGCGTGCAGTGAAACTTGGTACAGTAAATCTTTATCCGAATGTTAATCCACTGGCATCTAATTTATTTCAATTGTTTCCATAACCTCAAGATGGCGGCTGTGAAAAAATTTTAACTCTCCTTGTTTTTTCTTGTGTCCTAATTATGCGATTGAAGTTTGAATAATACACGTTCACAATAATCTGCATGTAACAGTACATAACTCTAGGACCTAGATATATAAAATCCAACATGGCGACCATCCGAAATATTTAGTCGGTTCTCAATATCTACGAATCTATTACAGCAATCAATCTGAAATTGTGTATGTTGATAGTGGCAGTTAACATAAGTAGGATATATGAAAATAGGCTGTATAGTTCTTCACGGAACTACTTGTTTTGTATAAATATGAGTAGATTGGAGAGAACAAATTCGTTACACATTCCTTTAAGAAAGTTAGTGTGTATTTACAAAATATAGATTACAATACAATGCGTTTTATATATTAATTATTTACATATTAATTATTAGGGAATAATGAACACACTGAAATTAAATCTTTAAAATAGACGTTTCGCAAGGGGGGTCGGGAGGGTTTACTCTTCGGCAGGGTCTTCGTCGAATGGTATGGGCGGGTCGTCGATGTTTTCCTCTTCCTCGTCAGCGACTATCAAAGGACGGTTGTCGCAGGACTTTCCGCCGCAGCAGAATTTGCAGAAAGTGGAGCAATGCATACCGGCTTTTCTTCATCCACAGACTGCGGAACAGCCAGTGACACACCTGCATGATACCGTCTTCAGCAGGGTACGAGGAGCAGCATCTCTGGTGGTTGTTGTCGGAATCAAGCCCCTGCTTCCTCTTGTCCAGCCAAAGATGAACGGGTCTTTCTTCCTGCTCATCCAGGACGTCACTTGGTGGTATATCCTCAAGGAGTGATATCGCGCTGCATCGGAGATTGGGGGCAGCTTTTCCAGGTTCAAGTTTGTCGTGGTGGCAGCAAATTTTGTGTGTCGGAGGTCAGAAAGTGATTGGTCGATTTCCCCACCATGGAGGGCGACCAATATTTACTCTCCTGCTTTGGAGATGTCCTCTAATGTGGCTTCTGGGTCCATGAAGACATCACTTATCTCCAACAATAATGGATTCCTCCGAAACAGGGAACAAAATTTGTTTTTTCCGAATCCGTATATGATTGACGTTGCGTCACACCCGCTGATGGCGTGGATGAGTAGCAGGTTCTCGGCGAAGTCGTACATAAATGATGAGAGGGAGTACATGACGTCAGGTGAATTGCCTCTTCCTGTTTTTTTAAGGTATACGTTGTTCATCGTATTTGCTGTCCCAATGAGAATGGCTAATAAATCGATGTCTTCCCCCACAATAATTACAGCGTCGTACGAAGAAGCTATCGATGTTGCAGTGGTCACAAAGAGCACGTCAGCATCCTCTTCAGCTTGCTTGTTCATGGCGTTGGACGCTTCAAGTGTTGTTCTGAGGAGGGCAACAAATCGTTTTTATTGCTCTCATTGGACAGAAATTTGTCTTGAGGAGTTGTGTTGACTGTGGCTTCATCAAATATCACATCTGCTGAGGCGTTCAGCTTGCGCCTTCTTGCTCTTTCATCATTCTTGGTACTCATCAGAAGATTGTCTGGGTACCCGTCGAAGATGACCATCACCACTGTCCCATAATGCTGGTGGATGTATTTGATATAATCGGCACAAATTTTTCCAAAATTCGAATTTCGATTCCACACCACTTTGTGGAGCAGATGCCCACCATCGACGACAGTGAGGTGATTTGAGAGAAGCTCGAAATCTATGGGTGTGGACGCTGCATATCAAGCAGACTTTGTGCCCTTGCGCATGACATCCTCGTTGAACAACGACATAGGGTACGGTGCAAGCTCATAGGAGAGGTATTCCTCAAGATCGTCCTGGGTTGTTTTTGCTATGCACATCCTGTGAGAGAGTGTGAGTGGGTCCACAGCAATCTTCTTCTCCCCAAATTTCAAGATGTTCTTGTCAGCTGCTCAAGATATCACTTTGACCTTCTTTTTGAAGGACACTTCACCGAAGGTTGTTCCCACTGTTCTTGAGAGTCCATCCATACTGACTTGCTGAGCCTTGTAGCAGTTCACCTGCTCACTTCCAACTACACCAGAGCTGATTGCATGGGAAATGGCAATACTGATCCTCTTCCATTTATCTTAACTTCCTTGTTTGTTTTTAGCACAATTGTTTGAACCATTGTCAATAACGTTTATGGAATGTCTGACTCGATACTGTTCAAAAATTTATCAGGGGGTGGATAATCAATGATATTGTACACATGGGAGCGAATATCCTCTGTAATTATATCTGCAGCTGCTTTTACCACTCTCATTCTTGCTTCCTAAGGATTCGATTTTATATTGGCATACCAAGTGCCATTCAATATTTTATAACCAGTATTCTTGAAACAGACCGTCAATTTATTGCCTGTTTCAATGAACATGATGTAATCCTCGTACTTTTTCAGCAAACGGGATTTTACTGTTATCCGATCAAGTTCACATCCTTCCTTAAGGGCCCCCATCAATTGATCAAATGAGAATTGGCATTCTGCTTTGTTTCTTTCCAGAAAAGCATAAACACATTCCATTGCTTCATCAACTCTGGGGTGTGTTCTGTATCCTCTTGCCCCTCCCCCAGCTCTCGGTGGTCGGTATAACTTTTTCATACAAGCATCGTGGTACTCACCGTCAGCAGCAATAAGATCTAAGTCTGGGGGAACGCGATTAATTATTTGTTGAGCCCCCTCATCTCCGCGTGCCCGAGCTGCTAGCAACAAGTTGTCCCTTATCTCCATCTTCTCCACCAAGCGAACTGGATTTCGAGAAATCAAGGGGAGCTTTTTCTGTTTTTTCATATAATCCTCAATTTTTTCCGCACATAGAAAGCAATGATCCTTGAAAATAAACGCCTCACTTACTGACCTTAGCTTTGAAGATGGTCCAGGTGTAGGGGATTCTGAGCGTAGAGCAACGTCTATCCGTCTTGGAACGGTGTAATTCTTTGAGCAGGCATTGTGAACTTTAATTTCATCTCTTTTCTTCAAAATCTGGCAGTGGTCGTTTCGCCCCCTTCGAACACTTGCGCTTAATAGAGTCTGAACTCCTTTCTTCTTCACAGTAATAAGAACTCCTTCGCCCAAACTCTTCCCGCATATGAAGCACTCACTGTCTGGTGTTTGGGATGAAGAAGCCATCCTTCACCACCAACTCACTCCACAGCGTTCCAGAGCTGAATCGCAAAAAACGTATTTCCTATAGTTTTCTTAAATTTACCCCCCACTCCTACCCATTGCTCGTAATTGATTTTTTGATACATGAGTTTCAAAGGAAATTAAATTATCTACAACTTTCATTCAATAAACTTTTTGCTGAGATCAATTCTTCTCCCTGTATTTGCGATGGAAAGTGGAGCAAAAGTGAAAAATATGCCGAATCGCCAATTTTCGCCCTTTTTCGCCTTCTCGTAGCTCGAATACGCTTGGTCCTACAAAACACCTTCCAAATCAAAGTTGTTGCAAATTTAGTAATCTACATTTTCTTATTTAGACATATGTTCAAACAAATGAACTGGGAAAGAGCTAGAGGCCAAAAAAAATGTAAAAAGTGCCGATTTCTGACAGTTTTTTCAAGATGGCGGACGAAGCAGGGGGGGGGGGGGAGGAGGATGACGGAAACTTGGATTAATAAATACCTCATGGTCCTAAACAACATCAAAAAATAAAAAACGATCCCGCATCTGATATAAGGTGAACCCCCCTTTTTGAGCCTCTATTGACTGGACTATTACCTTCATCAACGTATTATGGTCATTTGCATAGTGATAGTCATAAAACAATTTCTCTAGCGATTTAATTTCTAAGAATATTAAAAAAAGTGCATAAACTGTACATGTTACCTGACGTGAAACTCATGGGGCCCTCTATAAGTAAGACTAGCAACCTGCTTCACTTGTACACATTCTAAACCTACTAAAATGTCATGAGGAAACCTCGGACGAATGGAATGTATGGAGTCCCACTCCTATCTGACAGATCAGGGACTCCTTGGAAACGAGCAGGCAATCGAACTGGTATTCAATAGGGTGCTATTAATATCCAAACTTTGTTCAAGAAAGCCCTGGCCCTTTTGATAAAACTTCCCACTGCCCACATCTCCGATGGTTCCTTTAATGAAGCTAAACACATTATGCTTTTTTATTGCAACTCCGTAATTTCACACCCCTGGTGCATTTAAAATACCCCAACAAGGACTGGAAGCATATCTGGGGCAATGTGCGCAACAAATGGCTTACTTTAGAATGGCGACAGTCCGTATATGCCTGCATTAATGAAATCATCCCCACTGGTGAAAAAATGAAGCGGCACGGACAAGTGGCTGATGATGCCTGTCCTGTATGCAACACGACTGACATCCTCATCCACCGCATCACTACATGTGGGAGTGCGAACGGCGTGTGGCGATGGACGATGAATGCTATTCACTGCATAACCGGGCTAACACGCAACAGGGAAGAGGAGATCTTGAACTTCGAAATACGGGATGTACTTGGTGAGCCGAAAAAGAATGCCATCTTATGGCTAGCAGCTTCAGCAATCGACCACAACCTTACTGGTTACCGCACACCCCTGGTGAATACCCTGCCTGGTTTTCTGGATCACCTCCGGAAAGAACGATGGAAACTCGTTCAGCGGAAGTGTCTCAACAGTGCTTTTGGCAACTTTTTATATAAATTCTGACAACATACGTGTGGTCATCATTGTGCTACAGTCTTCTTGTGTTTTGTGTGTTTTGTTCTTGTGTTTTGTGTGTTTTTATATTTATTTTTTCCTCAAAGACTACAATGAACTTTGAACATTACCTTGAGGAGGGAATCGTATTCAGTGATCAGGGTTTGTAGCTGTTTTTGTAAACACAACAATGAATAAAACAATGTAATAAAAATATCAAGGGCGGTTATGGAAGGAAGAAAGTAGAGTTAGCTGAGTCAGCAAGTAGGATGAGATTGGACATTCTAGGGATTAGTGAAGTTCAGATAAGAGGAGGTAGAGAGGAGGAAATACGAGATGAAAAGCTATACCTGTCAGGAGTAAAACGAAGCAGGGCAAAGTGAGGAGTAGGGCTGTATGTCAAGAGACCTTTAGAGCGTAACATTTCTGTGAGGTATGTAAATGAACGATTAATGTGTATAGATTTGGAAATTTCAGCAAATCAGGTCAAGATTGTTTCAGTGTACGCTCTATGTGAAGGGGTGGATCAGGGTTAAGTAGACAGATTCTATGAGGCACTGAGTGATGTCGTAGTGAGAGTTACCAATAAGGATAGTGTATTACTGATGGGGGATTTCAATGCTAGAATAGGAAATATAACTGACGGGAAAGAGAAGGTAATGCGTAAGTGGGCTGAGGATAGGGAAGCGAACACCAATTTTTACTTGACTTCTGTGCTAGCATGGGGTTATCTCTTGCGAACTCATTCACAAAGCATAAGGAGATTCACAAATACACCTGGGAGGGTAGAGAACCAGGTCAATAATAGACTATATCATTGCTGACTTTGATCTTAGTAAATATTGTAGAGTATTCAGGGGCGATTTGACGAAACATACCACAAACTGATCTGCTGGGAATTAAGCATGGTTAGACCTAAAGTGCAGAAAGTGAGTGCTGTTTGCAGCCGGATTAGGGTTGAAAGTCTCTATGATAAGGAACTTTGGCAGAAATACATGGAAATGATTGATGAGAAATTCCAAAGAGTAGATCGTAAGGAATTTCAGGACATTGAAACGGAGTGGTCAAGATACAGCGATGCAGCACTGGAAGAAGCAAAGACATGTCTTGGCCCAACAGTGTGTACAGTATATATAGAAAAACGTGCACATCTTGGTGGAATAATACCGTATAGTGAAGTATGCTTGTAAAAGTAAAACGAAGGCCTACAGAAAAGGGCTCCAAACAAGGAATCCGGCAGACAGAGAGCTATATGTAGAGGAAAGGAATAGAAGGAAACACATAATAGTAGAGTCCAAAAGGAAATCGTGGGAGAAATTAGCAGATAAATGAGGAGAGTTAGGTAAAACGGCAGGAAAACCCTTCTGGATTGCTAAATAGAATCTTAGAACTGGAGGAAAAAGAGAAATGAGGAGTATTCTGGATAATTCAGGGAAACTCATTGTAGATACCAAGAAAGCACTGGGAAGATGGCAGTAACACTTCGAAAACGTGCTAAATGTTAATGGAGACTTATCTGGCAATGTGGCAGATTTTGAGATTATGCAGGAGGAGAATGAGGACGGGAACAGGATCACAGTTGAGGAAGTAGAGAGGGTGGTAAGTGAACTACAACGTCACAAAGCGGCAGAGGTAGATGAAATTCGGACAGAAATGCTAAAGTGGGAAAACGGGTCTGAAATGGTTGCGTAGGATAATCAAATTGGCATGGGGTTTTGGAAATGTACCATCTGACAGGACAAAGGCAGTAATCGCCCCAAATTATAAGCAGGGTAACAGGAAATACTCAAAAATTATAGAGACATTTCTTTGATAAGTGTCCCGGGCAAATTGTACTCTGGAATCGTAGATAGGAGAGATTGGCCGAGAGTAAGATGGATAAAAACCAGTGTAGCTTTAGACCACAACGAGAATGTCAAGATCAAATTTTTAGTATGCGCCATTGAGAAATACTACGAGAGGAATAAACAGTTGTGTTTATGTTTTGTAGATCTAGAGAAGTCGTACGATACAGTACCCAGGGAGAAGATGCTTAGCATCCTGAGCGATTATAGCATCGAAGGAAGGCTGCTACAGGCAATGAAACGTATTTATGTTGATAATCAGGCTGGAGTGAGAGTTGATGGTAAGATGAGTTCTTGGTTTTACGTTTTTACAGGAGTGGGTTAAGGCTGTAACCTCTCACTGCCACTGTTCATTTTATATATGGATCATTTGCTGAAGGGCATAAACTGGCTGGGTGGGATTCAATTAGGTGAAAACCAATTAAATAGTCTGGCCTAAGCTGATGACCTGGAAGTAATGACAGACTCCGTCGATAGCTTAAAAGCCAACATGAACATATATATGTAGGCAGTATGGTATGAATATCAGCATTTCAAAGATGAATGCGATGTCGCGTGACAAGAAACGCAAGAAAATTGAATGCCATGTAGGAAGAACTACATTGGAGCAGGTAGATCATTTTAAGTACTTGGGCTGTGTATTCTCCCAGGATAGAAGTATAGGGAAGGAAATAGAGTCGAGGTGTAGAAAAGCCAACGCAGTAAGTTGCAAGAAAGAAGTTGGTATACCAACGAAACTCTCCCTACATCACTCAGTATTTAGACCGACCTTGCTGTATGGAAGTGAGAGCTGGGTAGATTCAGGGTATCTGATACATAAGCTAGAGGTAACTGATATGAGGGTAGCACTGATGATTGCTGGGACATAATGATGTGAGCAATGGCAGGAAGGTACTCGTAATGAAGAGATAAAGGCTAAGTTAGAAATGAGCACGCAAGATGAATCTGTTCATATGAGCCGACTCAGATGGTGGGGTCATGAGAAGATTGTTGTTGTCGTTGATTCATTTTAGGGGCTTTGCGACATCATGGCAATGAAGTCCGTGTACTTGGGTGTGTGTGTGTGTAATTTGCCTTATAACCTGTGTTATAGTGATGGCTGTATTAGTGTGTGTATTTGTAATTTAAATCAGGATTTGGAAAGAGGCAGACACGGCCTTAAGTGAGGAAGCATCCCTGTATTTTCCTGAAGTAGAATTGGTAAACCATGGAAAACCACTTCCAGGTTGACTGACTCTTCTCAGTTTTGCCTCACAAAGCTGAGTGTACCCCGTTCCAGCGCTCAGAACAGATCATTAACGTGCCAGTAAATCTGCTGACAGGGCTCATTCGCATTTGCGCACCTTCAAATGCCAGCTGATTGCACCAGGATTCGATCCTGCAACCTTGGACACAGCAGGCGAGAACGTTACAGTTGAGCCTCGCAGCCAGTTAAACTTGGAAGATGAATGAATCTTTGATCCTCTTTGAAATGGATTTCCGTGCTTTTCCAATTTCAACTCCAGGCAAAAGCCGGAACAGTACCTTATAATAGGCCCCATCTGCTTCCTTGCATAGTTATTCATTCATTCTTTCATTCATTCATTCTTTCATTCATTCATTCATTCATTCATTCATTCATTCATTCATTCATTCATTTTATCTCACATTGATTCCTCTGATGAGGTTGGCGTAAGAAGAGGCATACAGCAGTAAACTATCCGCCAAACAGAAACACACCTCACCAGTACCCAACCCACAGAAATGGGAATGATTAGGTGTAGAAATGCCTGTCGAATGCTTATCGATAAACATTACAACGTTGCTCGCTAGATGTCTCTTAGGACTATCCATAATTGCTCAATTCCATACAACTCCCTAATTATAGAGCTCACAAGTTGATATTTTTAACTGAGGTATTTTTATGTGAAGGTTAATCCAAACAGCTTACATCTAAACATAAACACAACTCAGTACAGGCTCGCACACACTTGGAGGGACTCAAACCAGTGACCGAGACCGCCCGCTGTCTTGGTGGCATCTCCAAAAATAATTACAGCTGTGCTTCGTGCCAAGTTCGCTCTAAATCAAGGGGTCCATTAGCTCAAAGCGCAATTGTTGGCTTTACTGGAACTGGTACAGTGTCTGATTGCGCCTCGAGCTCAAACATTCGTCCAACTCACCCCCTGCTCAAAAAGTCTCACACTTTTAAGAACTAATTAACTTAAAAAAGTAAACTTTTACCATGATAGGTAATGTAAGATATTTTATGTTCGTCAATGTCAATATGTAAATATTATATGTCAGAAAACTATATCATAATGGGGGTCAGTAAAGTACTACTTTTCATTATAACACAGTTTTTCCAACCTATCAGAGTTCAATATTTTCGTTTATTGACCAATTAGGTAAGGATAGCTTCTCACATGCACTCAAAATCCAACATGTCGGACATGAATTACATGATTTGAAATGTTGACAATGAAGCCTATATTGGATCAACCATTGTAGTTACAATGCATAAACAAACTGGGCAAAATCCGCAACTCCAATTTCTACACATTCGTAAGATTTCACAGACAATTTTAGTGAATGCTGTTGTTGACATAAACACACCAGAACGTCATGGGGGAAGCAGTCGTATGACAATAGTTCCACGGACATTATAATCTAGCTCTCTGTTCAGTAAATGGATTTCTTATACGAAACTTTTCCGCCAGATACGGTTACTGTTCTATTTGGGACTCAATTGATTTGCCTTCCGTTGACATTCTATACGCATCGAATTTGAATAATAACCAGTTGATAATACGATACATTTTAATTTTAAAGCGTTTGTAACAGCCTATTTTGTGTTATTTGACGAAAATGATCCAACACAGTACCTGTGCGCTATCTGTTGGTGCTACTTCAGGATAAACAATGTTTCAAAGCTTTGGGATTCGTTATTGGTAAGAGATCAAATGCTGAGTCCATACAATTCCCAAGAAGAAGAATTCAACCGACAGAATCTAGACAGATAATTATGAATGTTTATGTTAGAACATATAATAAAGTTATAATTATCGTCGAACATAAACAGTCGTATGCAACTCGCCTATAATGGTAATTAAGACACTCGTATGGAAATTATAAAACTAGTTTCGCTCGTTTTATAATCATACTTGTGTCTTAATTATTGCCATTATAGGCTCGTTGCATAATGTACTATTCCTTATTGATTAATAGATAACTCTTAATATTAATTCGCATATCAATACAAAACAAGATGTTCAGTAAAGAACATATAGCCTACTTTATGCTAAATGCATGGGTATTGTTATAACTCTTTGTCCTTTCCAAGGAGTATAATTGAATGTCGGTTGTAGTAGCTTGTTGAAATACAACGTGCTATACGGATATTAAACACGAATATGAGGTGCCCTTTGCTAGTGCTAACTCTGTAAAAAAAATCATTCAATTCGGCTTCACAGTGATTTAATTGATATGGTGAATCGATTTGCACACATACATGGCCGCTATCTGCAAACTATTGGGCTGATTACCTTGTAGTTCAGTCAAGAGATGCTTCCCACAAAAAGGTACGTTGTTGCAAAATTTGGTAGAGATCAAATGATTAGGTTGGTCGTAATATGACTTAAGCTTTTAACATTCGGTTGGCTGCCATTCCGTTTCGTTCAAGATGGCGGCGATATAAAACATGACACTGAGGTGCCCTTTGCTAGTGCTACCTATGCACCGATTTCGTCAATTCGCTTTTACCATGTTTAAATTGATTGGGGGAATCGGTTTGCACACATACATGGCCGCCATATGCAAACTATTGGACTGATGACCTTGTAGTTTGGTCAAAGAACGCTTCCCACATAAATGTATGTTGTTGCAAAATTTGGTAGAGATCAGATGATTAGATTAGTCGTAAATTGATTAAGCTTTGAAAATTTGGGTGGCCGCCATTACGTTTCCGCCAAGATGGCGGCGATATAAAACATGACACTGAGGTTCAATTCGGTTTCACCATGTTTAAATTGATAGGGGAATTCATTTTCACACATACATGGCCGCCATCTGTAAGCTATTGGGCTGATTATCTTATAGTTTGGTCAAAATTTGCTTCCCACATAAAGGTATAATGCTGCATAATTTGGTAGAGGTGAGATGATTAGGTTGGTCGTAATTTGATTTAAGATTTCAACATTTGGGTGGCCGCCATTACGTATCCGTCAAGATGGCTACGATATTCGGCACTGAGTTTCCATTTGCTAGTTCTACCTCTGTACCAAATGACGTTCAATTAGGTCTCACCGAGTTTGAATTGATAAAATGATTTGGTTGGTCGTAATTTGATTTAAGTTTTTTATATTTGGGTGGCCGACATTACGTTTCAGTCAAGATGGCGGCGATATAAAACATGACACTCAGGTGCCCTTTGCCAGTGCTACCTCTGTATCAAATTTCGTTCAATTCGGTTTTACTGTGTTTGAATAGATAGGGGGACTCGATTTTCACATATACATGGCCGCCGTCCGCAAATTATTAAGTTGATGACCCTGTAGTTAAGTCCAAAGATTCTTCATACATAAAGGTATAATGTTGCAAAATTTGGTAGAGATCAGATGATTAGCTTGGTCGTAATTTGATTTAATCTTGTAACATTTGGGTGGCCGCCATTATGTTTTCGTCAAGATGGTGGCGATAAAAAAACATGAAAATTAGGTGCCCTTTTCTAGTGCTACCTCTGTACCAAATTTCGTTCAATTAGGTTTCACTGTGTTTCAATTGATAGGGGGAATCGATTTGCACACATACATGGCCGTCATCAGCAAACTATTGGGCTGATGACTTGTAGTTTAGTCAAAAGACGCACGCCATATAGATATATGTCGTTGCGAAATTTGGTAGAGATCGGTTGATTAGGTTAGTCGTAATTTGATTTAATCTTTGAACATTTGGGTGGCCGCCATTACGTTTCCGTCAATATGGCGGCGATATAAAACATGACACTGAGGTGCCCTTTGCTTGTGCTACATCTGTACCAAATTCCGTTCAATTCGGTTTCACCGTGTTCGAGTTGATAGAGGGGGGACAGACATTCTGAGTACACCCACACACACTCACACACACACACACACACACACACACACACACTTTTTGGCCCTGTGTAGATCACATAAGGCTAATTACGAAACATCTAATCAATTGTTGTACATGCTTCGACCCTTCAATTGAATCTTCTTCAGCATAAATCTAACTTATAATCTATTCTAATTAAATAATAAGAGTATATTAATAAAAATAATTATATAAATAAAAAATAAAAAAATAATAAAATAAAAAAAAAGAATAAGATTAAGAATAAGAATAAGAATAAAAATAAAAATAGAAATGAAAATAAAAATTAGTAATTACATGGATATCCTTACACATAAACATAAATTTGAAAAGTGAATTGAGACAATATAATTTTGAATTGAGTTAAATAAGTCAAGAAACTGATGAATATTGTCCAGACATTACGTACAAACAGTTATCGAAATGAGAACTTAATGAATTACAGTATTATGCAAAATAGTATGGAATTCTTCCGATTTATATCTTATGACACATTGGGTTGCTTACTATGAAAAAGAGAAGAAAATATCATAATAGACTATTGGCCTCAATTTAAACGGTAAGACCCTATAAGGCACTGTGCACTCACGCTGGACATGCACTACTGGCGCTACACAGCGCTTGCTCTGCGAATTAATTGTGGACCTTGAAGCGTTATTGAAAGACAGGCAGAAAATGGATCTTAGCATCAAATTTGGCTTTTTGACAATAAAGGGTCGATTTTCTCTCTCAACGTTAGCCAAACGTAAGAACTTATGCTTAAGTGGACATATCAATCATGTGAAGGAAATAAACAGAGATCATATATCAGAAACTCAGAAGAAGTGATACGGCAAACATCCGTGACACAACCACCATATAAGGGGGCGTGGTAGCACAGCAGACAAGCTCTTTGCCTCCCACCAAGGTTGACCGGGATCGATTCCTAGTCAACACATGTAAGATTTTCGAAGTGAAATGCTAGGTCCTGTGGTTAGATTTCCACGTTAAAATGAGGTCCCGTGGCTCATGACCGCGAGATTAACGATCACGTAAAACTACAAGCTCGCTCAACTAACATATAATGTGAAACTCCATGCACTCTAAGTGTTATTCTATTGTTCGGGTTGTCCACATACTGTACTGATTTAAGTAAATGTAACACCGTCCTTTTGACCTCATTTCAATAGGGTGATTCGGAACGAAATATTGTAACAACATAAAGCTCTTGCCCTGTTGAAGTAGGTTTATCTTGCAAGCACATTGCAGGTGTATTTAATTTTGTCAATAATGGATGTTCTGTTTGTTAGACTAGTTTGCCACAAACTTGGGGGATGACTAGCTCTACAATGCTTCAAAAGAAACAATATTCAAAAGGCAAGCGTGTGGAGATTTATCCAAGGAATGAAATAAAACATACAGTTCCTATGTTCTGTCTCACGAAAGATGACCTACAACGTATTAATAACCCTTGCATTGCACGATATATGAATAAAATAAGACAGAAGTAGATAAGATCTGTAAACGTGTGATTGGTTTCTGTAGAATGTGATGTTCTGGAACAAGACTGTATTTTTATTATTTCTAAAATACTAGAGATTCAAACAAAAAAGAAAACTAGTGAAATAGCATTCAGGCCGCCGAGTGAAGATGTAGAATGGTTTTCTGACAGTAATAATTTGCTCTCCCACAACAAAATCATGGATTTGGCTATTATTCTGCAGTTGGGATATTTATTTCTAAATGCAAGTGGCATTTAGCATATTCTCTTGAATTAATAGTCCACTTTTTGATTTTTCTTCTTTTATTCACGTTCTTTCTTTAGCTTTCTTTTTTTTTTTCGCAAACACCAACAGAGATGTTCTTGTTTTCTGTTTTCTCTCTGCATTCTCTTATATTCTTTGAAAGTTTGTTACAGATTAGCACTCTCTTTTTTTTTTGGTAAGATCTCTCTACAGTGCTCCATGCGGCAGGTCGCTGAAGCTTTGAACTCCAGTCCTTTCAAGAACTGGTTCTACAAACTTCAAGTAGATGGCATCTACATCGCTGTCTGCATTCTCCATGAAGACTCCAACTTCGCTTTGTTTGAAAGCTATCATATGTAAAGTGTATTTTTCTTTATGTTGCCTACATTGTATCCCCACTATGTTTCCCCCTCCTCTTCCCTCCCTGCTTCGGTTCTCTGCGCGTTTGAAATTTCTCGCTCACTCTGTGCTAGCTCATCGCTGTGAACGTTCGGCGCTCTTACTAGGAGGTGTCATCTTCTTCAACCATGTGTTGATTTTCAAATCTACGCCATGTTTTAAAACTAGTTTTAACGGCTGGCCGGGTATCACAATATTTCTACACTGCAAGGATAAGTGCACATGTAAGTGATTTTACATCAAATTTTATGTGGCTTACATCAATCTTAACCAGTGGTTCAAATGAAAATTTTCTTCAAAATATGAACTTTTCCAACCTTGGGTAACTTACTAAGAGCCTCCTACGAGGGATTTCACTAGGCTTTGCTAAAGCTTTTTCAACTCGCCATTAAATGGCTACAAAAGCTTCCTAGCACTTCTTTGTCAAAAAGGGAATACTTTTCCTTCAGCGTGGGATTTACGCTAAACTTAGCTTTTTGAAAATCATGCTTTCTTCTTCGAGGGATTGTTCTACTGAATCTTGAAACTGTACTAAGTTATTCTCCAATTTCATCGTGGGATTTTACTTCTTGCCCCATTTTACGTTACTTTCAACTTGTGAAACTTCAAATCAAGCAATAGACTCTGTATTGTTCAATATCACTCCAGAAAACACTTCAAACCGCAATAACTTTGAATTGCTTCTCATTTCCAATCAAAAAGAAACCACATAAACCGAAATAGTGACAATTTACAAATACTCAGCAAAACTTTCTGTGCTATAAAAGGTGTTCATCTAACTGGTTTCCGCGTCGCGTTGCGTGTGAAATAATAAAACTGGTCAAACTTTAATTCCTCATTTCCTCTATCCCCATTATCCTACTACTAACAATTTAGAACAATTTAAATATCTTTTTCTTGTACTTTTTCTCTCTATGAGGCTTAATCTATTAATAGGTTCCCTCCCATTTTGTATTTATCACTATTTAACTTCCGCTTAAATATTCCCGGTGGTTATAAATCCACTTTTTAATTTTCTATCTTAATTTTCCTGCTGCGCCCAGGAATTTCAGATTGTAACTTTGTATTTACCTAAAGCTCTTGTTGCTTTGCTATGAAAGCATTCTAGTCAGGAATTTGTAAACTAATTAATTTATAAAACAAAGCATCTACACCCTTTGTAAGGGTTCCTATTAATCATGTTATAAGTCTCAGACTTTCTATTTGTAATTGCTTAAAACACCTTTGTATTATCTCAATAAATTTGTTCCTCTTGTTGGAGTTACATTCTATTTCTAAAAGAGCATTCTAATTGCTCCGTCTTCTTTGCCATTTTTGGGGTGATATTTTATCCTTACAGAAATGATTGTAAACAATTCATATATATCTCACAATTAATCCGGCATTTGTTGTGTTTATGGCAAAGCTCTTGAGTAGTGTATTTGTAACAGTTCAAGGCCCACCTCCACCTCCCCACCTCACAAGATGGCGGCAGCCCGATATCTCTCGAACTTATGGTCGGATTTTGACAAATGAGGTGTTGTTGAACTCGGGCTGACACCCCCTTTCCAATGGACGACATATTTCAACCCCAAAAATAAAACCTACCCCTACTAGGGGGTGAAATTGTAATTTTTTTAGAGAATCTCTGTTACCAATTGCAACATGTGAGAGTTTGAATGTCGATATGGATGTAACGATGTTCTGCAAACCAATAATCAAAGAGGGGCATGTTAGGCCTTGAGGTGAGAGCCCCTGTTATTGTTGACGAGCCCCCCTGCTGTCAGGCCCCTGTGGATGGGTTATTGTTGACAGGTCCTTGTGGACGAGTCCTTGTGGACAAGTCCTTGTGGACAGGTCCTTGTGGACAAGTCTGTGTGGACAGGTCCTTGTGGACAAGTCCTTGTGGACGAGTCCTTGTCCCTTTGGACTGATCCCTTTGGACGGGTCCCTATGGACTAGCCCATGAATTTATTTAAATTATGTCAAAGGGCCTAACTACATTTGAGTGTGTTGAATTGACGTTGTTCACCACTACTATAATGGAATAACGATATGAAAGGAAAGTGACGAAATACATGTGAACACGTGTGAAATGACCTTATTACCGTCCTCCTTGTGAAACAAGTCACATCCTGTTTTGCTTCATACGTGAGAAAATGTGAGTTCGAACCCGTGGTCGGATTTTGACGAATGAGGTGTCATTGAACTCGGGCTGATACCCCCTTTCCAATGAACAACATATTTCCACCCCAAAATAAAACCTAAGCCTACTAGGGGGTGAAATTGTAATTTTTTTAGAGAATCTCTCTTTCCAATTGCAACATGTGAGAGTTTGAATGTCGATATGGAATAAAACGTTGTTCCACACAAGAGACATGTGTTTGGTGGATAGCCACTATGAATTAACATGCTTGTTTTGTTTTTTTGTTTTTTACGCATGCCCACTCATAGCTTTTGTAAGAGGGCAGGCTTTTTAAAAGATGGCGGCTGTAGTGTAACCTAACCTAACCCAACCCACGAGTGGTGATCAAAAAGTATTTTAAGTGACGCTTGTCGATTGGCAAACCAGTAATCAAAGAGGGATATGTCAGGCCTTGAGGTATTAGCCCCTTTTGATTGATCCCTGTTGATTGATCTCTGTTGATTTATCCCTTTGGACTGGTCTCTGTTGACTAGCCCCTTTTGGACGGGCCCTTTTTGACAGGGGGTCATTTTTGATGGATCCTTTTTGACATGTGCTTTTCGACAGGTCCCTGTTGACGAGTCATTGCTGACGGGTCCTTGTTGATAAGTCCCTGTGGACGGGTCATTGTTGACGGGTCCCTATTGACAGGTCATTGTTGACAGGTCATTGATGACAGGTCATTGTTGACGGGTCATTGTTGATGGGTCCTTGCTGACAAGTCCCTGTTGATGGGTCCCTGTGGAAGGGTCCCTTTAGACCGGCCCCTTTGGACTGATCCCTATGGACCGGCCCATGAAATTTATCCAAATTATGTCAAAGGGCCTAACTACATTTGTGTGTAAAGCAGTGTGTTGAACTGACGTTGTTCACCAGTCCTTACTACTACAATTGGATAACGATATGAAAGGAATTGATTAACTAGACATGAGTTAACTACCAACGAAACACTTTGGCGACTCTGCTTGTTATTGACCAATGAGTAGGGTTTTAGAAAAACTGTTTGTTATTTTGGGTTATATACAAAAAATGCTTAGACCTTTTGAGTGACTATGTTTGCTAAACAAGACATTATACCAGACACGATTAGGATTCTTATATAGCTCAGACAAGGAAAGAATTTCTACAGAATCTGTTGACATTGAATATAGATTTAGGTATTAGGAAGTCATTTTGAAGGCCTTTGTCTGGAGCGTGGCACTCTATGAAAGTACATCTTAGACAATTGGTGTAGCAGAAAAGTGGAGAATTGAAGTGTTTGAAATGTGGTGTTACAGGAGAATGATGAAGATTAGATGGGTAAATAGGGTTACTAACAAAGAGGTATTAAGACGAGTGGGGGAGAAGAAATATATCTGGCGACTGTTAATGAAGTAAAGAGATAGGTTGGTAGAACACGTACTAAGACACCCAAGAATAGCAAACTTAGTTAAGGAAGAAAGGTTCGAGGACGAGAACTGTAGGGGTAGACCAAGTTTAGAATATGTTAAACAGATAGCCTTGAATGTAGGGTGTGGTAGCTATATAGAGATGAAACGATTAGCTCGGGACAGATAGGCGCTGAGATCTGCATCAAACCAGTCAAAGGACTAAAGACTCAAACAACAACATGTAAGTTCACTAAAATAATGTTGTGTAACGGTATACGTTAGTCAACGAACAGTAATGCATTACTGAAACCCATGACACGATACCTAAGAGCTTTTCTAAAATGATTTTAAAATGCCTTTAACCCTATATTGAACACCCAGTTCACAAGACTCATAACTGCAATGTTATGGTAAAACAAAACAAAATCTATATTTCAAAACAAGCAAGTGGTTTAGTCAATGTATACTGGAAAAAGTTTTGTAAACACTCACGTCCTCAAGACTAATTAAATTAGTAACTGTCAGGTTGACCGAGTGGTTAAGGTGTTTGACTTAAGATCAAATTTTCTGTATAAGGAAGCAAGGGTTCGAATCCCTTACCTGACATAACTATTGCCTTGACATGGCTTGGCCACACTGCATTAATATTATGACACTCGGTACACAAACCATAGATATAGTGTATTGTTTAAGGCCACTCTCTTTCTGAACATAGTCAGAGACTGTTGATGGTTAACAATTGTATTAATAGTGGGACATGGGGATAGTAATTAAGAAAAAACAGACAATACCCATACAATATTTTTATTAAATTCATTTTATAATAGTTACACACTGAATTCAAGTCTATCTCTTTACCATTGTTCTATATAGATTTTTAAACACAACGCTTGTTGTAGATCCTTTTACAACTTTCTCCAGGTACTCTTGCTCTTAAAAACTGGGGAAGCCGCAATGGTTTTATAAACATAAAACCCTCATCCTCTTCTTTTTCATAATTATCATCATCATCATCATCATTATGAATATTATCATCAAAATTATTATAGTCATTGTCACCATCATTATCATCATTATCATCATCATTCTCAACATCACTAGAACTATCCAATTCCTCTTGTTTGTTTTCCACAGGGACCTCTTGTAGAGTCTGCGTTGCTTTTGATAGTGTTAAGGGTTTTTTTGAACGATGGTATTTGTCCTAACATGTCTTTTTGAGGTGATGATGAATGCTTTTTAACAAACAATGCACTATCTTGAGCAGCAATATATTTTTCTTGGACTTGCTTTTTTTATCTGGGTTAGAGTATTTTGCGTATTTAAATGTGTATTAATTTGAGATTCACAATGATGTTCTTTTGAAGTAAGTACGTTGGAGTCTTTTGTTTTAATCATTCCTCGACACTTTTTGGATCGTTGTTTTGAACATCGCCAAATAACAGTTCCATCTTTATTGGTTGTTTTTACAATATATGTATATCCTTTATAGAAGACACATGGCTTGCCATGACTGGTTGTTGAGACTTCCATATCAACTAATACATATGAATTAAATTTTAGTAAAGTCACATGAACAATCTTTAGATTACAAGTGATTTATACACACACACACTTTCCTAAATGTCAAGATTTATGGATGTTGTTTTCCGCCAACAGCTGCTTACTGCGTATGACAAGGCTGGAGACTGGTAGGTGAGACAGTCTTTCACGATGTGAACACTGTAACAGGCAGTAGTCAACTGACAATATTCTTATACCCTAGTCAAGGTTAACAGGTACTTACTGCGTATGACAAGACCGTACACTCGTAGGTTAGACCGTATTTTTTGTTTGTTGCTAAGGATTCCATATATACTCTAGACATGTTAGTTCTGAACACTTAGTGGTTAATTGTATATATTGAATTTAAATACACAGCTCATACAAGCACGTTTTGCGGATGGGAGGGGTGAGAGGCTGGCAAAAAAGGAAATGTTTTAGTTTAATGAAACGTTATGTCCTAGTAGGCGTGATTTATAGTAGACTCAATTGATAGTAGACGCAATTGATAGTAGTTGTAATCGATACTAGACGTGATTAATAGTAGATGCAATTGATACTAGACGTGATTGATAGTAGGCGTGATTTGTAGTAAGCGCGATTTATAGTAGACGCAAATGATAGTAGGCGCGATTGATAGTAGGCGTGATTGATAGTAGACGCGATTGATACTAGGCGTGATTGATAGTAGGCGTGATTTGTAGTAAGCGCGATTTATAGTAGACGCAAATGATAGTAGGCGCGATTGATAGTAGGCGTGATTGATAGTAGACGCGATTGATAGTAGGCGCAATTTGACATGGGCGCGACTCAGATCATTTTTGATATCATAAAGTTACAGTGTCAATGTTTATACAAAGTACAAGGTAGAGGGTATTTTAAGACATAACCTCAGCTCACTTAACATAACCTAACTTTACCTAACCTAACTTTGTCACGTGACATGTTCTACAAGTTTAGACTTGCTTTAAGACTGATTATGACGTCATAGATTGATGGGAGGGGTGAGAGGCTGACAAAAAAGGAAATGTTCTGGTTTAATGAAACGTCATGTCCTAGTAGGCGCGATTTATAGTAGACGCAATTGATAGTAGGCGCGATTAATAGTAGACGCAATTGATAGTAGACGTGATTGATAGTAGGCGTGATTTGACATGAGCGCGATTTATAGTTGACGCAATTGATAGTAGGCGCGATTAATAGTAGACGCAATTGATAGTAGGCGCGATTGATAGTAGGCGTGATTTGACATGAGCGCGATTTATAGTAGACGCGAAAGATAGTAGGCGTGATTGATAGTAGGCGTAATTAGACATGGGCGAGATTTATAGTAGACGCAATTGATAGTAGGCGCGATTGATAGTAGGTGTAATTGGTAGTAGACGCGATTTGACATGAGCGCGATTTATAGTAGACGCAAATGATACTAGACGTGATTAATAGTAGACGCAATTGATACTAGGCGTGATTGATAGTAGGCGTGATTTGTAGTAAGCGCGATTTATAGTAGACGTAAATGATAGTAGGCGCGATTGATAGTAGGCGTGACTGATAGTAGACGCGATTGATAGTAGGCGCAATTTGACATGGGCGCGACTCAGATCATTTTTGATATCATAAAGTTACAGTGTCAATTTTTATACAAAGTACAAGGTAGAGGGTATTTTAAGACATAACTTCAGCTCACTTAACATAACCTAACTTTACCTAACCTAATTTTGTCACGTGACATGTTCTACAAGTTTAGACTAGCTTTAAGACTGATTATGTCGTCATAGATTGATGGGAGGGGTGAGAGGCTGACAAAAAAGAAAATGTTCTGGTTTAATGAAACGTCATGTCCTAGCAGGCGCGATTGGTAGTAGACGCAATTGATAGTAGACGCGATTAATGGTAGGCGCAATTGATAGTAGGTGTGATCAGGTACTTACTGCATATCAAAAGGCTGTACACTCGTGTGTTAGACACTCTATCTTGTTAAGGACCCCTATATATTCCCTATACAAGGCTATACATGTTTGTTCTAAACACTTAGTGGTTATTTGTATTTTAAATTTATATACACAGGTTATACAAGCACGTTTTTTCACACAGTAAAACTTTGTCAAATAGCCACATGCGATACGCAAAGTATGTTTCCGCTATCTAGCGGTGACTATGGAAACTACCTGAACATATCCTAATCTAATCCTAGCTAACTTCACCTGACGTGACCATACCGGTTTGTAAGCAACAACAACAACACACTAAGATTCCATGAATTCCAGAGTACTTTTAGATTAATTATCGACTCTCAACTCTTATAACTATGTCTATCCCACTCTGTCAAAAACACGATTTTTTTAAAATTTTTGCTTGATGTCAATACTAAAGTGATAATGGGTTTTCCGATCCTATCACTATAAATTCATTACCCCCACTCTTATCTCGGTCTCGACAACAACCATGCCTATTTTTATTATGTCAGATGATGTAATGTTCGAGTGCAAAGTGGGTGTAAAAGTGAGTGCAAAGTGAGTGCAAAAGTGAGTGCAAAGTAAGTGTAAAAGTAGTTGTAAAAGTGAGTGCAAAGTGAGTGCAAAAGTGAGTGCAAAAGTGGGGTGTAAAAGTGGTACCCTATTTGTAATGGCTTATTTGACAAGTTATTTTGTGGTACCCTATTCGTAATGGCTTATTTCTCAAGTTGTTTTTGTCAATGTATTTAGAGGATATTTCTCTTGTTCATGGAAAGTATCTCAGCCCTTTTTATGATAGCATAATGCTTACCGTCATGTTTGTAAGCAACAACAACACACTAAAATTCCAAGAATCCAAACTACTCTAAGGTTAATGATGGTCTCTCAACTCCATTCCACGCCTAGTCAAAAACATTATACATTTCAAATTTTTCAAAACAGGTAAATTGAGAAAGTAGGCTATATATTTAAACTAAATATATGATGGACTGATCCTTATGGACTGGCCCGTGCATTTTATCCAAATTATATCAAAGGGACCCGCCCACAGGGACCCGTCAACAAGGACCCGTCCTCCGGGACCCGTAAAAAAATGACTCCCCCTTTAAAAAAGACCCGTCCAAAGGGGCTAGTCAACAGGGACCAGTCCAAAGGGATACATCAACAGAGATCAATCAAAAGGGGTCAATCAACAGGGATCAATCAAAGGTTAAGTTAAGCTACGGCAGCCATTTTGGAACTTTTTGATCACACCTCGTAGGGTTAGGTTAGGTTGAGTTAAGCTACGACCGCCATTTTGGAACTAATTCTTAGTTTCCAAAATATAGGCAATTTTGAAAATTGGACTTTTTTTTGAAAAAATGAAAAAAATGTTAAGTTTTGTTCTAACGTTAAGGGACTTAAAGGACATTTGTTTGAGTCTATATATGACTTTTTAGAATGATTAGTTTTCAAAATATCGTCTACTTTCAAAATTGAACCTTTTTGGATTTTGTCCCAGAGACCTGGGACTTGGTTTGCGGGTAGAGGGGGGTAACTACCTGTCATTTTTATGTCAAACACATTTTTTGTGTAATTCATAGTTTACAAAATATAGCCCATTTTTAAAAATGATCAATATTTGGAAAAATGTCAAATTCCATGTTTTGTTCTAACGATTAAGGACATAAAAGCCATTGGTTTGAGTCTATATATGACTTTTTAGGATGATTAGTTTTCAAATTATAGCCTACTTTCCAAATATTTTTTGGAAAAATTTAAAGAATATATATATATTTTTTTTGACTGAGAATGGGATAGACGTAGGTGTTGGAGTTAGCATATGATTTTTTAGTTTAAATATATAGCCTACTTTCTCAATTTACCTTTTTTGAAAAATTTGAAAATGTATAATGTTTTTGACTAGGCGTGGAATGGAGTTGAGAGACCATCATTAACCTTAGAGTAGTTTGGATTCTTGGAATTTTAGTGTGTTGTTGTTGCTTACAAACATGACGGTAAGCATTATGCTATCATAAAAAGGGCTGAGATACTTTCCATGAACAAGAGAAATATCCTCTAAATACATTGACAAAAACAACTTGAGAAATAAGCCATTACGAATAGGGTACCACAAAATAACTTGTCAAATAAGCCATTACAAATAGGGTACCACTTTTACACCCCACTTTTGCACTCACTTTTGCACTCACTTTGCACTCACTTTTACAACTACTTTTACACTTACTTTGCACTCACTTTTGCACTCACTTTGCACTCACTTTTACACCCACTTTGCACTCGAACATTACATCATCTGACATAATAAAAATAGGCATGGTTGTTGTCGAGACCGAGATAAGAGTGGGGGTAATGAATTTATAGTGATAGGATCGGAAAACCCATTATCACTTTAGTATTGACATCAAGCAAAAATTTAAAAAAAAAACGTGTTTTTGACAGAGTGGGATGGACATAGTTATAAGAGTTGAGAGTCGATAATTAATCTAAAAGTACTCTGGAATTCATGGAATCTTAGTGTGTTGTTGTTGTTGCTTACAAACCGGTATGGTCACGTCAGGTGAAGTTAGCTAGGATTAGATTAGGATATGTTCAGGTAGTTTCCATAGTCACCGCTAGATAGCGGAAACATAATTTGCGTATCGCATGTGGTTATTTGACAAAGTTTTACTGTGTGAAAAAACGTGCTTGTATAACCTGTGTATATAAATTTAAAATACAAATAACCACTAAGTGTTTAGAACTAACATGTATAGCCTTGTATATGGAATATATAGGGGTCCTTAACAATATAGAGTGTCTAACACACGAGTGTACAGCCTTTTGATATGCAGTAAGTACCTGATCACACCTACTATCAATTGCGCCTACCATTAATCGCGTCTACTATCAATTGCGTCTACTACCAATCGCGCCTGCTAGGACATGACGTTTCATTAAACCAGAACAATTCCTTTTTTGTCAGCCTCTCACCCCCCCATCAATCTATGACGACATAATCAGTCTTAAAGCTAGTCTAAACTTGTAGAACATGTCACGTGACAAAGTTAGGTTAGGTAAAGTTAGGTTATGTTAAGTGAGCTGAGGTTATGTCTTAAAATACCCTCTACCTTGTACTTTGTATAAAAATTGACACTGTAACTTTATGATATCAAAAATGATCTGAGTCGCGCCCATGTCAAATTGCGCCTACTATCAATCGCGTCTACTATCAATCACGCCTACTATCAATCGCGCCTACTATCATTTGCGTCTACTATAAATCGCGCTTACTACAAATCACGCCTACCATCAATCACGCCTAGTATCAATTGCGTCTCCTATTAATCACGTCTAGTATCATTTGCGTCTACTATAAATCGCGCTCATGTCAAATCGCGTCTACTACCAATTACAGCTACTATCAATCGCGCCTACTATCAATTGCGTCTACTATAAATCACGCCCATGTCTAATTACGCCTCCTATCAATCGCGCCTACTATCTTTCGCGTCTACTATAAATCGCGCTTATGTCAAATCACGCCTACTATCAATCGCGCCTACTATCAATTGCGTCTACTATTAATCGCGCCTACTATCAATTGCGTCTACTATAAATCGCGCTCATGTCAAATCACGCCTACTATCAATCACTTCTACTATCAATTGCGTCTACTATTAATCGCGCCTACTATCAATTGCGTCTACTATAAATCGCGCCTACTAGGACATGACGTTTCATTAAACCAGAACATTTCCTTTTTCTCAGCCTCTCACCCCTCCCATCAATCTATGACGTCATAATCAGTCTTAAAGCAAGTCTAAACTTGTAGAACATGTCACGTGACAAAGTTAGGTTATGTTAAGTGAGCTGAGGTTATGTCTTAAAATACCCTCTACCTTGTACTTTGTATAAACATTGACACTGTAACTTTATGATATCAAAAATGATCTGAGTCGCGCCCATGTCAAATTGCGCCTACTATCAATCGCGTCTACTATCAATCACGCCTACTATCAATCGCGCCTACTATAATTTGCGTCTACTATAAATCGCGCTTACTACAAATCACGCCTACTATCAATCACGCCTAGTATCAATCGCGTCTACTATCAATCACGCCTACTATCAATCGCGCCTACTATCATTTGCGTCTACTATAAATCGCGCTTACTACAAATCACGCCTACTATCAATCACGCCTAGTATCAATTGCATCTACTATTAATCACGTCTAGTATCGATTACACCTACTATCAATTACGTCTACTATCAATTGCGTCTACTATAAATCACGCCTACTAGGACATAACGTTTCATTAAATTAAAACATTTCCTTTTTGCCAGCCTCTCACCCCTCCCATCCGCAAAACGTGCTTGTATGAGTTGTGTATTTCAATTCAATATATACAATTAACCACTAAGTGTTCAGAACTAACATGTCTAGAGTATATATGGAATCCTTAGCAACAAACAAAAAATACGGTCTAACCTACGAGTGTACGGTCTTGTCATACGCAGTAAGTACCTGTTAACCTTGACTAGGGTATAAGAATATTGTCAGTTGACTACTGCCTGTTACAGTGTTCACATCGTGAAAGACCGTCTCACCTACCAGTCTCTAGCCTTGTCATACGCAGTAAGCAGCTGTTGGCGGAAAACAACATCCATAAATCTTGACATTTAGGAAAGTGTGTGTGTGTAAATCACTTGTAATCTAAAGATTGTTCATGTGACTTTACTAAAATTTAATTCATATGTATTAGTTGATATGGAAGTCTCAACAACCAGTCATGGCAAGCCATGTGTCTTCTATAAAGGATATACATATATTGTAAAAACAACCAATAAAGATGGAACTGTTATTTGGCGATGTTCAAAACAACGATCCAAAAAGTGTCGAGGAATGATTAAAACAAAAGACTCCAACGTACTTACTTCAAAAGAACATCATTGTGAATCTCAAATTAATACACATTTAAATACGCAAAATACTCTAACCCAGATAAAAAAGCAAGTCCAAGGAAAATATATTGCTGCTAAAGATAGTGCATTGTTTGTTAAAAAGCATTCATCATCACCTCAAAAAGACATGTTAGGACAAATACCATCGTTCAAAAAAACCCTTAACACTATCAAAAGCAACGCAGACTCTACAAGAGGTCCCTGTGGAAAACAAACAAGAGGAATTGGATAGTTCTAGTGATGTTGAGAATGATGATGATAATGATGATAATGATGGTGACAATGACTATAATAATTTTGATGATAATATTCATAATGATGATGATGATGATGATAATTATGAAAAAGAAGAGGATGAGGGTTTTATGTTTATAAAACCATTGCGGCTTCCCCAGTTTTTAAGAGCAAGAGTACCTGGAGAAAGTTGTAAAAGGATCTACAACAAGCGTTGTGTTTAAAAATCTATATAGAACAATGGTAAAGAGATAGACTTGAATTCAGTGTGTAACTATTATAAAATGAATTTAATAAAAATATTGTATTGGTATTGTCTGTTTTTTCTTAATTACTATCCCCATGTCCCACTATTAATACAATTGTTAACCATCAACAGTCTCTGACTATGTTCAGAAAGAGAGTGGCCTTAAACAATACACTATATCTATGGTTTGTGTACCGAGTGTCATAATAATAATACAGTGTGGCCAAGCCATGTCAAGGCAATAGTTATGTCAGGTAAGGGATTCGAACCCTTGCTTCCTTATACAGAAAATTTGATCTTAAGTCAAACACCTTAACCACTCGGTCAACCTGACAGTTACTAATTTAATTAGTCTTGAGGACTTGAGTGTTTACAAAACTTTTTCCAGTATACATTGACTAAACCACTTGCTTGTTTTGAAATATAGATTTTGTTTTGTTTTACCATAACATTGCAGTTATGAGTCTTGTGAACTGGGTGTTCAATATAGGGTTAAAGTCATTTTAAAATCATTTTAGAAAAGCTCTTAGGTATCGTGTCATGGGTTTCAGTAATGCATTACTGTTCGTTGACTAACATATACCGTTACACAACATTATTTTAGTGAACTTACATGTTGTTGTTTGAGTCTTTAGTCCTTTGACTGGTTTGATGCAGATCTCAGCGCCTATCTGTCCCGAGCTAATCGTTTCATCTCTATATAGCTACCACACCCTGCATTCAAGGCTATCTGTTTAACATATTCTAAACTTGGTCTACCCCTACAGTTCTCGTCCTCGAACCTTTCTTCCTTAACTAAGTTTGCTATTCTTGGGTGTCTTAGTACGTGTTCTACCAACCTATCTCTTTACTTCATTAACAGTCGCCAGATACATTTCTTCTCCCCCACTCGTCTTAATACCTCTTTGTTAGTAACCCTATTTACCCATCTAATCTTCATCATTCTCCTGTAACACCACATTTCAAACACTTCAATTCTCCACTTTTCTGCTACACCAATTGTCTAAGTTTTACTTTCATAGAGTGCCACGCTCCAGACAAAGGCCTTCAAAATGACTTCCTAATACCTAAATCTATATTCAATGTCAACAGATTCTGTAGAAATTCTTTCCTTGTCTGAGCTACATAAGAATCCTAATCGTGTCTGGTATAATGTCTTGTTTAGCAAACATAGTCACTCAAAAGGTCTAAGCATTTTTTGTATATAACCCAAAATAACAAACAGTTTTTCTAAAACCCTACTCATTGGTCAATAACAAGCAGAGTCGCCAAAGTGTTTCGTTGGTAGTTAACTCATGTCTAGTTAATCAATTCCTTTCATATCGTTATCCAATTGTAGTAGTAAGGACTGGTGAACAACGTCAGTTCAACACACTGCTTTACACACAAATGTAGTTAGGCCCTTTGACATAATTTGGATAAATTTCATGGGCCGGTCCATAGGGATCAGTCCAAAGGGGCCGGTCTAAAGGGACCCTTCCACAGGGACCCATCAACAGGGACTTGTCAGCAAGGACCCGTCAACAATGACCCGTCCACAGGGACTCATCAACAAGGACCCGTCAGCAATGACTCGTCAACAGGGACCCGTCGAAAAGCACATGTCAAAAAGGATCCATCAAAAATGACCCCCTGTCAAAAAGGGCCCGTCCAAAAGGGGCTAGTCAACAGGGACCAGTCCAAAGGGATAAATCAACAGAGATCAATCAACAGGGATCAATCAAAAGGGGCTATCACCTCAAGGCCTGACATATCCCTCTTTGATTACTGGTTTGCCAATCGACAAGCGTCACTTAAAATACTTTTTGATCACCACTCGTGGGTTGGGTTAGGTTAGGTTACACTACAGCCGCCATCTTTTAAAAAGCCTTCCCTCTTACAAAAGCTATGAGTGGGCATGCGTAAAAAACAAAAAAACAAAACAAGCATGTTAATTCATAGTGGCTATCCACCAAACACATGTCTCTTGTGTGGAACAACGTTTTATTCCATATCGACATTCAAACTCTCACATGTTGCAATTGGAAAGAGAGATTCTCTAAAAAAATTACAATTTCACCCCCTTGTAGGGGTAGGTTTTATTTTGGGGTGGAAATATGTTGTTCATTGGAAAGGGGGTATCAGCCCGAGTTCAATGACACCTCATTCGTCAAAATCCGACCACGGGTTCGAACTCACATTTTCTCACGTATGAAGCAAAACAGGATGTGACTTGTTTCACAAGGAGGACGGTAATAAGGTCATTTCACACGTGTTCACATGTATTTCGTCACTTTCCTTTCATATCGTTATTCCATTGTAGTAGTGGTGAACAACGTCAATTCAACACACACAAATGTAGTTAGGCCCTTTGACATAATTTAAATAAATTCATGGGCTAGTCCATAGGGACCCGTCCAAAGGGATCAGTCCAAAGGGACAAGGACTCGTCCACAAGGACTTGTCCACAAGGACCTGTCCACACAGACTTGTCCACAAGGACTTGTCCACAAGGACCTGTCCACAAGGACTTGTCCACAAGGACTCGTCCACAAGGACCTGTCAACAATAATCCATCCACAGGGGCCCGACAGCAGGGGGGCTCGTCAACAATAACAGGGGCTCTCACCTCAAGGCCTAACATGCCCCTCTTTGATTATTGGTTTGCAGAACATCGTTACATCCATATCGACATTCAAACTCTCACATGTTGCAATTGGTAACAGAGATTCTCTAAAAAATTACAATTTCACCCCCTAGTAGGGGTAGGTTTTATTTTTGGGGTTGAAATATGTCGTCCATTGGAAAGGGGGTGTCAGCCCGAGTTCAACAACACCTCATTTGTCAAAATCCGACCATAAGTTCGAGAGATATCGGGCTGCCGCCATCTTGTGAGGTGGGGAGGTGGAGGTGGGCCTTGAACTGTTACAAATACACTACTCTCTTGCTAATACTTCACATAAAGCTTATCTTAGCAATTTCTGTAAATTGTTAAAGGCGAGTATAGTTCGCTAAGCAAACTTCCTACTCGAGGTTATTACTACCTTGTCCTGTCAATTTACCTTTAAATTGTAGTTTTGTCTAATTTAGGTTTATTTTCCTTACCCCTGCTAAACTTCTAATCGGCGTTCTGCTGGATAAAAGTTTAGCCTTTCTTTAAACACAACGATTGTTTACTTCTAGTAATTTCTTCCAGTAACAATTTTCTTACTAAAAGTTTCAAGGGCTTCCTATCTCAGTCTACATTGAATACGATCGGTTTCTTTCTCCGGGATCCATCCTCGGTGGGGAATATACTATCCCTGTTAATTTCAACCTTTCCAGCATTTCAGAATGCTACCTAAAACATTTCTTTTTAGCTTGGGAAAGAAATAATTCAATTGCCCCTTGGTTGCATTTTTTCGCCAGTTAACTGTTTCCCTATATAGTACTCGATTTCCTGCTCGGGAGGGACAGTGCACTTGGCGTCTGCTCGCCGGCAATCTCAGCTAGCTTTACTCGCATCATTCTACAGAGTTATAAGTACTTGTTTATACACACTCTTGTTTGCTTTATGCGTAAGCAAGGCTGTATTCTTTTTGTTAGTTTTATTTATTAAGTTTTTTGAAGTTCTTCTATAGTTAATCAATTTACGAAAAATGCCCTATTAATAATTAAAATTTAAGACTGGTATTTGCTTTCCCATCTTGTACTCACTAGCCTTGACCAATCCCAAACTATTTCACTATTATTTTTTATTGTCTAAAATAAAAAGTTGTTCTCTTTTTTGTGAATTCGCTCCCTTTTTGCCTAAAGTTTGTTTCTATTCCTAAACCTTTTACTTTTTCATATCATCTTCCCTCCGGTAGTGTTAAAGCCTAGGCTTGACCTACCAGCATTGTTTCTTAACACTTTCCTTACTAGGCCTGAATACAAAGTTTCCTGTAACCGCTGAAAGAGTTAGAAGTGTCGTCGAAAATTTCCTCTATGTTGTTGTGTGATGTATTCCAAACCACTCTCATTGCTGAATAAGGTAGGCCTAATCCAGTTTTTATTTTCATGAGAAAAAAGTAAACGATTTTCTCTTGTGATTTTCATTGCCTTCTGTTCCGGCAACCTTTTAAAAAGTAAATTAAACAGTCTGAACTAACACCTGTGAAGTCTATTAGTTCTTAATAATTTCAGTAACCTTGAAAGCCTCGAGATTATACTTCATAATTTTCATCCGTATTGCAACATTTATTTTCTTTAATAACATGCCTACCAACACCTAGCTCGTAGTTTATGGAAATGCATGTATATGTACAAATGTCTCTTGACTCGTGCAGGTAAAAATAAATTCAGACGAGGTAATATTTTTACGAGTACTATCGATTACGTCTTTTTCCTTAGACGTATCCTCCGAACTAATTGCACAATCAAAATTTAAGCACTCGATATTTTCACGTGTTTTTCTCTCACGTATTGTCGAAGGCCTTTTGAAACGGTCAATGGCCGAATCATCTGAAATCTTCCTCTTCCTGAATTCTTTAGGAAAGATTGTAGGTACATGTGCTGTTTTCTGATGATGACCAGATAGCTGGTTATTAATGAAGTATGCACTACAAATTCTTGAGCATGTTGTTGGTTCCAAAGATAAGCCATCTGGACTAAAATAAAAAACGATTCCGGTAACATTCGTTTATTTATTTGTCATTTACGCCTAAATTATTTATCTTGCCATGAGACGAATGTGAGAAATATATAATGAAACTTACTTAATATGGTTTACCGACTGAATCCACTCACGCCGTCTTTCTGCTTCCGTTTTTCTAGTCGGAAATGAATAAAGAACTATACCAGTGGTAGTGTTGTACCTATTTGAGCACCCGACAACTTCTCATTTACTCATCGTTATCCATATTTTCTACAATAATCTTTGCCTGTGACTTCGTACAAACATGCCGATATGAAGTCCACAGTTAGTACACTCGACGGCTGCTAGAGCCGGGCGCACGGTGCATAAAATGTTTTTCTGTTACCAAATGTTCTTGGTCCCCACCATCCAAAGTGCCTGTGTCGGAAACCGCTCTCACAGTAGAAGAAGAAAAACCATCAGCCAGGCTCAAGAGATGTTCGGAACGCGAGAGAGTATCTAAAACTAACTGGTCATAAGCGTCCTTAGTGCGCTTAAATCAATTAAAAAAAAAGAGCCTTACAGTAGTCGCATATGATGTGTAACATCTAACATGTTATCCTACTATGAAATTGAGATGAAATATATGTGAAGTCAATTTTTTTCGCCTGTACTCCTACAGTTTTTTATTTTTTCTCACGTTTATTTTGTCGATAATTTCGCATATATTCTGCTCTGGATTTACCCATCACTGCAAATCACAAAATCATGAAAAAAAATGGGGCGTCACCCCGAGTCCTACAACACCTCATACAGCATTATTGGTTCGCGAAATATTAAAAAGCCGACGACCCTTTAGTTTTGGGTCCTTTGGTTAAATTAAGAGGGGGATAGAAAAACGGGGGGCGTCACCCCGACTCTTAGGACACCTCATGCAAGTCCCTAGCATTATCGGTTCGCGAGATATTAAAAAGCCGATGACCTCTAAGTGTTGGGTCCTTTGGTTAAATTAAGGGGGGCTATAGGAAAACGGGGGAGTGGGGGTCACCCCGAGTCCTAGGACACCTCATAAAAGTCCCTAGCATTATTGGTTAGCGGTATTAAAAGGCCGATGGCCTATTAGTTTTGGGTCCTTTGGTTAAATTAAGAGGGGGATAGAAAAACGTGGCACGTCACCCCGACTCCTAGGACACCTCATTCAAGTCCCTAGCATTATTGGTTCGCGAGATATTAAAAAGCCGATGACCTATTAGTTTTTGGGCCTTTTGGTTAAATTAAGGGGGCGTCACCCCGAGTCCTAGGACACCTCATACACGTCCTTAGCATTATTGGTTCGCGAGATATTAAGAAGCCGATGACCTATTCGTTTTGGGTCCTTTGGTTAAATTAAGGGGGCTATAGGAAAACGGGGGTGTCACCCCGAGTCCTAGGACACCTCATACAAGTCCCTAGCATTATTGGTTCGCGATATATTAAAAAGCCGATGACCTATTCGTTTAGCCGTGAGCGCAAATCCCTTGTTAACAGTGAACTCTGTTGGTCATTGAAATAACTACTTGTTAAACTCCAGTGCCAAATCCTGATTATCTTTACCGGGGCCTCCAAACCTTGAATTAAACAGTATGCGATATATATTCTACAGCAAAAGTATGAAGATTTAATTAATAAATCATAATTGTTTTCAGCAAATATGATATAATTAATATTTTCACACCAAAGAACGACAAATTGAAGATGATTTATTGTAGGAATATCTTTAAAGGGGCCTCAAAACCTTGAAGTAAACCGTATGCGATGTTTCCTCTTACACATTTCCGTCCCATTTCCGTGGCTGACAGTACCTCGAATACTTACATTAAATTAGAATACAGCAAAAGTATGAAGGTTTAATAAATCATAATTATTTTCAGCAAATATGATATAATGCATATTTTCACACGAAAGAACGACAACATGAAGATGATTTATTGTAGGAATATCTGTAATGGGGCCTCCAAACCTTGAAGTAAACCGTATGCGTTGTTTCTCTTACACATTTCCGCCCCTTTTCCAAAATCACTCCCACAAAAAATATCCAGCAACCGAGTGGAAAGATGTTACACATCAATGAATATAATCATCATAATAATATTTTTTTAATTTTTTTCACGAGGGACTGTGGAAAATCTTCAAAAGACACTTGTGAAGGGTCCGCACTCCACAGTAGTGTGGGATTTTTACCCTCTAAAAACCACATCCCTTTTCCCACGTTGCGTTCATCACCCCGGAACCGCTCTCGCATTACTTCAGGGTGATGTAGTGCTTACTTAGCCTTTCAGACTTCTTCTTTCTTCATTTCTTCTTAAGGGCGTTCGTACGCTTCCAGATCTCGCTTTTTCTGGCGAAGGACATCCTCCACATACACTGCTACATGATCCCATGATTGCTGGTTCCGTAACATCACAGAAATAATATTATCTGGTGTAAGTTCTCCCAATTCAGTTTCCACATATTCTCTCATGGCCGCACACGAAGAAGGTGTGAAGTACATCATCGATGTCGTCACAATATATGCATGTTGCACCACTCGCTCCGCCTACTCTATGCAGGAATTTACGGAAATATCCGTGTCCTGTTAGAAGTTGTGTGAGGTAATAATTGACTTCACCATGGACTCTTTCGACCCAGTTATCCAGGCGTGGTATCAGTCGCTTGGTCCATTTACCACGAGGATCACTTTCCCATCTGAGTTGCCATCGCCTCATCCGTTGGTTAAAGGCACGCTTCCTTGCACATTTCTTTCCCAGCTCTCCTTGCGTACGCCAGATTTCTTGTCGCTCCAATGCAAGTAGATCTATTGGGGCTATTGCTGCCACCGTGAGGATTGCAGGTTCAGAAACCGTGCGGTATGCACATGCAATACGTAAAGCTGCTCTCCGTTGTACGGCAGCTATCTTTCTCCGATACCATGCAAATCTCAAGGATTCGGCCCAAACTTCGGAGCCATACAGGAGCACTGACTGAACCGTCGTCATGAGGAGGCGTCTTTTACTTAATTTTTGGCCATTAATATTGCCCATCAGCCTACTAAGTGCTGTCATGTATTTTACTGCCTTATCTGTCACTCTCTGAATATGGTTCCAGAATGTGAGCTTGGAGTCAAGAGTCACTCCTAAATATTTTGTACTCGTAGATGTTTCAATCACTGTATCTCCAACAGTCATTGGTACAAGAGTCTCAATCCTTTTCCTCGTCAGAAGAACTATCTCCGTTTTATGTTCTGCTAATATTAGTCTGTGACTCGTCATCCAGTTTTTTATGCGCCGCATCACCTGGTTCAATTTGATTTGAGCCATCTCAACATTGCGGGCCACTATCAAGGCAGCCACATTATCAGCGTAGCCCACTAGATTCGTATCCTCTGGCATCTCCAGACGTAACAAGCCATCATACATGATGTTTCAGAGATCTGGACCAAGGATCGATCCCTGTGCTGCTCCAGCCGTCAGTCGTTTTGCCCTTTGTCCATATTCCGTATCTTAGAGCAGAGTGCGATCCCTGAAGTAGTCTCTCATTATGCGCATAAGATACTGTGGTACTTTGAAAGTCTCTTCAAGAGCTTCCAACATGTCATTCCAACTTGCCGAATTAAAAGCATTCTTTACATCCAGGGTCACAAGAAGTGTCACTTTACGAGAATGATGATTGCCCGTTTGCGCTCTTTCTACTATGCTCACCACCTCCCATATTGCATCAATAGTAGAATGTCCTCTGCGAAATCCATGCTGATGAACAGATAAATCCCCTGCTATCTGAACTGCTGAGAGAATTCTTGGCTGCAGAAGTTTCTCTAGGCCTTTTCCAGCTGTGTCCAACATACATAAAGGTCTATAACCAGCAGATTTTCCTTTGCTGATCAAAACCAATCGAGCCATTTTCCATCGGGCATTAAAAACACCCGCTTGCAGGCAATGATTGTACATATTCAACAACAGTTCTGGACAAAGTTCTGATATTATCTTTAGCACTTCTGCAGGTATATCATCTGGTCCTGGAGCCTGCTTGTTTTTAAGGGAGCTAAAAGCTGTATTCAGTTCTTCTACTGTGAAGAGAGGTATATCATTCAGTTCACTTTCATCGTCACAATCAGTCCTCTCTGGATGGTCGGGAAATAGTGTGTCCACAATTTTTTTTAATGGTTTGTGAATCCATGCTCGGGTTTGAGAATTTTCCAAGTTTCTTCATTACAATCTTATAACCCAGACCCCATGGATCATCTTCCACTTCCTTAGCCAAAGCCCACCATTTATCAGCTTTACTCTTCTTAATTGCTTTGCCGAGTTCCTTCTTTGCGGACTTATAATCCGCTGTGACTGAGGTATTCACTTCTCTGCCTCTCGTCCTCTGGGCCATGCGTCGAAGTCGCAGACAGTTTCTTCTCAATTCTGCAATTTCTTCGGTCCACCAATACGCTGGACGTCTGCTAGTTCCTGGTCTCTTTCGGGACATTGATGCATTGCATGCTTGCTGGATTAGCTGCATGGTGAGTTCAACACGTACACCAGCTGCTTCTTTTCCTCTACAGCAAGAACAATTTTCTGCTAATAATAATAATAATAATAATAATAATAATAATAATAATAATAATAATAATAATAATAATAATAATAAAGAAATATAAATTTTATGTTTTTCAGTCGGTCAACACGATTGTACCCAATTGTAAAGAGTGGTTCCCTAATCCTGAAAATAACTTCTTAGATGAGATTAATAATAATTAATAAATTAATACTTAATCTCATGTAAATTATTTTCAGGATCAGGGAACCACTTTTAACAATTGGGTACAAACCTGTTGACCGACTGAAAAACATCAAATTTCTATTACTAAGGCAACACTGAAAAATGGCTTCAAACATCATAATAATAACAACAATAATAATAATAATAATAATAAATCAAGAAACTAGAATGCACCATGTATGAAGCAATTAGAATGCATGCAGTTTCGGTTTGTGTGTTCTTGCTGAAGCTAACCACGATTAGAAAACGGAAACAGTTTCCACAAGCTAACAGTTTTGATTCATTATTTACAAGCTGCAACAGAACCACTTAGCGCAGACGGAATTTATGTGTCGGTAAGTGGGATACACATCATAATACGGAAATGTAATAAATTAAACGCTTGAGTGCAAACATTCTCATACGTCTAATAGCGGTCGCTGTTTGCTTTTAAATCGTATATCTCACTTAATAGTTTGAGAAAGGCATCTGGTGGGAAGAATCCGTAGGCTGCGACTGTATACATTTAGAAAATACAGTAATGTATCTAGAGGGTGTGTTTTTGATTGCACTTGCGAGAGATTCAATTCACTTTTCAACATGGGAGACGTATACATTGAACCAATTGAACTAAATTAGATCTCAGTGCATTATAATGCACTAGCAGTAGTGCCCGGCTTCGCCCGGTGGATTAATTTATGTTATGGATGATAATTAATACTACTACAGAACTGGCACATGATACTTAAACTAACAGAAAATAAATATTTTTTAATATAACTTTTTGTGGTGGTGGTGGTTGTAGTGGGGGTGGTAAGTAGTACAGTATAATGGACGTAACATTCAGGTCATTTTCCCGTTATGATAATAATGAATAAGGAAACGGCTGTTTACTAACTACAGCACTGACACATGTAATTTACAAACAAATTTTAAAATCTGTTTAGAAAGAGGAGTAAGTGAAATAAGACACTGCCTAGGGCCTATATCTCATTGGCTGTTAGAAATGGAGAAACTAATAGAGTCGTCTTTTGTCGCAAAGCGCCGTAGGAAAGTAATCAGAACACTTTGGAAAACTTCGGCTGTCCCGAGCTCCTGAGGTAGAATAGTATCATTTACCGCCACTCAGCGATAAGCTCCGGAATAAATGAAGGTAAATTTGAAAGCACCAACGCTTATTGCAGCTGATAACCTCAATGTACTGCACCAACACCATTGCACTTATACAGAGGCATAATATGTTCATGATGATAACTGTTTTAAGGGGCCTAAGAAATCTTTTGCACTAATTACTCCCCGTGACTGCAATTTATAAGCAGCGCAATATTTAACTATTTTCGCAATTCTGCACCACACTGGTAGGGGCGACGTGATGCAGCCTGAATTGCCAGTCAACAATGGAGTTATTAAAATACTCTTACAGTTACACTACTACGGACATGAATGGTCCTAGGGCCTTAATACGTGGTTTTCAAGTTCAGTTTGTTTGTTATTCTAAATGTAGGGAATGGAGAGCGTTGTACAAAATATCAAGTTGACAGTGTTACCAGCAGGGTTTCAAAGTGTAAGTAAAATTTGGTGCAATTAGGAGAAACGGTGTAGATTTGTGATAAAGAGCCTAAATGCAGGGGATGGAGTGGTCTGTTCGAAATTTAAAGTGGACAGTGTCACCCGCAAGGTTCCAAAGGGTAAGTATACAAAAAGTGGTTCAGACCGGTGAAACGGTGTAGATTTTTTCCAAAGGACCTAAATGCAGGGAATGGAGTGGTCTGTCCGAAATTTCAAGCAGACAGTGTCACTCGTCGGGTTCCAAAGGGTAAGTATATGAAATTTGGTTCAGATCGGTGAAACGGTGTAGATTTGTGCCAAAGGGCCTAAATGCAGGGAATGGAGTTGTCTGACCGAAATTTCATGCAGACAGTGTTACTCGCAGGGTTCCGAAGGGTAAGTATACTGTACCCGGATCGTTCACACGTCCGTGACATTGTTGACATCATTATTTTAAAGAAGAGATGTTGATTTATTTGTATGAGGGAATGGCTGATATTTGAATAGCGCGCGGAGGAGACTCATAGTACTGAGGGAAGCATGCATCGCAGGAGCGAATGACGTGAGTTTGTGACGTGGAGCCCGCATACGTCACGAGAAAATTTGTTCTGGAATTTCCTTTAGGAGAAGAGATGGACGCTAGAAAGGTAGTACAGTTTACTGGCAATTACAAGAGAAGGAATTTGAGCTATCAAGCATTAAAATCGGTCCAGTAGAAGCCCAGATACGAGATGGAAGTTTCTGGAAGTTTTGACGGTTCGACTATATAAGGAGCGAGGGTTTCAAGACAGATTGTATTCCAACGGAGCATTTGCTCAGGTGCGGAGCTACGCAACGTGAAAGTACGAGTATACACGCCGAGATTCTGACTGTCGAAGGACTTAGTCGCTGAAGTAGTGGTCAGTAGGACTTAGTTTCTGTTCGGGTGAACGAACATAGCTTGTGGCAGCGAAAGGACTTAGAATATCAACTGACTTTCAGGTCAAATATTCTAACCGGTCGGGTGATAGTAGTGTCGAAAAACCATTCACAGAAGTTAGCCTACAGAGTGATGTATTTCTTGTGGTGACAATACATCCGGCACTTCGAATTTCATAAGGAATAATTTATTCATCAGTTCGTTCTATGCAGCTAATAGGTGTTCCTATCCTAGCGTGCAAACGAAACCGCATTTTTCGAATATGAGAATTATTCTCAATATTACAAGAGTACTGTACCAGTCTATGACTGCACAACATTTCATCATGTTATACTGTGCTGATGATAACGGGAGTTGATTCGAACGAGTGACTTTTATCAACATGCGCCGTTAAATTACTCGAAGGATAGGTGGGACATGGAGACGGATGAAGTCATACGGATACAGCAGATGGCCATGGAAGGACACTATTGGGATAGTGTACACCAAACGGCACGCTCTTCTTGCACATCAAGAATGAAGTAAGACAACCATTCATGTACTATCCACTAGCCTATAGTATTGGAGAATTCCAATTTTTAACACAGTCACGATAAGAAAATGAAAATCCACAGCCTGTTTCCAGTCTCCGACCGGGTCAGGAATGGAATGAATGAAGCCCCTGTCTAGCGGCGAGGATATGAACTGTGCCGGCTGCCGAGGCCTGACGCACTCCCCTGGGGCAATGATTAAATGAATGACAGATGAAATGAAATGATAGTGGAGAGTGTTGCTGGAATGAAATTTTGACAGGGAAAACCGGAGTACCCGGAGAAAAACCTGTCTGCCTCCGTTTTGTCCAGCACAGATCTCACATGGAGTGACCGGGATTTGAACCACGGACCCAGCGGTGAGAGGCCGGCGTGCTGCCGCCTAAGCCACGGAGGCTCTAGTCACGATAAGAAATCATCATAATTATCAACACAATTTTCATCGTAACTATTGTATTTGTCAGAATGACAAATGGAGCATGCTGTCTGACAATTTATTATTCTATTTTCGATTTTTGTCAGGACAGACAGTTAATTCATGTGTTCCGACATGAAATGTTTCAGTTATTCCAAGGGATAGGAGTATTTTTTTAACTCTTATTATGAGAGGAGACGTAATTACAACTTGGATTATTTAAATTATTTGATTTATTTGATAATAATAATAAACAACTGTGAAGTAAATAAGTTAATAATATTATAAATATAACTACTCCATTTAAAGTTATAAATACATAATTTAGGGAGTGATAGCACCAAACATTAGGGATTAAATTAAATTGTTAATTGTAATTAAATAGATAATGCATTAATAATCAGAAAGTCATAATCATTTGCAGATAGGATTTAAATATTATTCATTGAGGAAATAGGGCGATAATAATCATTCTGAAGTTGATGATCCCTAAATATTGTTCAGTAATAATAATAATAATAATAATAATAATAATAATAATAATAATTTGTGGAATAATAATAGTTTGTGGATGAATTTAATTAATTGGATGGATCTAAATAAAATAACTTTATTTATTTTTGGAATGAAAGTTTGGATTTACCAATACATTTGAATGAGTTTATGGATGAAGAAAGTCAAATAGTAAGATTTTGAGCTCAGAAATATTTTCCAAAAGCACTTAAAAATATTCAGATGAAGAGAAAGGAAGCGGCAGGTATTAAATGTATAAATTAGGGAGAGTTTATGTAGATGGGAGGCAAGGAAAGATTGACCAGATTTAAATACATATTTTTATTTGTACAATAAAACTGAAGAATGCAGTATAGTAATTATGACAGAATATCACAGAAAAAAATATGTGATAAAAAAATTAATATGATGATGTGTGGTGAAGTTTATTTGGAGTCAAATAATAATGTGGTGATTTTATTGTGCGTTTGGCGACACTTAAAATTGTGGAGACCTAGGGGGTCATCCAAAAGGGCATTTGTTCCCATAGTTGTGGGCACACAAGGATGTGCGTGTGTTATTAAAGAGCATGTGGGCTCAATTTGTAAAAGAAGGGTTAGGCAATGGTGACCGCCACATATTCTTATCAAATTTCATTTACTGTCAATTCAAATATTTAATTTTTTTCTGGATCAACTTGAATTTCAAATAGTATGCATAAATAATTGAAGAACATGAGTCTAGATTTGTTGAACCTGACCGAGAGAAATAAAATCAAATGAGAAGTGCAAATGCAATAAAATAAAATAAATAATATAGTGAAATTTTTATTTTGTGTTTGTAATAATAATAACAATGGAAATGAGCAAATTAAAATATTCACAATATGAGAGGATGTGAAACTTGTTATAAATAAAGTGATGAGAAATGTTAAAATTAATTGATTAATAATAATAATAAATTTTATGATTAATATTTTTTGTGTGTGATATAATATGTACATTCTGAATGATAGAAAAATTTTGGTAAAGGAGATAATGATTTAATCCACCGATAGTGGATAGCAACAATTTATATTGATTTTTATTGTTAACAATTTCTGCTAACAAATATGACAAATGAATAAAATTAAAAATTTTGATGACATTGAAACAAATGAATGTGAGAAAAGAGTAAGATTAATTTTTCAAATTATTATGAAAAATTTATAAACAATTTTTGATTTGGAAATGAAAATCTTTACAAACAAATATTAACATTGGGCTTTATGTCAGCCGAATATTGATATTGTTATTATGCTACAACGGAACAGTGATATAATAATTTTTCCAAATAATTCAAAATTTTGGAACAACATCGAATGAATCAAGTGACTATTTTTTTAAATATCTTACAACAAATATTTGAACAATCAAATGCAATTCTTCGAAAAGTGAACTTCAAACATGTAAATAAAAGGGATCACTCGGAACTCTTTATTGAACAGTGATTACCCAGTGTAAATATTTGAAAATTATTTTTTGTTTGAGATCAGAATGGACTAATGAATTTTCTGATTATCAAGTCTGCGACTTTAAAATATAATTTTAGGGACTGTTGATTTCTCATGTGTGATGTGTTTTATTTGTGTGGAGGTTTTTGCCAGTCAATTAATATTTTATCTATAAATAAATTGAGATTTTAAGAAATGTGCTACTTTCAAAATAATTTCTTTCCTTACCTTACTTGTGAATTACTGAGATCAGGGATGCCAGATTAGACCCAAGTATTCACTTAGATAGACCCTGAGATAGATTTTCTCGTGCTAATCTGATTTCGGTATTTTACAAAATGCGGTCTTTGGATTTCGGTCCAACCGGGCACAATACAAATTTAGGTTCAGATCGGTGAAACGGTGTAGATTGTGCCAAAGGGCATAAATGCAGGGAATGGATTGGTCTGTCCGAAATTGCATGTAAATTGCAGGGTTCCAAAGGGTAAGTATACAAATTTGGGTCCAGATCGGTGAAAAGGTGTAGATTTGTGCCAAAGGGCCTAAATGCAGGGAATGGACTGGTCTGTCAGAAATGTCATGTAGACAGTGTTACTCGCAGGGTTAAAAAGGGTAAGTATACAAATTTTGGTTCAGATTAGTGAAAGGGTGTAGATTTGTGCCAATGAGCCTAAATGCTGGGAATGGACTAGTCTGTTATAAATTTGATGTAGACAGTGTTACTCGCAGGGTTCCAAAGGGTAAGTATACAAATTTTGGTTCAGATCGGTTAAACGGTGTAGATTTATGCCAAAGGGCCTAAATGCGGGGAATGGAGTGGGCAGTCCGAAATTTAACATAGCCTAAACTATTTCTCTTGAATCTGGCTATCATATACCAAAAGAATTTTTCGAATCCGACTGGTAGATCCAGAGATTAGCGCGTTTAAACACACAAACACACGTACTCTTCAGGTTTATTATATTAGTATGGATATAAACATTTGCTGTACCAAGTTTCACTGCGCTCGGATGGTTAAATCGCGAGAAAAGTCTATTTAAATGTTTCAACTTCGCTTGGCCACCATGTTCGTTTTGTACTTAACTGGTTTTTAAAATCCACATAGGTAAACTTTTAGTAGTGCCCTTTATCACCGTACAAACTTTCAGAATGATATCAGTAGTAGTTTCAAAGATATAGATTGCCGGTGAAATATTTCGCACAGCCACCATGTTGGATTGGTGAGACGTAATAGAATTTGAAGGGCTCAGAATTATATTTCTTGACAGAGCCAGGAAATCGAACTCAGGGCGTTTGAGAAGATACTGTACGTACCCCGAGACCACAAAGTCACCTGTAAACGTGTTATTCTCGCACATAGCCTTGTGTGATGGCCCGACTATTTATATTCCACACACTCATAACCTTGAAGCGTGCGACCATGCTTTCCATATTACAAGTTATAAGTAGAGTGCTTTGTAATGTTTGGTGCCAGGGTTGTCACGACTCCTTTGTTGAGGGCTATGGATGTCGTCCAACCCAGCGTGGCGCCCATCCACTAGCCTGAGAAAACACACAATCGTTTAAATGTTCATTGGAACATGTTGTGCTTTGCCCTGTTGCAAAACTGAGAAGACGCGGGTTCGATTTCACCAGTCATCCTGAGAGTGGTTTCTCACTTCAACTCCAGGCAAACGCCGGGATGGTACCTAACTGTAGGCCACGGCCGCTTCCTACCCAATCCTACCTCTATTACAAATAAACACACTAGTAGGCCTACATAGGCTACATCACAGTGACACAGGCTATCAGAAAACTTCTACACACACCCAAGTACACGGGGATATATGACCACGGGTTCGATTCCCGACTCTGTCAAGAAAATTAATTCTGGTCTGAGAGCTAGAACGAGGTGCGCTCAGTCTTGTGAGGCAGACCTGAAAACGGGTGGGTTCGATTCCTACCTCAGTCATCTTAGACGTGGTTTACCGTGATTTCCCATTTCTAATTCCGGCGAATACCGGAATGGTGCCTATATTAAGGCGTCGACAGGCTTCGCTGATTTGGCCCTTGGATGACTCGATAAAGTTTACTTCGATGATGTCCAGTATTTTCAATCATAATTTCTGTAAATAATGTATCTATAGTTTGATATAGAGACTTGGTGACATTCAATCTCACTGCAACCAACAGTTATCGGCAATTAGCTATGCACTTCCCATTCCCACTCCCCGATATACTACTACAGTGTAAAATATTTGCCACGCCGAGCGTATTTGCATCTGATTGTGAGAACCTACTGTCACACGCAGCAATGTTCTCAGATAGGGAAGTATTCGGCGCGTTCCTCACACCGCTCTACACCCCACAGTGGGTCAAAATCGAAATCTAGGAGGTCAAAATTATTTATTTTCATAATTGAAAAATCAAATGTATTACTTCTACAGCATTCTCATATAATCGCCACTCACTATTCTGGGATATAAAAGCATTTTAGTGTAAATCTGTCACCACTGTTCGAGCAGTGAGAGTTCCAGTTATCAATGGCACGGTTTACAAAATAATATTTACCATAATTTGTTCGCTGTGGTCGGCCCTTAACTTTGAAAGGATGATCACTCCTACCCATGTAAGGGGGCTTTCCCAATTGTTTGCTAAGCTCACCCCATGCTGGTTGATTTGTATACGTGTTGTACATAGCGCAGAGTCTAGATTTCATCCTCCTAGCCTCCAGTGATTCCCACCCAAGTTTCTTTAACATACGGCTCACACTGCTCCTGGGATTAAAGTCACTGAGCACAAATCTAGCGGCCTTTCTTTGTACCATTTCCAACTCTGTAATTGTTTCTTAACGTGTGATATAAATATAAGTTTCCGGGAGGGCGCCAATTCATACATAGAATACTACGAATGAATATAATCTTAATACAGACACAAGAACTCATTCATCTCAAGGTGTGGTATGTCTGCGACACCAACGAAGACACTACAGTAAATAAGGGCAATAAAGATTTACCGTAACATACATATATTTCATACGGTTGCTACTTACTTTTATGATGAATAGGGAATGTATAAAGATTGTGACATTAATCCAGTCACCATAAAATATAACTTCCAAATCACGTAGCACCATTCACCATTATTCGTTAAAATAATCGGAATAGCTTTATTTGAAATATCAGCCATCTATATATTTAAAACAGTAAGCTGATTCTTGTTACGGCGAGATTGACAGAACGGCTGAACCGATTGACTTCGTAATGCACTCTGACGAAAGCCCTTGGCCTGTAATTTTGCAGAGTGTCTTTAAAATAAACAAATATGTAACCATATATTTTTAAATTTATAAACGAAACTGCCAAATTATTGGCTCAAGCGCATGCGCAGAATCACATTGTTTAATGACAGACATGGCGGATGTCCACCGCGTTTTAATGTAATAGTTATTATTAAAAGAAATATAAGGGAGGGGAATATTGATTATTATGTTTCCACGATATATAGTACAAAGGAATTATAATAGACAGGAAATGTAGAAGAACTTACACTGACTGTTGAGTGTGTATAATTGTTTACAAAACATAATATTGCATAAAAATTTAAGTGGTTTGGTGGCTCAGTGACAGAGTTCCGGAGATGAAATTTATGCATCGTGAAATGGAGACGGTTCGATTCCCACCTCCGACAGTTCTTTTTATTTCCGTAATCAAATTTCTTGCAATTGGTATTACGTAGCCAAATCATACTTAACTTTTAAAATTCCCCTAATGTAACGAATTCTCCTTCATAAAGAAAAATTTGTAGTTCCCGCGCTTGCGCACAATGGCTCTATTTATACGAGCGAAATGGTGCATCCCACCGATTCTTTGTTTATGAGAATTAAGAAGGGTCCGGAATATTGTTTATGATTATGTTTCCACAATATACATTGAAATAGAATTATAAAATAAGGGAGGTATTGAATAACTTAAACAGTCAGTTGAGTGTGTATGTTTGTTTAAGTACCGTAATATTGCTCCCAATTCCCATTGCCTAGGTGGCTCAGGGCCAGCGTTCTGAGTCAGGGAATGTCATTATGCATTATCTAGAGAGTTCGAATCCCGCCTCCAACGTAAATTTTTATTTCCCAATTATTCTTTCTTGCTGTTGGTGTCGCATTGTCTAAACATATTCTACTTTTATTATTCCCGTTAAGTAAGAAATTCCCCACGATTTACGTTGCCATATACTTTTAAATTATTAAATTAAAATGGCCGTAATCGCTTCCGCCATGAGAGAATTGGCGAACATAATTCATTTCATGGACTCGGACATCGTGGTTACTCAGCCCCGTCTACTTTGGTGTGTGTGTGTAAAATGTTCTCTGATAACCTGTGTTATTGTGATGGCTATATTGATGTGTGCATTTGTAATTGAGGTGGGGAATGGGGAGTTGACGACCGAGACCTTAAGTTAGGAACTATCCCGGTATTTGCCTGGAGTGGAAATGGGAAACCACGGAAAACCACATCCAAGATTACTGAGATGGGAATCGAACCTTGCTATTCTTGATTTTGCCAAAAGAGTGCGCTCCGTTCCAGCCCTCAGACCAGAATTAAATTTCTTGGCAGAGCAGGGATTGAGCCCGTAATCCTGGGCTCAGGGCCAGCGTTAAGAGTCTGCGAATTTCGTTATGCATTATCTAGAGAGTTCGAATCCCACCTCCGAATGAATTGTTATTTCCCAATTATTCTTTCTTGCTATTGGTGTCATTGACCTTCTATCCAGTAGCTTAGTTCAAAAAAAAAACACGAGCATTAACAGATTACATACTGAAGATGAAAGATTGCACTCTCGACATTGCAACATACTGCTGGCCATGACTGAAAACGTGATGAGGAAAATTGATACCTATACGTTTATTTCAGTTTCCTGCGTAGTTCTTGAATTTCTTGGAATTAAATTATATGCCTCCACATAGTCCAAACGCTTGACTCATAGTTATGCTCCTTAAGAAATCTGAACGTTCCCAAGGGCTTCTAAATGCAACCATATTGTTTGGATTTGGAAATAATAAGTGCAGTTAAAATTAGGCAGAGAGGCCTAATCCTTCGACTTGATTTAACACCATCTGAAAAAACACTACCGTTTTCTTTTAAGAAGCAACATTTTCCAATTCGCTTGGCATACTTTATCACAATCAATACTCAAGGCGAAACTCTGGAACGTATAGGTCTCAATATTTACCTCATCACGTTTTCAGTCATGGCCAGCAGTATGTTGCAACGTCGAGAGTGCAATCTTTTGACGCCTTTAAAGTTTCAACAGTGCCTAAAAGTCATCGTACAAAGAATTCCTCAGTTAATATTTTCCCATTGGCCGTCATGTTTTGACGGGTTTCAACTAGTATAACCATAAAGATGCTGCGAAGAATATAGAATAAATTTACTGTTACTTTCTTTAACAAATATTATACATTCAGTATATCATATGTGTTCATTAAATTTGTTTCGATACTTCATGTATCATCTATAACCTCTAAGAATTCCTTTGTCCCAATTTCATACTCTCTGTTGTCATTCTTGTCTATACCATCTTTGCTATTCCTAGAGTTGTCACTTCATATAAAAGTTCATGTTCTCACCACTCTAGCGCTTCATCAACACCAAAGAACACAAAACAATCCATAGATAAATACTTCATGGTAACTCAAGACCCTATAACTATTACAACGCCCCCAGAAATCCTGATATTAGTATTACATTAGAGGGATTTATGAAACACATTCAACACAAAACATATTAAATCTTGTTTCATTGGGACCTGGTCTCCCATCCAAGCTTTCCTAACGTATTCTAATCCACCATGGGTTGCATAAATTTGCAGCTTTTTCTGGAGTAATAAAGTCCACAGGTACCAAGGCCTCCTCATCATCACGTTATTCCAGGGTATTCTTTGTCGTATCCATGAATACACAGAGAATAAATTTACCCTCTAGATTTGGCTCAAATGTAAAAACCACTATACAGTACGTTCCATTGAAACGTAGAATCTGTCCACACATTTTTATGCACACATCACCTTGTATAGCAGGCTCATTCAAGCTGTTGCGATACAACGACTTGCACTCATGTACACAAATAATTCCTACAACCATCTGCTGACGATCTCATAACTCACTCTTCTTTAAACATTTTTTCTTTTTTAAACACTTTTCAATATTTTCTTCCATTATGTTCGGACAAGTACAGATCTCAAGACATCGTACAAATTAGAGGTATTTAAGGAACCTATGACTTGAAGATCGAACATTCAGAATGCATTCCTCCAATATCTAATGACTTCCCATAGATCAAAGACCTCTTCTCTTCCAAGCATACATAATCTTTTAGCAGAAACCTCAGATAGCACACTTCAAATTCCCAATGACAATCAGCTGAATGTAAATATTGCTCCTCCATCATAAACTTGACAAAGCTCACCACATTAGAATGCAATGTAGGGCATTCCTTGAAGTATTCTGTACAATGTTCCAACTTTAATTCGATGACTTAGAAAACTTGGAAATTATATTTTAATTGTTCAGAATTACTACACAAAATCAAGTTTAAAAAAAAAGCTGCTATAATATGAATGGACAAAAGATTAAATAGAAGATAACGAAAAATATCCACAGCATAACTCAAAATTAAGAAAGATACTAGTTAACACACACAATGAAAAACATATACATTACAGCATACAAACGAATACATATACATTGTGCAACTGTATCAAAAATAAGAAAATAGACATATACTGTATATGCCTCCAATACTGAATTCATAACTAGAACAACAAATAGCGGAACGCGCCCCCAACACATTAATTTTACGTCCAGATAAAAAATGATCTTGACAACTACCTATAACAAATCTAAGTAATATTCTTCCATTTCTTCTTGTTCTCTTAATTCAGTGTCTCTATTGATCTTCTTCTCAGCTTTAACTTCCAAAGTAACTCTTTTCTTGACATCAACTTTATCAAAATTGTCAATACATTTAGGCTCATTATCATCATCATCATCATCATCATTAGATTCATTATAGCATTGGGCTGTATGTCTTGTCCATGCTCTAATATAGCGAACTCCTACTGCTCTTCTAGACCTATCTGTATCATTTATTCTAAAATGAGACGTATCCCCAGTACCATTTTCACCATTATCACGCCTACAATATCCACCCCCTCTCTTTCCATTAAAGCGTCCTCCTCTGCTGTGTCGGCGGCGACCTCTAAGTCTACCTCCACAACCTTTCTTTCTTCTTTGCCTATTATGGCCTATCCTACGTCTACCTCTATAACCTAAGCGATTTCGACCTATACAACCACGGCGTCTACCTCCACATCTGATTCCTCTTTGACGCCTACTACGTCCTCTCCAATATATGCCTTTACAACATCGCCTTATCAGCTTTCTTAACCTAGTCTCAATTTCTGCCATCTTTTTATCCGCCACTTTTTCTACTATTTCCACTCTTTCTTTCAAATTATTCTCTTTTTCTATTAATTCATTTCTTAATATCTTCTGTTTTTCCTGAATCTCCTGATAAGTTTCTGCATTTGTCAAGTGACTTTCTTCTACTTTCTTATGAAATTCTGACTGCACTCTTTTTATCTATTCTCCCAATTCTATTCTTACCTGCCTAGTTTCCATCTGTACTATTTTCTTAAGATTCTCTCCTTGATTGACTAACTTTTCCTGAATTTTCCCTTCCACTTCTACAAACTTCAGATCTACTTTCTCTATAATATTTTCAGCCTTTCGTGCTAACACATCCTTAATTTCACATCTGATCTCCTGTTTCACCCCCCTGAATACTCTCCTGCAGAGTCCCATACTTCTTATTTAATTCCTCATTTTCCTTGACCACATTGTCTAACCTTTGATGAATTTCCTTATTATTTTTATCTATCGTCTCTCTCATCTCCTGATTTTGCCTACTTATTTCCTGATTTTGCCTACTTATTTCCTCTCTCATCTCCTGAATATCTTTCTTACTTTCATCAAATCTTTCACTCAGCATTCGCATGATCGCAGCTAATGAATATTCCGAAATTCCTTTCTCTTTACTAGTATTCGGGTTACTCTCTGACATCATAGTATTATCATCTACGCTATCTTCACTATCAATACCACTTCTTAGCTTCATATCTTTCTCCGACATACTGAATTACACCTCTAAACACATGCCCCAAAATCACTCGCACAATATATAAGCATTCCTACCCCTACACTGATGTGTCCTGGTTCTCGTGCCCTACGTTGAGGTGTCATTTGTAATTGTATCTTAACGTGTGATATAAATATAAGTTTCCGGGAGGGCGCCAATTCATACATAGAATACTACGAATGAATATAATCTTAATACAGACACAAGAACTCATTCATCTCAAGGTGTGGTATGTCTGCGACACCAACGAAGACACTACAGTAAATAAGGGCAATAAAGATTTACCGTAACATACATATATTTCATACGGTTGCTACTTACTTTTATGATGAATAGGGAATGTATAAAGATTGTGACATTAATCCAGTCACCATAAAATATAACTTCCAAATCACGTAGCACCATTCACCATTATTCGTTAAAAGAATCGGAATAGCTTTATTTGAAATATCAGCCATATAACCATAAAGATGCTGCGAAGAATATAGAATAAATTTACTGTTACTTTCTTTAACAAATATTATACATTCAGTATATCATATGTGTTCATTAAATTTGTTTCGATACTTTATGTATCATCTATAACCTCTAAGAATTCCTTTGTCCCAATTTCATACTCTCTGTTGTCATTCTTGTCTATACCATCTTTGCTATTCCTAGAGTTGTCACTTCATATAAAAGTTCATGTTCTCACCAATCTAGCGCTCCATCACCACCAAAGAACACAAAACAATCCATAGATAAATACTTCATGGTAACTCAAGACCCTATAACTATTACAACGCCCCCAGAAATCCTGATAATAGTATTACATAAGAGGGATTTATGAAACACATTCAACACAAAACATATTAAATCTTGTTTCATTGGGACCTGGTCTCCCATCCAAGCTTTCCTAACGTATTCTAATCCACCATGGGTTGCATAAATTTGCAGATTTTTTCTGGAGTCATAAAGCCCACAGGTACCAAGGCCTCCTCATCTTCACGTTATTCCAGGGTATTCTTTGTCGTCTCCATGAATACACAGAGAATAAATTTACCCTCAAGATTTGGCTCAAATGTAAAAACCACTATACAGTGCATTCCATGGAAACGTAGAATCTGTCCATACATTTTTATGCACACATCACCTTGTATGGCAGGCTCATTCAAGCTGTTGCGATACAACGACTTGCACTCATGTACACAAATAATTCCTACAACCATCTGCTGACGATCTCATAACTCACTCTTCTTTAAACATTTTTTTCTTTTTTAAACACTTTCAATATTTCCTTCCATCATGTTCGGACAAGTACAGATCTCAAGACATCGTACAAATTAGAGGTATTTAAGGAACCTATGACTTGAAGATCGAACATTCAGAATGTATTCCTCCAATATCTAATGACTTCCCATAGATCCAAGACCTCTTCTCTTCCAAGCATACATAATCTTTTAGCAGAAACCTCAGATAGCACACTTCAAATTCCCAATGACAATCAGCTGAATGTAAATATTGCTCCTCCATCATAAACTTGACAAAGCTCACCACATTAGAATGCAATGTAGGGCATTCCTTGAAGTATTCTGTACAATGTTCCAACTTTAATTCGATGACTTAGAAAACTTGGAAATTATATTTTAATTGTTCAGAATTACTACACAAAATCAAGTTTAAAAAAAAAGCTGCTATAATATGAATGGACAAAAGATTAAATAGAAGATAACGAAAAATATCCACAGCATAACTCAAAATTAAGAAAGATACTAGTTAACACACACAATGAAAAACATATACATTACAGCATACAAACGAATACATATACATTGTGCAACTGTATCAAAAATAAGAAAATAGACATATACTGTATATGCCTCCAATACTGAATTCATAACTAGAACAACAAATAGCGGAACGCGCCCCCAACACATTAATTTTACGTCCAGATAAAAAATGATCTTGACAACTACCTATAACAAATCTAAGTAATATTCTTCCATTTCTTCTTGTTCTCTTAATTCAGTGTCTCTATTGATCTTCTTCTCAGCTTTAACTTCCAAAGTAACTCTTTTCTTGACATCAACTTTATCAAAATTGTCAATACATTTAGGCTCATTATCATCATCATCATCATCATCATCATTAGATTCATTATAGCATTGGGCTGTATGTCTTGTCCATGCTCTAATATAGCGAACTCCTACTGCTCTTCTAGACCTATCTGTATCATTTATTCTAAAATGAGACGTATCCCCAGTACCATTTTCACCATTATCACGCCTACAATATCCACCCCCTCTCTTTCCATTAAAGCGTCCTCCTCTGCTGTGTCGGCGGCGACCTCTAAGTCTACCTCCACAACCTTTCTTTCTTCTTTGCCTATTATGGCCTATCCTACGTCTACCTCTATAACCTAAGCGATTTCGACCTATACAACCACGGCGTCTACCTCCACATCTGATTCCTCTTTGACGCCTACTACGTCCTCTCCAATATATGCCTTTACAACATCGCCTTATCAGCTTTCTTAACCTAGTCTCAATTTCTGCCATCTTTTTATCCGCCACTTTTTCTACTATTTCCACTCTTTCTTTCAAATTATTCTCTTTTTCTATTAATTCATTTCTTAATATCTTCTGTTTTTCCTGAATCTCCTGATAAGTTTCTGCATTTGTCAAGTGACTTTCTTCTACTTTCTTATGAAATTCTGACTGCACTCTTTTTATCTATTCTCCCAATTCTATTCTTACCTGCCTAGTTTCCATCTGTACTATTTTCTTAAGATTCTCTCCTTGATTGACTAACTTTTCCTGAATTTTCCCTTCCACTTCTACAAACTTCAGATCTACTTTCTCTATAATATTTTCAGCCTTTCGTGCTAACACATCCTTAATTTCACATCTGATCTCCTGTTTCACCCCCCTGAATACTCTCCTGCAGAGTCCCATACTTCTTATTTAATTCCTCATTTTCCTTGACCACATTGTCTAACCTTTGATGAATTTCCTTATTATTTTTATCTATCGTCTCTCTCATCTCCTGATTTTGCCTACTTATTTCCTGATTTTGCCTACTTATTTCCTCTCTCATCTCCTGAATATCTTTCTTACTTTCATCAAATCTTTCACTCAGCATTCGCATGATCGCAGCTAATGAATATTCCGAAATTCCTTTCTCTTTACTAGTATTCGGGTTACTCTCTGACATCATAGTATTATCATCTACGCTATCTTCACTATCAATACCACTTCTTAGCTTCATATCTTTCTCCGACATACTGAATTACACCTCTAAACACATGCCCCAAAATCACTCGCACAATATATAAGCATTCCTACCCCTACACTGATGTGTCCTGGTTCTCGTGCCCTACGTTGAGGTGTCATTTGTAATTGTATCTTAACGTGTGATATAAATATAAGTTTCCGGGAGGGCGCCAATTCATACATAGAATACTACGAATGAATATAATCTTAATACAGACACAAGAACTCATTCATCTCAAGGTGTGGTATGTCTGCGACACCAACGAAGACACTACAGTAAATAAGGGCAATAAAGATTTACCGTAACATACATATATTTCATACGGTTGCTACTTACTTTTATGATGAATAGGGAATGTATAAAGATTGTGACATTAATCCAGTCACCATAAAATATAACTTCCAAATCACGTAGCACCATTCACCATTATTCGTTAAAAGAATCGGAATAGCTTTATTTGAAATATCAGCCATATAACCATAAAGATGCTGCGAAGAATATAGAATAAATTTACTGTTACTTTCTTTAACAAATATTATACATTCAGTATATCATATGTGTTCATTAAATTTGTTTCGATACTTTATGTATCATCTATAACCTCTAAGAATTCCTTTGTCCCAATTTCATACTCTCTGTTGTCATTCTTGTCTATACCATCTTTGCTATTCCTAGAGTTGTCACTTCATATAAAAGTTCATGTTCTCACCAATCTAGCGCTCCATCACCACCAAAGAACACAAAACAATCCATAGATAAATACTTCATGGTAACTCAAGACCCTATAACTATTACAACGCCCCCAGAAATCCTGATAATAGTATTACATAAGAGGGATTTATGAAACACATTCAACACAAAACATATTAAATCTTGTTTCATTGGGACCTGGTCTCCCATCCAAGCTTTCCTAACGTATTCTAATCCACCATGGGTTGCATAAATTTGCAGATTTTTTCTGGAGTCATAAAGCCCACAGGTACCAAGGCCTCCTCATCTTCACGTTATTCCAGGGTATTCTTTGTCGTCTCCATGAATACACAGAGAATAAATTTACCCTCAAGATTTGGCTCAAATGTAAAAACCACTATACAGTGCATTCCATGGAAACGTAGAATCTGTCCATACATTTTTATGCACACATCACCTTGTATGGCAGGCTCATTCAAGCTGTTGCGATACAACGACTTGCACTCATGTACACAAATAATTCCTACAACCATCTGCTGACGATCTCATAACTCACTCTTCTTTAAACATTTTTTTCTTTTTTAAACACTTTCAATATTTCCTTCCATCATGTTCGGACAAGTACAGATCTCAAGACATCGTACAAATTAGAGGTATTTAAGGAACCTATGACTTGAAGATCGAACATTCAGAATGTATTCCTCCAATATCTAATGACTTCCCATAGATCCAAGACCTCTTCTCTTCCAAGCATACATAATCTTTTAGCAGAAACCTCAGATAGCACACTTCAAATTCCCAATGACAATCAGCTGAATGTAAATATTGCTCCTCCATCATAAACTTGACAAAGCTCACCACATTAGAATGCAATGTAGGGCATTCCTTGAAGTATTCTGTACAATGTTCCAACTTTAATTCGATGACTTAGAAAACTTGGAAATTATATTTTAATTGTTCAGAATTACTACACAAAATCAAGTAAAAAAAAGCTGCTATAATATGAATGGACAAAAGATTAAATAGAATATAACGAAAAATATCCACAGCATAACTCAAAATTAAGAAAGATACTAGGTAACACACACAATGAAAAACATATACATTACAGCATACAAACGAATACATATACATTGTGCAACTCTATCAAAAATTAAGAAAATAGACATATACTGTATATGCCTCCAATACTGAATTCATAACTAGAACAACAAATAGCGGAACGCACCCCCAACACATTAATGTTACGTCCAGATAAAGAATGATCTTGACAACTACCTATAACCAAATCTAAGTAATATTCTTCCATTTCTTCTTGTTCTCTTAATTCAGTGTCTCTATGGATTTTCTTCTCAGCTTTAACTTCCAAAATAACTCTTTTCTTGACATCAACTTTATCAAAATTGTCAATACATTTAGGCTCATTATCATCTTCATCATCATCATCATCATTAGATTCATTATAGCATTGGGCTGTATGTCTTGTCCATGCTCTAATATAGCGAACTCCTACTGCTCTTCTAGACCTATCTGTATCATTTATTCTAAAATGAGACGTATCCCCAGTACCATTTTCATCATTATCACGCCTACAATATCCATCCCCTCTCTTTCCATTAAAGCGTCCTCCTCTGCTGTGTCGGCGGCGACCTCTACGTCTACCTCCACAACCTTTCTTTCTTCTTTGCCTATTATGGCCTATCCTACGTCTACCTCTATAACCTAAGCGATTTCGACCTATACAACCACGGCGTCTACCTCCACATCTGATTCCTCTTTGACGCCTACTACGTCCTCTCCAATATATGCCTTTACAACATCGCCTTATCAGCTTTCTTAACCTAGTCTCAATTTCTGCCATCTTTTTATCCGCCACTTTTTCTACTATTTCCACTCTTTCTTTCAAATTATTCTCTTTTTCTATTAATTCATTTCTTAATATCTTCTGTTTTTCCTGAATCTCCTGATAAGTTTCTGCATTTGTCAAGTGACTTTCTTCTACTTTCTTATGAAATTCTGACTGCACTCTTTTTATCTCTTCTCCCAATTCTATTCTTACCTGCCTAGTTTCCATCTGTACTATTTTCTTAAGATTCTCTCCTTGATTGACTAACTTTTCCTGAATTTTCCCTTCCACTTCTACAAACTTCAGATCTACTTTCTCTATAATATTTTCAGCCTTTCGTGCTAACACATCCTTAATTTCACTTCTGATCTCCTGTTTCACCCCCCTGAATACTCTCCTGCAGAGTCCCATACTTCTTATTTAATTCCTCATTTTCCTTGACCACATTGTCTAACCTTTGATGAATTTCCTTATTATTTTTATCTATCGTCTCTCTCATCTCCTGATTTTGCCTACTTATTTCCTCTCTCATCTCCTGATTATCTTTCTTACTTTCATCCAATCTTTCACTCAGCATTCGCATGATCGCAGCTAATGAATCTTCCGAAATTCCTTTCTCTTTACTAGTATTCGGGTTACTCTCTGACATCATAGTATTATCATCTATGCTCTCTTCACTTTCAAGACCACTTCTTAGCTTCATATCCTTCTCCGACATACTGAATTACACCTCTAAACACATGCCCCCAAATCACTCGCACAATATATAAGCATTCCTACCCCTACACTGATGTGTCCTGGTTCTCGTGCCCTACGTTGAGGTGTCATTTGTAATTGTATCTTAACGTGTGATATAAATATAAGTTTCCGGGAAGACGCCAATTCATAGATAGAATACTACGAATGAATATAATCTTAATACAGACACAAGAACTCATTCGTCTCAAGGGGGCGTGGTGGCTCAGCGGTCTAGCTGAATGCCTCTCACCAAGGCGGTCCGGGTTCGATTCCCGGTCAATGCATGTGAGATTTTCGATGTGAAATGCCATGTCCTGTGGTTCGGATTCCACGTAAAAAGGAGGTCCCGTGGCTCATGATCTCGAGTTTAACGGTCACGTTAAACTACAAGCTTCCTTCCTTTTTTCATTCGTCTCAAGATGTGGTATGTCTGCGACACCAACCAAGACACTTCAGTAAATAAGGGCAATAAAGATTTACCGTAACATACATATATTTCATACGGTTGCTACTTACTTTTATGATGAATAGGGAATGTATAAAGATTGTGACATTAATCCAGTCACCATAAAATATAACTTCCAAATCACGTAGCACCATTCACCATTATTCGTTAAAAGAATCGGAATAGCTTTATTTGAAATATCACCCATATAACCATAAAGATGCTGCGAAGAATATAGAATAAATTTACTGTTACTTTCTTTAACAAATATTATACATTCAGTATATCATATGTGTTCATTAAATTTGTTTCGATACTTCTTGTATCATCTATAACCTCTAAGAATTCCTTTGTCCCAATTTCATACTCGCTGTTGTCATTCTTGTCTATACCATCTTTGTTATTCCTAGATTTGTCACTTCATATAAAAGTTCATGTTCTCACCACTCTAGCGCTTCATCAACACCAAAGAACACAAAACAATCCATAGATAAATACTTCATGGTAACTCAAGACCCTATAACTATTACAACGCCCCCAGAAATCCTGATAATAGTATTACATTAGAGGGATTTATGAAACACATTCAACACAAAACATATTAAATCTTGTTTCATTGGGACCTGGTCTCCCATCCAATCTTTCCTAAGGTATTCTAATCCACCATGGGTTGCATAAATTTGCAGCTTTTTCTGGAGTCAAATAATGGCTACACTGCGTCCTGCTGCACGGCTGAAAGCAACGGGAAACTACAGCCGTATGCTATTCCCGAGGATATGCACCTCTCTATGCATAATTACATGTGATGATGGCCTCCTCCCTTGTAAAATTTCAATCCGGAGGTAAACTAGTCCCCCGTTCGGATCTCCGGGTGGGGACTACTCGAGAGGGGGTTAACATCACAGAAGTGACAAAGAGGAAATCTGACATTCTACGGATCGGAGCGTGGAATGTTAGAAGTCTGCTAGGAAGTGGAAGGTTAGAAAACTTAGAAAGGGAAATGGATAGGTTGAGGTTGGATTTGGTTGGGATTAGTGAAATGCGCTGGCAGGAAGAACAGGACTTTTGGTCAGGAGACTATAGGGTCATTAGCACTAAATCAAAAAATGGCCAAGCAGGGGTTGGCCTCATATTGAGTAGGAAACTTGGACAGCGGGTGGAATATTATGAACAATATAGTGAACGGATTATTGTAGCAAAAATCAATACTAAACCTACCTGCACCACAGTGGTACAAGTCTATATGCCTACCAGTCAAGCTGATGATGAGGATGTTGAAAAGGTCTACGAAGAAATAGACGAAATTCTGAGGTATATCAAGGGTGATGAAAATGATATAGTAATGGGAGATTGGAATGCTGTGGTAGGAAAAGGGAGAGAAGGGAAAATAGTTGGAGATTTCGGATTAGGTGAAAGGAATGATCGAGGAAGCAGGCTGGTAGAATTCTGCATCGAGCATGAGTTGGTCATAGCTAACACCTTATTCAATAACCACAATAGAAGAATATACACATGGATGAGACCAGGAGATACAGGGCGTTACCAAATCGACTTCATTATGGTCAAGCAGAGGTTTCGAAACCAGATTTTGGATTGTAAAGCATATCCTGGTGCTGACATAAACTCTGACCACAATCTGGTCGTAATGAAATGCAGATTAAAGTTGAAGAAACTGAAGAAAAGTCAAAAGCCAAAAAGGTGGGCAATAGACAGACTGAAAGAGAAGGATGTAAACGAAAGATTCAAGAAGAGTATAAAGGAAGGACTAATGAAAAACCCTAAACAAACTTCAATTGCAGACGAATGGGCACTTTTGAAGAATGAAATAACAAAATCCGCAGAAGAAAACATTGGTAGGAAAGAAAGAATAGGTAGAAAACCGTGGATCACTCAGGATATACTAGAATTGATGGATGAAAGGCGGAAACACAAGAATGTAAGAGATGAGAAGGGGAAAGCAGAATACAGACGTCTGAGAAATGAGGTTAACATGAAGTGCAATGAAGCGAAAGAAGAATGGTTGAAAGAGAAATGTGCAGGTATAGAAAATTGTCTGAAATTAGGTGAAGTAGACACAGCTTATCGAAGAATTAAGAATATTTTTGGGGAAAAGAAGACTAAGTGCTGTAATATTAAGGACACAAATGGAAAGCCTCTAACAGATAGGGAAGAAAAGGTTGAGAGATGGAAAGCTTACATAGAGAGTTTGTATAAGGGAAAGGAGATTGAGAATCATATAATGGAAAGGGAGGAGGAAATTGATGAGGATGCGAAAGGAGATTTAATATTGAAATCAGAATTTGATAGAGCTTTGGAAGACTTAAGCAGGAACAAAGCACCAGGCATAGATGATATACCGATTGAGTTGCTACGCTGCATAGGAGATGAAGGTCTGATCAGGTTATTTCACTTGGTGTGTAGGATTTATGAGACAGGTGAGGTACCCCCTGATTTCAAGAAGAATGTAATCATCCCTATACCAAAGAAAGTGGGAGCTGACAGATGTGAAGATTACCGTACAATCAGCTTGATTACTCATGCTTCAAAGATCCTGTCTAGGATAATTTACAAGAGGATTGAAAGCCAGATAGAAACGGAGTTGGGTGAAGACCAGTTTGGTTTCAGGAGAAATGTAGGAACAAGGGAAGCTGTACTAAGTCTTAGGCTGATTTTGGAAGGTAGAATAAGGAAAGATAAGAGAACGTTCATGGCTTTTGTAGACTTAGAAAAGGCTTTTGATAACGTTGATTGGACTAAATTGTTTGACATTTTGAAATCGATTGGAATGAAGTACAGGGATAGGAGAGTGATATACAATCTATACAGAAACCAGACAGCAGTCATTCGAGTTGAAGGACATGAGAGAGAAGCTGGTATTCAGAAAGGTGTAAGGCAAGGCTGCAACTTATCACCCATACTTTTCAATCTTTACATTGAACAAGCAATGAAGGAAATTAGAGAAAAAATTAAAGTGGGAGTGAAGATTCAAGGAGAAATAATTTCTACTCTGAGATTTGCTGATGACATAGTCATCTTGGCCGATAAGCCTGAGGATTTGAATGAGTTTTTGAATGGTATGGACTCTGTCTTAGAGAAAGAATTCATGATGAAAATTAATAAATGTAAAACAAAAATACTGGAATGCAGCCGAAATAAATCAGAAACCTCTATGGAGATCAAATTGACAGGTGAAAAGCTGAAGGAAGTAGAAGACTTCTGTTACTTAGGAAGTAGAATAACCAATGATGGACGAAGCAAAGAGGATATAAAAAGTAGTTTGGCTCAGGAAAAGAAAGCTTTTCTACAAAAAAGGAATCTGCTGACATCGAATATAGATTTGGGTATTAGGAAGTCATTTTTGAAAGCCTTTGTCTGGAGCGTGGCGCTCTATGGAAGTGAAACTTGGACTATTGGTGCAGCAGAAAAGAGGAGAATTGAAGCATTTGAAATGTGGTGTTACAAGAGAATGATGAAGATCAGATGGGTAGATAGGGTTACAAACATAGAGGTATTAAGACGAGTGGGAGAGGAGAGATGTTTCTGGCGACTGCTAATGAAGAGAAGAGATAGGTTGGTAGGACACATACTAAGACACCCAGGAATAGCAAGCTTAGTTATGGAAGGAAGGGTCGAGGACAAGAACTGTAGGGGGAGACCAAGGTTAGAATATGTTAAACAGATTGCCTCAGATGTAGGGTGTGGTAGTTATGTAGAGATGAAACGATTAGCTCAGGACAGGGAGGCATGGAGAGCTGCATCAAACCAGTCAAAAGACTGAAGACTCAAACAACAACTGGAGTCATAAAGTCCACATGTACCAAGGCCTCCTCATCATCACGTTATTCCAGGGTATTCTTTGTCGTATCCATGAATACACAGAGAATAAATTTACCCTCTAGATTTGGCTCAAATGTAAAAACCACTATACAGTACGTTCCATTGAAACGTAGAATCTGTCCACACATTTTTATGCACACATCACCTTGTATGGCAGGCTCATTCAAGCTGTTGCGATACAACGACTTGCACTCATGTACACAAATAATTCCTACAACCATCTGCTGACGATCTCATAACTCACTCTTCTTTAAACATTTTTTTCTTTTTTAAACACTTTTCAATATTTTCTTCCATCATGTTCGGACAAGTACAGATCTCAAGACATCGTACAAATTAGAGGTATTTAAGGAACCTATGACTTGAAGATCGAACATTCAGAATGCATTCCTCCAATATCTAATGACTTCCCATAGATCAAAGACATCTTCTCTTCCAAGCATACATAATCTTTTAGCAGAAACCTCAGATAGCACACTTCAAATTCCCAATGACAATCAGCTGAATGTAAATATTGCTCCTCCATCATAAACTTGACAAAGCTCACCACATTAGAATGCAATGTAGGGCATTCCTTGAAGTATTCTGTACAATGTTCCAACTTTAATTCGATGACTTAGAAAACTTGGAAATTATATTTTAATTGTTCAGAATTACTACACATAATCAAGTAAAAAAAAGCTGCTATAATATGAATGGACAAAAGATTAAATAGAAGATAACGAAAAATATCCACAGCATAACTCAAAATTAAGAAAGATACTAGGTAACACACACAATAAAAAACATATACATTACAGCATACAAACGAATACATATACATTGTGCAACTGTATCAAAAATTAAGAAAATAGACATATACTGTATATGCCTCCAATACTGAATTCATAACTAGAACAACAAATAGCGGAACGGGCCCCCAACACATTAATTTTACGTCCAGATAAAGAATGATCTTGACAACTACCTCTAACCGAATCTAAGTAATATTCTTCCATTTCTTCTTGTTCTCTTAATTCAGTGTCTCTATGGATTTTCTTCTCAGCTTTAACTTCCAAAGTAACTCTTTTCTTGACATCAACTTTATCAAAATTGTCAATACATTTAGGCTCATTATCATCTTCATCATCATCATCATCATCATCATTAGATTCATTATAGCATTGGGCTGTATGTCTTGTCCATGCTCTAATATAGCGAACTCCTACTGCTCTTCTAGACCTATCTGTATCATTTATTCTAAAATGAGACGTATCCCCAGTACCATTTTCATCATTATCACGCCTACAATATCCATCCCCTCTCTTTCCATTAAAGCGTCCTCCTCTGCTGTGTCGGCGGCGACCTCTAAGTCTACCTCCACAACCTTTCTTTCTTCTTTGCCTATTATGGCCTATCCTACGTCTACCTCTATAACCTAAGCGATTTCGACCTATACAACCACGGCGTCTACCTCCACATCTGATTCCTCTTTGACGCCTACTACGTCCTCTCCAATATATGCCTTTACAACATCGCCTTATCAGCTTTCTTAATCTAGTCTCAATTTCTGCCATCTTTTTATCCGCCACTTTTTCTACTATTTCCACTCTTTCTTTCAAATTATTCTCTTTTTCTATTAATTCATTTCTTAATATCTTCTGTTTTTCCTGAATCTCCTGATAAGTTTCTGCATTTGTCAAGTGACTTTCTTCTACTTTCTTATGAAATTCTGACTGCACTCTTTTTATCTATTCTCCCAATTCTATTCTTACCTGCCTAGTTTCCATCTGTACTATTTTCTTAAGATTCTCTCCTTGATTGACTAACTTTTCCTGAATTTTCCCTTCCACTTCTACAAACTTCAGATCTACTTTCTCTATAATATTTTCAGCCTTTCGTGCTAACACATCCTTAATTTCACATCTGATCTCCTGTTTCACCCCCTGAATACTCTCCTGCAGAGTCCCATACTTCTTATTTAATTCCTCATTTTCCTTGACCACATTGTCTAACCTTTGATGAATTTCCTTATTATTTTTATCTATCGTCTCTCTCATCTCCTGATTTTGCCCACTTATTTCCTGATTTTGCCTACTTATTTCCTCTCTCATCTCCTGATTATCTTTCTTACTTTCATCCAATCTTTCACTCAGCATTCGCATGATCGCAGCTAATGAATCTTCCGAAATTCCTTTCTCTTTACTAGTATTCGGGTTACTCTCTGACATCATAGTATTATCATCTATGCTCTCTTCACTATCAAGACCACTTCTTAGCTTCATATCTTTCTCCGACATACTGAATTACACCTCTAAACACATGCCCCCAAATCACTCGCACAATATATAAGCATTCCTACCCCTACACTGATGTGTCCTGGTTCTCGTGCCCTACGTTGAGGTGTCATTTGTAATTGTATCTTAACGTGTGATATAAATATAAGTTTCCGGGAGGACGCCAATTCATAGATAGAATACTACGAATGAATATAATCTTAATACAGACACAAGAACTCATTCGTCTCAAGATGTGGTAAGTCTGCGACACCAACCAAGACACTTCAGTAAATAAGGGCAATAAAGATTTACCGTAACATACATATATTTCATACGGTTGCTACTTACTTTTATGATGAATAGGGAATGTATAAAGATTGTGACATTAATCCAGTCACCATAAAATATAACTTCCAAATCACGTAGCACCATTCACCATTATTCGTTAAAAGAATCGGAATAGCTTTATTTGAAATATCAGCCATATAACCATAAAGATGCTGCGAAGAATATAGAATAAATTTACTGTTACTTTCTTTAACAAATATTATACATTCAGTATATCATATGTGTTCATTAAATTTGTTTCGATACTTTATGTATCATCTATAACCTCTAAGAATTCCTTTGTCCCAATTTCATACTCTCTGTTGTCATTCTTGTCTATACCATCTTTGCTATTCCTAGAGTTGTCACTTCATATAAAAGTTCATGTTCTCACCAATCTAGCGCTCCATCACCACCAAAGAACACAAAACAATCCATAGATAAATACTTCACGGTAACTCAAGACCCTATAACTATTACAACGCCCCCAGAAATCCTGATAATAGTATTACATTAGAGGGATTTATGAAACACATTCAACACAAAACATATTAAATCTTGTTTCATTGGGACCTGGTCTCCCATCCAAGCTTTCCTAACGTATTCTAATCCACCATGGGTTGCATAAATTTGCAGCTTTTTTCTGGAGTCATAAAGCCCACAGGTACCAAGGCCTCCTCATCTTCACGTTATTCCAGGGTATTCTTTGTCGTCTCCATGAATACACAGAGAATAAATTTACCCTCAAGATTTGGCTCAAATGTAAAAACCACTATACAGTACATTCCATGGAAACGTAGAATCTGTCCATACATTTTTATGCACACATCACCTTGTATGGCAGGCTCATTCAAGCTGTTGCGATACAACGACTTGCACTCATGTACACAAATAATTCCTACAACCATCTGCTGACGATCTCATAACTCACTCTTCTTTAAACATTTTTTTCTTTTTTAAACACTTTCAATATTTCCTTCCATCATGTTCGGACAAGTACAGATCTCAAGACATCGTACAAATTAGAGGTATTTAAGGAACCTATGACTTGAAGATCGAACATTCAGAATGTATTCCTCCAATATCTAATGACTTCCCATAGATCCAAGACCTCTTCTCTTCCAAGCATACATAATCTTTTAGCAGAAACCTCAGATAGCACACTTCAAATTCCCAATGACAATCAGCTGAATGTAAATATTGCTCCTCCATCATAAACTTGACAAAGCTCACCACATTAGAATGCAATGTAGGGCATTCCTTGAAGTATTCTGTACAATGTTCCAACTTTAATTCGATGACTTAGAAAACTTGGAAATTATATTTTAATTGTTCAGAATTACTACACATAATCAAGTAAAAAAAAGCTGCTATAATATGAATGGACAAAAGATTAAATAGAAGATAACGAAAAATATCCACAGCATAACTCAAAATTAAGAAAGATTCTAGTTAACACACACAATGAAAAACATATACATTACAGCATACAAACGAATACATATACATTGTGCAACTGTATCAAAAATTAAGAAAATAGACATATACTGTATATGCCTCCAATACTGAATTCATAACTAGAACAACAAATAGCGAAACGCGCCCCCAACACATTAATTTTACGTCCAGATAAAAAATGATCTTGACAACTACCTATAACCAAATCTAAGTAATATTCTTCCATTTCTTCTTGTTCTCTTAATTCAGTGTCTCTATGGATTTTCTTCTCAGCTTTAACTTCCAAAGTAACTCTTTTCTTGACATCAACTTTATCAAAATTGTCAATACATTTAGGCTCATTATCATATTCATCATCATCATCATCATCATTAGATTCATTATAGCATTGGGCTGTATGTCTTGTCCATGCTCTAATATAGCGAACTCCTACTGCTCTTCTAGACCAATCTGTATCATTTATTCTAAAATGAGACGTATCCCCAGTACCATTTTCACCATTATCACGCCTACAATATCCACCCCCTCTCTTTCCATTAAAGCGTCCTCCTCTGCTGTGTCGGCGGCGACCTCTAAGTCTACCTCCACAACCTTTCTTTCTTCTTTGCCTATTATGGCCTATCCTACGTCTACCTCTATAACCTAAGCGATTTCGACCTATACAACCACGGCGTCTACCTCCACATCTGATTCCTCTTTGACGCCTACTACGTCCTCTCCAATATATGCCTTTACAACATCGCCTTATCAGCTTTCTTAACCTAGTCTCAATTTCTGCCATCTTTTTATCCGCCACTTTTTCTACTATTTCCACTCTTTCTTTCAAATTATTCTCTTTTTCTATTAATTCATTTCTTAATATCTTCTGTTTTTCCTGAATCTCCTGATAAGTTTCTGCATTTGTCAAGTGACTTTCTTCTACTTTCTTATGAAATTCTGACTGCACTCTTGTTATCTATTCTCCCAATTCTATTCTTACCTGCCTAGTTTCCATCTGTACTATTTTCTTAAGATTCTCTCCTTAATTGACTAACTTTTCCTGAATTTTCCCTTCCACTTCTACAAACTTCAGATCTACTTTCTCTATAATATTTTCAGCCTTTCGTGCTAACACATCCTTAATTTCTCATCTGATCTCCTGTTTCACCCCCCTGAATACTCTCCTGCAGAGTCCCATACTTCTTATTTAATTCCTCATTTTCCTTGACCACATTGTCTAACCTTTGATGAATTTCCTTATTATTTTTATCTATCGTCTCTCTCATCTCCTGATTTTGCCTACTTATTTCCTGATTTTGCCTACTTATTTCCTCTCTCATCTCCTGATTATCTTTCTTACTTTCATCCAATCTTTCACTCAGCATTCGTATGATCGCAGCTAATGAATCTTCCGAAATTCCTTTCTCTTTACTAGTATTCGGGTTACTCTCTGACATCATAGTATTATCATCTATGCTCTCTTCACTATCAAGACCACTTCTTAGCTTCATATCTTTCTCCGACATACTGAATTACACCTCTAAACACATGCCCCCAAATCACTCGCACAATATATAAGCATTCCTACCCCTACACTGATGTGTCCTGGTTCTCGTGCCCTACGTTGAGGTGTCATTTGTAATTGTATCTTAACGTGTGATATAAATATAAGTTTCCGGGAGGACGCCAATTCATAGATAGAATACTACGAATGAATATAATCTTAATACAGACACAAGAACTCATTCGTCTCAAGATGTGGTAAGTCTGCGACACCAACCAAGACACTTCAGTAAATAAGGGCAATAAAGATTTACCGTAACATACATATATTTCATACGGTTGCTACTTACTTTTATGATGAATAGGGAATGTATAAAGATTGTGACATTAATCCAGTCACCATAAAATATAACTTCCAAATCACGTAGCACCATTCACCATTATTCGTTAAAAGAATCGGAATAGCTTTATTTGAAATATCACCCATATAACCATAAAGATGCTGCGAAGAATATAGAATAAATTTGCATATTAAGGCTTTCACGGCCCGGATTATTATATAAATAATTCATGCTTTTGGGCTAATGCCGTGTGTATTTTTAATTTGAACCGTACGTTTCGGAGAAACCTTGCCTCCTTTTTCAATGGAAATAAACAATGTGGCCATAGAAAGTAAATCAATGAGATTACAAAAAATATAGATAAATTCCTCTGTTCGTCACCAGAGAGCAGCTGCCAGAAATTACTGTATGGACCATGGTGGAACGGCGGACAGATTAGTAAGTAACGAGAAGGTAAAGGGGGCGGTGTGGAAATATAGAAACTCCTCGAAGAATGAGGAGGGGGAGGGGAGGGGGGGAGGGTTTGATGGATATATAGGGAAACATAAACAAAAGGGAAGTGTATCTGAACGATACCTAACGTCATACAGTCAACGGCGAAAAAACAGATGGAAACTCCCCAGTGACGAACAAAGGAGATCAAATCCAGGCTCTGAGCCCTAGAGGGAAAATGTACAATTTTAAATATGTGAAGAACAGAGAGACTGAGAGGAACTATCTCCCTAGATCCTTAATACCTGGTAGCCAAGTGTCACTTAGCTGATATCCAGTGTCTCTGTTAAAATTATTGGGATTTTTACGAATTTCAACTGCCTCCCTTATAATTCTAGACCAGTTGTGCTTAACAAGGGCAAGCGCATGAGCATCCTTGAAACAAACATCGTGCCCTGAAGACAGGGCATGTTCAGCTATAGCTGATTTGTCAGGTTGGTTTAGACGGATGTTCCTTTGATGCTCTTTGATGCGAGTTGCAATGGACCGTTTTGTTTGTCCAATGTAGACTTTTCCGCAAGTACATGGGACTTCATACACCCCAGGTTGTAGTGATGGGGACAATTTATCTTTGTTTAATGCTAAACGTTGACCAATTTTCGTCATAGTGCCGAAAACTGTTTTTATCTTGTGCTTGCGGAGAATCTTAGCAACGCGGTCAGTGGTGTTGTGAATATAAGGGAGGTAAGCAGTTCCTCTCACGTCGGAGCTCTGAGAAGGTTGTCTATCCCTCCTTCTGGGATGTAGGAACCTATATATAGTGGATTCATTATAGCCATTACCCTTAAAGATGGTTTGTAAGGCATGTAACTCTTCCTGAAGAGTTGATGCCTCACAAATACGTCCCGCTCTTTTGGCTAGAGTTGTTATAATTCCTTGTTTTTGTGCTGGGTGATGGTGGGAGTCCGCATGTAAATACCGGTTAGTGTGAGTTGGCTTACGGTAGACGCTGTGCCCCATGGAGCCATCCGCCTTCCTCCTCACAAGAACATCCAAAAAAGGTAAGCATCCACCCGACTCTAGCTCCATTGTGAAGTGGATTGAAGGATGCAGCTGATTTAGGTGGTTCATAAAGTGGTTCAGTTTCTCAGAACCCTCCTCCCACACCACGAACGTATCATCCACATACCTCCACCAAATCACAGGTTTGAAAGACGCCGAAGATATAGCCTCCCCCTCAAAATATTCCATGAAAAAATTTGCCACGACAGGCGAGAGTGGACTTCCCATGGCCACACCATCAGTCTGCTCGTAATATTTACCATCCCACAAGAAATAACTGGAACACAAGCAGTGGTGGAATAATCGGGCAATGTCCTCAGGAAACAAATCCTTGATGAGTGACATGACCGAGTCCACCGGCACTCTGGTAAACAAGGACTCTACATCAAAACTCACCAAAATAGCATTTGGTTGAACGGCGATGGTTGACAATTTTTTGACGAAATGGGTTGAATCCCTAATGTAGGACTGTGTGCGCCCCAAGTGTGGCTGAAGCAACTTGCTGAGATATTGCGCAAGAGCGTAAGTTGGAGAACCTATTGTGCTAACAATTGGTCGAAGAGGGACGTCTTGCTTATGGATTTTTGGAAGGCCATACAATCTCGGGGGAACAGCATCTCTCGGAATAAGACATCTTCCCTCTTCTTCCGAAGAAGAAGCCACACTTGGGGCGCACACAGTCCTACATTAGGGATTCAACCCATTTCGTCGAAAAATTGTCAACCATCGCCGTTCAACCAAATGCTATTTTGGTGAGTTTTTGATGTAGAGTCCTTGTTTACCAGAGTGCCGGTGGACTCGGTCATGTCACTCATCAAGGATTTGTTTCCTGAGGACATTGCCCGATTATTCCACCACTGCTTGTGTTCCAGTTATTTCTTGTGGGATGGTAAATATTACGAGCAGACTGATGGTGTGGCCATGGGAAGTCCACTCTCGCCTGTCGTGGCAAATTTTTTCATTGGAACATTTTGAGGGGGAGGCTATATCTTCGGCGTCTTTCAAACCTGTGATTTGGTGGAGGTATGTGGATGATACGTTCGTGGTGTGGGAGGAGGGTTCTGAGAAACTGAACCACTTTATGAACCACCTAAATCAGCTGCATCCTTCAATCCACTTCACAATGGAGCTAGAGTCGGGTGGATGCTTATCTTTTTTGGATGTTCTTGTGAGGAGGAAGGCGGATGGCTCCATGGGGCACAGCGTCTACCGTAAGCCAACTCACACTAACCGGTATTTACATGCGGACTCCCACCATCACCCAGCACAAAAACAAGGAATTATAACAACTCTAGCCAAAAGAGCGGAACGTATTTGTGAGGCATCAACTCTTCAGGAAGAGTTACATGCCTTACAAACCATCTTTAAGGGTAATGGCTATAATGAATCCACTATATATAGGTCCCTACATCCCAGAAGGAGGGATAGACAACCTTCTCAGAGCTCCGACGTGAGAGGAACTGCTTACCTCCCTTATATTCACAACACCACTGACCGCGTTGCTAAGATTCTCCGCAAGCACAAGATAAAAACAGTTTTCGGCACCATGACGAAAATTGGTCAACGTTTAGCATTAAACAAAGATAAATTGTCCCCATCACTACAACCTGGGGTGTATGAAGTCCCATGTACTTGCGGAAAAGTCTACATTGGACAAACAAAACGGTCCATTGCAACTCGCATCAAAGAGCATCAAAGGAACATCCGTCTAAACCAACCTGACAAATCAGCTATAGCTGAACATGCCCTGTCTTCAGGGCACGATGTTTGTTTCAAGGATGCTCATGCGCTTGCCCTTGTTAAGCACAACTGGTCTAGAATTATAAGGGAGGCAGTTGAAATTCGTAAAAATCCCAATAATTTTAACAGAGACACTGGATATCAGCTAAGTGACACTTGGCTACCAGGTATTAAGGATCTAGGGAGATAGTTCCTCTCAGTCTCTCTGTTCTTCACATATTTAAAATTGTACATTTTCCCTCTAGGGCTCAGAGCCTGGATTTGATCTCCTTTGTTCGTCACTGGGGAGTTTCCATCTGTTTTTTCGCCGTTGACTGTATGACGTTAGGTATCGTTCAGATACACTTCCCTTTTGTTTATGTTTCCCTATATATCCATCAAACCCTCCCCCCCCCTCCCCCTCCTCATTCTTCGAGGAGTTTCTATATTTCCACACCGCCCCCTTTACCTTCTCGTTACATACTAATCTGTCCGCCGTTCCACCATGGTCCATACAGTAATTTCTGGCAGCTGCTCTCTGGTGACGAACAGAGGAATTTATCTATATTTTGTAATCTCATTGATTTACTTTCTATGGCCACATTGTTTATTTCCATTGGAAAAGGAGGCAAGGTTTCTCCGAAACGTATGGTTCAAATTAAAAATACACACGGCATTAGCCCAAAAGCATGAATTATTTATATAGAATAAATTTACTGTTACTTTCTTTAACAAATATTATACATTCAGTATATCATATGTGTTCATTAAATTTGTTTCGATACTTCATGTATCATCTATAACCTCTAAGAATTCCTTTGTCCCAATTTCATACTCTCTGTTGTCATTCTTGTCTATACCATCTTTGTTATTCCTAGAGTTGTCACTTCATATAAAAGTTCATGTTCTCACCACTCTAGCGCTTCATCAACACCAAAGAACACAAAACAATCCATAGATAAATACTTCATGGTAACTCAAGACCCTATAACTATTACAACGCCCCCAGAAATCCTGATAATAGTATTACATTAGAGGGATTTATGAAACACATTCAACACAAAACATATTAAATCTTGTTTCATTGGGACCTGGTCTCCCATCCAAGCTTTCCTAAGGTATTCTAATCCACCATGGGTTGCATAAATTTGCAGCATTTTCTGGAGTCATAAAGTCCACATGTACCAAGGCCTCCTCATCATCACGTTATTCCAGGGTATTCTTTGTCGTATCCATGAATACACAGAGAATAAATTTACCCTCTAGATTTGGCTCAAATGTAAAAACAACTATACAGTACGTTACATGGAAACGTAGAATCTGTCCACACATTTTTATGCACACATCACCTTGTATGGCAGGCTCATTCAAGCTGTTGCGATACAACGACTTGCACTCATGTACACAAATAATTCCTACAACCATCTGCTGACGATCTCATAACTCACTCTTCTTTAAACATTTTTTCTTTTTTAAACACTTTCAATATTTTCTTCCATCATGTTCGGACAAGTACAGATCTCAAGACATCGTACAAATTAGAGGTATTTAAGGAACCTATGACTTGAAGATCGAACATTCAGAATGCATTCCTCCAATATCTAATGACTTCCCATAGATCCAAGACCTCTTCTCTTCCAAGCATACATAATCTTTTAGCAGAAACCTCAGATAGCACACTTCAAATTCCCAATGACAATCAGCTGAATGTAAATATTGCTCCTCCATCATAAACTTGACAAAGCTCACCACATTAGAATGCAATGTAGGGCATTCCTTGAAGTATTCTGTACAATGTTCCAACTTTAATTCGATGACTTAGAAAACTTGGAAATTATATTTTAATTGTTCAGAATTACTACACATAATCAAGTAAAAAAAAGCTGCTATAATATGAATGGACAAAAGATTAAATAGAAGATAACGAAAAATATCCACATCATAACTCAAAATTAAGAAAGATACTAGTTAACACACACAATGAAAAACATATACATTACAGCATACAAACGAATACATATACATTGTGCAACTCTATCAAAAATTAAGAAAATAGACATATACTGTATATGCCTCCAATACTGAATTCATAACTAGAACAACAAATAGCGGAACGCGCCCCCAACACATTAATTTTACGTCCAGATAAAAAATGATCTTGACAACTACCTATAACCAAATCTAAGTAATATTCTTCCATTTCTTCTTGTTCTCTTAATTCAGTGTCTCTATGGATTTTCTTCTCAGCTTTAACTTCCAAAGTAACTCTTTTCTTGACATCAACTTTATCAAAATTGTCAATACATTTAGGCTCATTATCATCTTCATCATCATCATCATCATTAGATTCATTATAGCATTGGGCTGTATGTCTTGTCCATGCTCTAATATAGCGAACTCCTACTGCTCTTCTAGACCTATCTGTATCATTTATTCTAAAATGAGACGTATCCCCAGTACCATTTTCATCATTATCACGCCTGCAATATCCATCCCCTCTCTTTCCATTAAAGCGTCCTCCTCTGCTGTGTCGGCGGCGACCTCTAAGTCTACCTCCACAACCTTTCTTTCTTCTTTGCCTATTATGGCCTATCCTACGTCTACCTCTATAACCTAAGCGATTTCGACCTATACAACCACGGCGTCTACCTCCACATCTGATTCCTCTTTGACGCCTACTACGTCCTCTCCAATATATGCCTTTACAACATCGCCTTATCAGCTTTCTTAACCTAGTCTCAATTTCTGCCATCTTTTTATCCGCCACTTTTTCTACTATTTCCACTCTTTCTTTCAAATTATTCTCTTTTTCTATTAATTCATTTCTTAATATCTTCTGTTTTTCCTGAATCTCCTGATAAGTTTCTGCATTTGTCAAGTGACTTTCTTCTACTTTCTTATGAAATTCTGACTGCACTCTTTTTATCTATTCTCCCAACTCTATTCTTACCTGCCTAGTTTCCATCTGTACTATTTTCTTAAGATTCTCTCCTTGATTGACTAACTTTTCCTGAATTTTCCCTTCCACTTCTACAAACTTCAGATCTACTTTCTCTATAATATTTTCAGCCTTTCGTGCTAACACATCCTTAATTTCTCATCTGATCTCCTGTTTCACCCCCCTGAATACTCTCCTGCAGAGTCCCATACTTCTTATTTAATTCCTCATTTTCCTTGACCACATTGTCTAACCTTTGATGAATTTCCTTATTATTTTTATCTATCGTCTCTCTCATCTCCTGATTTTGCCTACTTATTTCCTGATTTTGCCTACTTATTTCCTCTCTCATCTCCTGATTATCTTTCTTACTTTCATCCAATCTTTCACTCAGCATTCGCATGATCGCAGCTAATGAATCTTCCGAAATTCCTTTCACTTTACTAGTATTCGGGTTACTCTCTGACATCATAGTATTATCATCTATGCTCTCTTCACTATCAAGACCACTTCTTAGCTTCATATCTTTCTCCGACATACTGAATTACTCCTCTAAACACATGCCCCCAAATCACTCGCACAATATATAAGCATTCCTACCCCTACACTGATGTGTCCTGGTTCTCGTTCCCTACGTTGAGGTGTCATTTGTAATTGTATCTTAACGTGTGATATAAATATAAGTTTCCGGGAGGACGCCAATTCATAGATAGAATACTACGAATGAATATAATCTTAATACAGACACAAGAACTCATTCGTCTCAAGATGTGGTATGTCTGCGACACCAACCAAGACACTTCAGTAAATAAGGGCAATAAAGATTTACCGTAACATACATATATTTCATACGGTTGCTACTTACTTTTATGATGAATAGGGAAAGTTCTTAAGATTGTGACATTAATCCAGTCACCATAAAATATAACTTCTAAATCACGTAGCACCATTCACCATTATTCGTTAAAGAATCGGAATAGCTTTATTTGAAATATCAGCCATATAACCATAAAGATGCTGCGAAGAATATAGAATAAATTTACTGTTACTTTCTTTAACAAATATTATACATTCAGTATATCATATGTGTTCATTAAATTTGTTCCGATACTTCATGTATCATCTATAACCTCTAAGAATTCCTTTGTCCCACTTTCATAGTCTCTGTTGTCATTCTTGTCTATACCATCTTTGCTATTCCTAGAGTTGTCACTTCGTATAAAAGTTCATGTTCTGACCACTCTAGCGCTCCATCACCACCAAAGAACACAAAACAATCCATAGATAAATACTTCATGGTAACTCAAGACCCTATAACTCTTACAACTCATTGATGAGCCCTACTTGATATGGATCCCAAACCGCCGAGGCATATTCCAAAATAGGTCTTACAAGTGACAAATAGCCTAATTCTTTAGCAGAGGTACTACTTCCTTTTAATACCCTCATTACAAAGTGCAGGGATTTGTAAGCTTTCGAAACTACACATCCTACATGACTACTCCATTTCATATCATTCCTTACGTGAACGCCCAAATATTTGCAAGAATCTTCTTCTACAAGTATTTCCGAGCCAATGTTATATTGAAAATCCTGCCTTCGCACTTTCCCTATTTTTAAGAGACTACATTTTCTTGTGTTTATTTTCATTTTATTTGCAATCGCCCACTTATAGACCTGGTTCAGGTCCTCTTGAAGCACTGCATTGTCTTGTGAGTCATGTATCTTTCGATATATTACACAATCATCCGCAAACAATCGACAGTCACTGCGAATCCCATTTGGTAAGTCATTTATAAACGCCAAAAATAACAAAGTTCCGATTACGATGCCCTGAGGGATACCCGACGTTACGGTAATTTCATCCGAGAATATGCCTTCGACTTTCACTTTCTGGGAACGACCCGTCAAAAATTCTTGGATCCATAAAATTACTCTTCTATCAATCTTCGTCGAAGCTAATTTATGGAGTAGCATGTCATGCGGCACGACATCGAATGCCTTCGCAAAATCTATAACCACGGCGTCGACTGAAACTCCATGGTCTAACGATTCGCTAATGTCTTGAAAAAGTGATAGCATCTGACTCTCGCATGAGTAACCTTTCCGAAATCCATGTTGCCTATCATTAAACCATGATAATGTTTCTCACTGTTCCCTCAAGTAGTCGCAAATGAGATGCTCCATCTGTTTACAAACGATGGACGTAAGGCTAACCGGCCTGTAGTTGCCCAATTCAAGTCTGCTCCCTCCCTTAAATATTGGGACTACCGTAGCTGTTTTCCAGTCATCTGGGATTTGCGCATTGTTTATGGACACATTAAACATCACCTCCAAGTATCGTGCCACGGCCCTACCTTCTAGTTTAAGTACTTCACTAACAATATTATCAGGACCCTTTGATACATTGAAACGTAGTTTTTGTATTAGCTTTACAATTGCTGACTGGTTTATTTGGCACAGGGGAGCTCCTGATTCGTCGTTAAGGTCCAACACACAGCTATTGAATTTATTGAACACACTACCGTAAAATACATTTAATTCATTAGTAATGACCTGTTTGTCAGTAATTTATTTACCGTCACCGGACATTATCATCGACAAATTATTTGAATTTCCCTTTCTTCTCCTAACATAACTGTACATTTTTTTCCACCCATCACCACCCGAACCAAGTAAACCTTGCATATAACTGTCATGAGCAGCCCTCTTTTTTAAGACGAGCTCTCTTGATAAGGACTTAAATTTCAACATATACTTGTCACTATCATGTCTTTTATTGTTTAATTTCCTAATTTTCCGTTTTAGACTCCTAATTTCCCGTGTGTAATACTCAGGATCTGGGTTTTGTTTCAGCAATTTAAATGGGACAAATTTATCAACAGCGCTATTTAAAATTTTCAAAAAGTTAGTCCACAGGATATTAATGTGATTTCCTTCCGATGCCCATCCTACAAATAGCTCATTCAAATACCCCTGAAACCTGCCTTGATCCGCCCTGCGATAGTGGAATATGATCTTTTTTGCTACATCAGAATCTAATTTTGTAATGTCACCATATCTAATATTTAATTCAACCCCAGAATGGTCACTAATTCCTGGTACTTTCAGACAGTTAATATACAGCTCTACAGGCCATACGAGATAAACACCTAAGGTATTATTGTCTCTAGTTGGAAATTCAACTACTTGGGAAAATCCCCCCTCCCTTAAGAATTTATTTGCAGTGCTCTGATCTTGACCACAGCTAGTTGACTCACCAGACCAGTCTACTTTGGGGAGGTTTAAATCTCCAGCAATTATTATGGTCTTTTTCATAGCATTACCCGTACAAGTTTTATCGTACAGTGTTTCGAGGAGAGAAAAGTTATCTTTCGGTGCTCTATACGCCCCTATCACCTGAAGAGGGAATGTATTTCCTTTATCCGAAATAGTAATGAATTTACCTTAAATCATTTTATGATCAGTATCAATTTGTTTTATTTATTTATTTTTTTGTACACAACATTTCATGATCCATATCAGCCCACTTGAAGAAACTAGCTATATTTTTGCGCACACAAATAAATAGCCCACCACCTCGCTTCCCCCGATCCCTTCTGTACATTTCGTAGGTCCCTTGAATTATTTCGCTACTATTTATGTCCTCATATAACCAAGATTCAGTTGCAATGACAATGTCCGGAGAATACGTCTCTACAAGATTCCAAAATTCAATTAATTTATTTCCTAAACTCTGACAATTAACCTGCAGTAATATTAGAGTCTTACCTCCGCAGCAAATATCTCGAAATAGCTCCTTCTGTTCCCATCGGCTGGCAACCTCTGGACCTGCTCCTCCTCACAAAAGCCGGCACGAACCGATGACCCTGTCATGTAGGCTCCCTAGGTTGAAAGCGCCCCGTCGATTTAGATGCAGCCCGTCTCGGGCGAAGTCACGGCCACCAATCCAGCAGTCAGCTTCTACGTACACTAATCCCAGTTGTGCACATACCCAGTCCATGCGGTCATTTACAGTCTTAACTCGCCTTAACGGAACATCTCCCCGCCGAACAATGCCACTCATTATAATTTTTGCATTTCTAAACTTGCTTTTAGCTTTTCTGCCTAGTTCGTAGAGCTCCCCCATGATGTAATCAGCTGTAGCCCTCTTCTTCAAATCGTTCGTCCCAACATGGAGCAACAACACTTTAGCTTTGTCACAGTCCTCTACATTTTCTCCTTCCACTTGCTGAGCAAGCTGGTCAATTTTAATCCCCGGATAACACCGCACTTTCGCACCTGATTTCCTCGAGATATTCGCACTCCATCGTATCATAGAATCACCCATTATGATAACGTCATCCTCAGTTTGCTCCTGCACGCCAACTTCCACACTGATCCCAGTAGAAAGCCGTTCAGTCACATCCTTCACCGTTTCTTCTGATTCACGAAGCTTTGCTCTAAGTTCCTGTATTATTTGATCCCATGCTTTGATTTGCACCCTCAAACAGTCCGGCGTATCACATACTTTTCAAAACCAATTTCCGACATCACAATCCTCCTTCTTGACCTCAATACAGCCGAAGTGAAACCATTTCTCACATAGTCCACACTCAACACCATTCTTCAATGTTTTACTGCACGTCGAACACTTTAAAGCTGCCACTGGATCATTTGCCTGATTCACATTTGGAGTAACAGGCCCTGGATTCACTTCCACTCCACCAATAACTAGCAATGCAGCTATCACTAGGGCTATAAACCACAAGTTGCTAGGTCCCGTACGCACACCCAAACACCGGGAATCCCGACTACCCTTCGCATACCACAGTCCGATCCTCGCCCGATAACACTCCAGAGAACAACCCATTTCAGCACACCTGAGAGCTCGGGAAAAACACGACCTTTCACTTTGACTGCCAACTGGCTGTGGTTTGGTTGTCTTTGTGGTTAGTGTGATGCTTTAAGATGGAACTTGCAGCTGAACGTATGAACTTTGTAACGTGTTTCATTTATTGAAATGAAAATCCACAGCCTGCTTCCAGTCAACCGACCGGGTCAGGAATGGAATGAATGAAGCCCCCATCTAGCGGTAAGGATATGAACTTTGCCAGCTGCCGAAGCCTGTCGCACTCCCCTGGGGGCAATGATTAAATGAATGACAGATGAAATGAAATGATAGTGGAGAGTGTTGCTGGAATGAAATTGTGACAGGGAAAACCGGAGTACCCGGAGAAAAACCTGTCTGCCTCCGTTTTGTCCAGCACAGATCTCACATGGAGTGACCGGGATTTGAACCACGGACCCAGCGGTGAGAGGCCGGCGCACAGTGATCCGGATCCGTAAAAAAGCGGACAAAAATAGATTTTTCAACTTTACATTAGAAAGGCCAAACCAACTCCCAAGTGAAGTATGTTAATCAGTGTACATTAATTTCACTTTTTCTTTGGAAATTACTTCGGTGTTTCTCAGATATAATACTACAAAAGTGATACAACTCTTCGTTTCTGAATTCCGCGCTCCATTAAGTAAACTTTGAAATATCATTCTAACTTCAAAAAGAAACTCGGGGTCTATAATACTGTATCTGTATGTAGTTTGTGATCTGATATATTTGATTATAGCATGATTTTCGATTTCAGATCACTTATAAGGACTGTTATACTTATTTTTATAGTGCTTTATTTTCTTCAAGAAAAATAAATTTTGCTTGACCTACAAAAAAATGTATACATATGTATACCATGAAACTTATGCAAGTTTTAAAATGAAGACTGGAGAATATATCCTTAAAGGTTTCATCGCCAGAACCGGCCAGATGCGAGATTGAGAAGGGAGAGAACATTACTGCGCGCTCTGAGGATAAACACTCGCGCGAGATAAGGGCCTGTTGAGACATTTGTTTATGCTACGCAAGGGATATCTCGAGGCCATGAAACCAAAATAATCTTCAATCGCGAGAAGTAATTGATTAGTAGTAGTTGTGTGTGTTGTGAAGAGTGAAAAATGAATTTTCGTTGTTAGTCGCAGTGATCTTACTAACAAGATTCGAGAGAACAAAAATCAGTCTCGCGCGCGTCAAGGAAAGTTTGTGGTAAATATCTCCTTAACAAATTCCAATTAAATGTTGACGACAGTGTAGAGAAAACAGTGTATAATAACATAAGAACCTTTTCTTTTTGCCGTATGTTGACCGGTGGAGAAAGTGTAACTTCTTAGAACATGCTTTTTTTTAAAGAAATATTCAGACTGGTTGAAAAGAGAAATTGTGATATCAACTCCGCAAAATCAGTAGATCGAGGTCGTCCTCCAAAAGAATTTCAAGAGCTAACGGAGAGAAGCAAAATAAGGAAAATTAAAGACCTAAGGGAGAGTGCCACTTCATCAGAGCTTGCCTATGCGACCGTTATGCATTTAAGGGCAGAGGGAGACGATTCATCAGCCAAGCTAAAAAGAAGCTACCACGACTACACCAACAAGGGGCAAACGAATGGTGCGAAATTTTCAGAAATGAAAAATCTACAAATAGTGGCACAAAAGCTCGTCGACAATTTACAACTTGAGTTTGGAATTTCAGTTCCACACGCCCACTTTCGATTTTTTGAATGTCTCCTGCATATTTCGTACCGCCTGGGTTTTAAAAAGTGGAAAGTGAGCGTGAAAAATGGTAATCGAGACTTATTCGAAAGAAAGAAAAAATTGTGCAAGACTCATTCAGAACGAGATTAGGTCTTCTAGTTGATATTCCGAAGCCTGGATATGGAACAACCAGTGATGGCAACACTGCCCGAAGGTTTTTTGATCAACCTCAAGTAGCATTCGAAATAACAGGGGTAGACTGTGAGTTAATAACTCGTTTTGGATTAATTTTAAAAGCAATTTCCTCTGGTCATGAAATTAACAGTTCAGAGTTCAATTCCTTCTGCTGCGAAAGAGCAAGCTTATATGTACGGCTATATCCGTGGTGTTACATGCCTCTAACACTCCATAAAATACTTATCCATGGATCTTTCATTATACTGTAGAAGCAGCTATTTTGCCGATTGGAGAACTTTCAGAAGAGGTCTTAGAGTCTAGAAACCAAGACGTAAGAAAATATAGAGAAGACCATACCAGAAAATCCTCAGGAATTTCTAATAATTTTGACCTGTTACATAGACTATTGCTAAGCTCTGATCCAGTAATCTCAAGCACGGGAAGTCTACCGAAGAAGAAATGAAGACAGTTGCCTCAGGAGATGTGTAATTTATTGTCAATACCCGAGGACGAGACGGAGCAAGAAGGGGAAGAAGAAGAAGTCGACTCATCCGGATCAGAGGATGAATAAGTAAGTAATTTTATGTACTAAGACAAATTTACCTAATAGTAACATCTAATTTGAAGTTTTATACAAAAGTATTTCATTTCATTTAGCGGAAAATATTTTTGTCCGCTTTTTTTCAAATCCGGACCACTGTGCGGCGTGCTGCCGCCTAAGCCACGGAGGCTCCCGTGTTTCATTTATTAATGGGCGTAATTGTTACGTAATTTTAGCTATATTTGCATTATATAATATTAAACTATTATTTTTAAAATTCTATTTTCACTTAGATTTTTAGTATGTCGCGTCACTCTGCGTCACTTTCTACTTAATGTTAAAATGTAGATAAAGTCTTGTAGTTTACGCCTGTCAGAAGATTTTTTGCATCTTTTCGCAACTTAGTTATTTGACGTTTAAGAAGATGCCGCGCAACCAGTTCTCACACGTTTACAACTGTTTGAAGCACTGGATTCGACGATTATGCCAAAAGTGGAACTTTGTTAAAAGTAAATTAGGGGTAGAAAATTGTTCTGAAGAGATAAGTGAATGCTCTATCCAACTCTTAATCATAGACAATTTCTTGCATGTGTAGATGTAGCTTAAAAAATGTCCTAACTGATGTTTATTATGAAGTAAACAAATTATATACGTTGCTTTCACACTAAATTCATGATTAAAACGTAAAAATGAGTTTGTCCCCCTAGATTTTGATTTTGACCCACTGTGCACCCCTCTACTACCAAGGTCAAGTACACAGCTAAACGCCGGTATTTGTCACTGTCCGTTAATGAACATCTGTATTTTTATTTTTATAGTTTCATTAGTTTTGCATACATACTGTACATGCGTGACATTAATGCAAAAAGTATATGTTACCTTGACAGGAACATCTACTGCTGCGTATAGCTGTCAGCAGGTTCTGCTCGTCATAGTTGAGTTGCCGGGACCTGTTTTAATTGAAGACTCTAGTAACAGGGGTCAGAAACCGGTAGCTCTCGCAAGGTTAGCTTTACTATCTGGCCAGATGGACGCATTAATTTAAAATTTAATCGATTGGGTTTAAAGGCCCACCTCGTTGCGTAGTGGCTAGCACTCTTGGCTGTCACCGTGGAGGACCGGGTCTGCCAAGAAATTTAATTCTGGTCTGAGGGCTGGAACGGGGTTTAGTCAGCCTCGTGAGGCAAATATGAGAAGAGACGCGTTCGATTCCCACCTCAGCCATCCTGGAAGTAGTTTTCCGTGGTTTCTCATATCTACTCCAGCCAAATTCCGGGATGGTTTCTAAATTCAGGCCACGGTGTGGGGTTTCCTTCCCAATCCTCATCTACTACACACACTAATATAGCCATCACAATAACACAGGTTATAATATAAATTCAACACCCATCAAAGTACACGACCACGATGTTGCAAAGTCCCTAAATGAATCAACAACAACATTTTAATGATGGATATGGTTTCGGTACATTCAATGTTTTTATATGCCGTATTATTTAATATGTTCAATAATGATACTTTTTATGTCTAACCATTATTTTATCCTATTGAAAGGGGTCGGAGATGAGATGAGGTGGTGTCACTTTTGATAGCAGGTGGTTTTTATGGCCGGATGCGCTTCGTGTCACCAACCTCATCAAAGGAGCTAATGGGAGATGAAGATAAAACGGGGCGGCCATAGGCTATTAGAAGGTACCGTCCTCGATTTACCTGGAGTTGCTTCTCAAAGCACGGTCAGTATTTAAGTAACTAGGCTCTTATAGCGTGTACTTAGGATCCAGTTAGGGAACACTAAAATATTGCTTGAATCTGCATTGTATGAAATGAGCGTATAAAAAGTACGGTATCGTATTACCCGGAAGCATTTTGGTTCTTTTATTTTAGGTTTATTACATCAAGTGATAAACTACTCAGCTGAATATATCAGGTTAACTGCGCCACCGTAACATCACCGTTCATGTCTCTTCGGAGACAAGGTTACAGATAGTCACATGCCACATTGCATAGTATTGCTAGAGGAGACGCAAGCAAAGCTTGCCGAAGAATGCTGCGCAGATCTTCGGCCATGTTCGGGTGTTCGGGTGTCCTCGGTAGTGGCATACAACGCCCCTTTCTCTTCGCGGCAGTAGCTCGCTAGCAGCAGTTCTGAACGGATCGTCTGCTCAGGCTTGGTTTACAGCTGTAGACCGCGTCTCGGAGCGAGCCGCGTTGTTGAAGAATGGAGTGAGCAGTGAGCCCGGTAATCAGCATTCGGGGGACACACAGGAGCCCCGCAATGAGCATTAATATACGCCGATTGATATTGGTCTCTGCGCATCGTTGAGTTTCGGCAAGCTTTTCTTGCGTCTGCTCTACCACCTCACTTCAGCAGCGCATTGACTGCACACTTCTCAACAGCAGTCCTCAAAGTCATCAAGGTCATCAAAACCTTGTCGACAGGTGTTAGGTGTGACACGGTCTTTCAAAATAGCAGGTATTGAATTAGATTAGCTAGCAATGATAACATTCATTATCTAGAAATATTGCTTAGAAGTTACCAAATGCTCTCAATTACCTAGGAACTACCATCAATGAACAACGGGTTAACTCGCAAGAGATCCATTGTAGAATTAGTAAGGATAAAAGTGTCTTCCCAATGGGCTCGACTTTCAGGAGTCATAGCCTCACCCTCACCACAAAAATACGACTCCTCAAATGCTATATACTGTATATACAGTGCTTCTGTATAACGTAGAAATATGGACCTTGAAGGAAGAAACCATTTCAAAACTCAACGCGTTTAAAGCATGGTTGAACAGAAGGATTCTAAAGATACCATGGACTCATAAGATTACCAACCAAGAAGTATTACGAAGAATGAATACAACCCCAGAAACAAGCAATATTGTTAAATGCCATAAGCTTCAATACCTACTGTCGACCAAAGTATTATGTGCACTCGAATTTTAAGGTTGTTTGTGAAGTAGCCAATAGATCTACATAAAATCCAATAACATCATAATTTTCGTCGTTCTATTTTACGTTAGTTCATGTAGGTTTGAAATTTTAAATTTATATTTTAATATTTTTTATCGCAGAACATAAATAGTGCACGTTTTTAAGCGTGTTTCAACCATGCGTCACATTTAACAATTATTATCTCAAAAGTCCGGCATCAGATCGAATCGAAATTTTAACACAATATACATTGGAATGCTGTATAAGTGGTTTATTAATTTCAAAATTTTGTGTGTCCAAGAAACAAAGTTGTTATCATTTTTGTAAGGTAACGTTTTATCGGCTCGGGGTGGTTTGGAAAATGTAGTTTTTGGTCGCGTGGTAATCCTTATACATCGAAACGTTATGCTGTATGACTGTGAAATACGTAAATTAATTTACTTATTTTATATCAGTTTGTATTTGTAGGGGGGAAAAGACATGGTTCACCAGCTAGCCGCTTCGGGAAAAGCTGTACAGCGTTGCCGAAATGGACCCCACACGCTCGGAAGTGATGGGCTCCAACTCAGTAACGCTGTACAGCTTTTCCCGGAGCGGCTAGCTGGTGAAACATGTGTTATTTCCCCGTACAAATACAAACCGATATAAATTAAGTGAATTAATTTATGTATTTCACAGTCATACAGCATAACTCTTTGATGTATAAGGATTACAACGCCACCAAGAACTACATTTTCCAATCACCCCGAGCCGAGAAAAAGTTACCTTACAACAATGATAACAACTTTGTTTCTTGGACACACAAAATTGTGACATTAATAAACCAGTAGTCGCCTCCGTAGCGTAGCGGTCAGCATGGTTAGCTGCCGCCCCGGAGGTCCTGGGTTCGATTCCCGGCTCTGCCACGAAATTTGAAAAGTGGTATGAGGACTGGAACGGGGTCTACTCAGCCTCGGGTGGCCCAAATGAGTAGAGGGGGTTCGATTCCCACCTCAGCCATCCTCGAAGTGGTTTTCCGTGGTTTCCCACTTCGTCTTCGGGCAAATGCCGGGATGGTACCTACTGTAAGGCCACGGCCGCCTCCTTCCCTCTTCCTAGCCTATCCATCCCAATCTTCCATCCCTTCCCATCCCTCATGAGGCCCCTGTTCGCTTTGCAGGTGAGGCCGCCTGGGCGAAGTGCTGATCACACCTCCCCAGTTGTATCCATCCCGACCAGATGTTCCAAGCTCCAGGACACTGCCCATAGAGGCGGTAGTGGTGAGTTCCCTCGCTGAGTCCGTGGGAACCACCAACCTAGAGGGTAAATTGACTAAATAAAAAAAACCAGTTATACAACATTCGAATGTATATTGTGTTAAAATTTGGATTCGATCTAATGACAGGTTTTTGAGATAATAAATCTTAACGCATGGTTGAAACACGCTTAAAAACGTGCACTTTTTGTGTTCCAACTGCGATAAAAAAATATTAAAATTTAAATTAAAAACTCCAAACCTACATGAACTAACGTAAAATAGAACGACGAAAATGATGATGGTATTGGATTTTATGTAGGTCTATTGGTTACTTCACAAACAACCTTCAAACTCGAGTGCATATAATACTTTGGTCGACAGTAGGTCACATAATGAGGAACAGGGGCAGATACGAACTATTGCAATGCATTTTTCAGGGAAAGATAGAAGGAAAACGAGCCCTAGGACCAAGAAGAATTTCCTGGCTTGCCATCCACAGAGTATGGTTCGGAAAAGCATCATCCAATTGTTCCCGATAACCGGCCGCGGTGGCCGAAAGCGTTAACGCGCTACCTCGTGCCTCGCTGGCATCGGGAGAGCGTGGGTTCGGTTCCCACCTCGGCCGTCCTGAAAATGGTTTTCGTGGTTTCCCATTTTCACCACCAGGCAAATGCCGGGACGGTTCCTTTCAATAGGTCCACGGCCGATCTCCTTCCAATATCTCTTCCCTGACCCGTCCTGAAAATAAAAGTACATGGCCATTGGCTGCATTAATAAAATTATTAATTGTTCCGGATAGCGGCCAATAAAGTCACCATGGCCAGAATGATCACCAACGTTCCAAGCGGACAGTCACTTTGAGAAGAAGAATCAAATGCTCTCACTAGTCAATGTTCATAATAAACCGTTAAAACATGAATTACTCCAAATAAACTAAATTACTTACATGAAAGGGAGTGAAGGAATACTCGCAGGCTGGTACATTTACATTTTTTTTTGTAACGCATGATGTTATGTTGTCGGCTCCGTGGTGCATGCTTCTTACTGAAGAGATTCCAGCTTTCATTCCTGTTTCTGTCAGGGATTTCAGAACACGTGAGAGCTGGTTCGTTTTGCACTGTCTCGTGACGACAACTGAGTAGCTGTCTGGTCCAAGAGGCACCGACGCTGGTCAAGGACATGACTGACGGCCAAAGGGACCCGTCAGACTGATCACGCGTCACTTCACTATCTGCAGGTCATATGGCTGAGCAGCGGTTGCTTGGTAGGTCAAGACCCTCAATAGGCTGTAGAACCCCGAAGTTCTATTATATTACTTTGTGTTATTGTTTACGTATAAAATATAGGTAGCAAGTTGTTAAGTGAATGTTAAGATCATACTTCTTTTGTGTGAATCGAAATATTCGAGAGGAAAGTGGCAGGGGCAGTTGACTTCAATGTTTCGCCCCTTGCACCACAAATACCCTAACCACCGTCTCCACCTCCACTGATATCCGCACCCATATAATAATAATAATACTAATAATAATAATAATATCGTATGGCATCGGGTGCCGGGTGCAAGCTTTGTAATTTGACACCCAGAGGGTAGCTTGCATGTCGAATTTCGTTGTTCCTTGAATCACGGATGTTAGATATTTAAGCTCCTTGAACACTGTAACGCTTTCTGGGAGAGAAATGAGGAACTTTGTGTTGGCGGAAACTCCCGAGATTAATTTTGCCATTATGAACACGGCCTACTGAATTCAAATGGGTTCTTTGACATACCAACATCGTATGACATGCGTGTCGTATTTTTGCCGCCTTTAAAAAAATCACTCTCCACGGCCAGGAGCGAACCTGCAATCTTGGGGTTAATAGACCGGCACGCTATCAACTCACCCACCGTGGAAACATATGATATCCGTAGAATGAAGATCCCATCTTTAGACGTCTTTGGCAGCCATGTTTCTGTGCATTGTCTAGTCAAAATTAATTTTGATGTTGCAGTGGTTACTGAAATGGATCAGCACCTGAAATGTATTGTTTTCCATTTATTTTTAATATCTCTCCTACGGTTAGACAACTTTCCTCATTTTTCCCTGTCAATATGTTGCCGGCGCGTGTGTATGCTCGCTGTAGGACAGCCTTGCTGCAATCGAGGCACGGAGGAAGGGCATAGCGTGGAGCAGCAAACTTGCACGTGAAGGTAGCAAACGTAGGCCTAAGATGTGACTTCCCCGGACTATATTTCTCTCGTGAACACGAAGTCTAATTCTCAAATCTCATGCACAGTATTCGTAACACTCATGCTATTTCAGTATATGTTCTCGTACTTATAGATCAGTTTGAGAGCAGATATTTCAGAATACTCAGCTCTCTTCCTTGCCTATTAATGTCAAAACAAAAGGTACCCTAATAATCTTGCAATTAGAACAGGGGTTCTCTAACTTTTTCTGTCCACCCCCTTTCTGAAACATTAAACGTCTAGCAGCAGCAGCACCATCCCCCCCCCCCTCCCCTCCTTATTCTTCTTTATTTTCTTAGCACTTCTCATAGGCTATTTCGCACACTGCTAATAAGCCACTTATTCATGGGAAATGGCGTTTCTTGTATCCGTTTATTGTAGATCAAGCTAACCACTTCCACTGAACTCGTACTAGAATTCACCTGTTCACTCACTGACTTTGAACTGACTGCAAAGGCCTGGCTGAATTCGAGTCGACATTGGCAAAAATAGAAGAATCTATTTTTGTAAGGAAGTGGCGGTTACATTGTCAAGCAGCTTATTGTCATTAGCGGTTGTTAAGTGTTTGGTAAGGAGATATCGCTGTGGGTGGCGGGTGAAAGGGTGCTGTGTGGGAAATGTTACTCTACACTGTTTCTCAGAATTCCTGCTAAGGATCTACTGGTCAGTTCTTGTGAAATAAAACAGCAAAAGTACGAGTTTATTAATCTTGAATGATCGTGGGAGCTTCCTGCTTATGAAAGGTTCATGGCCATGAGGATAGCAATATTTGTTACAGAATATGAAATATAAATATTTCAATTAGAGCCGGCGCCCCCTTTATCACTCGCTGCGCCCTTCCGTAGCCCCCCCCCCCCCCACACACGCTTTGAGGGCCTCTGAATTAGAACATTCGTCCATCAAAACATACAATTGATCCCTCCCATTTCTCTTAGTTGCATAGTTTTCTACAAAGATGATTCGATGTTAATTATAATAATAATAATAATAATAATATTGATAATAATAACATAATGACATACACAAGGCATCTATAATTAACATCCTTTGCACGGATTGGTAACTTCTTCTATTTTTTCTGATTTTACTGGGATGCACAGGTCAAGACTATTTAAGTTATCTGGAGTAGTTGGGACAGAAAAGGAAGCTGATAGGCTATTTATCGATTCAAATATCGTGTCCTTTCTAGTTTTGATTGGCGATGAAGTCAATTTCAAACTCAATGTATCTCAATAATGGCTTCACGCCAAATGGCCGTCATTGCTGTCTGTTGTTTGGAATCAGTTTTAACATAATAGACGTTTAGTTGACGAGGGAGTTGAAGCGTTCATTTGTGGCGTGGGTGCGGAGCGATCTAAGGCGCCAGCAACTGCCCATCACACGGTATGCCATTCATTAACACACTATTGATATCAAGGTTGGATACACGGCCCACCAACAGACACAGATCACAAAGTCCGCCCCAAGCCGTCCACATCGTGAAGACAGATCTGGATCTATTTATTCCCTACACATTAACGCTGAACGTAACGTCCGAGACAATTTGTTGCTATGGAATACGGCATAGTCTTCCTACACGGGAGTGGAACCTTCTGTCATCCTTTTTTGCTTACTTGTTCTTATGACATTTCAGATATTTCTCCCGATATATCCTACTTTACGGAAATTACTGACACTGACACTCATCGAATGTTATTCTCTCGAAAAGAAATCTTCGGTTTGGTTCCTGTTCACACACACTAGGTGGGGGGCAACAATTTATTGTCAAGACATGCTGGCGTACTACAGATCGTAGATAACATTCGAAAATCATAATCAAGACTTTTATTATTACTATTATTATTAATAATAATAATATAAGCTCGTTAGTTAATTATCAGCATTTGTAAAATTTTGTTTTCGTTGTTTCATCAGGTATTTTCGAGCTAGCGTTATTTTATACCCTGCAATATGTGCAACTTCTCCTATTTTAATTATAATTCATTGACCCCTAAAGTATGTATATTTTAACTTGGTTTTGACATCTCTTTACATCAGATGCTGTCACTACGCTGAGAAGAATATCGCGTACTCATAGTTTAGATTCGTAAAGAAACTAGTCGGGTGCCACATAACCCTCCCCCACACAGTGCTATCTAGCGGTGTCTGCTCAACAGCTAACAAGAGAACCTACTGAACGTGAACACCCTGATATCCCTGAAACTTTGGATACATTTCTGCCACAACGCAAGGAAAAGATCTGTGGGGGAGGGAGAGTGGGGGGGGGGGGGGGTATTTCGTCTCTAGGGAGGAGAAATAGCACTTGTTTAAATACGCACTGAAGACTTAGTGCACGATAAGACGCATGATCTCAGCTTTTGGAATGCATTCGTTGTACTGACAATAGGAAGAGAGGGCCAACGAACGTTGTTTACATTACTTAGTTCAAGGATTCCTTTTAAAATTGAACGCGCCAAAATACTGTCAAAGGCTATACAACGTTGGTTGGTTGGTTGGTTGGTTCCTTAGTTTATGGGCTGCGACAACGCAGTCATGTAGCCCCGTGTACTTTGGGTGTGTGTAGAATATGTCTGATAACCGGTGTTAATGTGATGACTGTATTAGTGTGTGTATCTGTTTTAATTCAAGTATGGACCTCAGACATTCAATTTATCCAAGTAGTTCCTACTTTTGCCACCAAACGCCACCGTCAACGACCAACTATTTCAGAACTTAATTACCAGATGCCACCGCAGTCGGCTCTTGACGACGAACGTAGGAACCTAAGAACGTTAGTCAAATGTTTAACCTATATATAATTTAGCTTCACACAGGTGTAATTAGTGGAAGGATCTTTAACATGCCATAAATCTATGACATGGGACCGCCGGCTTTACTTCCCCTCCAAAGGAAGGCATACTGAGGGATTTTTAACGTTCTTAAAAAATCCGACGACTTCGGCCGGGTTTGAACCCGCGATCTTGGGCATAGAAGCTCAGCATGCTACCGACCACGCCACCGAAGCCGCGCTATACAACGTTGATCTACCGTGAAGATGATTTATTGTTGTGGTTTAAGGGGTGGAATAGCAAGGTCATCTTCCCCTAAACTGAGAAGATTAAATTGCACAACGCACAACTTAGACTGTTCACCCTGCGTTTCCCATACTGATTGTTAATTTCCGAGAGTGATACTCTTATTGTGGTGTTAAATTGTTTTTGTAGCATTTCAGTCGGTCAACACGATTGTGTCCAATGGATGGGTGTGTACAAGATGTAAATATATGAATGCACTCGTGGAGAAAATTACATGTATTAGCAATATACACAATTAAATGGGACAATTGCGTTTGTATCTTGTTGCCCCCATTTAATTGTGAATATTACTAATACTTGTAATATATCTCAGGAGTGTATTTATATATTACTAGCTGAAGTACCCGTGCTTCGCTACGCGTCATAAATAAATTAAAATGTGAAGGTGACAGTTAAAACAGGGGATAGGCGAGATGCTGCGCAGAGGGAGATTAAGGATGGAATATTTTGTCCAACTACACCGCTCGGCGTTGACCGTGTTTTATAGCACAAATTTAGGTTTTACTCGCTAACCGTTGGAGATACCTTTCAGATAGAAAATGTAATTTTAAACCTCGTATATGCCATCAAAAGTTTGCTATTTCTTAGCGTTCTCTTTTTATTTGAAATGGAAATATGAAAGTTTGAAACCAAAGGGTGTAGTGACGTCACTAAAATGGTCGCCATCTTTAAATAGTGCAAATTATTGAAATCAAAAGTAACCTATATGTTAACCAGGTAAATCAGCTACTTCCATGTAAAATTCATGTAAATTGGACCAGTGGTATGCGTGATTGAGTAATACACACACACCATCTCATTTTTAGCCTCGCTTCGCACGCGTCATAGTCGTGTCATATTGTTATTCAATGAAATGCAGGTTTAACCCCGTTAACACCCCTTTTGAACCTGAATATCCAAAAATCCCTCCTTAGTAGACATTTTCGACACACAACAAACATATCCCCAAAATATCATTCTTCCAACTTTAATAGTTTTGGTTGGTCGATGAGAGTGAACATCCAAAAATCCTTCCTTAGTGGACGTTTTTCTTCCAGAATTTCACCCCTCTCCATAGGCCCCTTAAATTGTATTTATGAAAAAACGGTCGAACACCTATTTATTTTATTTATTTATTTATTTATTTATTTATTTATTTATTTATTTATTTATTTATTTATTTATTTATTTATTTATTTTTAAGCTGATTGATTTCCTCCGAGTTTCAAACACCTCGCTTATGTCGTTTAAGAGATACACGCTCCGTTAGGAATCTTTCAAATCCCACTTTCATCCCTTTCACCTTATAATATACACTACATCGAAAAACCATTAGACATGTGTCAGCTTATTTTAATGATTAGAATATATGCCAAGTATCACATCCCCAAATGAAACCACTCGTGAGATATTGTTATTCAATGAAATGCACATTTACCCCTTAACACCTCTTTAGAACCTGAATATCCAAAACTCTTTCCTTAGTGGACGTTTTCGACATACAACGAACATATCCCCAAAATTTCATGTTTCTAACTTCAATAATTTTGGCTGGGCGATGATGAGTGAGTGAGTCAGTCAGGACATTTTCTTTCAATTATTTTTTATAATTTCACCCCTCCCCATGAACCCCTTAAATTGCATTTATGAAACAAACGGTCGAACACCTATTTACTTATTTAAAGCTGTTTTCCCCCTGAGTTTGATGAGTGAGTGATCAATCATTTAGGACACTTTCTTTCATGTTTTTTTCCCCCCAGAATTTCACCCCTCTCTAAGGGCCCCTTAAATTGGATTTATGACAAAACGGTCGAACACCTATTTACTTGTCTTTAAAGCTGTTTTTCCCGTCGAATTTCAAACTTCTCGCCAATGTCGTTTCAGAGATACACGCTCCGTTAAGAATCCCTCAACCCCCAATTTTCACCCCTTTCACCTCATAATATACACCACATCGATAAACCCTTAGACATATGTCTGATTATTTTTAATGATTAGTTTATATACCGAATAACACATCCCCAAAGAAACAACTCATGATATATCGTTATTCAATGAAATGCACGTTTACCCCCCTTAACACCTCTTTAAAACCCGAATAAACAAAAATCTTTCCTCAGTTGACGTTTTCGACATACAGCGAACATATTCCCAAAATTTCATGTATCCAACTTGAATAGTTTTCGTTGAGCGTGATGAGTGAGTGAGTCAGACAGGACATTTTCTTTCAATTATTTTTACCAGAATTTCACCCCTCCCCACGGGCCTCTTAAATTGGATTGATGAAAAAACGCTTGAACACCTATTAACTTGTTTTTTAAGTTGTCTTTTTCCCCTGAGTTTGATGAGGGAGTGAGTTAGTCAGTCAGTTAGGACACTTTCTCTCCTTTTTCCCCCAGAATTTCACACCTCCCCATTGGCCCCTTAAATTAATTTATGAAAAAACGGTCGAACACCGATTTACTTACTTTTTAAGCTGATTTTTTTCGCTGAGTTTCAAATTTCTCGCCTATGCCGTTTAAGAGATAGGCCTACACGCTCCGTTAGGAATCCTTCAACCCCCACTTTTCACCCCTTTCACCTCATAATAATACACCACATCGAAAAACACTTAGACACATTTCTGCTTATTTTTAATGATTAGTTTATATGCCGAGTATCACATCCACAAATGAAACCACTCGTGAGATATTGTTATTCAATGAAATGCAGGCTTAACCCCCTTAAGACCCCTTTAGAACCTGAATATCCAAAAATCCTCCCTTAGTGTACGGTTTTGACATACAACAAACATATCCCCAAACTGCCATGTTTCCAACTTCAATATTTTTGGCTGGGCGATGATGAGCGAGAGAATGAGTCAGGACATATTCTTTATTTTTTTTTCCTTCAGAATTTCACCCCTCCCGATGAACCTCTTATATTTGATTGTTCAAAAAACTGTCGAAAAGCTATTTACTTACTTTAAAGCAGGTTTTTCCCCCTAATTTTGATGAGTGAGTCAGTCAATCAGTTAGGACACTTTCTTTTGCCCCCCCCCCTCCCAGAATTTCACCCCTCCCCATGGGACCCTTAAATTGGATTTATGAAAAAACTGTCAAACACATATTTACTTATTTTTATCCTGATTTTTTTCCGCTGAGTTTCAAACTCCTCACCTATGTCGTTTAAGAGATACACGCTCCGCCAGGAATCTTTCAATCCCCACTTTTCACCCCCTTTCACCTCATAATATACACCACATCGAAAAACCCTCAGACAGGTGTCTTCTTACTTTTTAATGATGAGTTTATATGCCGTGTATCACATCCCCCAATGAAACCAATCGGGAGATATTGTTTTTCAATGAAATGCAGGTTTAACCTCCTTAAGACCCCCTTTAGAACCTGATTATCCGAAAATCCTCCCTTAGTAGACGGTTTTGACAAACAATGAATATATCCCCAAACTGTCATGTTTCTAACTTCAATAATTTTGGCTGGGCGATCATGAGTGAGTGAGTGAGTCAGGACATTTTCTTTCAATTTTCTTTTTTCAGAAATTCACCCCTCCCCATGAACCCCTCAAATTTGATTTAAGAAAAAAAACTGTCAAGCAGCTATTTACTTACTTACTTACTTAATTTTCCCCCGAGTTTGATGAGTGAGTCAGTCAGTCAATCAGTTAGGTCACTTTCTTTCCTGTTCCCCCCCCCCCCCCCAGAATTTCACCCCTCCCCGTGGGCCCCATAAATTGGATTTATGAAAAACCGGTCAAACACATATTTACTTCTTTTTATGTTGATTTTTTTCGCTGAGTTTCAAACTCCTCGCCTATGTCGTTTAAGAGATACACGCTCCGTTAGGAATCTTTTAATCCCCACTTTTCACCCCTTTCACCTCATAATATACACCACATCGAAAAACCCTCAGACACATATATTCTTATTTTTAATGATTAGTTTATATGCCGAGTATCACATCCCCCAATGAAACCAATCGGGAGATATTGCTATTCAATGAAATGCAGGTCTACCCCCTTAACACCCCTTTAGAACCTGAATATGCAAAAATCCTCTCTTAGTGAGCATTTGCGTCCCTTGAGGAAGCTGCATACCAAATTTCATTCCAATCCGTTCGGTGGTTTCTGAGATTTCGTGATGAATGAATGAGTGAGTGAGTGAGTGAGTGGTATTTGACAAATATATAGTAGAAGATGGTGTCAAGTCTTTGTTATGCTAAACTCGGTTGACAGTGCTGTGTGAGTAGTTGAGTAACTAACGGGATTTCAAGTAAAGATCCTCATTTTCTATACCGGTAGTGCAGAGCGCGAATGGCATCCAGTCGGCCGTGTCTCGACTTGAGCTATGTTGCCATGGAAACTATCTGCCTTGCCATTCCTTCATGAGTATATTTTATGATTTGATTTGCCTGTGCTTGAGTGCAAAAGGGCCGAAATCAGAAGAATGAGAAAGACTATCGAAAATTCATGTAGCCAGCGGTTCGTTCTGGGTCCTAAACTATGTGTATGCAAAATTTGGTTGAGATTGGTGGAACGGTGTAGATTTGTATACGGAACAGACCCACCCACATACCCACATACATACAGACTTTCACTTTTATATATATAAGATTTTGTATCTTGTATCCCGCCCATTCGTTGGGCACAACCATGTTGACCGACTGAAAAGCTACAAAAACAATTTGTATTGGCAACACTGAAATAAGAACGGCTTCAAATCTCCACTCATGTAGTGTTAAATGAAATGGACGTTGTGAAACGCAAGCTGATGAGTTCAGTAGAGGGGGAGTAGAGAAATGGTCGGAGAGTAGTGGTGGAGGGGTTACGTCTCAAAACTCACGACTCCGGAGAGCACGTGCCTGCGATCACCGCGGGAAGTATAAGCTGTACGGTGACTCACACTGCCCGGCATTTCGTTTGTATTGTTTTAACAGGAATAATTAACCTACCACAGACCAAAGTCTCCATGTAAAACTCAGTCATTCTGCTTGGTGATATCAAGCAGGCCTAAAAACTTCATTGGAATCATGGAGGTCGTCATTTTGTGTTTTCAAAGAATAACTGACTTGGCTCGTGAGTTTTGAGACTGGCCCACGTACAGAAACCGGCTAGAACCTACTTTTACTAACCCTCATCTTGCAGAAGATCCACGATGTGCCTGTGGAGAAATCCAGACTCCACAACACCTGCTCACGTGCAAAGATCTTGATGACACCTGCAGCCAGGAAGACCATATGTTGGCCACAGACCGAGGGATAAGAGCTGCCGAGTTCTGGAAAGGAAGAATTTAGTGTGTCTCCCGGATACGGAAAGTAAAGTAATTAAGTAAGTATCTTAAAGTTCGTGAATTTTGAGACTCGTGACTTTTAAGAGTCGTGAGTTTTGAGAAGACACGGTGGTGGAATTGTTACGAATGTCTTGCGAACTATGCCCCGCCTACATATTTAAACTCGTGCATTTCTTTTGTATCTGGAGATTGCCTTAGTGTATCTGGGAAAGAAATACCATCACACATGAAGTCCTTGTGTACATGTAACTTCTTTCGTCAATATGATCGGGGAGTTCACGTGTCTGTGTAAGAGCGCTCATGGCCATCTGTCTTGTTCAGATTATAAGCTAATTGCCTTGGCCTTGAAGTACTCATGTTTCTAATGAGCTCGTTGGGCGCTTCCTGGGATAAGGTGTTATCGTGGCGTGGGTGGTGATAACTGTGTATATAGTCGCTACAACTGTTACAAAACTAATAAATAGACTCTTTATGCTGGTTTGGCAGGATCCCAGCACACCTTCCTCCAAAAGTTGCAGGCTAACCTCGTGTGCCAACAGTCTCTCTCCAAAGATAAGCCAGCAAATGAGTTCCAGGAATAAATACCTTGGTATAGCCTAGCCTAGCCCTTGCTCGCTGTGGCCACTAACGCTTAGGAGAGAAGATCTTCCCTGTCGCCCCGGAGGTCCGGGCTAGATCCCGCTTTGCCAGGAAATTTAATTCTGGTCCGAGGGCTGGAACGGGATAAACTCAGCCTCGTGAGGTAAAACTGAGAAGAGGTGAGATCGATTCCTAGCTCACCCATCCTGGAAGTGGTTTCCCGTGCTTCCACTCCAGGCAAAAGCCGGGATGGTTTCTAACTTAAGGCCACGGTCGCCTCCTTCCCAACCCTCGCCTGAATTACGAATACACACAGACACCACAATAACACAGGTTATCAGACAAATTCTATCTATATATACAGCCAAGTACACGGGACTAAATGCCCACGATGTCCAAGCCCCTCAAATGAAACAACAACAGAAGATCTTCCAAATATAGCGGAGCAAATGTGTCATAAGAGGAATCCATAGATGGGACAGCACAATATTAATGATGAAAAAGAAGTCTGTTGGGGAAGATTTGAAAATCAGACCAGCGTTGGTCTTTGAAACCAATTGATTTCTCGCTGTTGATTGCACATTCTCTATCTCAAGGTTAGAATCGTGAAAATAAATAGAGTCTGCACGTAAATCCAGGAGTGTTTAGGTACAACGTTTGTTATATCTCGGTAGAATTACTTTAAAATTGTTGCAAATTGATAGAGCATAATTTCAAAATGTTTGCAATAGATCACAGATGAGTAAAGCATTTATTATTGAAAATAAATCTGCGAAGAGAAGGAACAAAGAAATTGTTGCATCAGTGTCGTCTCTCCCTGGAACCCGTTACAGATGTCGACTTTTCTCGGGAGAAATGCCGCAAGTAAAATAATTAATAACAAAATCAAATTTATGCTAATTTCTTCAACTCTAATACAATTGAGTATTAGATCATACTGCATGACAATTAAATGTTGAAAAATACAATTTATCTTTAGAAAACACTCCACCTCGTTAATACAAACTACTTTTTTTAAATTTAAATTCACATTATAAATTACACGTTTCGACCATGTTTTAGCCTTCATCAGCATTATTTAAAGATTTTTATATTCCATCACCTGTCGGCATAAGAATTTTCTTTTGGTGTTCTAATATAACATTATAAACGTAGTTCATCAAAAAGTATCTTCTACTAGCAGTAGTGCCCAGCTTCGCCCGGTGGATTTATTTGTTTTACAGAACTGGAGCGCTCAAGGATAAGGATCGGAATAAATGAAAGTAAATTTGAAAGCTCCAACAGTTATTTCAGCTGATAGCCTCAGTATACTGCACCAACACCATCATCCTTATACAGAGACATACTATTGTCATGATGATAACTGTTTTAAGGGGCCTAAGAAATCTTTTTCACTAATTACTCCCCGTGACTGCAATTTCCTATAAGCGGCTCGCAATTCTGCACCAGAACATTGGTAGGGGCGACGTGATGCAGCCCGCACTACATGGAAACATTATTGAAGCCGTTCTTGAGCGCGTATTCTTCCAACTTACTGAACAAAAATCAATCTATAAGATTACCTGAAAGGTGTAGCCTAATGCTACATAGCCTAAACTATTCCTCTTGAATCAGGCTATCATATACAAAAAGAATTTTTCGAATCCGACTGGTAGTTCCAGAGATTAGCGCGTTTAAACCTATAAACACACAAACAAACACGCAAACTCTTCAGCTTTATTATACTGTATTAGTATAGATTGTTGTAGGAACTTTCTTCGTACAAAGCTAATGTGTGGACCCTTGTTCTAATAATGCATGTTTAGTTAACTTAAGTAGTTGAGCACTTACACTATGCCATTGTGAGCTTTTGGGTTGTTTATTCCCTTGTTAAAGATTAAATGTCTTGAGTTTTTGACAAGACAGCTCACGATTGTTATATGTGTTTCTACAGGCCTCATTTATTAAACGCACTGTGCCTTTTTGCATATTTCCGGAATCCATTCTCCGGTTTAATGTTCGTGCCTGAATTCCACTGCACCTTTCTGACTTCCTGAAAAGTATTTCCTTTGTTTTCAGCCATTTTACAACTTCTCTTAAGATTTCCTCTGCTCACTGAGCTCTTTTGACTGTGCCCTTGCTTTTGTACTGAGTAGGCATGCCATAAATTTTTATTTCTGAAAATAATATAAATTATATATTGTAATAATGATGTTTACAATGAAACCAATGAAATAAATTAGGTATTTTAAGAACCATTAGATAATAAAATACTCGAATAGAATACCGGTACCCTCTGAATAGTTTAAATGTTTCCAGATCGCATTTAAAATATGATATCTTTGAGGCACCTCTACCGGATTGCTGTGCGGCAAGTCTCCCAAATGTCAGGTAGAGACGTCGCACCCTCCTGTTGTCCTACCTTTTAAGGCTAACACGGACGAAAATAAGCTTACCATCTGCTGTACTACAATAAAGGTTCAGACTTCTGAACTAAAAACGGCTGATTTAAGCGTTTGAAAGCAACTTGAAAATCCACAGCCTGCTTCCAGTCTCCGACCGGGTCAGGAATGGAATGAATGAAGCCCCCATCTAGCGGCGAGGATATGGACTGTGCCGGCTGCCGAGGCCTGACGCACTCCTCTGGGTCAATGATTAAATGAATGACAGATGAAATGAAATGATAGTGGAGAGTGTTGCTGGAATGAAATGTTGACAGGGAAAACCGGAGTACCCGGAGAAAAACCTGTCTGTCTCCGTTTTATCCAGCACAGATCTCACATGGAGTGTCCGGGATTTGAACCATGGACCCAGCGGTGAGAGGCCGGCGTGCTGCCGCCTAAGCCACGGAGGCTTACGTTTGAAAGCAACTAACTTAATATACAATAAATGAACACAGGGAAAAACTTTGTCAGGAGGAAACATGTACTCACCTCACGTTATTTACTAAAATTACTAAAATTAACGCACTGTAATGTGAGAGCAACTACCACCATACCCAGAGACAGTGGTTATTGCTTGAATATCGAAATAGCATACACACTGCTATCTAGCATCAACGATGGGAACCTATGACTAGAGCCCTGTGTAGAAAAACAAACCGTTATCCGCATCCGTCCCGCATCCGCACTACTGTTATCCGCATCCGTCCCGCATCCGCACTACTGTTATCCGCATCCGTCCCGCATCCGTACTACTGTTATCCGCTTCCGCCCCGCATCCACTTGTCTTTATTCCGCATTCGCACGTTTGTTATCCGAATCTACTGGCATTACAATAATATTTTTTGATAAAACATAAATTACTAAGGCAACATATTAAGACATTTGAGGAAAACGTCGTTCCTTTTGGCTTTAGTATGTCATGTGTTAAGCTTAAAATGAATGGTATACAGCCAGAATTGCAACCCTTTCCTGTTCGGGGTGCTAATTATGCTTAATGACATAATTTCAATGAGATGATCTTAAATCAACATCTACATTTGTCATGCAAAAAAGAAAACATAACGGAAAAATATGATGTGTCATAAACATCCGGGTCTTAGTAATGATATTCAACAAGTTCAGATTGTATTCTAAAAACTATCCGCAATTTTTCTCCAAACATTATCCGCAGCTTATCCGCTATCCACACAGCCATGCAAACTATGTCCGCATGGCAAAATATTTTGCGGATATCCGCGGGTTTATCCGCGCAGGGCTTTATCTATGACTACAGTGTATGCAGCGTCTGTACCGCAGCGGCATCAGTACCGGATTTACCTTATAGGGTACAGTCCTGACGAATCCGGCTCTGCATTGATGAGTTATATTATTATTACTATTATTATTGTTATTAAATGGTTTAGTACTAATATTATCTCCAGTTCTTACAGGCAAGCATTAAAGACGAGCTAAATAATATAAAATACTAAGGTTCTTACAACAACGAATTCTTAAATAACAAGTAGTTCTTACTTACTCCTTGGCGCTACAGCCCTTGTAGGACCTTGGCCTCCCGGACAATCTCCGCCCATTCTTCCCTGTTGACTGCTTTGGTTCCCCATCTTCTTACTCCCATCTTTCTCAGATCCTCCTCCACGTTGTCCAGACATCTTGTCCTAGGTCTTCCCCTCTCACGCCGTCCTCCTGGCTTCCCATTGATGACCTTCCTTACTACCCTGTTCTCTGTCATTCCTTCTACATGTCCCAACCAACGCAGTCTACTACTCTTTATTTCCACTACTATATCTGACTTACCATACGACTCTCTTATCTCCATATTATTTCTGATTCGCCGGAATTCACCCTCTTTTACTGGTCCATATCTTCCATTCCCTTCTATTTCTTCAAGTTCCGTAATCCTCCAGGTTTTCTCAGTGTTCTTATATTCCATGTCCCAAAATACCAATTCATGTACCGTTTCCGTTGCCAAGGTCATTTATCAGTTTCATCCGACCGGTTTCCTTTGTCCTTTGGTTCCGTAACAAGTGTTCTTTCCTGGGGTAGGGTTGTTAGCCCCAAGCCCAACCCCCAACCTGGAGGACCAGGGTGCCGCTCTCAGTGTGGCCCATCACCTTGGGCCTGTCCAGCTTGGGTGGCCCTACCAGTAGCCGAAGCTCCCGCTGGCATAGACCTAAGGATCATTTGAGCTCGCAAGCCTCCAAACACCTGGCAATACCTGATTGCCTTCTGCAAGGTGACGGTACCGGTTGGAGGTGACAAGTAGTTCGGTGAGAACTAAATAGCCTATTTTGGTATATTACACCGGTCTTTTCAATCACGAAACTCAATGCCAAACGTTGTAATAATTTCAGGTAAGGAATATAAAAATAATATTCTACCCGTGAAATAGCAAAATTGACTTTCTACTATACTAGTGCTTGTCCTGTGTTACATTAAAGCTTTAATCGTCACAGAAGATAAGTAACGCCAACACACCGTCATCACTGGAAAATATGTGTCCAAAGTCACACGATGAGACGTATCTACAATACATGAATACATCGCTAAGGAATTATGTAGCAGTTCATGGTTCTTGTGTATAAAATTACTGAGAGACCGACTCAATACAACATTAGTAAAATGTGTTCTGTTTCAGAGATCAGAAAATACATGCACATAACCTATAATTTACTATACCTACATCAGAAAATTCTGGCTAATGACCTCGATATTCTCCCCTTAAAACAATTACAATCACCACTACAATTAAAAATGATAATAATATAGCTGGCATAGCTATATTCAGATCACATGAATTAGTAGACCAATTGAAATATAGACTGCAAGACAACTGTTCGAATAATCAGGAGGAGCAATTCTTAGATACTACTAGGACAGAGGATGATGAAGATAAGAAAGTAATTATTTACACAGATAGCAAAATAGCAATTGACTCCATTGCGGATTTCAGAAATCATAACGAACTAATTGAGAATGTAAGAAGGACTACAGCTATTCTAAAAAGAAAAAAAAATGGATAGTAAAATTTGAATGGGTTAAGGCACATACAGGTGTTGCAGGCAATGAACTGGCTGATAAAATTGCAAAGGAGGCTACAAAATTAAGTGAGGTTTGTTTCGATAGAATACCCATCTCAACTTTTAAAGAAATCTCAAAGAAGAATCAATTCATGAATGGCAGTAAAAATGGGAACAAACTTCAAAAGGCACACTTACAAAAGAATTCTTTGCAACAGTTGCAGGTAGATTAAAATCCAAAATCACATTAACACCTAATATGACTACAATACTGACTGGACATGGAAATATTGCTTCGTACTTACACAGACTTAAAATTATACGTAATCCCGAGTGTTCCTGTAAAAGCAGCCCTCAGACTATAGATCATATAAGTTTCGTGTGCAATGAAGTGAAAAATATTAGGCAATTCTCAATTAATAGTGTTAATAGAGACGATAACTGGCCGATTCAGAAATCTGTGCTATTAAAAAAGTATTTGAAGGAATTTTCTAAATTTGTTAATGCTCGGGATTTTCAAGCTCTTAGGAAAAACGATGAATAATATTGTTTGATATTGTTAAGGTTAAGTCATCTAGAAATTGAATTATTATAATGTAATTTATTTTGTTCATTTATAAAATGAATAGTAAGTGCATGTAGTACTACTTATGTAGTGGAGCATGCAGAGAGTATGAACAGTAAATTAAATATATATATAACTAGACAATATAACTGACAGTATCAGTTAATTATGACTCCTCCCGCGAGAAGGGAGTCACAGGAGTTAATTTTAATAAAAATAAAATATACGGCTTCTATAACATACGAAGAGTAAGCTACAAAATTCAAAGAAAATAGTTATTATTATTATTATTATTATTATTATTATTATTATTATTATTATTATTATTATTATTATTAGTCTATGGTTAATTATACTAAGTCTCCCTTCGATCGGTTGAATAGGATACAACAAAACAAAGTAATGTCTTTAATATTTCGAACTGACGCCATCTTGAATTTTTGACAATAATTGAACAACATTAGTTGGCTGTATAGTAATCTCTGATTAAAGATTCACTGTGCCAAGTTTCACTACAGAAAAGTAATCTTTAATATTTAACTACCACATGGCCGCCATGTTGTTTTTGTGTTTCAGTTTTTTTAATGTCACAGATATGTACTTAAATAGTCGTCTATTACTATATAGAATTTCAGTTTGATTGCTGTAATCGTTTTCGAGATATAGATAACAGTGGCTTCGGTGGCATAATCGGTATCATGCTGAACTGCTATGCTCAAGATCATGGGTTCAAACTCAGTCGAAGTCGTCGGATTTTTAAAAGCGTTATAATCCTTCAGTATGCTTTCCTTCGGAGGAGAAGTAAAGCCGGCGAGTCCAAGTCATAGATTTAGGTCATGCAAAAGAATCTACCACTACAATTGGTAGTGTGTAGCCGAATTTGTAGATTATATTAGGTTAGAAACGTTTGCCACTAGGTGTCAGTGATAGTGGCATCTGGTAGCCTAGGTTGGAACTACTTGAAATTGAACTTGCTGGGAGCCTACGGGCGTTCAATTAAAATAGCCTGCTATGGCCATTGGCTGCAATTACACTTGTGTCCAAAAGTTAAGCATAAGTTACGAATAAGCAGGGCAACAGGAAATAGACCGCAAATCGCATGACATATGCGCCTACCAACCTTACGTGTTCGCTCTGTATAGGAAAGGAGTATTCCCTGCTTTGACTAGCGGCGTTAATATTTAACGCAAGGTGGACATAGCCAGTGCCTGCGCCCCATATTCCCTCAGTCGTGTTTGACCTGTTATAGTGTGCGGAGTGTAGCCGCGTGGTGAACGTGACACCATAATGGCACAACGACGCCATTTGGACCCCATTTTACAGGGTAGAATACTCGGCCGCATGGAAGCAGGCCAGACACAGACCGAAGTCGCCGTATCCTTGAATGTGCCACAAAGTGTCATTTCCAGGCTTTGGAGACGATTTCGAGAAACAGGAGATGTTAGTCGTAGGCGAGTACCAGGTCGACCACCCCACAGCAGGACCGATATCTGGCCTCAACCGCCCGACGAAATCGGAGTGTACCTGTACCTGTCGGTGGAGGTTGCAGCCGTCTCAGGGGTTGCCGTTTCCCGGCAAACTGTGTACCGGAAGCTCAGAACAGCAGGGCTGTTTGCCAAACGTCCAGCGGTGTGCGTCCCGCTCACTCCAGCACAGAGTCGGGCCCGTTTACTGTGGAGCCGTCAACGTCGAAACTGGACCATGCATGAATGGAGGGATGTGCTCTTCACAGATGAATCCCGCTTCAGTTTGCAGAACGTCCCCGTCGCACATTAATCTGGAGAGAACCGGGTAGCCGATACAACCACAGGAACATCGTGGAACGGGACCAGTATGGTAGTGGAGGCGTCATGGTGTGGGGCGGCATCACGTTGAATGACCGTACGGACCTGCACATCTTCATGGGTGGTCCGAGGAACACTGTGAACGCTCGGAGATACAGGGATGAGGTACTGAGACCACATGTTCGACTCTTCAGAGGAGCAGTTGGTCCAGACTTCCTCTTTATTTATTTTTTATTAAACATCATATTTATTAACTGCATGCTCCGTTACAATTGAAGTAATACTACATGCATTGGTGATCTTATAGGTAAGTATGATAAAACATTCTTTACATTATGTAACCTATATCTACATGGTTGATTGTAGTGTGTCTAGCCTAGATATAATAAGTTTAAGTTTTCTTTCTTGACATAATTATGTCCTACATCAGGTTATCAAAATTGATGCTCTGCACAAATAGCTTAAAGAATTTGACATATTTAACAACAAGTTCATTCATCCTTGCAGGCCAGTCAGTGGCCTCCTGATTTTATTACATTTGTCTTCAGTTTTTCCCTTTCGTGATTTAGTTATTCACACTAATATAGGATGTGGTCCACACTTTGCGATTCTTCGCCACACCGGCACGTCATATGCTCTTGTATTTTAAACCTATACATATAGGTCCCTATTTTTCCATGTCCTGTCATCATAACCGTCATATTATGACTTAGAAGAATTTTTGAGGCAAGTCTCGCTTGAACACTTGGAAAGTACTTTTTTTTGTCATGGATCCATTGGAAGTTTCTCTCCACTCTTCTTCCCACAATTGTAAACTTCTCTCACTCAATACCCTTTTCATTACACTATCCGGAATTTTATCGAAAGCCACTTCTAGGTCTGTCCTGCCTACTGCTTGTTTAGCCAGATGATCGGCTATTTCATTTCCTTCCGTGCCAACATGAGCCTTAATCCATGAGAAGTGTATTTCCCAGTTTTGAAGTTGCAGGTCTCTCACCTTCCTTCTGATCTCTTCAATTAGATGATTTCTTTTCCCGTAGTTTTTGACTAGGTCCAGGGTTATTTTACTATCGGTGTATATAATTGCTGACTTCTCTGCTCTATTTACGTAGTTGATGTCTTGTAATTTCTCTAGGGCCTTCAGTATGGATTACTGTTCTGCTTGATTATTGGAACAGGTTTGATGTAATTTGAATTGATATTGCTGAGGAGGTTCATAATGACTGTACAGAATTATTCCAGATCCAACTCCTGCGTCACTTTTGCTGCCATCTGAATAGATTTGAAATGGGTAGTATTTGTCATAAATTTGGTCCTGTATTTTAATCTGCTGAACCGGGTGCGACCACTGTTTATAACAATTCATGGCATCAAGTTTCAAAGTCTCTTCTCCCACTACCATTTCTCCAGAGTGTTTTGTTATGTCATAATACCTCTCTAAGTTGTATCATGATGGGAGTTAATCCTGTTAAGACACATAGTGCCTCGTGTGATGTTGTACGGTAAGCCTTAGCTATTTTAATGGACGATAATGCCCGACCGCACCGAGCTGCTCTGATGGAAGAATTTCTGGCTTGGGAAGACATTCATCGCATGGACTGGCCAGTGAGGTCTGCGGATCTGAATCCTATAGAACTTGCCTGGGTTGCATTGGGTAAGCAAATTGCATCCCGTCAGCCTTAACCAAGGACCCTGCAAGACCTTCGCATTGCCCTTTCGGAGGAATGGGATCGACTGCCACAAGAGCTCTTTGACCATCTGATAGAGAGCATGCCACGTCGCTGCGAAGCATGTGTGGCCGTTAGGGGTAACCATACACCCTATTAACAGCATATTGTGTTGTGGAAGACCTTGCCAAGTTTTGTTAGTTGTTGTCAAAGGTGTACCATAGCTATCAGAACCTTTCTGACACTGTTTTTTGGGCAAGTTGTGTGGCATATGGTGTGTGATTCAGACATTCCTAACAGGCGGTATGACCTAGTTTAGTGATTATGCTTAAATTTTGGACACTGGTGTATATAATAACTGGTGAAATATTCCTCATGACTGACATGTTCAACGTTCATATTGATCACTTGAATAGGATTTAAAACAAAAAACGTGATTTTTAAATTTTTAACAGCTACCATCCTGTTTTTCTCATAAACATTGAATTAAATTAGACACCAGCATATTAAGCTTGTATAAAAATTTACTGTGTCATGTTTCACTGTGTTTGGATGATACAATCTCGGGAAATCACATTTCAATATTAAACAATTGTGTGGCCTCCGAGGTTATTACAGCCACATAGGTGATCTTCTTTTAATAGCCTCTAACGCCTAAGAAAATCTAAATGCTGTTATAGATTCGTAGATATTACGGACAGGTTAAATATTTCTCATGGTCGCCACGTCGGATTGTTTTATATGTAGACCATAGAGTTATATACCAGTACATGACGATTATTAAGGTGGTTATTATACATATTTTCACTTGGATCGCTTGATTAGGACACAATAAATTAAAATATATTTTAAAAAAATCCACAACCAACATGTTCAACTTCTGACAATAATTGAATTAAATTGGATCGCAGTATGTCAAGTCTTGCATTAATATTCATCATACCACGTTTAATACAGCTCGGGTGATTAAATCGCGTGAAAAGTCCATTTTAATATTTGAACTTCGCATGGATGTTAGTTAGTTAGTTAGTTAGTTATTGTTGTTTTCAGGGGCGGAACAGCGAGGTCATCTGTCCTTCTTCGCATGGAAACCAAGTTGTTTTTGTGGTTATCAGACTTTTGCTGGTGACATAGGTAAACTTACTATAGTATCCACTAACTCCGTAAAAATGAGGTTGATAGTGGTAATACACACATCAAAAAAAGTTTTGCATCACCTCGGTTCCCAGATCTCCGGCATATAGACGTTGACTGTGTATATTGTATCAAAGATACAGTCCCTTTGACTGTTCATAGATGTCACTAAAACTGCTCAAAGATGTAAACAACCATGCATGAGCAGGGCCTATTAGACGGAGGGGGTACGACAGCCGATCAGTTCCAGTCATTCCACCAGGACGAAGGTACGCTGCTCATGTTGTCTGTAGTTCTACCATGCCTAGAAGGTCAATACCGCAGTTCGATCGCGTCCGCATTGTTACTTTGTGTCAAGAAGGGCTCTCAACAAGGGAAGTTTCCAGGCGTCTCAGAGTGAACCAAAGCGATGTTGTTCGGACATGGAGGAGGTACAGAGATACAGGAACTGTCGATGACAGGCCTCTCTCAGGCCGCCCAAGGGCTACTACTGTAGTGGATGACCGCTACTTACGGATTGCCGCTCGGAGGAACCCTGACAGCAATGCCAACATGTTGAATAATGCGTTTCGTTCAGCCACAGGACGTCGTGTTTCAACTCAAACTGTGCGCAATAGGCTGCATGATGCGCAACTTCACTCCCGACGTCCATGGCGAGGTCCAGCTTTGCAACCCCGACACCATGCAGCGCGGTACAGATGGGCCCAACAACATGCTGAATGGACCCCACAGAATTGGCATCACGTTCTCTTCACCGATGAGTGTCGCATATGCCTTCAACCAGACAATCGTCGGAGACGTGTTTGGAGGCACCCTGGTCAGGCTGAGCGTCTTAGACACACTGTCCAGCGAGTGCAGCAAGGTGGTGGTTCCCTGATGTTTTGGGGTGGCATTATGTGGGGCCGACGTACGCCACTGGTGGTCATGGAAGGCTCCGAAACGGCTTTACGATACCTGAATGACATCCTCCGACCCATAGTGCAACCATATCGGCAGAATATTGGAGAGGCATTTGTCTTCATGGACGACAATTCTCGACCTCATCGTGCACATCTTGTGAATGCGTTACTTCAAGATAACGACATCGCTCGACTACAGTGGCCAGCATGTTCGCCAGACATGAACCCTATCGAACATGCCTGGGATATGTTGAAAAGGGCTGTTTATGGACGTCTTGACCCACCAACCACTCTGAGAGATTTACGCCGAATTGTCGTTGAGGAGTGGGACAATTTGGACCAACAGTGTCTTGATGAACTTGTGGATAGTATGCCACGACGAATACAGGCATGCATCAATGCAAGAGGACGTGCTACTGGGTATTAGAGGTAGTGGTGTGTACTGCAATCTGGACCACAAATGCTGCAAGTCTAGCTGTATGCTGGTACAACATGCAATGTGTGGGTCTCATGAGCAATAAAACGAGCTGAAATGTTGTTTGTGTTGATCTCTATTCCCTTTGTATTTAAAGGTTCCGGAACTCTTGGAACCGAGGTGATGCAAAACTTTTTTTGATGTGTGTAGTTTAGGAGATATAGGCCTATTGATGCCGCTGAAATATTTCGCGTGGCCACCATGTTGGATTGGTTACACTTATTAAAATATTAAAGGCTATGTCGTGGTCGGTCTATGTAGTAATAAGTCCTTACAAAGTTTCATTGATATCGCTCTAGCTGTTTAGACTTTATTAACGACACACACACAATTGAACATAGGCTAAAAATTATGTCAACATGGCGGTGGAAGGACATGATGACACCACCACTGATATGAAGACATATCGCGTCTGAGCTTAATGGAACCTCGGAGAGTAATGAACACTCCTCCATGCATCGGGAAATTGGCTAGGTGTGGTTCCGCGTGCTGCACCCATTAGCTCTGTTACTTGTATCCTGCAGATAGGGATAATGGGTTCCAATCACAGGCTATGTAGCCAACCACCCAGTAGCCAAGTCAAGGTGTTCGGATGTAATATAAGGTGCGTTCAAAAAGTAACGAGCCGGAGGCAGGAATGCGCAAACCGGTGACTACAACGGCTAATCGTGGCGTGTGTAACGAGGTGTGGTTCCGACCAGAGCGTGGAAGGTCACAGCCCGTCGCTAGAGGGTACACGTGCTCGTCACGTGACGATAAAAGGGAGCAGCAGCATGCATCAATCGTCCAACGCTGCCGGTCGCATAGCAAACAGTGACATGGAGGCGTCAACCCAAGAGCAAAGAGGTGTTGTTCGGTTTCTGACAGCGAAAGGAGTAGGGGGAACGGACATTCATCGCCGAATGTCACAAGTGTACGGCGAACACTGCATGTCCCTTGCAAGGGCCAAGGCGTGGCACAAGCGCTTCAGGGAAGGACGGGTGTCGTTAGCCGATGATGCCCGGTCTGGGGCACCCCTCTGCATTACTGATGACAACGTCCAGCTGGTTGATGCACTCATTACCCAGGACCGCCGAGTGACAGTGAACGCCATAGCCGCCGTGGTCACTCCACGACAATGCCTGACCTCGTACGGCCAACACAGTCGCGGCACTCCTACAGAAATTCAAATGGGAGGTATTCGGCCACCCTCCATACAGTCCAGACCTCTCTCTCTCTCTCTCTCTGTGTGATTACGCCATGTTTGGTCCCCTGAAAAGGGCTCTGCGGGGCCAACGATTCACCTCGGACGCCGACGTCCAGCTGTACGTGCGGAACTGGTTCACATCGAAACCCAGGGAATTTTATGAGACAGCCTTTCACCGCCTCGTGTCACAGTGGGACAAGTGCCTCAACAGCCAGGGCCAATACTTCTAACATACAGGTACTGGTTTCTGTAATTATGTCTCCGGCTCGTTACTTTTTAAACGCACCTTATAATATTATTTTAGGCAATCACTCGTTTACAAGTAAGATTGTCTCTCAAAGCTGAGTTCTTTGATGACTGTTAGCCCAATCCTGGAGACATAAATGCACCCACAGCAGTGACACGTTGTATGGGGCAATGACTGGTTCTTGAGGGTTTACGGCCTGCCCAATTAAACCAAAGAATATACAAGAATATACCGCCACAATCATAATCATTCAATGAGTTGTGTACAGCCCTTAAACATAACGATTCGTTTGCTAATGCCAATCGGTGAATGTGCTGGTGAAACGCCAACGAGTTTAATTCCGATGTTAAAATTAACGAGGCATTTACTGACGGGCTGTTAACGCTGCGATGGCGAACCCAGCCCCAATTACTCCGTTGTATATCCGCTCAGTTACACTAGCCGTGCACAAACTACAGCCACATTTAATTAGCAGTAGAACAGTGGTCATAAACAAGTTTGTAGTGCCGACGCAAACCATAGCAGCGATGCTTACTGTTATACGGCGATAGAAACAAGCTCTACTACTAATAAATAGAAACTGCTTGTGTGATTCGTTATTCATTTAAAATAAATTAATTTCCATTCGTCTGACTACACTAGCCGACAAAAAACTAAACGAAATGCATGTGGTGGTCGGGGATGTTTATTCGTCTTGAAACGTTTTGCTAGCTCCTAACTGTTGGGTGAGAAATGTAACTGTTTACCTTTGCCTAAGCTATGTTGTTTTAATGGGCGCCAAGACCTCAACGCAATGTTGAAATCTAAATTTGTATTTAACAACGTCTAGCTCTGGCAGAACACATTCAAGACTCTATTCACTCAGATCGTGGTATGATTTGATCATTAACCCAACAAACAATTGTATCAGGAGAAGGAATTGGTCTATATCTAAAGCTACCTACTGAAAGCAAAGATTGCATTGTAAAAGAAATGAATTTATTATATAAAACAAGTATAGCAAAATTAATAATAATAATAAGTATAAAATTTAAATTGGAGCGTTGTGATTTGAATATTACCGATAGAAAATTACGTGAAAACGGAGTGTGATAAATTGATTTTACTCTTATTTCCAAGCTATGAAGTTACTGAAATATGAAATGTAAAACAAAGAAAATGAGAGATTGCGTATTTCTGCGTCATTTGCGCTTACCACTGGAAATTGCCAAAGCATTTCCCTCGTACTGGATGATGCTGTGTGCTTCCCACAGTCTCCTGGACGTCGCCATCTTCTTCGTTATATGATGATATTCTGGTAGATTAGATAATTCTATGGTCCGTACATCGGACCCAAACACTCGTATAACCACACTGGTTAAGTTTTACAAAAGTTAGTCCTCCACTCCATGGAACATCGGAGCGACTCCCGCGTGAACCATACTTGGCAAGTTCAACACTGATAGTCACTAACTCCCCTGAACATCGGAGCGACACGCACTTGCAACCACACTCCGCAAGTTCTACACAGATAGTCACTAACTCCCCTGAACATCGGAGCGACACGCACTTGCAACCACACTCCACAAGTTCTACACAGATAGTCACTAACTCCCCTGAACATCGGAGCGACACGCACTTGCAACCACACTCCGCAAGTTCTACACAGATAGTCACTAACTCCCCTGAACATCGGAGCGACACGCACTTGCAACCACACTCCGCAAGTTCTACACAGATAGTCACTAACTCCCCTGAACATCGGAGCGACACGCACTTGCAACCACACTCCGCAAGTTCTACACAGATAGTCCACGTACCACGGCGCGTCGAACGATATATCCACACGCCGGCTCCCCCACTCTTCAGTCCCAACTAGCTTACGTCGTCTCCACTGATTGGCTGACCCACCACGCGATCTTCCCCTCCTCCGGGTCATTACACTAGGCGGGAGGGTTCCGTTCCTACAATTCGCCTTTCCTTGACGATGCGACCCAGGATTGCGTCATGCTTTCCGACAAGATTAAGCGTGTACTTGAATTCCCAGTGAGTCACGTCTCTCAAATACCCTAACTGACGAAAACTCCGTAAAATTCCGTAATCATATAATTTTCTATGATATCGTCGTTCGTAATAATTTGCATGATAGCGTTTTCTAAGACATAGAAAACCTATCTGAATGCTACTAATTTTTATAAAATGCTCCGAAAATATCTAAATAATAATTATAATAAATTAATAATAATAATAAATTAACATGAAAAATTCTCTTGGCTGAACAATTTGCCGCGTAAATAAATATAGAATGGCTTCCTACTGACTTATGCCAGTGGCATAAAAAAAAACCTCGAAAAACACGTTACATATTCGCCTCGGATCATCGGATGATTTACCGTGACGACGGTCCATTATCCGATTATCCCAGACACGTTAATAAACCCCATCCAAAATACATATTACATAAATGAAATCACCCTAAATTACAGATATATACACTCATAATTTTTCTTCACGCACTTTGCGTCAAAGTTTGTTGTCACTATGGATTGCACTTTGCAACCAGTCCAATGTTTTACATATGGAATAGTGTTCCACGGATATTTCCGCCTCTCAAATTCCTCTATGTTGGAGAAATAGACATAATTAATGTGTGAGCACTATGTATTTATGATGTCATATCACACGCATTGAAGGTGTTCTGATATATTTATATCACCATAGAACTTCCTAATTTCACTGGAGGTCCCTTCCTTATGGTGACATTTAATTCCACTTATCACTGAGCACACGATCACACTATTGTGGCAGCGCCTCGTGACCATAATACTTAATCTCTCTTTAAAGATGATTAAATTAATATTGACTTCTGAAAAAAAAAACAGTAAATGTGCATTACATATAACACCAAATATTTCTGTGCCGTAATCGCCCTGTCTTGTTAAGTTCCCGTAGACCATATTCTACTTAATACTAGTTCTCAACACAGATCAGTTCTTCTCACACAAATAATACCTCTGTACAAATTATCTTAAATTACACACTTACAAATCTTACATGGCGAGGCCGTAAACAGAAATCACGTGTGCTGATATGTATGAGTTTCATGAAGTACTGTCTCGCATTCTGATGGCCCATCTTTTGCCTCGTGGACGCCTTAAGCAAAAATACCATGTACAAGCGCTCACCCATCTCTTGGAGGCAAATGGGAATTCACCAGCGCTACCAAATTCTGGCCTTGGTGTATCGAGACATTTTAGTGCTCAAGAGCGTCCGACAATCCCGTCATATTTCCCTGTACCTTAAAAACTCTCATTTACTTACATACTACCCCCCTGTGCGACTTCTGATACGCCTGCCTTGAAGACCAGCTCCTCCCACGCACCAAATACCACACTTACTCATTTGATAGGCTGGCTCGCCAGCTAAACACACTCACTTTATGACACATATTTTCGTAGACTATGTATATTATACGTCCCGTATAATCTGTTTCCCTCACTATTCTCCAGCACATATGCTGTTTTCCCAATACGTTTGGAAACTATAAATGGGCCCTCGTCACCTGCTTCCAACCTTGCAAGTGGCTCCCTTTAAATGAACGTCATCACGTTGCTCTGCCTACCTATTTCTCAGTATCTGTAACGATGCCCTGTTGCTACTGTCCACACATGCACATATTAAAATACCATCCTCTGCTTTAACCACAGGATAATCCCTATATAAATTAGTGTCCCTCGATAGCATGTCTGCAAGAATGTTATCTTTACCTTTAATATATTTTACTGTGAATTCGTATTCCTGCAGAGCAAGAATCCACCTACTAACTCTGTTAGAACTGAGTTTACAAGTTCTCATATACAGTAATGCATGGTGATCTGTGTGGATCTCAAATTTCCCCCCTTCTAAATACATTCTAAATTTCCCTAAACTGAAAACGATACCTAAAAGCTCTAACTCAGTAATCGTGTATCTTTTCTCTGCTGCTGTCAGTCCTCGCGAGGCTAAAGATACAATGCACAGATTACCCTCATCATCTCTCTGACATAATACTCCAGCAATGCCTATATGTGAAGCATCTGTCATAACCACATATTCCTTATCTTTTAACGGATATTTCAGCACTACAGCTTTCTCAAAACCTTCCTTCAGCGCTCTAAAAGCCTGATTATGCTTGGACTCCCATCTCCACCGAGTCCCACTTTTAAGCAATTCCCTGAATGGTTCTACCAACCCTGAGTATTTAAGAACGAACCTCCTGAAAAAGTTGCAAATTCCCAGGTAAGTTTTTAACTGTTTAACATTCTGTGGCACCTCTGCGTTAAGTATCTTATTAACCCTACTTTCTTCTGGTGTTACAGCTCTACTCGACACTCTATGACCTAAAAATGTCACTTCTGACTGACAGAATGACGACTTAGACAGCTTCAAAGTGAACCCTGCCTGATCTAACTTCTGAAAAACTATATTTAAATGACGTAGATGCTCCTCAAAACTGCGTGAACTAATTACCATATCATCTATGTAAATGGTTACAAACTCTCCTGTGTCATCCCCTAATGCGATGTTTAAAGCCCTAATTAAAGCTGCTGAACTACTCTTTAACCCATAAGGTGTTCTACAAAATTGATAAAGATTATATTTATGACTAAAAGCTGTAAATGGTCTATCTTCGTACATAAGTGGCACTTGCCAAAAACTGGAACTCAAATCTACACAAGTGAAATACTTCTTCCCCTCAAATGTTTGCATTAATTCCTCTATTGACATAGATTTCAGCTGATCTGAACTAATTCTACTGTTAACCAAACGAGCGTCTAAACAAATACGAACAGTGCCGTCGGTCTTGGGTACCGTGATCAAAGAATTAACATATGGACTGTTAGAATGCTCAATAATCCCATCTTCAAGCATCTGGTTAATTTGTGCCTCAACTGCACTCTGATAAGCGAAAGGTACAGGACATCTATGTCCTGTGAATACTGACCTATCAATAACGTTCAATGAATGTGTATAGCAATTGGCCATACCAATGCGATCCTCAAACACTCTCCTATTACACCATAACACATCATAGAGCCGAACACACTGTTCATCCTCTATATTTCCCTGAAATGCAGCCTCACGTAACGAGTCCTCTAGACTTCCGTTCGTAATCACACTGCCCACAAAACATGGAGAACCCCGCTCTACGGCTGGCGATATCTCATTTAAAGTACAAATCACACCTACAATACTACTTCTCTGAATATGGTCATTGAACGCTACTTCTACTTCAGAATCTCCCCATTTAAATTTCAAACTCCCTACATCATAACATAAGTTACCAGACACTCTACTTAGCCACTCTGATCCCAAGATAACACTGAATACTAAATTTGGTATTACAAGGCAAATCTGCTTCTCTACATGATTATTAATTTTAATGTCTACTAAAACTTGCTTAGAAATTACTTTAGACCTCTTCCCAACAGCTGTGATAACAAAAGTGCTTTTAATTGGCATCTCCTCAAAATTTACTCCAGTTCCTTTCATTTTATCATAAAATGCACTACTTATGCAACTCTTCATACAACCACTATCAATTAAAACATCTGTGTACGCCTCGGACACGTTAAATTTAACTATGGGGCTCTTACTAACCACTTCCTGAATAATACCTTCATCATTTAGTTCATGTAATAATTCATTTCTCACATTTAGGTCATAGGGTTCCTGTATAATTGTATGGACAGGGCATGCTACAGACTGAGATTCTGACCTTACTTCGCAGCCTGGTTCGCGTTTAAAGAACCGCTACAGCTGGCCGTAGTACTACTAACTACTGAACTGGTCTGGTTGTTCTGAGTTGTGTTGTCATTGTTTGGCTGTATATTACTACCACTAGGCTGTCCTCTTCCTTGACCCCTATTCTGGTTGTAATTATTGTCATTATAATTTCTTCCTTGATTTCCCCTGAAATCATTGTTTCTCCCTTGATTTCCCCTGTAATCATTGTTCCTCCCTTGATTTCCCCTGAAATCATTGTTCCTCCCTTGATACTGATTACCATAGCCATTTCCTCTGTTCTCATTTAGCTGATTATTATTATTTCTATTTTGATCGTTGGCTCCTTCGCCACCGTTCCCTTGAACTTCCTGATGCCTGGCTTCATTAGGTCTATTATTATTATTACCCTGGTTCCTATTGAAATTGTCCTCATAACCCCCTCTCCCTAGTGCATCAAATGTGCTTAACAAATTTTCTACTTGTGATATTGTCTTTACATTCTGGATACAAGCAGCCTCCTTGATCCTATAGGGAAAGTGCCTAAGTAGCAACCTTACCACATCACTTTCCTCCTTCAACCCATCCAGATATTTACACACTAATACCTGCCCTAAAAAGTATTCGGTCATGGTGGAGCTTCCTTTAGGGTTATATTTACCACACACTACTCCCTCAAGATGCTGCGACTGAATAACCTCATTCCAGAACTTTTCACAGAATTTCATTTTAAAATCATTCATATCAGTAAACTTGTCTCTGTAGACAGCAAACCAATTCCTCGTTTCCCCCACGAACACTTGTTCTAAAATTTCAACTACCTGGCACCACTCAATACTACCATTTTCCAACCTCTCCCCGAATTTATTTTCTATAGTGTCCATGAACTCCATTGGGCACCCCTGTCGATTACTGAACTTACCCAGTTCTACCTCCCTGTGTGTGCTATTCACAAAAACTGGCCTATTCTGACTATTTTCTTGCCTGATCCTAGCTTTTAATTTTAACTCTAATTCTGCGATTTTCTCCTCAGCCTTCCTCTCAATACTGTTTACTGTTAATTTAATGTTTCCTTCTGATTCTTCTACTTTATCATATAGCTTTGCTTGTTTCTCCTCAATCTTGCTAATGCTCTCTCTATTACTCTCTCTTAAATCATTTACTTCTGCAACTATTTTCGAGTGGACTTTCTCAATTCTACCCCCCAGCTGTTCCTTAACCTCTTTAGTTGCTACCTGAATTTTGTCAATTTCTCCCCCCAATTGCTTTTTGACCTGCTGTGTTTCCAGTTGCACTAGTTCTTTTAAATTTTCAGCCTGTGTACTGATTCTAATTTCTAACTCCTCCTGTACTTTTCCTAATTTCTTGTCTACATCTGCAATGATCTCTTTAACCTTCTCTTCCATTACTCCTCTGATTTCTCCTCTAATCTGCTCCATTTTCACACTAATTTCCTTGTTGTTCTTATCTAATTTTGCATTATTCTGTTCTAATTTTTTATTTAAAGCTTCTGTACTTTCTTTATTTTCCCTACTGTTTTGTTCTAATTTAGCGTTGTTTTGTTCCAGTTTAGCATTTAAAGCGTCTGTACTTTCTTTATTTTCCCTACTGTTTTGTTCTAATTTTGCATTATTCTGTTCTAATTTTGCATTTAAAGCTTCTGAACTTTCTTTATTTTCCCTACTGTTTTGTTCTAATTTTGCATTATTCTGTTCTAATTTTGCATTATTCTGTTCTAATTTTGCATTTAAAGCTTCTGTTCTTTCTTTATTTTCCCTACTGTTTTGTTCTAATTTTGCATTATTCTGTTCTAATTTTGCATTTAAAGCATCACTACTAACTTTGTTCTGATACATGAACTCGAGAAGTAAAGTTTTTAATTCTGGTTGGCCGCCTACACTCCCTGTTTCAGTATCGGGATTTACCTCCGCTACCCCGGTACTACCATCACTCGACATACTGCTCGTATCATCATTCTCCAGTTGATGACCACTACGTAACCTCATCTGTCTTTCTTTCTCATCCCCCATAATGATATACACTGATAAAGACAAATAACCCCCAAAATACAGGCACAGAAATATATACCCTTCTCCTTCCACAAATGTTATTAGGTTTTCAGCCCCAAGTTGTCGGCGACAAATGAAACGTGTTTCCTTAGGCTGGGATGACAAGTGAAACGGTATTTACTTTGCTCCACGTTGAGCGTAAAATGAAACGTTTTGCTAGCTCCTAACTGTTGGGTGAGAAATGTAACTGTTTACCTTTGCCTAAGCTATGTTGTTTTAATGGGCGCCAAGACCTCAACGCAATGTTGAAATCTAAATTTGTATTTAACAACGTCTAGCTTTGGCAGAACACATTCAAGACTCTATTCACTCAGATCGTGGTATGATTTGATCATTAACCCAACAAACAATTGTATCAGGAGAAGGAATTGGTCTATATCTAATGCTACCTACTGAAAGCAAAGATTGCATTGTAAAAGAAATGAATTTATTATATAAAACAAGTATAGCAAAATTAATAATAATAATAAGTATAAAATTTAAATTGGAGCGTTGTGATTTGAATATTACCGATAGAAAATTACGTGAAAACGGAGTGTGATAAATTGATTTTACTCTTATTTCCAAGCTATGAAGTTACTGAAATATGAAATGTAAAACAAAGAAAATGAGAGATTGCGTATTTCTGCGTCATTTGCGCTTACCACTGGAAATTGCCAAAGCATTTCCCTCGTACTGGATGATGCTGTGTGCTTCCCACAGTCTCCTGGACGTCGCCATCTTCTTCGTTATATGATGATATTATGGTAGATTAGATAATTCTATGGTCCGTACATCGGACCCAAACACTCGTATAACCACACTGGTTAAGTTTTACAAAAGTTAGTCCTCCACTCCATGGAACATCGGAGCGACTCCCGCGTGAACCATACTTGGCAAGTTCAACACTGATAGTCACTAACTCCCCTGAACATCGGAGCGACACGCACTTGCAACCACACTCCGCAAGTTCTACACAGATAGTCACTAACTCCCCTGAATATCGGAGCGACACGCACTTGCAACCACACTCCGCAAGTTCTACACAGATAGTCACTAACTCCCCTGAACATCGGAGCGACACGCACTTGCAACCACACTCCGCAAGTTCTACACAGATAGTCACTAACTCCCCTGAACATCGGAGCGACACGCACTTGCAACCACACTCCGCAAGTTCTACACAGATAGTCACTAACTCCCCTGAACATCGGAGCGACACGCACTTGCAACCACACTCCGCAAGTTCTACACAGATAGTCCACGTACCACGGCGCGTCGAACGATATATCCACACGCCGGCTCCCCCACTCTTCAGTCCCAACTAGCTTACGTCGTCTCCACTGATTGGCTGACCCACCACGCGATCTTCCCCTCCTCCGGGTCATTACACTCGGCGGGAGGGTTCCGTTCCAACAATTCGCCTTTCCTTGACGATGCGACCCAGGATTGCGTCATGCTTTCCGACAAGATTAAGCGTGTACTTGAATTCCCAGTGAGTCACGTCTCTCAAATACCCTAACTGACGAAAACTCCGTAAAATTCCGTAATCATATAATTTTCTATGATATCGTCGTTCGTAATAATTTGCATGATAGCGTTTTCTAAGACATAGAAAACCTATCTGAATGCTACTAATTTTTATAAAATGCTCCGAAAATATCTAAATAATAATTATAATAAATTAATAATAATAATAAATTAACATGAAAAATTCTCTTGGCTGAACAATTTGCCGCGTAAATAAATATAGAATGGCTTTCTACTGACTTATGACAGTGGCATAAAAAACCCTCGAAAAACACGTTACAGTCTGACTACTCTAGCTGACAAAAAAAACTTTCTATTTGCTTCTTTTTCAAAAAATACTAGATTTTTACAAAATTTGGGTCAGAAAAGCCGAATATGGCCTTAGAATTTGTTTATTAGCTCTAGCTTTTTAGATACACTACTTGTGATACGTGTACTTCTGAAGTAAAATATCAATTATATTAGTATGATATCTGTACACAACAGAAGTAACAATTGTTTTGATTCACTCTATGTACAGGTGAGCCTCCGTGGCTTAGGCAGCAGCACGCCGGCCTCTCACCGCTGGGTCCGTGGTTCAAATCCCGGTCATTCCATGTAAGATTTGTGCTGGACAAAGCGGGGACAGATAGGTTTTTCTCCGGGTACTCCAGTTTTCCCTGTCACAAATTTCATTCCAGCAACTCTCTCACCATCATTTCATTTCACCTGTCATTCATTTAATCATTGCTCCAGGGGAGTGCGACAGGCTTTGGCAGCCGGCACATTTCATATCCTCGCCGATAGATGGGGGCTTCATTCATTCCATTCCCTGACCCGGTCAGTCGATTGGAAGCAGGCTGTGGATTTTCATTTTCTATGTACAGGTAAATTACGTTCTTTTCCTCCAGGGCACAGAGTTTCCCTAGAAGGCCAGACCTTTCTGTTGTAATGTGATGATGATAATGATAGTTGTTGTTTTAAGGGGCCTAACATCTAGGCTATCGGCCCCTTGTTGTAATGTGAAGACATAACCCCGGTTATTCACAAACAATAAACAAAATACGGCAGACAATGACTCAGGATACCTGTAATAAGGATTGCCAACCTACAATTTAATTAATTAAAAAATCCCTAATATCTTTCGAAAAATCCCTAAAATTCTCTAGCATTTAATGAAATACCGTTATATCTCAGATCATAGAGCTAACTCAGCATTTTAAATGATATATTCATACTTCCCATGCTGGAATAAACTAGAAGTGTTTCGGAAGCATTTTCACTGTTGGTTAGTGCTATGATCAAAGTGTTTCATTGCCTAATGCTTGTGAACGATAGCGCTGCATAACAAGAGTTGCTAAACGGGGGAAGTTACTACATAGAGCCTTTCATTACGGAATTGATGGTCTGGAAATAACTATATCTGTGATCATTAAGGTTCGGATGTTAAGGAAAAGTCATATTTTTTCCTGAGCTCATTTTACCCGAATTCTGAAAAATAAATTTGAATGACGGGTTCCTGACCACGTTTAATGCAATTTGATGTTGCCTATAAATGCATATTTCGGCCATTTTTATTGTTTTGGTCATATTTGGTCATATTTTAGTGATATAAGGTCATATTATGTTATAATTTCAGCAATTTTGTTAACAACGTACGTGTTATCTGCGTCGACTTTCAAATAAGGATTTCCGAATAGTGTAGCATGATACTGAATGAATGTTGAAAATTTTAATGTACTGTAGCTCTGTCAGTTTGTATGACTAAATGTGTCTAGTGTATTATCGCTGATCACGTTTTGGCACTTAAGACGTTTACTGGATGTTAGTGATACTCTACCTATCCCAAAAATTCATGTCATATTTCATAGTTTTTTAGGTCATATTTTATAGTTTTAGGTCATATTTAGCTAGTTTTTAGGGCATATTTGCTTGCATATTTTGAACTTCTTTAGGTCTTAACTTCCGAACCCTAGTTGATCATCAACTGTTCCTGTAGTGGACTAATGTAACTTCTCTAAAGGTGGCTTTCTTTCGCTTTAAAAGATAAAGAAGAACCCTTCATTTCGTTGTCGGACTACTCTGGCCGGCTACATGTGTATTTCGTGACCTCTGATACACCTTTCAATCCCAAGAATTTATTTTCATCTGGCCACACAATTGTATGTGTATATATTTTATTTTTGATGTGTAACATTTTTCCACTCGGTTGCTGTGTATTTTTTGTGGGGGTGATTTTGAATAAATGAAACGGAAATGGGACGGAAATGAAACGGAAACAATGAGCACGCGCGGTGGTGGAGATTGGTACTGCTATATATTTTTGGTGTGGGTGATTTTGAAAAAATGAAACGTAAATGGGACGGAAATGCAACGGAAACATTGAGCGCGCGTGGTGGCGGAGATTGGTACCACGACGTACTGTCGGCCATGTGGCTATGTGGAGTGTATATCGCATACGGTTTACTTCGAGTTTTGGAGGCCCCATTAAAGATATTCCTACAATAAATCATCTTCAAATTGTCGTTCTTTGGTGTGAAAATATTCATTATATCATATTTGAGCAAAACAATTATGATTTATTAAATCTTCATACTTTTGCTGCATTCTTATTTAATGTAAAAACTCGAGGTACTGTCGGTCAAAATACAGCACTATGTAGAATGTATATCACATACGGTTTACTTCAAGGTTTGGAGGCCCCATTAAATATATTCCAACAAGAAATCATCTTCAAGTTGTCGTTCTTTGGTGTGAAAATATTCAATGTGTCATACAGGGTGGGACAGAATGGACTCCCTAGTTTCAAACACTCACTGTAGAGCCCGCAGGTGCGTTAGCGGAGTGGGGATAGTGGCGTTAGGTCGGGGAAACGATGCCATTTTCATTTCAGTAGTCGCCATGCAGTGGTCTGGTGAGCATAGAGGCTTTGTCGTTGAAACGTTCTTTAAAAACAATGATAGTGTGGTGGCGACACAGAGGGCTTTTCGTAGGCGGTTTGGTTTGGCTCGTCATGATAAGGTTCCTGATGCTAAAACCATTAGGAAATGGATTAATAGTGTACGGGCGACAGGATCTGCACTTCCTAAAAAACCAGCTGGGCGACCTAAAAGTGTGAGGACACCTGAAAACATCGTGGCAGTGAGAGCGTCCATTGAACAGTCTCCATCGCGCTCTGCGCGGAAACATGCTGCTGCCCTTGGAATATCGTCCAGAACGGTAAGGCGAATTTTACACACTGACCTTAATTTACACCCCTACACCCCTACAAGATTCAAGAATTGAGTCCACAAGACTGGGTGAAACGTACAGATGCTTGTAATGCAATTTTAACCTCTGTGCAACCTGGCGCTATTCTGTGGTCCAGCGATGAAGCGCATTTTCACCTCTCCGGCACAGTAAATAATCAAAATTTTCGTTACTGGGCGACTGAAAATCCTCGTCAACTCCACCAAAGACGTCTTCATAGCCCCAAAGTGACAGTTTGGTGCGCCGTGTCCTCCATAGGCATAATTGGGCCTTACTTTTTTGAATCTCAAGGTCTAACTGTTACTGTTACCTCTGAGCGTTATTGTGACATGCTAGAGAACTTTTTTCAACCTAAATTGGAAGAGTATGGTCAGCAATATGACACACAAGCCTTTTGGTTTCAACAGGACGGTGCTACGGCTCATACCGACCTTCGTTCACGGCAAATCCTGCAAAGACTGTTTCCCGGCCGCCTGATCTCCTTACGTGGCGATGTTCCATGGCCCCCTCGCTCCCCGGATTTGAGCCCATGCGATTTTTAGCCTATTTTCAATTTTGAAAAAATAGGCTTATGAGATCACCTTTTGTCCGTGCGTGTGTGCGTGCGTGTGTGTGTGAGAGAGAGAGGTGTGTGTGTGTGTCCCCCTAATAAAATCTAAACGGCTGGAGCGATTTCAGTGAAACTCGGTAAGTTCATAGCACTATTCCCGGCGACCTCGACCGTGCCCTTCAAATTTTGTTACGACTCACCAATCCAACATGGCGGCTGTGCGAAATATTTCACTAGCATTCAATATCTCCGAAACTATTACCGATATCGCCCTGAAATTGTGTACGGTGATAAAGGGCACTCCTAGAAGTTCACATATGAGACTTTAAAAAATCTGGTGACTACAAAACCAACATGGCGGCCAAGCGAAGTTGAGACATTTAAATAGACTTTTCTCGCGATTTAACTATCCAAACGTAATGAAACTTGGTACAGCAAATGTTTATACCCATTGCAATGCACTGGAGTCTAATTTAGTTCAATTGTTTACATAACCTCAAAATGGCGGCTGTGCGAAATATTTCACTGACATTCTATATCTCCGAAACTATTACAGATATCACCCTGCAATTTTGTTCGGTGATGAAGGGTACTGATACAAGTTTACCTATGTATAATTCATGAACCTGTAAAGTACAAAACGAACATGGCGACCAAGCGAATTTGAAATATTTTAATAGACTTTTCTCGTGATTTAACTCTCTGAGCGCAGTGAAATGTGGTACAGTAAATGATTTTGCAGATTGTAATGTACTGCCATCTAATTTAATTCAATTGTTTACATAACCTCAAGATGGCGGCTGTGCGAGATTTTAAAATTAAGTTTTTATTTCTTGTGTCATAATCATGCGATCGAAGTGAAAGTTTGAATAATGAACCTAGGCAATAAGTGTCCTTGAATGGTACATAACTCTATGGCCTATACATATAACAATCCTAAATGGCGAGCTTCCGAAATATTTAGACGGTTTTCAATATCTATGAATGTTTTACAGCAACCAAACTGAAATTTTTATGTTCATAGAGACTATGAACATATGTTCACCTATAGGACTTTCAGTAACCTGGTGAGCACGAATCCAACATGGCGGCGACGCGAAGTATAAATATTTAAATGGACGTTTCTCGCGAATTAACTATCCGAGTGCCGTGAAACGTTGCACGTTAAATGCTTACACAAATGTTGATCCACTGGCATCTAATTTATTTCAATTGTTTGCATAATCACAAGATAGCTGCTGTGCGTAATTTTAAAATCTCGTTTTTACTTCTTGTGTTTTAATCATGCGATTGAAGTTTGAATACCACACGTACACAATAATCTTAATATAATAGTACAAAAATAAAAATCCAACCTGGCGACCATCTGAAATATTTAGACGGTTCTCAATATCTACGAATCTGTTACAGCAATTAAACTGAAATTTTGTATGTTGATAGAGGCAATTAACATGAGCAGGATATATGAAAATAGGCTGTATAGTTCTTCATGGAACTACTTGTTTTATTTGGGGTTATCTCAAAGCTGAGGTTTACAAAGTTCGACCAAGGACCTTGGAAGCCCTTAAGGAGGCAATTACAGATGTCGTTGCTGGAATATCAGAAGATATGTTGAGAAGAGTTTTCGGAAACGTTTTTGAACGACTCAACATGTGCATCGCTCGCCAAGGTCGTCACCTGGATGAACTAATTTTCACAACCAAACGAGAATAAAATGGCATTGAATGTAGTTTTGGGAAATAAAAACGTTTTGAGATTATCTTTATTTGTTCTTTCACAATTCATCCTTCAAATCAGGGAGTCCATTCTGCCCCACCCTGTGTTTTCTGAAAGGATTTGGCACAGGAGTTTTGCAAGTAGTTATTTCAATGACCAACAGAGTTCACTGCTAACAAGGGATTTGCGGTCCCGGCAGACACATAGTAGGATAACATGTCACATGTTACACATCATATGCGACTGCTGTAAGGCTCGCGTTATTTATTTATTTCTTAGTTGAGATCGCTTTTGGGCTCCAGACCGGCCTTCATTGATTGTGCGCTTACTGGCTACATGGAACTCCAATATGAAGTTCATTTTGTATTCCATGGAGTTGTGGGATCTGATTGCTCATCATCTATGGACAATATGGCTGCCAGCAACCACCGACCTCGAGGTAAATATTAGTAATTAGATTCGTAATTACTATAGCAGCAGAGTAAGTCAGAATATAAAATAAACACATTTCAATACAATATCTCACATACTGTATAGCCTAAGGTATAATGCTCATTCGAATCTACTAATATTTACCTCGAAATCGTTGCTTGCTGGCAGCCATGTTGTCCATAGATCAAAATCAAATAGATCTCACAACTTCATGGAATACAAAAGGAGCTTCATATTGGAGTTCCATGTAACCAGTAGACCTAACCCACACAATCGATGCAGGCCGATCTGAGGTCCAAAAGCGATATCAATAAAATACGTACTCACATAATTGCGTGGTCTTGGTTTGAAGAGGATATACAGTAATGAGTCATTGCACTTTGGTCATCTACCTAATACACTATACTTCTTTACCCGTAAAACCACTTGGCTAGGTATGGATTTCACAAGTTGGTGTACCTGATGCCACATGTGCACCAGTGGTGATGTTGTATAACAAACCCACCACAAATGTTCAATTGAGTTGATATCGGGGCTATTGGGGGCCACAGCAGTGGAAAACCACTTCGAAGACGGCTAAGGTGGGAATCGAACCCACCTCTTTCCAGTTTTGCCTCACGAGGCTGAGTATACCTCGTTCCAACCCTAAGACCAGAATTAAATACCTCATGGCAGAGCCGGGAATCGAACCCGATCCTCCAGGGCGACAGCCAATCATACTAGCCGCTACACTACGAGATGGTACTTATTCTTAAACACAGGTTAAATACAAAAGTTAAAGGTTCACATATTAGTATGATTGTTTTTGTGTGTGTTTAAGTAGTTAGAAAGCCAATAGAAATGTCTGAAACAGTTTTAATTATCTCTTCTCTAACGAAATTGGACACAGCGATAACTTTGTGGTTGTGAATGACTCTCAAAAGTCTTTAAAATCTACCGTTTTAATAGTAACTTTTTATAAATTTCTTGGGGAAACCTCCGCCATTCCACACCCCACGAGAACCCATTGTCACCACAATAAAATGCTGCATTTACGATTATGTATGTAAGGTAAATCAGCAGTTAGTTTTACAGTAGTATTTGTTTCATCTTTCCCCATTAAAATGCGTGTAGGTTTACAATGTTAGATTGGTAACAGTTTATCCGTATTGACTAATGGTAAAATATGTGTATTATATAATTCACCTCATCAATACTATGAAATGATGTTTATTAATATATTAAACGTATATGTTTGATATAACAATTATATCGTCTTTATCGTTAATAGTTTAACTTTAATAATATAAAATGAAATGGACATCCTTAAACATTTGAATTAAAATGAAAACTTTTTACATAATTTATTTCAAACACTTGATAAATGTTGTTAATAAAATGGAGTTACGATTGAAATTCTTTTAATATGTAAAACAAAGTGATGTAGGACAATTTAGAATTCTACCTTTAAGAAACCGTAACTCCATTTTAACAACATTTTTCTAGTGTTTAAATAAATAATAATTTTATGTAAAAATGTTTTATTTAATTTTAATTAAAATTTTTGCAAGGATATCCATTTCATTTTGTATCATTGACGTTAAACTATTAACGCTGAATAAGATACAATTGTTATAACGAAACATGTACGTTTAATATACAGTATTAATAAACATCATTTCACAGTGTTGACAGGGTGGATTACATAATACATACATTTTTTCTTCATTGTCACCCAAACCATTATGGGCCGATAACGTACTGTAGATGTCATGCCCTTTAAATGTTAATCGATGTACAAAGCACAATGTGCACATACGTTGTGTTGACCTGAGTTGACGTAATTGGCGAGTATAACAGTTCTTTCAGAGCAGTTCCTCAGGTGGTGCTACATACATTTCATTCCACACAGTTGGAATTTGCAGTTACATTCCGGTGTGTGATGGCCATCAGTCTTGTAAATCTTCCAGTGAAAGCCGTGGGAGGTGAATCTTGTGTAGATATGTCTAAGTTCGAAGTTTGAACCTTTCCATGTCTGTACTGTCTGTACTGCTTCCGTGGAGTGAATACCCGCTGTAATCTGTCGTGCTTTTTCTGTTCTCTCTTCAAGGACGAAGGTGGAGGCAGGTGAGTCATGTAGGTTGAAGGTGGATTTGATGACATCTGCTATTCTGTTTTCAGTGAATTTGGAGATCTGGAAAATGCGTTTCAGGTATCTGGTTTTTAGGTTTACAAGTTTCCTCATGTTGCGTATGCTAAGCTGTTTCCATATTAGTTGGATGCAGTATGTTGCTACTGGGGCAACTTTCAGTTTTCCCCTTAAAACAAAAAGGAAGATTGTAGTTTTACGTGATCGTTAATCTCGAGATCATAAGCCATGGGACCTCCATTTTACTTGGAATCCGTACCACAAGACATGACATTTCACTTTGAAAATCTCACATGCATTGGCCGGGAATCGATCCCGGTCCGCCGTGGTGAGAGGCCTACAGCTTGACCGCTGCGCCACCTCGCCCCTCCCTCCCCCTTAAAACAACAACCATTAACATCATCATCTCTTCGGTCAAATACCAAATTAAAAAAAACACTATCTTGTAAAAATAATTGAAATATTTTCAAATTGATCAATCTTAGTGAGATTTTACTGTGACGTATTAACTATTTTATCGTATACAAGAAGAAAGTGGACCGCAGGTCATAGAAAACAGGTCATTATACAGGTGGCACAAACGTCTGAAATGTGCTTCTCGGTAAATACGTTCGCTGTAACTGGCTGGTCATATAATCTTTTACGTGACCGAGATTACATTTATTGCTCGACCTCCTCTCAATGGCAGGCGAGGAAATAACATAAGGTCGCAGTGACCTGTGTCAAGAGTTGTACACACAGCTGGTCACCAGTAAAGTGGACAATTGTACGTCTCGATAAAAAGAACCTTAAGAGACATTTCCGAACACTTCGCGTTTGATAGAAATAACCTGCTGCAGTGAGAGGCGTTCTACCGGCACCTTTATAGCTCAAACGACAATATTTCTCTCAGCTACAACATGCACCTGCTCGCTTTGATAACATCAGAGCACCGGTCACGCTCTAATGAAGGAAGCTAAACTCATCTATGAATCAAAATACGTAGGCCATACAGTAGTGATGGCAACTGTTTCTCCCAGCCAAACGGACCGTGCCATTTACAAACGTGTATCTCCCGATCTCTCTGAAACTGCTAGCAGGCCCAATGAGAAGGAGGGGCAAGTGGGACTTTAGTCCCAGGCCTCGGACACAAAGAGGGGTCCGGGGCGATAAAAAGGGTCGAGTGGAAAACTTCACTTCCATTTTGAAATAATCTTATGACTTCAGTAACCAAATTATTACAAAGAGAATATTTAACGAATTTCATAAATATCCCTTGTGTTTTTGCCTCTCAGCCGGGAAAAGAGCACAGTTACTAAAATTCTCCACTTAATTTATAAAGTACAAAAGATCTGCATCGGGAAGGCTCTGATTCAATCTCTGAAAACATCGATTATTTTCTTCATGCATTTCTGAAAGAAGTATGGCTTATTTTTGTGGTGACCGAACGCAGTCAGATGCAAAGAAAATGAAATTTTAAATGCATGGTGATATTGAAGTAAAGGAACAAGCAATGAGAGATATAAAAAGAGTGGATGATTAACTGAAAACCAAGTTAATTTACATTCAATATGAATATGCAGAATTCCAGGGAGTTATTTATAGGTTACTACTGCTTACTACTTCCAAAATAATGTCTCAGTTTGACCAAAACTGGAGAGGCCCGGTCAACTTTGTCTAGGGCCCGTGATCGTCCCTGACTGTTAGTAGGTAGGCTATTCACTTCCAAAGAAAGGTATTTTATTCTGAAATTCATTTAAGCCATCCCGTCAGGCTTGCCAGGTTCCTGAAATCAAAATAAGGGGCAGGTGTGTTGCCGAGGAAACCGTTGCGTGACATAATCGACAACTAGTGAACTGTGCAGGCGTATGGTTGAACAGCTCCCATTGCCGACTGGTTGATATTCAACTCCGCCAGACAACGCGGATTATCTCTGGCACTATACATTGCAGTCCCTCACAGTGGCTACCTGTACTGTGTAATATTGTTCCTCCTCACATCAGGAGACGGCAAGTTCTTACCCGCCTGTGGCGCAGAATTATGAATAATGAAGTTCTCCCAATCCACCAAGACGTCAATCAACCTTCCACATCCAGGTTGAAATCACGGAAACCGGCCTACAAGACGGCTGTGGAACTTACTTCAGCTCCATTCAACCCCCGAACTACATGGAAAGTTGAATGGTCTATTATATTGGATTTACGTCCCTTTTAACTACTCTGGCTTTTAGAGTTCCCACCTCGTGGCCTAATTGAAGTACTTGATCCTGCCACCAAACTACCTGGATTCCATCTCCCTCGAGCTGCCTGGTCCCGTCTCAACAGAATTCGATGTGGCACTGCTCGAAATAGAGCAGCCTTACATCAGTGGGGCTGGATTAACTCTCCTCGTTGTGAATGTGGATATGAAGTGCAAACCATCAAGCACATCGTGCAGGATTGCCCTCTATGTACTCTGGGGCCTTAGTAGAGCTCCATGCAGCCACTGCTGTAAATTGTTTATTTGAATATATATATATATATATATATATATATATATATATATATATATATATTTATTTATTTAATAATTATTAGATACAACCATGAATAGGTCATTTTACACTAATATTTTAACAATTTTAAATAATATTAACAAAACAACAACAACAATAACAGGTAACAAATGGCAGTGATGGCAGCAAGGGACAAATCTCGGGAAAGACGTAGGGAATGATTGGGGTAGTGGGTGATTAGGAGGGTGAGGGGGTAGGGATTGAGGATGAAAGGGATCTTCTAATGTTATGTTTGAATGTTCTATAAGGAGAGAATATGTCAATATTTGGAAGGGAGTTGCTAAGGGTTGGCAGACGGTGGAAAATAGAGCGCTTCTGTACTTCAAGACGTGGGCGAGGTATGTGGTGTAAATGGTTCTGACGTGTTGAACGGGAGGGAACGTGGAGTGGGAAGTAGCTTAGTAGCATGTTACATTTTGTGTAACCATTCATAATTTTATGTAGGAAACACAGGTCAGTAAATTGTAGACGGCTTCTCAGGTCGAGTACATTAAGCTGATTTAAAATGTCGGATTTGGCAAAGTGCCTTAGTGAAGGATTGCGTGCTTTGACTATTGATATGAAGAAATTAAAGACACTGTTCAATTTAGAAATATTGGTTATTGCCGAGGCAGACCAAATTGGAGAAGAGAAATCTAGGATAGGGAGAACATATGTGGTGAAGTATAATTTAAGTGCAGTGAGGTCTTTAATTTCTGTGAACCTGTATAGAATGCCGAGACTGCGCATTGCGCGAGATTTGATGTGGTCAATGTGGGGAGAGAATGTCAGTTTATCATCGTGAATAATTCCTAAATCTCTTACCTGAGAAGTCGTATCCAATTTATTTCCACAAATGTTATAGTCGGCCTGATTTCCAGATTTCAGTAGTGAAAAAGACACACTGAAACACTTTTTGGGATTAATTACTGTCTTGTATGCATCATACGCTAAATAAATAAGTGAACATGCAAAATATATATTGACATCACAGGGCAGTTTATTAACAAATAACAAATATTGTTACGTTACGACAGAAATTAGTAAAATTGAAAGGACACGGCGCGCGTGGCACTGGCGGCAACCTACCCATTATGTCCCCCAGGCTACGAACCCAAAATTCGCCAAAATTGTAAGCAATGAATTAAAGAGTTTCTTCAGTCTTCATGAAAAAAAAAACCAGAGTAAGTACACTTTGCAATTAAAAATTCAGACAGAAAGACCTAAAGAGAACGTTTTGAATGAAATTGGATACCAGAGGTGTAAACACAGACGCATTTCTCTCGAGTTTCAAAACGCTCGGCAATACGGGATAATAACCGCCCAGGACAAGAACACTGTTTGGGCCATTTAGCACGAAAAATCCGGGACGTCTGGCAACCCTGCATCCCGCTGATATTTCATACATTTGAATGCACACGTACGCCTCTGGTACCAATCACCCTCCACGGTGAGAGGACCTACAAGACATGCTGGTAGCAGTGTGATTGGTTGGAGAGGATCTGAGAATTCAGCAGACACCCGAGGCTCCCCCGCGCGCATTTAAATTCGTACAATTTATCCCTCTATTGAGATCGTCAGCCGGCTCTGTGGTGTGAGGGTAGCTTGCCCTCCTCTCCCCCGGAGGCTCCGGTTCAATTCCCGGCGTCAGGTATTTTAGAAACTGGCGTGAGGACTGCAAACAGGGTTCACTCTGCCACATGAGGACAATTGAATAGCTGTTACTTCAAAGAGTGCAACCGGTGAAGAAAGCCAAGATTAACGACCAAGGGGACCCATCGTGCTTACCACATGACACCCCGCAATCTGTAGGCCAAATGTATTTGCAGCTGTTACTTGATAGTCCAAGGTCCCTCCTGAGCTGTAGTATATTGGGATCATCCAAGTGAATTTGGAGACGAAATACCAGAGTTCAATGTCCAGTGTTTAAGCGAGATCGCAAGATTCAAGTTACCAATATTCATTTGTCAGCGGTGGCTGGGGGTTATTGTTTCTGTTGTTGTTGTTGTTAATAATTCATATTAGGGGCTTGGGACATCTCGGTCATCAGCCCTATGTGTGCTGCATTTTGTCTGCGTGGCTCAGTGGTAACGTTTTCGCCTGCTGTTTTCAGGGTTGCAGGATCGAATCCTGTCACAGCCAGTTGGCATTTGAGGGTGCGCAAATGCGAGGGAGACTTCCTGGCACGTTAAAGGTCCACTTCAGGGCAAAATTCTGGCACACCAGCATCCCTGAAAGCTGCAGTAGTTAAAAGGGACGTAAAACCAATATTTTTTTAAATTATTATTTATTTAGGATCGTTTCAACTTCCTATGTGTTACGATTACACAACTATTATTATTATTATTATACCTGGGCCTATGACCAAGCAGTCAGGTCAGTTGATCATCATCATCTGGGCCTATGATCAAGTAGTCAGGTCTGTATATCATCATCATCATCTGGGCCAATGACCAAGTAGTCAGGTCTGTTTATCATCATCGTCTGGGCCTATGCCCAAGTAGTCAGGTCTGTTTGTCATCATCTGGGCCAATGACCATGTAGTCAGATCTGCTTATCATCTTCTGTACAACAATTATCATCATCATAATCTAATAGACTGTGGTGTGTCTGGTGGCAGTTGCATGTTTATTAGATATAGTTCATTTTTTCATTAGACTGTGATGTGTGGGGGTACATGTGAGTGTGCCTGGTGACGTACTGTTTTAGTGGTAGTACTTGTTGTTGGTGGAACTTTAGTAATTTTTCGTTAGTAGAAGGTTAGTATTTTTGTTAGTGGAATTGCTCTTTACTTATTCTGAAAGGGAGTAGCAGCCTTTCAGAATAAATCAATTCTTTACTAGTCTAATAGAGGGTTAAGTTATTGATAATATAAGCCAACTAATGGCTACACTGCGTTCTGCTGTACGGCAGGATTTTGATTACTGTCCATTAAAATTCCATTTTCCCATCAATTGAACGTGTTCAGGCACCACATGAATAAGCCATACTACTGGCAGTTTTGCCATTACTCCGAAAGAAAAACGTGACACACAATTATTTATTATTTATAAAATTAGTTACATGTTCTGTTTTCGATGATATTCACTGGCTGTGTTTACATCAAACAGAGTCATATCAAGAAATCTCATAATATTGTTCAGGCATTAATTTTAATAAAGTTGTCCACTCTAAATCCTTTTATCGACTCGGGACCTACACTATATCCGGTCCCCGGGGCTATATTCCCTCCTGACGGGCCTGCCTCAGCAGCCTGTTAATGGTACATGGGGGAAAGTGGTTGAAGTAACGCTCGACACGCACACCCACCTGGTTGCCTCAATTTCACCGTCTTCAGCGAAGGTCCAAATGAATTGGGGCATGAAACATCATCACAGATGTATTCTTGTGATCTGTATGCAATGTATGACGTTCTCTTGTCCATGTAGTTGTCATAATGTTCTCCCGTGCTTTATAACACGAATTATGGGGGTATTGCTACAGATGCGGGCGCCAGTATCCAGTATCTAGCGCCAGACAGATCTTCGGAGACATGAAGTTGGAGTGTTTCTTGTAACTGTATTAGTTATTAGACCACTAAACAGCTCGCACAAACAGTTACGGGCTCAGTAGCCATAAAAAGAGGCTGATAATGGCTCTCGGACTGTTAAATATATCGTGTAAGTAAGGATCACATGCTTGCGTGTTTTACTCTCGCATGTCTTTCAGCGTTGTCGTTGTCTTTGCTGTTATTTCTCGTAGGTGTTTTATATATCGCACTTGGATACTGCCGTTGTTATGGTTACTGTATTAGTGTGTAATTGTAACTTAGGCTTTAATTTGCAAGGTTAGTAAGCTATAAACAGCACTTAAGTCGGTGTACGTACAACAGGTACAACACTACATACCCCTTGAGGACAGCCCTGCAATCACACGCACAGCTGTTTTTACTGCCACTGTCTCGAATCGGTGAACAGACTTCCGATAGGAAATTTGCTCTACCTCCATATTTGCCAACCTCGATCATTGGATCACCAGATTGTACCGGATGCAAGTGATTATACCCAGTTTCATCTGTGTCAATAATATTAGGGGTCTATGCTTCAAGTGACAACACTTCTATGCCCAAACTCGCGGGTTCAGACCCGGCCCAAGTTGTCGGATTTTTTAAGAGCGTTAAAGATCCCTCAGTTTGCCTTCTTTCGGAGGGGAAGTAAAGCCGGTGGGCCCATGTCATACATTTATGGCATGTAAAGGAACCTTCCACTAACTACAATTGTGTGAAGCTAAATTTGTAGGTTGCATTTGAGTAATGCTCTATTAAGTTCTAATGTACGTCACCAGGTGCCGATTGCGATGGCATCTAGTAGCCAAGTTCACAGCTAGGTGTCGTTGACGGTAGTATTTGGTAGCAAAAGTAGGAACTACTCGTAATTGATCATCTGCAGTCCCTACCTGAATCACAGATAACACACACTAATACAGCCATCACACTTAACACCGGTTATCAGACAGATTCTGCACACACCCAAAGTACACGTGGCTACATGACCACGTTGTCGCAGCCCCAAAACTGAGGAACCAACCAACCATCCAACCAAGGTGAGAACACCTCAAGCTCAACAAGAAGTTCCGTGATGAACTAAAGAGCCTACGTTTCTTAAAATTTAGGATTCATGCCAATGATTAATCAATATCCAGTACCAGAAATGAATTAATGTTACATTGGATCTATTAGCGCGCATGAAATCATGTTGGCAACAATTTCATGTATGTGTTGCTCAGAATTAATCTGATATGAAATATTATGATCTATTATTGTCCCTATTTTCGATGAAATCCATTTGTTAGTATACAAGTTAAAAGTATTTAAAAATTGGACCTAACAGCAGAGTTAGAATCATGTTGGCAGCACTGAATCAGTTATTCCAAATTAATCTAGAATGTCATGTACTATAAGTGTGCAAAGTTTAGAGCTGTTGGATTGCATCCCTTCTGATATATTGGAATTTGGATTTTTTAAAGAGAACGCTTATTAACAGTTGGCAGCCCTGATGGCTTTTAAGAATACGCATAGTCATATCTGTTATGGTCAAAAAAGCACATACGCACAGACAGGCAGACAGACAGACAGACAAGAAAGACAGACAGACATACACACATTTGCCTGGATTGATCTCATAAGTCTACCTTTTCCTCATTTTAGCCTATTTTAGCCTACTTTTCACATTTTTCAAAAATGAGGAAAAATCAAACTTATGAGATCGATCCGGGAAAATTTATGTCTGTCTGTCTGTCCTTCTGTCTGTCTGTCTGTCTGTCTGTGTGCGTGTCCCCCCCCCCTCCCTATTAACTCCTGAACGCCTGCAGCAATCGAAACCAAATTTGGTATGAGTAAAGATCTATACCGGAGCATCTCAATGTCATACTTGAAAAAGATGCCAGTGCTACCAACTGCTGAAAAATCACAATTGAAATTTGAGCTCCATGTTGGATATCTTGGAATGTATAAATGGAAACTATTCCAAAATTGGCACACATATAGATAACAATACTTCAGTTTAATATCAGGAGGCCATACATGACAGTGTTGCCAAAATGATTCTAAGCCTACTGATAGGTCCAATTTTTAAATGCATATCACTCCTACGCTATCAATTTGATTTCAACCAAATTTCGTATGTAGTATGTGTACATAAACAGATATGACTGAGCATATTCGTAAGAGCCACCAGGGCTGCGAACTGTCAATAAATGCTCTCGCTATTTTTCATCCAAATACCAATATATCAGAAAGTAAGCGAGCCAACAACTGTAAACTTTGCACACGTATAGTGCCTGACATTCTAGTATAATTTGGAGCAACTAATGTATGTCACTCCTACCAACATGATTCTAAGCCTGCTGATAGGACCAATTTTCAAATACATGTAACTTCGATACTGTCGATTGGATTTCAACCACATTTCGTATGTAGTATGTGTACATAAAAATATATGACTGAGCATATTCTTAAGAGCCACCAGGGCTGCCAACTGTTAATAAATGCTGTTGTTTTTTACCCTAATATCAATATATCAGAAAGTATGCAAGCCAATAGCTCTAAACTTTGCGCACGTATAGTATCTGACATTCTAGAATAATTTGGTGTAACTAATATATGTCAGTGCTGCCAACATGATTCTAAGCCTGCTGATAGGTCCAATTTTAAAATACCAGTAACTTCTATGTTAGCAAATGGATTTCATCCAAAATTGGCACAACAAGAGATCATAATATTTCAGATTATATCTGACCAATACATGCATGACATTGGTGCCAACATGATTTTACGCGCGCTGTTAGATCCAATGTTCAACTGTATGTATCGTCCATGAGTAGTGGAGTAAGGCGGTTTCTGCGCCACTCCAGAACCCTCCTTGCCCCACTACTAAGCTTCAGCCATGTTAAATATCTCTCGAACGCATGGTCCGATTTTGACAAATGAGGTGTCGTTGGACTCGGGCTGACGTCCTCTTTCCTATGGACCATGTATTATATTTTTCAAATTTTTTTTAAAATTTTTCGTTTTTGAAAATAGGCTATAGTTTGAAAACCAAACAGGATAGTACGTTGTTCCATGGCTCAAACGAACAGTCTTTATGACCTTTATTTTTTGTAATAAAACTTTTTTATTTTTTATATTTTTTTTTGAAAACACTCGAATTTTGAAAATCCTATATTTTGGAAACTAGGAACTCTACAAAAAAAATTGTTTAACGTAAATCAATGGTCCCTACCCCCTCTACCCCCAAAATAAATTTCAAGTCTCTATAGAAAAAAATTGTGTGTAGTAGTGTGGTAGTGGGAAAGCTGCTTCCAAAAGCAAGTGGTGAGCCCCTGCGACCTTGGAATGGAACGAGTCATGCTAGGAAGGCGTGCTTGGATTCGTTTTTTTGTCTCGTCGTGCTCTTTACGGGAATGTCGGTGTCGAAAATGTGAAAATCTGGAAACACAGTCTTTTTGGGGGAAAAACGTGATTTTGAACTTTTTGCTATATCTCACGAACCAATCATGCTAGAGGCATGTTCGACAGGTCCAAGGACTCGGGGTGACGTCCACTCTGCTATGGACCACTCGTTATAATTTTTAATAAAATTGGAAACTCGATTTTGGGGTAAACACGTGTTTTTTGTGATTTTATCGATATCTCACGAAGCAATAACGCTAGAGGCATGTACGACGGGTCCAAGGATTCGGGCAGACGTCCTCTTTGCTATAGACCACTCGTTGTAATTTTAAAAAATTTTGGAAACGCGATTTTGGGGGTAAACACGTGTTTTTTATGATTTTTGCCGATATTTCACGAACCAATAACGCTAGAGACGTGTACGAGGTGTCCTAGCACTCGGGCTAACGCCCCCTTTCAAATGTGGTAGATTTTTTTTTCCAAAAAAATAATTCACAAAGGGCCTAACGCCATACATGTTGAAATAACGTTTTTTTTTCTTTACCTGTTTATAATGTCCATGAAGCGTGGTGGTTGAGAGAGACGATACGGCTGGGTGTGTGTGTGTTTCAACGAACCTGTCGCTAACCACAAGGACCATGCTTAATAGATCAATCGCTATTTCGGCGGGTCGGTGTATGAAAGAGCGAGCGTGCGTTTTTCTGATATTTTACCTTTAACGTGTAAACGGTGATGAGAACTTGATTCTATGTTGGTCGAAGCGAGTACCGAAAACAAACGAGCAGGAGGTGAAGGTCATTTGAGCTTATTGGAAGGCTCCGATCTGACTTGACAACAGGTGCAATGGAAAAAATGACCAAGACGCTTGAAGGTGAAATAATCTGACCATCGTGGTGGCAGGGGAGTGCGAAAGGCATGCACACACGTGTGAGATGGCATGTACGCTAAACCAGTGACATCCTGTCTTGCTTCGTACGTGACAAAATGCAAGTTCAGGTGAAATTTGATCTACCGCAGGTGTTCATCTTAGACGTCATCTGTCCACGTGCATGATAACTGTTAACAAGTCACATCCTGTTTTGCTTCGTACGTGACAAAATGCAAGTTCAGGTGAAATTTGATCCGGCACAGGTGTTCGCTTGGGTGTTATCTGTCCACGTGCACGATAAGAGAATGTTTAAAGCGTGGAAAAAAAAAAGATTATACATGCAACGTAGCATATATAAAGACATGTCGTTATCATTTCCAAGCTCACTTAGGTGACTACCTTTGAACACACTGCGTTGCATGAAACTCCTGGTCTTGTTTAACAGTTTTGGTGTTAGTGGAAAATACTTAACCTTGTTGTGGGGTAGGTATATATTTATTCATTTATATATTTATTGATTTTTATATAAATACATGCAATTATTTATTGATTAGGTAATTAATGATTTTATTTACTTATTTGTTTGCAGATAACGTGTATAGCCTGCCTGTCGTGTGTCTGTGGGAAATATATTAAAGAAAGAGAAAGACAGACAGATAGAAAAGGAAACCATTTCCACACTAGCCCACGAAACGAGAATATAGCAAAGCATTACACGTCAAAGTGAGATATTTTTTTTTAAATATATAACCTGTTTGATTTTGTTTTGTTTATGAAAGGCATAAACTATATGGAATGGATATACTTATGGTGGTTTATTTTATTTCTTTTTAGATATTTGGAGAAAAAAAAGGGTTCACTGCTATAGCAAATACAGTTGAAAACCAAGTGGCTTTAGAGTGGAATCCTTGTCAAGCAGTCTACAGCTGAAAACTCAGGTGAGAGTGTTCTTTCAAAATAATGTCTTTTACTGCTGAGAATACGTTAACTTGGGAGCCCCTAAATAGTTGTTTTAAATCGCGTGTGTGCTCTGGTCGTGTGGTCAATGTTAGAAAAAGTTTGATTCCCAAAGAATTTTTACAATCTTGTTTTGAAATTTTTAAAATTGAAATTTGTACAGCGCAAAGGTTGCATACGGCTTTAAAGGTGAATACAGAACTGGTGTGCGATTTCATATATAAAAAGAAGGACGTAGAGCATAAAGAGACATTTTATATTTGCAGTAAAATGCAAGAGCTATTCATAGCCCATAATTTGGAACAGTGGTATGAAACCCACGTGGTGAATGCCTTGCTATCAAAATTTGATAAACTGCAACAAGGACCGAGTGGCCTTGCCTTAGACAAAATTCATCATTTGCAAATCAACATTTGTCAATTCAACCCGTTGAACGCTGGGTCTAGCTATATTGAAACACCACTAGCCATAGCTTTGAAAAAGGCTGTGGTCAATATAAAGAATCGTGACAATGATTGCTTTCTGTGGTCTGTAGCTGCGTACATGCAGCCAGCTCAAGATCGTCATGTTAACAGACCAGCAAAGTACAAGGCCAAGTTTGATGAATTAAAACAAACGTTAAATTTAACTCGAGTATCGTTCCCTATGGACTTAACCGAGATCCATAGGTTTGAACAAGATAACCAGGACTTTTCGTTCATGGTCTATGGCCTTGATGGTAATGAGATTGTGGGTCCTCTTTATGCTACAAAAGAACCGAAACGACACCACATTCATCTTTTATATTTATCTGTAGGAGAAGTGAATCACTATTGCCTCATTAAAAGCCTGAGTAGATTGCTAAGCAGTCAAATGTCAAAGGACAAGCGTCCAAAACATATTTGTGATCGATGCTTGCAATATTTTAAAACCCCTACGCTTTTGGAACGTCATAGGGTAGATTGTGTTACTCTGGAAGCGGTGAGATTGATATTGCCACAAGGGGACAAGGCTGTGTTAAAGTTTAAGGACATTCACAAGCGTGACACTGTCCCCTATGTGGTGTATGCAGATTTCGAAGCACTCACCACACCCATGGCGGGATGTGAACCAGATCCCACCATCAGCTCAACCACACCCATTCAAAAACATGAACCCTTTGCCATAGGATTTAATGTGGTGTGTGCCTATGACCCCACACAATCCGTTTACAAATACCGCGAGGGGCCAGATTGTGCTAAATGGTTCTTGGATGAACTTGTCAAGTTGGCCGACCATGTACAGGAATTACTGGACCACCCAGTACCCATGAGCCTATCTCCAGAACAACAGCAGCAGTATGAGCATGCCATGACATGCCATATCTGCGAAAAGCCTATTTTAAGTGGAGAGGAAAAAGTCAGAGACCACTCGCATTTTACAGGGGAGTTTCGTGGAGCTGCGCATAGTAAATGCAACTTAAACTTTCCAGCTCCTCGTTTCATCGCTGTCTTTTTCCACAATCTGGCGAATTATGACATTCAGTTTTTGATTCGTGAATTGGGCCATGTCAACAAGGGCTCGTTTACCATTATTCCCCAAAACCATGAGCGTTTTACGGCCCTGGCATGGTGGTTGGGCGACTTTAGCATTCGATTTTTGGATTCCTTTAAGTTTATGGCATCCTCGCTAGACAGCCTTGTGAATGGCTTGAATGAGGAGGAATTAAAAAATACTAGAATGCATTTTAATGATCCTGAGCAATTTCAGTTGTGCATTCGGAAAGGTATATTCCCGTATGATTTTTGCAACAGCTGGGACGTGTTAAAGCAAAGAAAACTCCCGCCACAAGAGAAATTTTACTCGAAACTAACACGCAGTACCGTTTCCGATGAAGACTATGCACATGCATGTCAAGTTTGGCGAGTGTTTGGCATTAAGACGCTAAGTGAATATGCTTTGCATTACCTAAAACTGGATGTATTGCTGCTCACTGATGTGTTTGAAAAATTCCGTAACTTGTGTCAACACATTTACGGTCTTGACCCGGCTCACTATTATACGAGTCCTGGGCTCTCGTTCGATGCCGCTTTGAAATACACTCAAGTGGAATTGGATTTACTCACTGACGTAGACATGGTTCTATTTTTTGAAAAGGGCATTCGTGGCGGCTTTGTGTCACTTAACCAGCGCCATGCCGAAGCGAACAATGTCTACATGCCTGATTATTCACCGGAAAAACAAGAATCGTACTTAATGTACTATGACGTGAATAATTTGTACGGTTACGCCATGAGTCAGCCTTTGCCCTATGGGAAGTTTGCTTGGCTGACAGACAAACAAGTGTCAGAATTTAATGTGAACATGGCTAGCCAAGAAACAGGCCGTGGATATGTGCTAGAAGTGGATATTGAATATCCCTCATCCTTGTATGATGAACATGCCGATTTCCCATTCTGCCTTGAGCAAATGGTTCCCCCTGACAGTAAAGTGAAAATTGAAAAACTCATGGGCACACTTTACAACAAAAATCGGTATGTACTACATATCCAAATGTTGGTGCAATGCCTCGCCCAAGGCTTGGTGTTGAAGAAAATCCACAGGGGTATTTCTTTTGCTCAAAAAGCATGGCTTGAGCCATACATGCGACTCAACACAGAGCACCGACAAATGGCAACACAGCAGTTTGAAATTAACTTTTTTAAATGAATGAACAACTGCATTTATGGCAAGTCTATGGAGAATGTCCGCAAATACCGTGACATTAAATTAGTGAATGTCTGGGAGGGGCGGTGGGGTGCCCGGCGGTACATTGCCAAGCCAAATTTCAAATCGATCAAAATTATCGATGAGGATTTGGCTACTATTGAAATGAGTAAGACCAGCGTGACCATGGATAAGCCCATTTACTTGGGTCAAGTCATTTTAGACTTTTCTAAATCGGTCATGTATCGATTCCACTATGAGTTTGCCAAACGCCATTTTGAGGACGTCTCTCTTTTGTATATGGATACGACTCATTCATTTACCACATTCGCCACTGCAACCCCTATGACGTCATGAGGCAACATAGTGACTGGTTCGACACCTCTTGCTATAGCGCTGACAACGTGTTTCAGCTGCCCATAAAGAACAAAAAGGAAATGGGCGTTTTAAAAGATGAATGCGGTGATTCCATTATGACGGAATTCGTAGGTTTGGCTTCAAAAATGTATGCTTACCGCACACTCGACTGTAAGGAAGCCAAAAGAGCAAAAGGTGTAGGTAGGGCAGTGGTAAAATCGCTACGTGTAGACGATTACTTAGCGGTTTTACGCACTGGCAAAGCTATGTCTCATACACAGTGCAGGATACAATCCAGCAACCATCATCTGTATCTTGTGGAACAGAGAAAACGCACCCTCGCTTCCATGGATAACAAGCGTGTGTGGGCTGATGACCTGCTCACCAGCCAGCCCTGGGGTTATAATCGCAACGAGGAGGAGGTGTGATTTCATTGTATAATCGTTTATGGGACATAGCTTTTTGAAACTTGTAGATTTAGTATTTTGTAAATATTGGTTTCTGCAATTGTAAATAGTAGATTTTGTAAAATAGTGACAACCCACTTGGACCTTTTGCTCTTTAAAAGTTCTATGCAACCTTATTTTTTTTTAATTTTTTGATTGGTAAATAGTGTGATTCTTTTAACGCTGTACAAAGTTGAGTTTTTTTTTGTAAATATGAAATAAGTAAGATTTTTAGTAACTTTAATAACTAGTATTTAATTATTTTTCATAATGTAAATGATAAATTAAAAAGTTCTTTTGGGATGAGTGTGCATGTCAAGAATGTGCTTTTGGGAATAAATAAAGTGGTTGTGTTTGTTCCCAAAGACAGGTGTGAATGTATGAGTGGAAAGAGAAAGCTGATGTATATGATTGACCAGAGCAAACACAATGAGGTAGGGTGAGTGGGTGGGGAGGGGGTAAATGGTCACTTATATACTCATTTTGTTTTAAATAGTTTCGTTTTTCATTGAAATGTGGCAGACAATAGACATTATTTTTGCAAAAACAGTCTTACCTGCAGTAGTCGTAGACCTCGACGTTTCTCCAAACACACATCAACACATTGCAGCATCGCCATGGTCAAGCACTTGCATCAAGATCATTGTCAAATCTCAACTTTCGACATACACCAAATGGAAAAATGTGAAAACAGCAAAATGGAAAATCCATGTTTCCATATCACCAAAAACGCAAAACTTAAAACGGACATTTTTTAAAACTGGAAATGGCCATGTGTGAAATTTGAAAATTTAAAAACTTCAAACGGACATTGTTTAAAATGCGTCATCAGCAAAATGGAAAACTCCATATCATCAAAAACGTTAAACTTGAAACGAACGTTTTCAAAAACTGTAAATTGCAAAATGATAAATGACAGTGTGTGGAATTCATCATGTGTGAAATGTGTAAAATGAAAAAATCAGCCACCAACATCACGATTTCTTAAAATTAAAAATAACAAAACATCGTGCTCTGGAAAACTTTTGTTTTTATTTCATAGTCATAGTGAATTGACAAAAGAAAAATAGAATACAAACAAATCCCAATTCCTCACTCCTCAATGTTTATTTCCATGCATCATCAACTTTCCTTTCATAGCACTCATGACAATTAGGGCTGCCATCCTTTCACCCACTGAGGCATCACTGGATGTGAAACGTTGTTTAGCTTTCTTCAATAACAATTTATCTGCCACATGTCTTAAACCAGGATGACTATGGCGATAAGAAAGGTCATGTTCCTTGCATGCTTGATCCAAAAGATTAATGGGTACATCACCACGTTGTAAACGTTTTCCGAGACGAGTTCCAGGGCCGCAAAAACGATAACCTGGAAGATGGATTTCGAAAGGTAAGTATTGAATCACTTTGTCAATGACGCCATTGCCAGTACAGGTCTGGCATATCCTTTTCCATCGATGGTAAGAAGGTTTGGTCTTCCTCCTCCTCTGTGGACGATGTTTGTGTTTGTTGTTGTTGTTGCTTTTTCTCGCCATGACACCCGTGGAATGATTCAACAAAGTCTTTACATGGACTCTTATGACCGTGATACAGTTTCACTAGCTGGCAAGTCGCACACTGACGCATAGACGGTATTTTTGCCATGGCCACTTGCTTATGGTGATCGTAATCCGTACAGGGTTGCAATTCACTCAACACAGGATCTTGAGTCCATGATTTTGGTACATGTTGCCAGATTTCTTTGACCGCGTTGGCGGCCACATAATAAATGAACGACTTGGGCAGCGCCAAGAGTTCCTCTTTGGTAAAACTGTCTAGTTTCTTTTTGCACACAAAGAACTTGCCGATGGCTTTGTCCGTAGCATTGCCTTTCTCCATGGTATCACGTGCTGTAGATGTTTACACGTCGCTTGTAGAAATCTCACTGACATCATTCACAGGTAAATCTTGAGTTATAATTTTGTTCAACAACTCCCAGCAGGCATGGGTGGTTAACCAATGAAAGAGATGCCACGCATGCGATAGGGCTGTATGGGTAATGTTGCCACAGGAACAAGTATCCATGAGCGTTTGCAGGGAGGGGCAGCCCAACTCCATGAGGTCGATACATTGGCAGTAAGACGCCAAAAATGGTTGCAACCATTGACGTTTTTCATTACCTTTCACAAATACCACATTGGCCGAGGACAAGTGTGCTTTCATGACCACGTCCAAATATTTATAGGAAATGGTTCCCTGATTCCAGTCTAGTTGCCTATGATTTTCAATCCACTGGGTTTGTTTACGGTCTTTTTCACACAACAAATCAAAAGCATGGGGTGGTTTAAATAGCAAATGCGTAGCTTGCGATATCCAAAACGTGGTACAATCGATTATGGACACTTGTTTAAATATAAATTTGTTGTCACCAATTTTAAACCCTTGGCAATCCACAATGAGTGTGCGCAACATGTTGACGCTTGCCTGGACCAAGTTCAACTGACGACTGACTGACGATCAGGTGTGATCATGACATAGACTTACCTGCCATGCTAGTTTCAAATTAAGGTTAGGGTAGGACAGGGGGACATGCAAAAATAAGAATTTAAGAATTACATCATTTTATTATCATAACACGTCTTACAGGCTTTTCTCATTTTAGGATAAGGACGATAGCAACTGATACAACAAAATAGTCTCTTGTGTTTGTAACGTCCATAACACCGATGATGTCCCAATGTCTCTAAACCAGACGTTTTTGATGGTGAGCTGCTCACCGAAGCACCATGGATACCATACGGCCCACATGTATCGTAACTTGTTTTTTTTTCATCACCCAGAGACACAAGTGAGGGATAGCTTGAATGACAGGGTATATTTCCCACTTTCATTCTACACAGGTAGGGGCAGGTGGGTGACCAGCGCTGATGTTCCTGCATGGGTTCATCGCCCTCCTGCCATTGGTCTATGATGATGGGACAAAAGGCACATTTCACTTCATCTCTTGTTTTTAAATAGTAGAATCCAGCGGCCGCCAAGGCTTGAGGGTTTATGAAAGGCACTGGCCATGTGGCAAAAGTCTTGAAACGTTGTTCCTCAGAGTTTAAATTCATGGATGTAACGTCTCTTGAGGCTTTAAAGCAAGACATGACTGAGCGGCTTGACGTGGGATGACCTGTTATTTATACACTCGTCAGTTGGTTGGACAGTGGATAATAGTTGACTTGTTTGTGATGAATAATCAAACAGTAGGCCGTCGTATTGGCTGGTACATTGTCATGCGTTTCAAAATCTAGTCGAATGTCGATATTGGATGGCTTGACAGACTCTTCCAGGTAAGAACAGTCAAAGACAATCAGTGGTGCTCTTGCCTTAAACGCTTGGGGTAGTAGCGTGGGGCCGTTCTCTTTTTGATAATACGACCATCGAAATTTAGAAAACAAGTCGTACAGGGGCCCAAACTTATTTTTTGAAAAATCCAAATCCAGTCCTTCATAGGGAAACACAGCTCCGTTGAGGAAAAAACGTGCATTTCTCAATTGCAGGTGATCAAATTGCGAGGCATCTTTGGTTTGTTGATACTTGCGATTCGTTTGAAAACCCACGATCAGGTAGAGAGGTCTCTCTGTATAGCGAGCTGATTTTACAGACCAACTGTGTGTGTTGGTAGTGGGCAATAGCGGATACTCATGGAGTGCCCAGCTTCTAAATTCCATGGGTAGAGGCATATCTCTCTTTACCATTTTGAGTATGTCCAGTTTTTTGCTATCGTTAAGGGTCACATGAGGCACTTTCCATAGCAAGCGTTGTAGTTGAACTTTTGAATCGATGGGGGCATTGTCGGCTCCCTTGAGTGCATTATTATCACTCCTGTCTCTCACCAGATAAAGCACTTGCCTTGCGTTGACCACAATGCGTTGGTGATCTTCAGCAAAGCCTAGAATCAGTTTAAGAGGTAAATATCCAGTAAAGGTCCCATCGGTGTGTACCATCCAGTCATTGGTCGAGTCAGGACACCAACCTGCCATGCAAAGTGTTTTACCTTCTTCCTCACTATAAGAGGGGTATAGTTTCATGACACTGGAAATGCCCACATTTCGAGTGCTATCCACCACGATATCGTTAATGACATAACGTACTTCAGAAAACAGAAAGGCTAAACCATGGTTGGCCAACTTGGATGTGGTAGGTGTAGAGCCATCGGCTTTGGTGAGCCGACCTTCAATCTGAATGACACTTTCATGCGGTAGGGTGTAAATATCTTGGTTGTTGATAACAAATTGAATTTCATCATTGTTATTGAGTCCAGGTGTTTGAGCTTGATAGGAATGGAGATCAATTCTTACCACTCCTGGTTGCTCCTCGATGCGGTTCGCTATCTCTAGGATAGAATTCATTATGAGGGTTGACGTGGTAACCCAAATGCTGTAAAATCTGCTTGTTCTGAGATGTTAACGTGTATTCATGTGGCAAACAACTAACACCATTCCTAGACGGTGTTTTTGCTTTATACACAAACTTCATAGTGGCTTTAGCACCAACTTGTAAGTCACTGGTGTGGTAGAATCTAGATCAATGAGTTGTTGATCTCTATTGATCAGTCTTAATGTTATATTACTAATACTATCAACAGCCACAGCATGAAAAAGCACCACTGGAGGGTTTTCACGAATAATATAGCCATTGGGCGATGTCACAATAAAGTCATAAAGCGAATGCGATGGTTCTTGATTGGTGTACACTTGGCTAATAATATTACACGTCACCGACACATGATGGTCCTCAATGAATTTCACTTCATGGTCTGATTCATGTTTTTTGTTGGGCTCCAACACACGTGGTTTAAATCCTAGTAATGGACCAATGGAATCGGGGTGTGTTTTAAAGTCAATGTTGAATGAGGAGAAAATACTGCAGCGATGAGTGTTGGTATTGCCTACAAGTTCAAACTTGTGCGTTCCGTCGAGAAATGACTTTAAACCATATTGATTGATCAACACCACATAAATGTGTTCATAAATATCATCGATCGTGTATCCACCAGAGTTCAAGGTGAGCACAGAATCATCATAGTAAAACTTGTTGTTCACATTTTCACGTATGTTGTATATTCGATTGTACGTTTCAAGAGAAACAAGTCCTAAACCATAGGGTTTTTCACTCAATTCGATAGGCGGGTAGAAGTCTAGGCTGACTTCAGGTCCACGTCCATGCACTGTAAACGTTTTACTTTCTGCCGACATACTGGTGGCGTTTTTGCTTATGCTGCGTCTTATATAAAAAAATTAAACACAAACGTCCACACTGTTGGCTGTTAAACGTTTGCTCTCGTTTCACATTATAATATATCTTGATCCTGTTTCCAAAATAGGTCACTAGTTCCATGGGCGGAGGCAAATTCCCAAAACTGTCAAAGTACCATACCATGGATCCCTCTTTGACATAAGCTACATAATGCGTTCCTGGTCCTCGGTGATCATCCAAATTGACAACAGCACATTCCTGTTTCCAGGGTCGTGGGGGTAATTGGTTTCGCATAAACACACCTCGAAAATGAGAAAGCTTTAGTTGTTTAGCATAGCTTTCCACTTGTTGATGCGTCAGGGCATGTCTCGCTATGGCAGAGGTTAATTTTTTTTTTAAAATATTTCGAAATGGTGAAATCCCAAATCCTTGTTGATAAAAGGCTGGCTTTAAATTGGCATTTCTAGCCCCCATGGCAATCGCTTCCATCGTTTCATTGTGTCGCTGACTTTCTTTGATTTGTTGCTTGCCCTGCTGCGCGGCTTTAATGGTTTTCGCCACTGCACTGGCACCGCCCAAAAGTGAGCCCAGAGCAGCCAACCCGGCAAATAATGCAGGTAAAAATCCCGCTCGTTTGGGGACGGGAATCACTCGCCCTTGGTTTGAAACCTGTCGCCGACGTTTTGGAATAACCTGTCTCTGTGCTGCTCGAAGGGCTTTCCTTATGGTCAATACATTATTTTTTCTTTTTTTCTTTCGCAAGGGCTTGTCCTCGAATGTTGAAAACCCTGGCTTTGCCAAGGACAATGTCCTTTTTTTAGTCTTTCTCACCACATACCTTTGTTTCACCATGATGATAATGACCAACAACCTTTCACAAGAAAGTTTAAATCACAACTAACGTCAGATGGTTATTTCATGGCTGTATATTCCAATTCCACATAAAGTGGGAAATCGTTTATGGTTTTCCCCGCTTGCTTTTCATCCCATGTCAACATGAGATAAAAGGATAATTCGTCACTTGCATTGACCATTTCATGGTCATGGACCAACATCCTATGACCATTTATCTTTATTTGTAAATGGTTCTCATCAGGTATGGCATATTTGATGTGAATGGTTCCATCATAGTGTAATCGATAGTGGCTTAAACCCGAAGCAAGCACATAGGTCAAGTGCTGATCATGGACTAGCGGTAAATGGTTTCTGTCATTCACAGGTTTTTCATTTGTCAGATACACTAAAAACACAGATGGGATGAATTTATAAAGCCTTTTCATTTCATGGGTCACGTAACGCTTGGTACAGACATCGTCTTCGTCTTGTGGGTCTTCCACGTGAATAATCCGATGGTGATTAGCGCTATAGCCATTCACCATAAGCTGGGGCACTTTGTCATAAAAATCATACACTTTGTTATCCACATACTTTTTCGTAGTAACGTCTGTAGACACTTGAGGATGTTTTACATGGGTTAACCGCTTTCCCTTAAAGTCATAATCTCCCTGTTTTGTGCGTGGCACTACTGACCTATCCACATAGTGTTTATTAGCAGGATCTGTTTCCTGTTTAGGATCATGTATGAGGACAGGCCTAGCTTTGGCCATCAACGCACGTCCAAAGACATCCATCGTCAATCTGTAGTACCAGTCTACTGTTTCTATGACAAGGTTCGGTGTCCTGTATATAGACAGCCGGCTAGCCTGTCTAAGCCTTAGTTGACATGAAGATTATTAAGCAGCAAGAGTCATTCCCCGTGGGGGACATGGTTTCCCATCTCTGTCCCATATCACGTGAACAACGCCATGGTTCACTGTTTCCATCTTCCATTCGCTGCATCATTGTGGGGCCTTCCGGCTGTGGAAAGACTAATCTTTTGCTAACGCTCATTACAGCGCCCAATGGTCTGCGTTTTCAAAATATTTATATTTTTGCAAAATCTCTCTACCAACCCCTTTACGTGTTTCTGGATCAAGTCATGTCTGGATTACAAAAAGAGAATATGGGTTATTTTACATTTTCCATGCAAGAAAATGTGATTTCACCGGATGAAGTAAAGCCTGATTCACTCATGATTTTCGATGATGTATCCACTGAACGTCAAGGCATCATTCAAAGCTATTTCAGCATGGGTCGACACAAACATATCGATTGCTTCTATCTTGGGCAAACGTATTCTAAAATGTCCAAACAGTTGATTCGTGACAATGCCAATGTCATTGTTTTATTTCGTCAGGACGAGAGGAACAGTCGTCACATTTATAATGAACATGTGAATCCGGATATGACCTTTCAAATGTTTACAGAATTGTGTGCCAAGTGCTGGAACACTCAACGTCATGCCTGTTTAGTGATTGACAAACAAAGTGAACTCAACCAAGGACGGTATCGCTTAGGGTTTGATCATTTTATTGCTATTTAAGGCCCTGTCTCATTCCCCATCAAGTCATTTGTCAAGACACCATGGCGTTAGCAGAGAGTCAATTGAAAAAGCATATTATTAAAGCAAAAAATACTATTCGCCAAAAGTTTCGTCAATTGAAACAATCACGTGCCAATCATGCTTTGTTTATTCAGCAACATTTAGCACCTCCACTAAAAGCCATGTTGAAACCCTCTTTCAAGCCATCTGAAACGCTACCCACCGTTTCACAAGCCACGCAGACGCTGCACGAGGACCCTGAGGAAGAGGAACAGGAAGATTTGACTAGTGTTAGTGAAGTTGAGGATGAGGAGGAACAAGTGTTTACGCCTCAAAAAAAGGCTGCACCCCTTGCAGAGTTTTTGAGAAAAAAGAAATCCTTGGCCATGGTCGAAACACCTTGCCCTTCCAAAGCGTCTCCGTTTTCACAACTCTTGGCCACCCCTCAACATAAAGCTCAACTGAAAACCATTTTAATAAAATATTATGGATCAACATTGGAACCCTATTTCACCGATCTATTTATTGGAAACACAGATACCACGTATGGTGTTCGCTATGAGAATGATAGTTTTAAAATTGGCGATTCATCCATTAAATTTGCTCGTACTAAAGCTGTCATTAAAAACATCAACTATAAATGAACGCCAGGACTGTTAAAGCTGCTCTTTTCTCGGACCCCCTCTTCCCATGATTATACGTCAGAGGATCTTGACAAATATAAATCCATTTTATTGGATACCCATGCCCACAAAAGACAGTATGATCCCACGCAACAAGTGAATGCCAATATATCTCAAAAATATAAAACCATCATTGCAAAAATGTTTCCCTCTAGTCAAAGTACTCGTCGTAAAGTGTCCGCTTCAGGAGTGACATTTAAACCATTAAAACCCCTTGTGGATGTTACCTACTGGCACAATCCCAATAAGCTCGTCCAGCGGCTACAGTTGTTGCATGCCTCACGTCAAGCTGGCCACACCGGTCACGATTGGGAAATTCAAGAAATTGAACAAGAACTTCGAAATGCCAAAATTATTGTTTAAGCCCTCACCCATTAAAATGGGTATTGCTCACGAGTTGCATCGCCCAGCTAGGCGTCACTATCCGCGACTCAAGGTGATTTCACGAGGTGTGGATGAACTTTGGCAGGCTGACTTGGTTGAAATGATACCCTATGCTGGCGTTAACGACGGTGTACGCTATATGTTGACCGTCATTGATGTCTATTCCAAAATGGCCTTTGTTGAACCTGTGCGTCGCAAGTCTGGCCCACTAGTTACCAAGGCCTTTCAACATATTATTCAACACTCCAAACGTCAACCTCAGCTGCTACAAACCGACCAGGGGAAAGAATTTTTCAACAAGGATTTCTCCAGTTTTCTCAAATCTAAGGATATTCACCATTACACCACGTACAGCAATCTGAAAGCCAGTGTGGTCGAGCGGTTCAACCGAACATTGAAAACCCATATGTGGAAAGCGTTTACAGCTCAGGGCACGTATCGCTGGTTGGACATGTTACCTGAGCTAGTATCACGTTACAATGACACCAAACATAGAACGATTGGGCCCAAGCCACGTCTCGTAACTAAAAATATTCAGCGATTGGATAAACTGTTCAACCCCATAAAAACAGCTGATCCTAAACGTCACCGACTGAACATTGGGGATTTTGTTCGTGTGAGCAAATTTAAGTCTGCCTTCAATAAGGGCTACACGCCTCAGTGGGGGACTGAACTATTTCGAATTCGTCGAGTCTACTTGGACACTCCAGTCACCTATTTACTCGAGGACCTCAACCATCAACCCATAAAAGGTAGATTTTATCTACATGAACTTCAGAAAACAGCATTTCCTCAGCACTATCTTGTGGAAAAAGTGTTGAAACAAAAAGGAAATAAACTCTACGTCAAATGGTTAGGGTTTAACTCTACGTTTAATTCCTGGATAAATAAATTACATGTTGTGTGAACCTGTGTACTTTTTATTTATTCACACATGTTGTACACCACCTATAGCTCTATGTATACAGCGCTCCGCGCTTCATGCATGTTCATACATGTTTGTCTTTCCCTTTCCTCCTGTGTTCTCTCATACATCACCCCCTCCCCTCTCCCTCCCTTCACCTCCCACCACTGCTGTTTGCAGCTCTTGCCTCTCTATTGGTTGTGACATCATTCCGACAAGTTGCATCATACTTTTTACTGATTCAGCGATTCCCACGCTTTAAACATTCTCTTATCGTGCACGTGGACAGATAACACCCAAGCGAACACCTGTGCCGGATCAAATTTCACCTGAACTTGCATTTTGTCACGTACGAAGCAAAACAGGATGTGACTTGTTAACAGTTATCATGCACGTGGACAGATGACGTCTAAGATGAACACCTGCGGTAGATCAAATTTCACCTGAACTTGCATTTTGTCACGTACGAAGCAAGACAGGATGTCACTGGTTTAGCGTACATGCCATCTCACACGTGTGTGCATGCCTTTCGCACTCCCCTGCCACCACGATGGTCAGATTATTTCACCTTCAAGCGTCTTGGTCATTTTTTCCATTGCACCTGTTGTCAAGTCAGATCGGAGCCTTCCAATAAGCTCAAATGACCTTCACCTCCTGCTCGTTTGTTTTCGGTACTCGCTTCGACCAACATAGAATCAAGTTCTCATCACCGTTTACACGTTAAAGGTAAAATATCAGAAAAACGCACGCTCGCTCTTTCATACACCGACCCGCCGAAATAGCGATTGATCTATTAAGCATGGTCCTTGTGGTTAGCGACAGGTTCGTTGAAACACACACACACCCAGCCGTATCGTCTCTCTCAACCACCACGCTTCATGGACATTATAAACAGGTAAAGAAAAAAAAACACGTTATTTCAACATGTATGGCGTTAGGCCCTTTGTGAATTATTTTTTTGGAAAAAAAAATCTACCACATTTGAAAGGGGGCGTTAGCCCGAGTGCTAGGACACCTCGTACACGTCTCTAGCGTTATTGGTTCGTGAAATATCGGCAAAAATCATAAAAAACACGTGTTTACCCCCAAAATCGCGTTTCCAAAATTTTTTAAAATTACAACGAGTGGTCTATAGCAAAAAGGACGTCTGCCCGAATCCTTGGACCCGTCGTACATGCCTCTAGCGTTATTGCTTCGTGAGATATCGACAAAATCACAAAAAACACGTGTTTACCCCAAAATCGAGTTTCCAATTTTATTAAAAATTGTAACGAGTGGTCCATAGCAGAGAGGACGTCACCCCGAGTCCTTGGACCTGTCGAACATGCCTCTAGCATGATTGGTTCGTGAGATATAGCAAAAAGTTCAAAATCACGTTTTTCCCCCAAAAAGACTGTGTTTCCAGATTTTCACATTTTCGACACCGACATTCCCGTAAAGAGCACGACGAGACAAAAAAAACGAATCCAAGCACGCCTTCCTAGCATGACTCGTTCCATTCCAAGGTCGCAGGGGCTCACCACTTGCTTTTGGAAGCAGCTTTCCCACTACCACACTACTACACACAATTTTTTTCTATAGAGACTTGAAATTTATTTTGGGGGTAGAGGGGGTAGGGACCATTGATTTACGTTAAACAATTTTTTTTGTAGAGTTCCTAGTTTCCAAAATATAGGATTTTCAAAATTCGAGTGTTTTCAAAAAAAATATAAAAAATAAAAACGTTTTATTACAAAAAATAAAGGTCATAAAGACTGTTCGTTTGAGCCATGGAACAACGTACTATCCTGTTTGGTTTTCAAACTATAGCCTATTTTCAAAAACGAAAAATTTTAAAAAAAATTTGAAAAATATAATACATGGTCCATAGGAAAGAGGACGTCAGCCCGAGTCCAACGACACCTCATTTGTCAAAATCGGACCATGCGTTCGAGAGATATTTAACATGGCTGAAGCTTAGTAGTGGGGCAAGGAGGGTTCTGGAGTGGCGCAGAAACCGCCTTACTCCACTACTTCCATGCTATCCATTGGACTTCAAACCAAATTTTGTATTCTGTACCTTAAGAAATGGAACTAAGAATATATTCAGTCACCAGGGCTGCCAACTGTAGTGCTCTATTAGGCTACATTATGCCAGATATACAGTATTTCGAACTAATTAGAAATTTCGATATTACCAACTTAATCTCGTCATTATTCTAGATAGATCCATATAGATTAATCAATGACATGCATGTTAAATTTTAAGAAAAGTAGACTCTTTAGTTCGTCACGGAACTTCTTGTTCATTTATGAAATAATAGTCTTATGAGATCACCTTTTGTCCGTGTGTGTGTGCATATGTGTGTGTGTGTGTGTGTCCCCGTAATAAAATCTAAACGGCTGGAGCGATTTCAATAAAAACAAGTAGTTCCGTAAAGAACTATACAGCCTATTTTCATATATCCTGCTCATGTTAATTGCCTCTATCAACATACAAAATTTCAGTTTAATTGCTGTAACAGATTCGTAGATATTGAGAACCGTCTAAATATTTCATATGGTCGCCAGGATGGATATTTATTTTTGTACTATTACATTAAGATTATTGTGTACGTGTGGTATTCAAACTTCAATCGCATGATTAGAACACAAGAAGTAAAAAAACGAGATTTTAAAATTACGCACAGCAGCCATCTTTGGATTATGCAAACAATTGAAATAAATTAGATGCCAGTGGATCAACATTTGTATAAGCATTTAATGTGCAACGTTTCACGGCACTCGGATAGTTAATTTGCGAGAAACGTCCATTTAAATATATATACTTCGCGTCGCCGCCATGTTGGATTTGTGCTCACCAGGTTACTGAAAGTCCTATAGGTGGATATATGTTCATAGTCTCTATGAACATAAAAAAAATCAGTTTGGTTGCTGTAAAAGATTCATAGATATTGAGAACCGTTAAATATTTCGGAAGCTCGCCATTTAGGATTGTTATATGTATAGGCCATAAAGTTATCTACCAACAAGAACAATTATTGCCTAGGTTCATTATTCAAACTTTCACTTCGATCGCATGATTACGACACAAGAAATTAAAACTTAATTTTAAAATTTCGCACAGCCGCCATCTTGAGGTTATGTAAACAATTGAATTAAATTAGAGTGCAGTGCATTGCAATCTGCAAAATCATTTACTGTACCACATTTCACTGCGCTCAGAGAGTTAAATCACGAGAAAAGTCTATTAAAATATTTCAAATTCGCTTGGTCGCCATGTTCGTTTTGTACTTTACAGCTTTATGAAATATACATAGGTAAACTTGTATCAGTACCCTTTATCACCGTACAAAATTTCAGGGTGATATCAGTAATAGTTTCGGAGATATAGAATGTCAGTGAGATATTTCGCGCAGCCGCCATTTTGAGGTTATGTAAACAATTGAACTAAATTAGACTCCAGTGCATTACAATGTATATAAACATTTGTTGTACCAAGTTTCATTACGTTTGGATAGTTAAATCGCGAGAAAAGTCTATTTAAAAGTCTCAACTTCGCTTGACCGCCATGTTGGTTTTGTAGTCACCAGGTTTTTTGAAAGTCTCATATGTGAACTTTCAGTAGTGCCCTTTATCAACGTACAAAATTTCAGGGCGATATCGGTAATAGTTTTGGAGATATTGAATGCTAGTGAAATATTTCGCACAGCCGCCATGTTGGATTGGTGAGACGTAACAAAATTTGAAGGGCACGGTCGAGGTCACCGGGAATAGTGCTATGAACTTACCGAGTTTCATCGAAATCGCTCCAGCCGTTTAGATTTTATTAGGGGGGACACACACACACCTCACACACACACACACACACACACACACACGCACACACACACGGACAAAAGGTGATCTCATAAGCCTATTTTTTCAAAATTGAAAATAGGCTAAAAAGTCGATAAGGACATAGTACTATTTTCTTCGACACCGACCGTGCACTTCGAGCTTTATTACGTCTTTTGCTAAAATCTCCAAACAAAGAACACATTGAGCAGGGGTAGGCGTGTAAGAACAATGGAGTTCGTTTAAATTCGAATCTTGTTTTTTATTAGGACTGAATATTTCCGAAGGAGGGCAACCACTATCACTTTCATGGCGTCTCTTTTTACCACTGCTAGCCACTTATCCATGGGTATTGGCGTTACTTGTATTAGATTATTGTAAATCGGGCTAACCACTTCCACTGAACACGCACTTGAATTCACCGTTTCACTATCTGTCTATGAACTGACTGCTAAGGCCTGGCTGAATTCGAGTCGACAATGGCAGAAATAGAAGAATCTATTCTTGTGAGGAAGTGGCGGTCACGTTGTCAAGCGGCCTATTGTCATTAGCGGTTGTTAAGTGTTGGGCAAGGAGATGTCGCTGCGGGTGGCGGGTGAAAGGGTGCTGTGTGGGAAATGTTACTCTACACCTTTTCTCAGAATTCCTGTTGGCAGTTCTTGTGAAATAAGACAGTAAAAGTAAGAGTTTGTTAGTCTTGAATGATCGTGAGAGCTCATATGATAGGTTCATGGATATGAGGATAGCAATATTGTTACAGAATGTGAAATATAAATATTTCAATCAGAGACGGAGTGCGGGCCCCCCACTTTGAGGACTCTGCACTAGACCACAGGCTTTTATTAGTGCGATACTTGGTCGGCTTTCTAACGCTTCGTTCTAAGGAACACTATTTTATAAGCTGAGTTGCCTCTATCTACAGTATTTTTCCGCCTCGTTGCGTAGTGGCTAGCATTCTTGGCCGTTACGCGGAGGCCCGGGCGTGCATCCCTGGTGTGAAATTTAATATTTTTGAAAATATTCTAAGTCCCACTATATAAAGGAAAAGGTAATGCAGGAGACCCGAATTCCTATCGTGGTATCGCTTTGGAAAGCACAATCTTTAAGATCTTTACGAAAATACTCACTAGAAGACACACAGATGTAGTTGACAACAAGATACCTGAAGAACAGTTTGGCTTCCGGAAAGGAAGGAATACACTACAAGCCATTACCTGTCTTTTGACGAATGTAGAAGACGCGCTAAGACAGAAAAGAGGAAAGCTGTATGCAGTATTCGTCGACTACACCAAGGCGTTTGATCTAGTGAGTAGAAACACTATGCACGCACTTTGCTCAGGAAACTTGAAAATATGATCGGAAAAGAACATTACCTTTTTGGGATAATAAGGGACATTCTCCACAAAAACAGCCTACAAATAGACGACAGTATAGTTCAATCAGAACGAATAGAACAAACAAATGGTGTACTTCAGGGTGATCCTTTGAGCCCGTTACTATTTAACATCGCTACAGCTGATGTCATTGAGGCTATTTACCTTGAGGGAGCGAAAATTTACATTTACGCGGATGATATGGTTGTGGCATTGATATCAAAGGAAACTTTGCAATCGTCCATTGATAAACTTACCACATGGGCTCAACAAAACGATATGACCATAAACTGCACCAAGACAGTAACGCTGGCATTCCGTAAAGGCGGGAAACTATCCGCAGATGAGCATATACTACTAGATGGAGAACCCCTAGTAAACGTAAATCACTTCAAATACCTAGGAGTAGTAATGCAAATGCAAGGGAACGTATTCACGCCAGGGATAGAACAACATCCGCCATAAAAGCAATGCAAGACATAATGCTACTGGGAAATCTACCTTTACAAACCGCAATGAATTTATTCAGAACGAAAATAACTCCAATAGTGACATACGGCATTCAAATAACTTGGGATCATTTGACACAAAGTAACCTTCGAGAGATAGAAAGAGTTAAGTCTACTTTTGTAAAGAAAATTCTGCACTTATCAAAATACACGCCATCTCGTCTAACGTACGTACTAGCAAGGGAGACTTTCTTCCTAGAAGACCTGCGTTTGGAGAACTCCCTACTATCAACAGTGCAATATCAGAGACTGGTCGAAGAACTAAGCTTCAAGCGTAATGACATATGGCCTGATTTCTATTCCACAGAAGCTCTTATGTCGACGGACTGGATGAATGCCAACTTTGAACTACGGCATACGATCACCCGTTTTGCAGTCCACGGTTTTCACTTTAAGATAAGCTCAACAAGAGGATTTCATGACCCAGGCCCCCAATGCACCTGCTCTCTGTGTGGTAGTGCTTGTGACAGATATCACGACATTTCCAGCGCCCAGAGGAAAGTATCGCTAACACGCTTCTGCTGCGACTAACTATATAGCAAACAGAACCAGTCAGACACTTTGTATATAGACACTCCGATGGATAAGATATGTTATTAGTATTAGTTTTGTATCTCGGCATGGCTATTAGCTGCAATAAATGATTATTAAGTCCCACTATGAAGCGAGTCCTGGGCATTGAGAAAGCGGCACTGCCAAGACTAACATAATATTATGTATTAACGAAAGAAACATGTTTCATTGACGACATACCAACAGTAGTGGCTAAGGTGGCTAAAGCGCTGCGTTAGGTCATGGGGCCAAGCTCTCTGCTGACTCGGTAGACGCGTGGGTTCGAGCCCCACCGTCGGCTGTCCTAGAAATGGTTTTCCGTGGTTTCCCATTTTCAACACCAGGCAAATGCTGGGACAGTACCTTCTGACAGGCCACGGCCGCTTCCTTCCACATCCTTGCCCAGTTTCATTCGCCTTCATCCATTCCATCTCTCATCCCGACGCGCAGGTCGCCCACGGGCGTCGACTAGAAAGGCCTGCACTCGGCCTCTCCGGAGGTCACACGAAAAAAACAAATTGACGACATCAGACTGCATATGCTCCTACCAAGCACGAAGGCCTACGAGAGGACGCGCCAGATACTAATAGAAAAAAAACGACTCCATCTGGAACGATTTCTACTCAACCGACGCCAGAATGACGGTCAACTGGAAAGAGACAAACTAGGACTTTAACATGTGATAACATGTTATGCCATTCATGGGCTCTACCACAAGTTCTGCCGAAACAAATTATTTCACCAGGCAAACGAAGACTATATGCGAATTGTGCAACGAACATTGTGGAGGATATCATGCCCAAGATTGCAAGGAAACTAAAGGATTAGAAAATTAGAATAATGTGAGCCTTTGTACATTACAAAATCTGTATTTCTGTATCAATGCACATTGTGCGCTTAAATAAATTAATATTTATAAAAATAAGTTAGTAGATAGCCACTAGGGATCTAAACCTACCCATTTTAATGTGTCCCCGACTGTACATCCTTACGTATGTAATATTTCCGATATTTCGCGAACGAATCATTGGAGATGGGTGTGTGGGGTGGTACATTACTCGAGATGAAGGATTATTTTCTATGGACTACTTATTTCCACCCCAATATAAAAGCTACCCTTAACCGGGAGTGAAATAGTGTTTTTGTTTTTTTGTACGCACGCGCACTCGCGGCTTTTGTAAGATGGCGGACTTTTCAAATGATTATTTATCGATTATTTACTCTTGATTTAGTTCAAGGACCCAAAACGAGCAGGTCATCGCCTGTTATATTTCGTGAACCCGTGCACACAAGGACTAAAGTGAGGTGTCAAATGAATTGGCATGTTACCCTTTATATCATGGAGCATTGATTTAGCCAAATTTTGTCCAAAGGGCCCAACCACATGGGAGGGTACCCATTTTATTCATACGCGACTAGAGCTTGCTGTGGGCACGTGATTAGTGGTAAGACTCTGGCGGGCTTTTTAAATGATTATTTATGGATTATTGACTATGAATTATTTACTACTTATTTATTTAACTAATTATTATTATATATTTATTTTATTTTTATTAATCAATTTGTATTAATTATTATTATTATTATTATTATTATTATTATTATCCTATTATTAAGTGAGTCAACAAGAATTTTACCCCAACGAGCATGACGCCGCCCACGGTGATCGTGCCTGACTTTTATTGATGAGCCTCGAACCCGAAATAGGAGTGGGTCATGTTAGGTGTCATATTACTCAGGACAAAGCCCTCTTTATCGTGGAGGTTTTCTTTGCAATTTTGACCAAAAGGGCCTAACTACATGAGAAGACACTACTTTATTTGTACCCTACTATGGTTTTTGTTGATATCTCGCGAACCAATTATTGGAGGAAGTCGTGTAAGGGGTCCTATTAAATGGCGTGACAGCCCCGTTTCTACGGTCAATTGATTTCCCCAAATTTACCCAAAGGACCCAAAACTAGTAGGTAATTATTATTATTATTTGAGAATTATTTATTTGATTGTTTCCAAGAGGGTACCTGAGCTATAATTTTTATTTTACATTTTATTTTTAGATTTTGTCAAAAGATCTTTAGTAGATTAACCATTATTATTATTATTATTATTATTTAACTTGTAGGCTACATACGCTTATACGTGCATATACCAGGTGAATCAGCTGACCCTAATAATATTGTTTTATGCAGCCCTACCAGCGTTGTTATCAGGAAGGTCGATATTTCGCTGCTTGCACCCCGTATGGTTCTAATGCACTGCAAGCATATCCTGCAAACGACGAAAATAAAATGAAACTCCACAGCCTGCTTCCAGTCGACCGACCGGGTCAGGGAATGGAATGAATGAAGCCCCCATCTTGCGGCGAGGATATGAACTTGTCCCGGCTGCCGAAGCCTGTCGCACTCACCCGGGGCAATGATTAAATGTATGACAGGTGAAATGAAATGATAGTGGAGAGTGTTGCTGAAATTAAATTTGTGACAGGGAAAACTGGAGTACCCGGAGAAAAAACCTGTCTGCCTCCACTTTGTCCAGCACAAATCTCACATGGAGTGACCGGGATTTGAACCACGGACCCAGCGGTGAGAGGTGGACGTGCTGCCGCCTAAGCCACGGAGGACTGAACACTACTATCTTTCCCTCGATGTGACTACAGACTATTACGAGGGGAAAATAATAGGTTTCATTATCGTTTGCAGTATATGCTTGCAGTGCATTAATACCATATGGGATTCATGCAGAGAAATATCGACCTTCCTGACAATACGTGTTAGTTGGGCTGCATAAACAATATTATTAGGGGCAGCTGAGGTAGAGGCTGGCTGCCGGCCGCGGTGGCCGAGAGCGTTGACGCACTACCTCGTATCTCGCTGGCATTAGGAAAGCGTAGGTTCGAATTCCACCTCGGCCGTCCTGAAAATGGTTTTCGTGGTTTCCCATTTTCACCACCAGGCAAATGCCGGGACGGTTCCTTTCAATAGGCCAACTTCCTTCCAAAAATACTTTCCCTGACCCGACCTGACAATAAAGTAAATGGTCATTAGCTGCATCAATAAAACTATATATAGGCCGGCTGTATGCCACAGCAGTAACTTTCTCGCCTGCTGTTCCCAGGGTTGTAGGATCGAATCTTGGTGCTGTCAGTTGACATTTGAAGATGCTTGAATTCAAGGGAACCATGTCCGTAGGGCAAATGTCCAGCAGGCCAGTGACTTTAAAAACAGCAGTAGTTTAAAGGAATGTAAAACCCGTATAATTTTTATTCTTCTTCTTCTTTCTTCGATTCGGCCAACTAGGGACCACGTCAGTACAACTGTCTCTTCTTCCGAGCTCTAACTACCGTCCAGTGTTCCGGCATTCATCTCCGGTGTTGTTCTTTTCTCTCTTGGAACCACGCCTTCGGCTTTTCCTGCAAACCTTTGTGCGTACGTAGTTTTTCATGAAGTGGAACACGCTCCTGGATATCTTTCGGGGAAATTTCCATTTCACGTAGATCTTTCTCAACTTCCGTAAACCACGCCCCTTTGGTTTTCTTATCTTGAAAGTACGTCAATATCCGTTTTGATATCCTGCCTGGGTTCATTCGTGTCATGTGGCTATAAAAGGCAATCCTTCGTTTTCGAATCGTGTCACTGATCTTCTCCACGTGCTTGTACAATTCGTTGTTGTGACGCCTTCTGTACTCGCTGTTTTCTTTGATGGAACCCAGGATTTTCCTCAAAATCTTCCTTTCTTTAGCCTCTAGTTTTTCCATTAGACCTTTCTTGTTCATTATCAGAGTCTCAGCCGCATACAGAGCCTCTGGTCGAATTTATTATTATTATTATTATTATTATTATTATTGCTATTAATAAAATTAAAACAAAACACACTCTGACTCTCCAATAATATCTATTCTAGAAGGCAAGGAGGGTAAAATTCAAACTCTCATAATTCCGCGGTACTACGAAACTTGTCATTTTCATCGTTCAATACTCGAATGACATGCTAGAAGCTACAGGGTTTCCCAGAAATACTTTAAGAGAAAGAGGAACTATGTAGTGTAAGAGGCTCAAAGCGACCAAATTGTGCTTTCTCGAGAGAATTGAAAAGTATTTTTAACTTTTACTCACTGCCATTAAGAGTTAGGTTTGATTTGTGTTCGCATTTACAGTTTTTTTTTTCAGAAATCAAATATCAATCATTTTATGTATCTTTTACGAGTAGGCCTTGAATAGCTGTTCAGTTTTTAGTCGTCAGTCTCAAGACATTTGTGCGAATGTAACCTGAGCATCCTACACTCGCGTTGAGCTAATCCCCAGGGATGGAGCGTACTTAAGATGAAGTGTCTGGTAGACAGCCAACACTGAGCAGAACTTTACCACTTGCGCTACTGTCGATCATGAACACCGTTTTCAGGCGATGAGCCTATGCTCCCCACTATACATTACTTGGACGTCATCGCGACTTAGTCTAGGATCTTTTAGATATACTGTAGAATATCAGGGAAAAAACACTCGTCAACAGCACGTGCACCTCATGTGAGGGTGTAGTTATAATTCGGATGAGAATTTGGAAGGAGGCGGTCGTGGCCTTAATTTAGGAACCATCCTGGCATTCACCTGGAGTAGAAGTGGGAAGCCAAGTAAAACCACTTCCAGAATAGCTGAGATGGGAATTGAACCCACCTCTTCTCAGTGTTACCTCACGAGGCTGAGTGTACCTCGTTATAACCCTCAGACTCGTATTACATTTCTTGGTAAAGCCGAGAATTGAACCCGGGCCTCCGCGGTGACAGCCACGAGAACTAGCCTTTACGCAACGTGCAGACCTTTACAGGGGGATGACAGTTCATAGGGAGCGCGGGGTCGCGGTAAAGCTCTGCTCTGGATGTTCTGCCAACCAATGAAGAATTAATTTTAGCACTAAGGTTCCGTAGTTGGCACTCATGAACGCTGACATCAAACCGACTGGCGGAAGCGGAAATAGTCTGTTTTGATTGATTTTCCTCGTGGTGTTGTTGGTTGTTTTGATTTGTTCGGTATTTTGATTATTTGAATTGAATTGAGAGTCAATCATGCCACTGCAAGGGAGGAAAAATTGCCAAACACCGGGATGTAAGAATTATAATGATAGTTAGAACAATACGGCAATTTTCATCTTCCTGGTGTTGACCATGTGTAAAACTAGTGGGCAATATGGACTACTCTCGAATAAAAATATATAGATAATAAATGTGTGCATTTCATCTCTTGTTTGTTTTCTTACCCATTCTCCTTTGCATTGCAATACAATTTGTGGTTTAGGGGTTTAGGGCTACGGGGAGGGGTGGGTGGCAGCCGGCATGCTAGGCAAAAAGTGAGGTTATGTCAATATAGTGTGCATTTGGACAGTTTTCTTTATATTCATCGAATATTCCAACAATTCTGTAGAGTAGGAGAGCAATGTTTAATTAGCCTAAAGGTGAATTAAGCTCTAGAACGGCATAACTGTGTCCTTCGTGACAAATCTATTGCAGTGGCGGCCGACAGACTCTTAGGCCGGGAGGGCGATCACAGTATTTTTCCCCGCACCTCTTCATAAATTGATAGAGGACAAAAAGAGTAAAATCGAGTTACTTTTATATGCAATGAAAATATCGCGTTTTTATCATTTAGTATTACAACTATGATTTCATATGGTAACAACACTGAGAACCTGATGTGAAAATTACATATAAACGAAAACGCAAAACGTGAATCCCAGGGAGCTTGTGTTTTGGGTCTTTTTCTTTATCATAGCATTATCCTTGTGAGCTCAAAACTTGACAAATCCCAGTTTGCATGAATACACGAATTAAACAGCGATTTATCCAGTACATAATAACATAGAATACCGTATACAATATTATTCTTTTAATAACTCCAAACTCAAGCCTAAAGCGTTGGCTGTTAAAATGTGGACATTGGATTATCACTTGAATTCGGCATAGAACAAGAGTTTTTTTCTTTTAATATTCAAATTTGGAAATATACTTTAATATGCAAATTTGGAAATATACATGTGCCAGTAACAATCAATGCCAGTGTTCGAGCTGACGGATGAATTTTAGGAAAATGTACCTCCCGAGTCACATTATGTTTCATTTTCATTCATTACTAAACTGTTGAACTGCTTTTTACTCTGATAGATCACTTAACTTTCTAGCAGAGAGTGAATTTAACTGCAAATTAAAAACGGGAATAATAATAATAATAATAATAATAATAATAATAATAATAATAACGTGGCAGGAGTTTAAGCGTAACATTTATTACACATTGACAGAGTTTGAGAATTCTTGCCCAACTCTTTACTTTTACAGTTTTTAGTTTGAATACGGTTATGAATGCAATGACGTAAAACATACTGGTTATGTCAGGAAATAAAAGAAAATCTTGCAACAATGTTTTTCCATAGGATATATCATTGTTGGCAATACACAAACTATGAAAGATAAGAAAATTACCAGGACAGGAGAATGTTCAAGTAAATAGACCTACCTTAATTGACTCTCTTGAAGATGAAGTCCATTCGCCGCTCTTTTTGCTCAGCAAAGTGGTTTATTACAAGCTCATTGAAGTCATTTGTGACCAATAGGTTCTTCTCAATAGAGCACATAGCTAAAGCGCACAGACGGTCTTCTTTCATTGTATTCCTACTAAAAGTTTTTATTCTTTTCAAAGTTGAAAAGCACCTTTCACTCTCTGATGTTGTCATGGGAATTGTGCATATAATTCGCAAGAGTTTTACTGCCTCAGGTAACACTGTCGCAAGATTGTTTTCACAAATGCAGGAAAGAAGTGTTAAGGCACCAGATGCATTTTCAAACTCATTTCTGCTGTATAAAACTATTAATTCCTGCCTGAGTTCAAGTGGATTTAAAGTGAATAACTTAGCGACCATTTTACATTCAGAGTCAGGAAACGACACTCTAAATTTTGAAAATAAGCTGGGCTGGAATAGCTTTGCTGCTGATAAATGCTCATTAAAACCGAAACGATCGGCAATCCCAGTTAAAATTACGTCGCACACCTCTTTTGCCACGACCCGTTTGCTGCTGTCAAATCGAGCACGCTTTTCACTAGTGCCCGGGTTTGAACAACACACGCTATGCTCTGCACCCCACTGATCGAGAGAATTTCTAATATTCTGAATCGAGGACTTGAAGGTAGACACGTTCTTCAGAGCCTTTACACTGTCAATTTCCCTGTGCTGAAGTTCATTGAATAAAATATCAGCATGTGGCATAATTTTACTAAAAAGTTCGAGCCAAAAGAGAAAGTCCTGATCTTTTAAAATGTTTCTCAAACCTGTTGCTTTTCTGGTTGTCGAATAGTCATTACTGTCATCGTCCACAATCTTCTCTAGACACTCAATAAGTTCATTTTTGTAAATGAAGACAGTTCGTACGCATCGTGCCCTAAAATTCCATCTAGTGGCGGCATTTTTCGGGATCCGTTTCTTGACGATTTCATCTAGTACGGCTGTCCGTTTGGAAGATTTGGAAAAAAATGAGGAAAATCCCTCTAAATTACTAAAAAATATTTTTACCTGCTTATTTTGGATTGCACAACGCTCGATGATCAAGTTCAATTGGTGAGCATAACAATGAACAAAGTGCGCATTTTTGTACACGACCTTCATTCTTGCCTGTACACCCGTGTGTTGCCCGCTCATAACACTCGAACCATCATAACTCTGAGCTATTACTTTTTCAGGGAACGTATTCACCTTCAATTTCTCTAGTTCGGCAAATAAAGCTTGACTAATTCCATCTGCAGTATGATCTCTGGGCAGCACGAAGCTAACGAACCTTTCGTTAATTTTGCCATCCAGTTCATATCGCACAATAAAAACAAGCTGAGACAATGTAGCACAGTCAGTGGTTTCGTCAGCCTCGATCGCTAAATATTCTGTCCGAGATATTTCGTCACTGATCAACTGAAGGCACACAGAATAGATTGAATCGAGAAGCTCGTTCTGTATGGTTTTAGAAAGTCCCAGAAAAACACGACTATTTGTTTTTTCTATGTGCTCTTTCAAGGTAGAGTCTAACTCGGCCATTAAACTAACCAACCCACGAAATATTCCAGGATTGTCGGATGAATCGGTTTCATCGTGTCCTCGCAGTGCGAGCTCAAATTTTCCACAAAACTTAATGCAGTCGATCAGTTTACTGAGTATGTAACGGTTTTTAGAGACGTCCTCATTGAACTGCTTAATTTTCAGTCTATACGCACTGTCTAACTGACATCTGATGTCTACCTTACCCAGCATCGCAAACTCAATGCTATTGTTTATATGCTTTTCACTAGATTTATGTTTCTTAACTTTATCATTCAAGTGTTTCAAGTCCGTAACACCAGCTGATGTCCACAGAGGATCGCCAGAATTCATAGCCAAGCATGTGAAGCAAAAGAACGCGTTTCTTATCTCACATCCGCACAGCCAGTCTTCATGATTGTACAATGTGCGATTGAATTTTCTGGTATAACCAGCTTTGCTTTTGCAAGGGTTCTGAACCTGTGAAATGACTAAATCAGGTTTCGGAGGTCCTAACCTTTTTAGTTCTAATTTACTCTCAAAAGAAAGTTTTCCGCGATTTAAAATAGCGTCCACAGAATTCATTTTGAAATGAAGAAATACCTAATCACGCTGAGTTTCAACTCTAGAGCACAGCCGTAACAAGAATTAAAAATAATTACGGTGCCGTATTATTATTATTATTATTATTATTATTATTATTATTACGGTATTATTTTTTTTATTTTATTTTTATTATTAAGCACCGATAGAGAAATCACAGAGTATCACTTTCGCCACAAGCACTTCCAAACCACAGTCGCACCGGTAATTTTAAATAAAGACACTACGTACAAAGTATAATGACTTACCAACACCGAGATTGCAACTGCTGAATATTACCACCGCTTTAAGACTTTCCAGCACGAAAGCGAAATAGCTCACTGGTGCCAACCTTCACTAACCGCAGGATGCTAACGAGAGGTCCGTGTTGCTTCATCCTTGCAATTTGAATCGAGATCCCTGGTCTCAGATGCTGCAATTTAATATAATTTTTTTTTTTTTTGTGTTCAAAGATAAAGATAATGATACTACATCATAGATTATTGTTATTTAATTTTAATTTTTATTATATTCAACCATGGAGATTTCTTTTATTCATCCATCTACTTTATTTGCTAATGGGGTAATTCCCCGGCTGGGGGCATGCAGTAGAGGGGTGTGAGAGGAAATGCTGCTGCTGTTCACTGTTGTCAAACCTGTGTCACAGCGGGTTGGGATCAGGCGACAGTGCTTGTCTAATGGAAGTTCAGCGTGCGGAAGCTGACAGCTGAATGATAATAATGACACATCTGACAACCCTGAACGACCTACTTCTTATTGGCTTCTGATGCTAGTCACAAGTTTTCTTACTAACCAATAGTAGTAGATACTGTTGCATGACGTCTAGAGTAGCGAGGGGAGATGACGTATTTACCGGTGCTACAGAGCTGTTAAGGACTCCGCCTGGCTTCAAGACAACTGCCTGCACACCGCGCCCACAGATTACCCCTCTGGCAGCCTGAAATCGCACCAGTCTCCATACTCCCGCACGTCTCAACCCCCCTCGCCCGAGCACAATCTTAGGGCGGAAGGCCAAGAGTCCGTAACTCCATACTGACCAGTGTGCTGTGGTGTGCTGCGCGCTGACAAAGCGTGATACCACCAACACAGTCTTCCTGATTGATAGAGCTACATGTAATTTTCTTAGCATTATTAGAATTCAATTTTTGACTTAAAATATCAAGAGAAAATGTAAATTCCTTTTCGTTCTCTAGGAAGGACACCGTCCTGGAGTCCTTATGGGCCAGCCGCTACTGATCTATTGCCAACATTGATATATATCAAAATGTATTATTTTCCTATCTGGACGTATATTTCAGCGCCTAGCGAAAAGCGCAGTTTTGTTTGTGTTATTTTCATGAATAATCAATAACTCATCGCAGAACATACTGTTCAATTACGCGTAATAAAGGCTACTTTCATATGGCTTTTTACTGTTTATGTTGTCAGACTTGCCGGAGCAGTACATAGCCTCAGGCGGTGGTGCTCTCTCTCGGAAATTCTATAACCAAAAGTGACGAATCTCTTATAGCCTAGTTTACATGATGCTTGGACCTTTATTAACGAACTAAGCTCACTCACTGAGGCACCGTGCAGGGCACATAATTGAAAACCCTCTAGTACACGCGTTGCGGCTTTTCGACCGCAGTTATATGTTTTGTGCTACAGTCCAGTGAATAGTTGCTTGATGGCCATCTCCTGTAACCTTATCCTAGTTCGGGCCTCCAGCATTCGGCATTCAGTTCGCTATTTGTTGTCTCTGTGGACTGTTTGTTATCGTGCGGTGCTTTCCACCGCTAAGGTGTAGTGCTGTGCCATACCGTACTGAGCTGTGTGTGATAAGTTTCCAGTGACTCGATACAATTTATGTATCGTAGTGCTATGAAATGGATCCAGAAGAAGTAAAACGGATAAATTACTTGCTTGATGTAGTTTTATTGAGAGAGCAATGTACTCTCACGAAGACAACGAATATGAGATTGAATTGTCATCTTCAGAAGAGGAAATTCCAATGACAGAGAAGAGAGGGACCACCACTTGGACACGGAAGTTTCGGCTGATAGTTAGGAAGGCGCTGGAACTGAGGATTGTGCCAGACTTGAGGTGCCCTCCTCAGTGTACAGATTTACTGTGCGTATCAAATTTTAGATTTCGGAGTTTTATATAGTTTTACCATTTTAGGTTTATTGCAGTTTTCAGTTTTAAACAAGATGTTCAGTAAATAACATATAGCCTACTTTCTCCTAAATGCATGGGTATTGTTATAACTCTTTGTCCTTTTCAAGGAGTATGATCGAATGTTGGTTGTAGTAGCTTGTTGAAATACAACGTGCTATAGGGATATTAAACATGAATATGAGGTGCCCTTTGCTAGTGCTACCTCTGTACCAAATTTCGTTCAATTCGGTTTCACCGTGTTTGAATTGATAGGGGGAATCGATTTGCACACATACTTGGCCACCATCTGCAAACTATTGGGCTGATGTTCTTGCAGTTTGGTCTGAATATGTTTCCCACATAAAGATATCGTGTTGCAAAATTTGCCCTTTGCTAGTGCTACCTCTGTACCAAATGTCGTTCCATTCGGTTTCACCGTGTTCGAATTGATAAGGGGAATCGATTTTCACACAAAGATGGCCGCCATCCGCAAAATATCAGGCTGATGACTTATTAGATTGGTCAAAGGATGCTCCCTCCATAAAGGTATGTTGTTGCTAAATTTGCTAGAGATCGGATGATTAGGCTAATCGTAATTTGATTTAAGCTTTGAACATTTGTGTGGCCACCATTACGTTTCCGTCAAGATGGCGGCGATATAAAACATGACACTGAGGTGCCCTTTGCTAGTGCTACCTCTGTACCAAATTTCGTTCATTCGGTTCCACCGTGTTCGAATTAATAGGGGGAATCAATTTTGACATAAAGATGGCCGCCATCCGCAAACTATTAGGCCAATGACCTATTAGATTGGTCAAAGGATGCTCCCACCATAAAGGTATGTTGTTGCAAAGTTTGGTAGAGATCGGATGGTTATGTTAGTCGTAATTTGATTTAAGCTTTAAACATTTGTGTGGCCGCCATTACGTTTCTGTCAATATGGCGGCGATATAAATCATGACACTGAGATGCCCTTTGCTAGTGCTATCTCTGTACCAAATTTCGTTCCATTCTGTTTCACCGTGTTTGAATTAATAGGGGGAATCGATTTTGACACAAAGATGGCCGCCATCCGCAAACTATTAGGCGAATGACCTATTAGATTGGTCAAAGGATGCTCCCTCCATAAAGGTATGTAGTTGCAAAATTTGGTAGAGATGGGATGATTAGGTTAATCGTAATTTGATTTAAGCTTTGAACATTCGTGTGGCCGCCATTACGTTTCAGTCAAGATGGCGGCGATATAAAACATGACACTGAGGTGCCCTTTGCTAGTGCTGCCTCTGTACCAAATTTCGTTCCATTCGGTTCCACCGTGTTCGAATTAATAGGGGGAATCAATTTTGACATAAAGATGGCCGCCAGCCGCAAACCATTAGGCTAATAACCTATTAGATTGGTCAAAGCATGCTCCCTCCATAAAGGAATGTTGTTGCAAAGTTTGGTAGAGATCGGATGGTTATGTTAGTCGTAATTTAACATAAACTTTGAACATTTGTGTGGCCGCCATTACGTTTCTGTCAATATGGCGGTGATATGAAACATGACACTGAGATGCCCTTTGCTAGTGCTACCTCTGTACCAAATGTCGTTCCATTCGGTTGCACCGTGTTCGAATTAATAGGGGGAATCGATTTTCACACAAAGATGGCCGCCATCCGCAAACTATTACGCTTATGGCCTATTGGTTTGGTCAAAGGATGCTCCCCCCATAAAGGTATGTTGTTGCAAAATTTGGTAGAGATCGGATGATTAGGTTAGTCGTAATTTGATTTAAACTTTGAACATTTGTGTGGCCGCCATTACGTTTCCGTCAAGATGGCGGCGATATTAAATATGACACTGAGGTGTCCTTTGCTAGTGCTACCTTTGTACCAAATTTCGTTCAATTCGCATTCACCGTGTTCGAATTGATAGGGGGGGACAGACATTCAGAGTACACACACTCACACACACACAGACACACACACACACAGACACACACACAGACTCACACACACACATACACACACACAGACAGACACACTTTTTTCGCCCTGTGTTGATCTCATAAGTCTACTTTCATTTTTTGCAAAAATCGAAAGTAGGCTAAAAATGTGTGTATGATTTTAAACGCAGAAGTAGCATTTGTAACATTGGCATTTTATATTTGAACTTGGATTAAATTAATGCCTTTGTGCCTTAATTATATGAAAAATAAATGAAACAACAACAACAAAATGTTGCCAAAGTAGGACTGCGTTAAGTAAATTGCAGTCATTTCCACCGCGTGCGTGTTCTCACGTAACAGTACTCCATGCGTGTTCTGGAGGGTTACGTGATGCTCAGCTGTGAGAAAATGAACAAGACACCCTCCACCTCAATAGTTTGCTTGTTAAGCCATTGCCCATCCCTTATTTCCAGCTAATATTGTTGCTCCATCTTTCACCTCGGCATCATCAAATACTTGTCAAATCATTGCCTTATCAGCCATTGAAAACACTGGGAACTTCTGGTCGTACTTTTACACTGCACATGTCCAAGACACGGTGATGTCATTAAAACAACTAATCTCTGTAGATGAACAGAAAAAGTCGGTAAAAACATAACTGCTACCGACTATTCTGCACTTGAACAGACGGATCAGATGGCGCCTAGTAACTCTCATCGGCGGTGTTGACATATCTCGTCCACTGCGACCTTGTATGAAGTAGATTATGATATTTTCTGATAATGGGCCTCCTCTTTTAGGTCCTTCAGCTAATAACTGGTATCATCCTTACATTCTGTTTGCCCCTATCTGATTACTAGGTAGATGTATGAGTGTCTGCGAAGAATATAGAGAGATTTTTTCAGAAACTATTTTCAATTTTGCTGGTAATTTAAAGAGAACTGTAGTCTTAGAAGAGCCATCATATAGTCAGAAAGTAAAGAAGACAATGCAAAAGTAATTATTAGTTCAAAGAAACAAAACTCTGAAGTAGAAGACAAGGTATGGTATGCCATAAATAACTACTTGGATGAAGATGTTATAAAGCAGAAATTTGAACTTGGGCAGATGACTCACAAATGTGAGAGAGAAGAGTTAGTCTTAAATAAGGGAACCCATAAAGTTCAGGATTTTACGGAGTGGCTCATCATGACCATGATGGACAGCTGCTGCAAATCTGGAAATTCCCTGCACTGACTGCCGCTATACTGAGTGTAGATTTCCCCGGGGTTTTCCACAACCCTTCCTGTTAAATGCCAGAATAGTACCCGATTTCAAGTCCCGGAATTCCTACCCTATCCCTATCCCTAATACAGCTACACACACTACTACAGTCATCTCAGAAACGCAGGTTATCATACAAGTTCAACACACATCCAAGTACATGGAGCTGATGGCCAAGATGTCCCATACCCCTGACATGAATTAACAAAAATAAAGAGATTGCAGCAAATGTTCCAAGGACTGTTTTATAATTGTGTATCCAAGTAGCTCCGATTATCCTATATAAGGCCATTTGGAAGATCTCTCAATTATTTGAATTATTATTGTAGATTATTTATAGAACTCCAACAAAGAGCCTCCGAGGCTTAGGCGGCAGCATGCCGGCCTCTCACCGCTGGGTCCGTGATTCAACTCCCGGTCACTCCATGAGATATTTATGCTGGACAAAGTGGAGGCACACAGGTTTTTCTCCGAGTACTCCGGATTTCCCTGTCACAATTTCATTCTAGCAACATTCTCCACTACCATTTCATTTCATCTAACATTCATTTAACCATTGACCCAGGGGAGTGCGACAGGCTTCGGCAGCCGGAACAGTTCATATCCTCGCCAATAGATGGGGACTTCATTCTTTCCATTCTCTGGCCTGGTCGGATCGACTGGAAGCAGGCTGTGGATCTTCATTTTCACAGAACTCCAATACCTGAATATGAGACGTTCCCAGTGAGTTTTGTTATGGATAAGTTTGAATTGATTTTTAATTATTACCCACATGATTTCCACTTCATACGTGATTGTACTGCTCAAGTCTATCATTCTAAAGTTAGATACTTACACATATGGAAAATAGCCTGTTTAGTTCGTAATGGAACATCGTTGCATGATGGAAAACCACACCCTTCAGATACTTGTTTTTAACATTGAAAATATTTAAGTCATAGGGAACTTCAGCACTGGATGCATTTTGGTCTTCCATCAACAGCACACTTGAGCGAGTTACACCTTTACAGCACGCGACGATTCCTATTAGTAACTCAGCTTCGACAGATTGATTTGCCTAAGAACTCGATCTATCATTTAGTGTCATGTAGAGAGTCCCACAATACAAGAGGAACAGTTGCTGTAAAAAATCCCAGTAAAGGGACCCATGGAGTTGGGAGGAAAAGAACGAAGCCGTTGATGATGATGATGATGGTGATGATAATTGTTGTTTTAAGGGGCCTAACATCTAGGTTATCGGCCCCTAATGGTTTAGTTGATCGTGAAGATGATAATGATAATAAAATGTAAACTATAACTAACCACTAACTTATATACTAGAAGAAGAAACGGAAAACAAAAGGAGAATAAGGCAAATAAAGGACAGGAGGAAAATTAATGCCCTCGAAGAATGCGGATTGAGGGACTTGGAAGGAAGGAGAGCCATGAAAGACAGATAGGAAATTGAAAGAGGAGAGGGTCCACTCCAGAGGTAATGGATAAAAGGGTGAAAACCGAACCCAGCTCAGGAATCCCTCGGGGTCGCCAACTCCCGATATCACCAACCATGAGCCCCTGAGGGTGTAGCAATATCGAGGGTGCACCAGAAGTGGTGGGGCTACATACACCCTTTCTCCTTGAGGGCCTTGATCAGAAGGCAGGAGATAACATGAAAAGAAAAGGAAGGCTGACCCCTCGCAGAAGGAGGGTATCAGAAAAGAAGAGACAAGGGCCAAGTAAGGCGGAAAAGGAAGAGACTCCCTAGGCCTCGGATACCCTAATACCCTCGGGGTCGGAAGAGAACAATAGTTGACCAAGTGAGGTTGACTGGAAAGAAAACGGAGAGGAGCCCGGCACAAGTGGAAGCAATGCCGGACTCAGCTAGGGCCCCGTGGGCGCCAACCCACGTCGCACTAGATGTAAGCCCCTGGGAGGGGGAGGGGGGAAGCTGTTGAACTGAGCAGTAGCTGTAGTAGTGTTGTCCTTAGTACAAGACCGTTTATCTTCATGATCATTTATGTTACGTCAGGTCAACAATTTGAGTATTGACAATAGGAAAGTGAAATAACTTCTGTGAATTATTTGGTGTCAGTGGAGTCGAACGGGTACATTTCGGTTTTAGCAGAGGATAAGCTATCCTAATCACGTCACGTGATTTTCAGGAGAACATTCCGCCCTATAATCATTGTGCAATGATACGCCTGAACAAGCGTATCAGCGCAGGGATTGTTCACACACGAATACAAGTTGCTGTATGTTATTCTACTGGAAGTTGAATCTACAGATCAGGTTGAACAACTTCTGGATAATGTTAAAATAAAAGTGTCAGTTGAAATTCGTAACCCACTTAAAAGTGTAATGCTCATGGCGTGGGAGCGCACTTTGACTGACAGACTCACAGAGCAACCCAGCGTTGGGAGTGCATCATTTATGATGTGCCCCCTGTCGGCGAGATTGCCAGGGATAATATATAACGGCCGTGCAATATTTTATCTCGAATGCAGGTCACAGTGACAGCCATGTTCACTCACCGCTATTTTATTTATTTATGCTTATGGCATTGTACACAAAAACGATATACTATTTACATATATACATATACATACAAGAAAAAAAGGGAGCAAACAATTACAACAATCAACTTAGCCCTACAGATTTCACAGCTATATTTCCAGCTCGTCTAGCCACTGTATGGCCTGAGTAGAAGTCACCAGAAAGTCGTCCATTGATCCAGAGTACGCCCTCCTCGGACATTCTGCTATAATATGGTGGAATGGTTTGATTCACTGCTCCACAGTCACAGCTGGGGGAAGTTCGCATGCCCCACTTATGAAGCAGTGAGCCACATCGCCCGTGCTTGGTTCGGATTCTGTTGAGGGCAACCCAAGTTCTTCGTGGGAGATCAAAACCAGCCGGAGGGTGTTTGATATTAAATAATGGCTGCCACTCCTTCGGAGCTGTGCCGTTCCAATCAGATTGCTATCATGTTATTGTATTGTCTATTAGCATACTTTCCATTATTGCATACATTAAAGTGGACTTATGAGATCAACACAGGGCCAAAAATTGTGTGCCTGGCTGTGTGTCTGTTAGTGTGTATATGTGTATGTGTGTGTACTCTGCATGTCTGCCCCCCCCCCCCCCCCCCCCGTCTCAAGTCAAACTCGGTGAAACCAAATTGAACGAAATTTGGTACAGAGATGAAACTAGCAAAGGGCACCTCAGTGTCATGTTTTATATCGCCGCCATCTTGACGGAAACGTAGTCTAATGGCGGCCACCCAAATGTTCAAAGCTTAAATCAAATTACGACTAACCTAATCATCTGCTCTCTACCAAATTTTGCAACAACATACCTTCATGTGAGAAGCGTCTTTGACCAAACTACAAGGTCATCAGCCTAATAGTTTGCAGATGGCGGCCATGTATGTGTGCAAATCGATTCCCCCTATCAATTCAAACACAAAGAAACCAAGTCTAACCACCTTTGGTACAGAGGTAGCACTAGAAAGGGACATGTAGTATATCGCCGCCATCATAACAATAAAGAAATGGTGCCCAACCAAATGTTCCTAGCTTAAATCAAATTACGAATAACCTAATCATCCGATCTCTACCAAATTTTGCAACAACCTTAATGTGAAAAGCGTGTTTTGCCCAAACTACAAGGTAATCAGCCAAATAGTTTCAATATGGCGGATGTATGAATCATGCAAGTATTATAGCCTAACCGTAACTTACGATTCAACAAGGCCTGGCCTCAACAATTCAGCTCATCGTACATAGGGAAGTTTAAACTGTCCTCAAGGAGGTGACCGCGGTAGGATATTAGCATATTATAATAGAATATGTAACCGTAGAAGTGACTAACAGGTCAGGTTGACCGTGCCATATCGTTGTGGGCCAGTGCCGTCCAGTTGACAAAATGGCCGCTATTTTTGCTCGAAAATTTTTATATTTCCGTAACTGCGTAAGTTTATATCCTTTTAGGAATGCGCTGAACAAAATAATACATACCCGTATTTAGTATCAAATGGTTTATAGAAACGCCAGAATACGCTAATGAAATCGTTGATTTCAACATAAAATATGATATAGTTATACTAAACCAGTTGTTTACCAAGCATTACCGTAGCGCATCCGTAGCGTAATGAATGGTAGCTGCCTGAGCTGGGGGGTTCGTGGTTTAAATCCCTGCAGGTTCTAATTTTTTTACTTCGCTCTTTTTGTATTTATTGTTTTATAACTATTCATACGTTATAATGTTAAGCATATATAGTGAGTATTTGCAATCTAAAATATGTTATACAGAGTGGTTCACCAGCCCCTTATTATTAAGTTTTATGAAATCCAACTAACAGTACAATTTTCCTGATGGTCGATATTGCTCTGCGCACTGCCTGTGTGACAGCAATGTAAACTGAGCCATGGGCCTAGCAAAGGAAAAACGACCTTAACCAGTTCCGCGCCAAATACTAAGGACCTTCTACGAACATGTGATTCATTGCTCCCTGAAGAACACGCGTACATGTAATAAAATCGAATTAATAGGTTACGCCACGTGATCTGCAATAGTAGAATGTTAAATGAACACTATAAACCATGATTGAAGACTTTGATACGCATACTAATGTTGGAGGTGGAACAGCCTAGTTAACTAGTGTCCGTGTAGCGCACAATGAGTAGGTTGTCTCCGTGGCTGAGGCGGTTAAGGTCGAATCTGACGCGGTATGCGTGACTGAGCCGAGTACTGCTTCGAATCCAGTCGTAGGATTTTTTTTTTTTTGAACGACAGCCCGTGCTCCATTTTAGTGGGGATATAATATCAAGCGACACTTGCAAAGTCACATTACCGCATTTATTCACTTACGATGTATTCCTGTGCAGAGTACGTTGAATTTTGCTAATTTATGAAGATAGTGAGAACTTTTGGGTTGGACACTAGACTTTATTTATTTAAAACGTTCTTACCGGTTCGAATACGATTTTAGTCGTCGGGCATTATACATATTTATGTTCACGTTCAAGGATAAGATTCATTTTTTTTCTTTTGTTCTGTTCTGTTCTGTTGTGATTGCTTTCACAAGTGCAGGTGTTTGCTTAACCCACAGCCATTTCGATCGCATCACCTAGCCACGTGCGTCTCCGCTGCATTGTGGGTAGCGGAAAGATTACGTTATAGAGCTATGAGAATTAGGAATATTGTAATGTTCTCGCGGTTATGGGCTGTTCTCGATGCGTTGCTGTTGCATGTCGTGTATATGCCCAAAGTTGTAAAGTGGAGAACCATGAATGTGCCACCGCCATTACAGCTGGTTGTTATGTTGGCTATTGTTCTAAAACAACGCAAGCTTGCGACTGTTCTGTATTTTTCGTGCTAGCATAAGTGAAGAAAGCGGCCCCGTGGTGTTGGGGTAGCGCGCCTGCCTCTCACCCGGAGGCCCTGAGTTCGATTCCCGGCTCCGTCAGGGATTTTAAAAACTGACGTGAGGGCTGGAACGGGGTGCAATCAGCCTCGCGAGGACAGTTGAGTAGCTGTCTGACAGTGAGGCAGTGCCCCGATCACGAAAACCAAGATTGACGGCCGAGGGGACCCGATGCGCTGATCACGCGTCACCCGAATATCTGCAGGCCAAATGGCGGTCGCTTGGTAGGCCTAGGCTGTAGTGCCAGGGGTTATAAGTGAAGAAGGACTTGATTAGGAAGCTATTGTTGTTGTTTCATTTTTCCTCATTCTTACGTTCGGCAAATATAAAACAGTATTAATTCAACCGGTGGGAGCCTCCGTGGCTTAGGCGGCAGCACGCCGGCCTCTCACCGCTGGGTCCGTGGTTCAAATCCCGGTCACTCCATGTGAGATCTGTGCTGGACAAAACGGAGGCAGACAGGTTTTTCTCCGGGTACTCCGGTTTTCCCTGTCAAAATTTCATTTCAGCAACACTCTCCACTATCATTTCATTTCATCTGTCATTCATTTAATCATTGCCCCAGAGGAGTGCGTCAGGCCTCGGCAGCCGGCACAGTTCATATCCTCGCCGCTAGATGGGGGCTTCATTCATTCCATTCCTGACCCGGTCGGAAGCAGTCTGTGGATTTTCATTTCATTAATTCATCCGGTAATTAGGAAAACCGTATCGTATTGAGTTCATTCGATTGTAAAAATGACTTTTCTTTCTAAAGATATGGTAAGAGAGAAACTGAAATTATCAGAAACGGAAGCTACTAACTGAATGAGCGTCTGCTGAATGAATTTTAGGTAGGATTATTTTCATACAAACAAAATAAGTGTGTTGGCAGGCATGTGGAATTGATTTTCAAATCTTTATCATCTAATCGAGACCAACCTAAGTCATCCTGGAAGTAGTTATCCGTGGTATCCCATTTCTACTCCAGATAAAATGCTGGGATGGTTCGAAATTTAAGACCACTTCCACCTTCCGCTAGGGGCCCACTCAATTCGGAATAAAGCTTCTTATGATCATGGATGGGCCTTGTTCGAAATTAGGGACTTGCCGACTGGTCTGGACGCTGGAAGGCAATACAGTCTCAAATGAAAAAGAATGTACGTATAAATGATATATCTGTGACTTGCTAATGTTATGTCATAAAATGTGCGTTTGATGATTCTCCCGCGGCGTAGCGGTGCTCATTAAATCATGTACCACGGTTGCGAGGGCAGGTGCAGTAAGTACGGAGATCGTGGGTTTGTTTCTCGGCGCTGATAGTGGCTATCTTGAGTGTGATTTCCCCCGGGTTTTTCTCACTACCTTCAGGAAAATGCAAGGATAGTACGTTTCTTAAGTCCTGGGGTACCTTCCTCATCCCTGTCCCTAATACAGCTACACACACTACTACAGTCACCACATAAATACAGGTTGTCAGACAAATTCAACACACACCCAACTACACGGTGCTGATGACCAATATATTCCAAGGCCCTTAAATAAATGTATATCAGCAACAACGAGCAATTGAAGTATCCTCATGATTTGCTATTGTAATTGAGGAGTTAAAATGGGGAACCATGTAAGTGCCAAACACAAAATTGTTCAATATTCACGATAAACCTATTTCAGGTGGAAATTGGTACTTACATGGTTTTCCACCGTATGCTAAGGATAATGCCTGAACGAAAGAAGCACTTTCAGAAGAACATTGGATTTAATGTAGACTAATGTACGTATTAAACCTGGCCTAGGCCCTTATAGACAGGAGTTAGTAAAAGCAGTAGCGTTCTTAATTCTTCAACACAGAATGACTCCCTAGTTAACTTGCATGTGAGGCGGGATGGTGTGAATTTAGATAAGCATCATAGCTTTTTTATAAACGTTTTTGATAAGAAATGATTAATTTCATACGCAGTCAATATCTGGATATATAATAACACTTGCATATCACTTGGAAAGCTGAGTGAACAATTGAACATCAACGAAAGAAATAGGAAGGTAGGAAGGAGGCTTGTAATTTCACATGACCGTTAATCTCACGATCATGAGATACGGGCCCTCCATTTTTATGTGGAATCCAAACCACAGGACGGGATATTTCATTTCTAAAATCTCACATGTATTGACTGGGGATTGAACCCGGTCCGCCTTGGTGAGAGAAAAGCAGCGTGACCACAGCACCATCACGCTCCTCATCAATGGAAAGTAAAATCAAGGTACTTTTTGACCTAATCAGCATTAAGTTCACTGTATAAATTGGGCTCGTCAGGGACGCCGTTCTCGTAGTCAATACCAGTTCAATGTTCCAACACTACTACCTTTGTGAATCTCTGATTCTCAAAGATTGATCTTATCAGTGTCACGCTGCACTTTGAGAAGACCGCCTCGTGGTGTAGCGGCTATCATTCTTGCCTTGTGCCCGGAGATCCGGGTTCAATTCTCGGCTCTACCAAGAAATTCAATTTTTGTCTGAGGGCTGGAACGGGGTACACTCTACCTTGTAAGTCAAAACTGTGATATAGTGGGTTCGATTCCCGCCCTTCAGCCACTCTGAAAGTGTTTTTTCGTGATTGTCCAATCCTCACCTCAATACACACACTAATATAGACACCACAATAACACAGGTTAACATACATATACCCAAGTACATGGGGGGTTGTTCAAGCCCCTAAATGAAAGAACAACTAATCTTTGTTCTTGTAGGAGTGTTTATAAAAATCTGTCGTAACCATTACAGTAAGCATGGACCGGTTGGTTAATGCAGCTCAAGTTTTAAATGGGGCTTGGTGAGACGTGAAAATTGTCTGGTATTATGTCAAGTTGAATACCACTGGTTCACATTCCACCGCACCGGCATGGCGCCTCACTTTCATCTCAATCATTCTTGCACGCTGTGTAAGATATTTCATAAGTCTCTGACTTTCAGGCGCCTTGCCTTATCGACTTGTCTTCTCACATGTGGGTGTTATCACTAATCTAGGGCGAATTTCCTCTTGAAGTGTTATTTATCACACCGTTTCTGCCTTCTCTGACACACCAACATCATTCTGGTGGAACTTAAAGCCTAGTATGCTAGTATTTCTAATGATATTATTAACTACAGGGAAGTATTGCGATGGTAGAATGGAGAACAAAGCACCTCACTGCTCCATTTTCAATCTCCTTTCAAACCATATGTTTAGAGGCTTACAGTTCCTTTCAAACAATCTTATCGTCAGTCATTTTTCTTTTGTAATACATTCGAAATACCTGTAATAAGTACCTACAGTACAAACGATCTCGTAGAATATGACAGGTTCAACCTAAACTGACGTATCCACCATGAGTTTGATACGATGTGAAGGGTGATCAAAACTTCTTTTTGGAGGGAGCGAGGGCAGGGGTAGGGTGGAGGCGGGGGAGGGCGTGGGGGTCAGGTGGAGCTGAATTTATCTTTAAGAAAGGTAGTCACATAATGGCTCATTTTCAATTTACTCTCATGAGGTAAAATTTCTCACCGATAAACCACAACATTGCTACTCCATGCAGGCTAAATGCTGTTTTAATAAAAAGTCTTTTGTACCTAATATGCAAGGAAGACTTCCAAATTTAAATGCTTCCTTTGTTATCACTTACGTAATATATATATTTTTTTTATTTAGTCAATTTACCCTCTGGGTTGGTGGTTCCCACGGACTCAGCGAGGGAACTCACCACTACCGCCTCTATGGGTAGTGTCCTGGAGCCTGGAACATCTGGTGGGGATAGATACAACTGGGGAGGTGTGATCAGCACTTCGCCCAGGCGGTCCCACCTGCAAAGCGAACAGGGGCCACATGAGGAATGGGAAGGGATGGAAGATTGGGATGGATAGGCGAGGAAGAGGGAAGGAGGCGGCCGTGGCCTTACAGTAGATACCATCCCGGAATTTGCCCGAAGACGAAGTGGGAAACCACGGAAAACCACTTCGAGGATGGCTGAGGTGGGAATCGAACCCCCTATACTCATTTGGACCACCCGAGGCTGAGTATACCCCGTTCCAGTCCTCATACCACTTTTAAAATTACGTGGCAGAGCCGGGAATCGAACCCAGGACCTCCGGGGTGGTAGCTAACCATGCTGACCGCTACGCTACGGAGGCGACTTGCGTTATATATAGCAAAAGAAAATAAGTAAAGGCTTACTTTGTCACGGTTGACATAAACCCTGGACTAAATTTTCCTACTTCATGTGTAGAGACTACCGGTAGCGTATTTTGAAACCACACACTCGTGAGCGTAAAACAATGCACTCTGCACATGAGAGTAGCAGTCCTATTGATATCACCATTTCCGCCAGAATGAGTGGGTAGGAGGACTTATCAGTACGGCAATTACTGTTGATCTATGCTAGGTTCCCATGTGAGGTTATTAACAGGACCACTCTCACATCCCCCTTCTCTCAATGAGCTTCATTCTATCTTCATTAGCAGAGAGACAAAGTGATGAAATCCTGTCATATATCCTACCCGTGCTACGCTTGTGTCATGCAGGTTGCATAGTACACATGCACAGTGATAACTAGACTTGGGCTCCAATATTGGTGTCTCTTGTACGTCCCAATGTTGTCAGATGTAATGGCCAAGATTACACGACTCTGCAGATCAAAATTCATGCCAGTACAAATTCATCGAGAACACTTCCAAGTTTCAGTTTGTTTTGCTTCGTTATTAGCTACCGCAACATCGAACACATACGTATATTGCTATTTCTTTCAACCTGCATGTATTCATGAGTAATTTATTTATTATGAAATATCCTACATCACTTGGTGGAGTTTGTTGCTTTAAGGGTTGATATATCAAATTATCTGCCCCTAATGAAATGCATGATAAAGTTTTCTTATACATTATTACCACTATTATTACAATGGGTGACGCGAGATTCCTTCGGAAGCTGGTAAATGGCGGAATTGATTCGAATCAGTTGATAGCTAACTTGGGTTCTCGCGTCCCTCAGAGAATCACGAGATGGAAGTACACGTTCGATTAGGTCAACGATACCGAAAATTATTATTTTTACCTCGATGTGACTACAGACTAATACGAGCGAAAAATAATAGTGTTAAGTATCGTTTGCAGGATATGCTTGCAGTGCATTAGTACCATACGGGATGCAAGCAGAGAAATATCGCCCTTCCTACTAACACGTGTTAGTTGGGTTGCAGCAAACTATATTGGAAGGGGCTGCTGAATCACCCGGTGTATGGCAAGTAACGATAACTGTTACAAAATTACTTTTGAAAAGTAACTTACTCAACTCTACTCGTGAGGCAGAACTGTGATTGATTCTCACCTCAGCCGTCCTACAAGTGTTTTCACTCTTCTACTCTAGGCTAATGCAGCGATGGTACCTAAATTTAGGCCACGGACACTTCCTACCGAAATCCCCTTCCAAATTACAATACACACTAGTACACTCATCACAAATACACAGGATATCAGACAGATTCCACACACACCCAAGTACACGGGCCTATATGAACTAACAACAATAATTTAGAGTAAAAATAATTGCTCCCAACCCTCGAGTAATGAGGATTCAGGAGCTTGGAAAAAGACAAAACCAAAGGAAGGGGAAAGTGTTTGGAGAAAACGAAATTCGTATGCAGCTCGGAAATCCTTTAGGGTCGCCAAATGGCCAGCGGTGAGGGTGTGGGCTGTCCAGGGAGCCCCTTTAGGGTATTCCGTGAAAAATGAAATAGAAGTGTGACCCTTCTCGAAAAATGAAGGCACCAGGGAAAAAAGTGTTTTATTCAGGTAGGAAAATGAAGGAGAACCTAATATTGTGAAGGTCAACAAGCCTCTGGGGTGTTTGGTTGCCTCCCTAGATGACTGTGTTCGATCTCTACTCTGTCAAATCATGTGATTATGAGTTTGCGTACAGGAATGCTATAGTTTATATTAAAGTCGCCCACGTGGTGTTAACTTTATAAAGTTGCACCGGGCTAGACACATCACTTAAAAAAGTAAAATACTATACACAATATAACCACCATTGGCCTACGAATTATCGCAATGGGGATACGTTATGCCAAACATGCCGGTCTGTCTTCTTTCCTGTCGACCTCAACTGGTCAACTCTTGTTCTCTTCCGACCCCGACGGTATTAGGGTATCCGAGGCCTAGGGAGTCTCTTCCTCTCCCGCCTTAATTGGCCCTTGTCTCATCTTTTCTGATTCCCTCCTTCTGCGAGGGGTCAGCCTTCTTTTTCTTTTAATGTTATCTCCTGCCTTCTGCTCAAGGCCCTCAAGGAGGCCGGGTGTATGTAGCCTCACCACTTCTGGTGCACCCTGGATATTGCTACACCCTCAGGGGCTCACGGCTGGTGAGTTCGGGGAGTAGGCGACCCCGAGGGATTCCTGAGATGGGTCCGTTTTCCCCTATTGTCCCTTACCTTTGGGGCGGACCCTCTCCTCTTTCACTTTCCTATCTGCCTTTCATGGCTCTACTTTCTTCCAAGTCCCTCAATCCACATTCTTCGAGGGTTGAGGGCATTTCTTTTCCTCCTGTCCTTTATTTGCCTTATTCTCCTTTAGTTTTCCATTTCTTCTTCTAGTATGTAGGTTAGTAGTTAGTTTTAGTTTTAAGTTTACATTTCATTTTCATCTTCACCCAAACCTTCAGGGCCCGATAACCTAGATGTTAGGCCCCTTAAAACAACAATTATCATAATCATTTTCTGATAATAATAATTGCATTGACAAATCTTTCCATGACCCTACAGTGACGCGTGTAAGCCGACTATGTGGACAAGCATGTGAACGCTACCACTTAGAGCTCTGTAGTGAAGGAAAACAATCAATCAAAGACTATGCAATTCAAATCGCCAGAGCGCAATTTTAGTGTACATGTTCATTCTTCATTTTCGATTGCTATTTGGCTGCAATAAAAGTCTTAAATCATTTCTTGAACTAGCACCAACAGCTGGAGTAAAGGTACTATGTGGGATCGTTTTGTGCTTTAGTTCAAATAACATTTTCAAATAACACACAATAGGCTGTTACAAACGCTTTAAAATAAAAATATATCGTATTATCAATTTGTCATTCTTCAAACTCGATGCGTTGTAACGTAATCTTGATTACGGTACAAATTATTATTATTATTATTATTATTATTTTTAAAGTCATTGTGTAATTATTATTATTATTATTATTATTATTATTATTATTATTATTATTATTATTATTATTGAAATATCAAAGTTATATCGTTTTATTCACCCATTAATATCAAGGGAGGGGCCATACCATATTCACGTCATTACCATAGTCATATATAATATTGTCAAGTGCTTAGATTAAGAAACAGGGTTTTTATAGAGGTCTAGGGCTGTTTTATTAGTTAAATTGTAAAGACAGGACGGGCATGGTTGGAAGAAGTTACGGACGGTGAAGCAACATATTGCAAGAAAATGTATTTCTGGAACGAAGCCACGCTGACTGGAGACAAGGACTTGGAGAAAGATTTCGGCGGAATATATAAATGCGCAACGAGAGGAATAGCGGGTTCTGAGTGGAATATTTGAAGTACGCGGGCCTGTATTCCCGCTCGGAGAAGTTTTAGCGTCGCTTGAGGACTGAGAAATGCTTTGCTATAATTGGTCTGATGGGTCGCGGGCAAATTTATGCCGCGAAACATCGGGACCATTCAGAGTGTATAAAAGCCCAGCGCGACTTCAGCACTGGCTATTCTATAGATTCTATTCTGTCATTCACATATTCGATCACGCACTCACTCACTGACTTTGTGAGTCGTAGACTCTGCCAGTCCCTCAGTAAGATGGGACTTAGTGAATTCAATTAGCCTGGTTTGTTCAAATTTGCTTACCATGGTGATCAAACTCAGAAACAAGCAGCAGCAGCAGCAACAACAACAACAACAACAACGAGAAGAAGAAAACATATGTTTTCAAAGGTCAATAAACGTGTGTTGGCGTAAGATCTCAAATTAGACTGCAAGCAGACCAACGAGATGGACTTTGAACCACAAGGCACCAGGTATGTGGACCGAGTTATTATCAACACAGAAGATCAGCGCTAGCGAGAAGACAGTCAATATTGCCCCGCAATTAGGGAATATTAATGCACATATTGTACACAGCTCGAAACCTCAGATCAAATGTTAATAATTTTGTTGTAAATAAACCAGTATTAGTTAAAATGTCTTGTTCATTGGGAGTTGAATATATAGGATAGTTGGAATGCAAAGAGTATCTCATAGAGCAAGTTTATTGCCCTACGCTCCGATGATAGATCTTGGCTCAAGGAAGGGAGCGGCCGTGGCTAAATAAAATTTTAATGTGTTATCTTTACGATAACTGGCGCCCAGTAAATCTAAATTAATAAAGTGTATGTCGTCTGTCTAGACAGGCCAATGCTAAATAAGAACGATGAGGTGGTTTTAAGGAGTCTTGAGTGTAATATCTGTAGAAACGTTATAAATGATCGCCTAACTTGTAGAGCGATATCCAACGACAAAAGGTAGCCGTTACAGCGTATAAAATGCCAACGGTATGCAAACCAATGGAGTCCCACAGAGACCAGTCATGACATCTGGCGGAAAAGTTTCGAATAAGATAATCCTAATAGGGCGAGTGCATTCTAGCGGTCATAACAGGAAACTTTTCAATTACAACTGTTCCAACGTCCAGGCCGGTGCGCAGCTCACATCCAGTTAGCCGCGTTTGTTAACCTCATAGTTCATCTGGTTGCTGTTAGATGTCTCTCGTGCAGATCCGGTGGCGAATGTTGATTTAATTTAATATATATTTTCCATTGTAATATGCACAATATAATGCTGAATTTATAACGTCTGAGTAATTACAAAACAATAAATATAAAAAATCAAGCAGAAAGAAACAAATCTGATAGGCTTTGAACCCCGGCCAAATGGGTAAAAGCCTAACGATTTACCACAGAACCAACGTGTCCACCGAAATTCATCGTTATCAATTGACTTACAGTACATACAACGTCTTAGCAAATACTGATTTGGACTAAACGATTTCTTCAGTGGTGTATATTTTCATTATAAAGCATTTCATACAGAGTTTATATTATTTCTATCAGTAGGCTATATTGCATGCAATACTCAAACTATTGAAATATAGGTCAGGCACAATATATCAGCTGCCATCTAGCGAGGTGATGTCAGGTGATCAAGGTGACCACTCTGCATGCCCTGAACGTCCAATCCAGCGATGAGGGAAACCTTAATCCAAGAACTCCCAAACAATATTGGCCAAGTGTGGTGGGGCACCATCTTCGTTCATATCTCCTCTGTAGTTCTGCCATGTAACTTTCCCTTAGCAACTTTGGGTAGGATTCTTCCCGCGACGTCACCTTCAAACAAGAGCGGACCAATCAGCCCTTCGTACGTCACGCCGCCCCTCACCATTACTCCCGGAGACTGCAATATCATATTGAATGGTGGCACTTTGGAGTTCAACAAAAGGTACTTTCCCATTTTCCCGTGCATTGTCGATTGGTTATTAATGTTCAATCACTGCCTAATTTAGTCTGTATATTATTATTATTATTATTATTATTATTATTATTATTATTATTATTATTATTATTATTATTATTAGAACACACAATTCATACATTTCCAATACTCATGAATCAATGGTAATAGAAATACTTCACATGAACAAAAAGATTGGATTAACATGCATTTACAGACCACCTAGCACTAACATAAATGATTTTCTTGATGAACTGGAGACACATATAACACAACACACTAGTAAGTACAGCGAATACGCCATTTTAGGAGATATCAACATTGATACTTTATCTAATGACATCAGTCTATCAGCTATCAAATATACAAATATTATGGCAACTCATGGTTTCCTACCACTTATCACTCAATGTACTCGTTATGATCCAAATTTAGACTCGAGAACATGTATTGATCACATAAACTATCGTAGCAGACTAGATCAATATACTTCTGCAGTCATACAATCAGATATCTCTGACCACTACATAACATATGCAGGTATTTGGCCAAAAAATGATAAGACACAATTACAAGATAATGAATCGTACATTACGCTAATGAACGATACTATAATACACACAAGCCTTAACAACACAGACTGGACAGATTGCCTTGAATTAAAAAATCCTAATGATATATATAACAATATAACAACCAAATTTAAGGAAATCTACCAAAATGCATCTTACATAACAACTCGTAAACACAGGAAAAGCAAACAATGGTTCACTTATGACCTAAAAATACAATGTAAGGAAAGAGACAGACTTTACAAAACAATGCTCAGAAACAAGGATAATATTACAATAAAAAATGAATACAAATCTTTCAGAAACAAATTAAATAAGCTAATAAACAAAACAAAATATCAATATTTTAAAAATAAGATAAATAGTTCCAAAAACGATAATAAAGGAATGTGGATAGTCATTAATGATATAACAGGTCGGAAAACACAAACTGTCAATGAAGTCATAAACAAACATTTAATATTACATTATACTAACGAAGTGATAGTCAATAAATTCATCAATACCTTTAGTGAAAAAATAAACAGCCTAGCTCATAACTGTAGTATCAACATATGGCAATCAAATAGAAACACATTAATGAATTCCTTTACATTACTTGAAACTGATGAATATGAAATAGAAAACATAATTAAGGAATTAAAAACAGACAAATCGCCTGGGGTAGACAATATACGCTTGAAAGACATAAAGGCAACATCCAAAAAAACTATACCAATCATAACACATCTCATAAACAAGATATTCGAATCAGGCATAATACCAAAATATCTGAAATACACAATTATTAAACCAATATATAAGAATGGCGATCACTTAGACTTTGGCAACTACAGACCAATATGCATTTTATCAATCCTCCACAAAATAATGGAAAAATGCTTGGATAAGAGAATGAAGAATTTCCTAAATAAATATGATATTTTAAAGGGACACCTATACGGTTTTAGGAAGGGGAAAAGTACTGAACTACTCCTGGCTGAATTTGCCAATGTAATAAATAATGCCTTAAATAAGAACAATCACATAATGGTACTTTTTCTTGACTTTTCTAAAGCATTTGACACAATAAATCACAATAAACTACTTGCTAAATTACACGATATTGGAATAAGAGGCACGACTTATAAACTATTTGAAAGCTATCTGAAAAACAGGGAAATGGCAGTTATGGTCAATAACACTATCAGTGACGCAGTAGAAGGAACACAAGGTATCCCTCAAGGCAGCATTATTTCACCTACACTATATAACCTGTTCGTAAACGACATGAATGAAGCCATTAAACACAGTAAAATATTTATTTATGCTGATGACACCACTATATATACCATGCATAAAGACTCTAAAACAGCTTTTGAGAGACTTCAAGAAGACTTCAATAACATCACAAGATGGTGTCATGACAATAATTTGTATATAAATACAACCAAATCCAAAATAATGCACATCAGAGTTGATCACTTCACACAAGAAAAATACAAACTAACGCACCACAGCTTATCATGCATACACCAAAACATCCTGGCAGGTTGCAAATGTAACACCTTCATAAATAGTACTTCGACACAAAAATACCTAGGAATTACCCTTGATGAACACTTTAAAATGAACACACACACAGTAAACATAATAAAAAACCTAAGAGCAAATCTCTACATCTTCTACAATCTCCGATTTTATGTAGATAGGAAAACGTACAAAACAATTTACAGTGCTCTGATTGAAAGCAAATTAAGATATGCTATAGCAGCTTGGGGAAATCAAAACACAACTTTAATTAATAATCTTCAAGATAGCCAAAACAGGTTCTTTAAATATTTCACTGATATCCCTTATTTTAATATTAAAGAGTTGTTTCAAATTACTGTACTGAATCTCTACTACCATGATCCAAGATTCAGGCATAAGGTCTCTCACAACATACAAACAAGAGCCATAACAAGTACTAAACATGTTAAACCTTTATGTATAAATAGCTATGGTTTCAAGAGACTAAATTATATTATATCATCACTACTTAATGAACTACCACCTGGACTGACAAACATTAACAGCAAACAACTAGCTATAAGTCGCATTAAAAAATATTACTTAACCAAACATTAACTCATAACATAAATGTATTAATATAACTACCATAGTGTAATTTTTTGTATCTTTAATTATTTACATTAATATTTTATCATTAACATTACAAAAAAAAATGCATGCAATCTTGTACTGAAATATAATCTATATATATGTTGTAAATAATAATTAATATGTCTCACAGATAATCTGTACTGTCATCAGATTCGTGAGACATATCACAATAATGTAACATAAATAGTATTTAATAAATAAATTAATTAAATTAATTAATTAAAAAAAAAATATTATTATTATTATTATTATTATCATTAGTATTATTATTACTGTATTATCTAGATGTATGAATGTCTACTTTGTGGATAACTCTCTCCTAAATTGCACATGCAAATGCGGCTTAACTTAGCTTGTTCATTTACGTCACTCGAGTTGAAGTTAAGCAGTTTTGATGTTGTTAATATAATTTTACCGCCATCCTTCATTTCCTTCATTTTCTACTTGTGGCCTATTTAGCAAATCGCCTATCAGAATATGTCACATCTCGTTTGTGAGAGACGCGACTACATGGCGCCCAAGGACGACAACAATGTGTACAGAGAGAGAAGGTAAACGAGAAATACATAGCAACGCTTTCGGGCAGCTTGTTGATAGAAACAGTCAAATATCTTGAGTATTATCAAATGTTGTAGACTAAAAGACAGGGTAATTCTCCAGTGGAAAGAAAAATATTAAGTAAAACTTAAAAATAATTTCTGAATTATTGTTAAATCTTCTCATGAGATTTCATGAGCTCCCAGGCACAGGTCACCCAAGAGAGTTTGGGTTCCATTTCAGTGCTAGAAGACATTTGAAGTTGGAGAGTAGATCACCTAAATGGCTCCAACCCAAAAGGTAGCTGAAATAATACGATTAGTATAATTATTATTAATTATGAATAATAATGGTTTCATTGATTATTATTTTTCTTGAATGCTCAGTCTACATATTTACCCCTTGTCATATACTCTCATTTCTTTACTGTCCAGTCTTGTGCATCTTTTGCAACTAGTCGTGTTGAGTGACACAATCGGTTAAGCATTGGCTTTCAAAATTGAAAATATTGGTTTTGATCCCAACTCATTGTGATGTCATTTAAGGATGTTAAAATGTGACAAGCTTGTGTCAGTCGATTTAAAGGCATGTAAAAATACCCTGCAATGAAACAATTCTTACATGGCGGCGTCTTTGAAACTAGATATGTTAAAACAAACATTATTCTCATTACTATTATTATTATTATTATTATTATTATTATTATTATCATTATTATTATTATTAGTAGTATTATTATTATTATTATTTCGGGAAGTGAGATTGGACTTGGATCGGATGGGGGTGAAAGAAGAAGACATAATTGATAGAGAGTAATTTAGACGGCTGGTTAAGGAGTTTCCAGGTTTCCACGGGACAGGGGAGTTGTCAGTGAGGAATGGACGACCTTACACGGAGGAACAGAAGAAGGAAGTGGGAGAGAGGATGAAGAGATATTGGCAGAGAGTGAGACAACAAAAAATGTAAAAACTGTCAAACGTGATCTATAGTTGGCCGTAACAAATTATTATTATTGAACTCTTCTATGCAAATCCAGTACTAGTCATGCTCCTCCACATATTTCGTATTTCTTTCACCATTGGTTGATAGAATATCGTCAAGGCATATGTGTCCGGCTCCGTGGCTAAATGGTTAGCGCGGCAGGCTTTGGCCCGAAGTGCCCCGGCTTGGATTCCCGGCCGAGCCATCAGGGATTTTAATATCCTCGGGTTAATTCCCGTGGCTCGGGGACTGGGTGTATGTGACGTCTTCAACATCACTTCATACTCATTACGACGCGCAGGTCGCCCACAGGCGTCTACTAGAAAGACCTGCACTCGGCCTCTCCGGAGGCCACACGATCATTATTATCAAGGTATATTTCTTCCTAGTGCCTTCTATATCACCCCACAAATTAAACAAAGGACAGTTTAATTAATTAGCTAGATGATGATGATGATTGTTGTTTTAAGGGGCCTAACATAAAATAACCAGAAAATAATTGGTAATAAATCACAGGCAATATCCTACGTTCTCTAATATTGCTTAGTACGGTGAACTTTATTTTTCTTTTTAGAAGCGACAAAATATCTTGGTTATCATCTTCTCGAAACAAACACTTGCGCAATAATAATAATAATAATAATAATAATAATAATAATAATAATAATAATAATAATGGCGTATGACCTTTGGAGAGTCCTTATGCGTCTTTTAAATTGACGTCCGAAGGCTTCTTGCGCGTCGTGATGAGTATGAAATGAATGATGACGTCTTAACCTCAAGCGAGAGGTTGTGATCCTTTGAAGTACATCCTGTGGTGGTGGTGGTAATAATAATAATAACAAAAGCATGGCCACAACTATCGGGTGTAGCACTTTTGGGTTCATCCACATAGTTTATCTAAACTCCAAATTCAACATTGTTGTCGCACTGCCATCTGGCAGAGAAAATGGAACTCATGTTGAGTGACCTGTGTCTGAAATGCAATTAATTTTGCCTTGTAGTCACCAATCGTGACACAGAGGTCCTTTACGAGTCAACACGAAATGCCGTGGATCTTCCCGCGCTTCAAAAAACCGATTTACTTCAGTCAATAAAACGATCACAAGTCGAACACCGTGTGGAAGTGCCTAAAGGCAGATACTAATGCGCTGGTTCGTTACCCTGACCGTAACCTGTCACTTTAGTGGTATTCCTCTTGGCACTCGCCTCCCTTGTGAAATAAATGTGCAAGTTATTATTAAGCCCAATATACAGCTGATCACGTCACTAAGGCTGAATCCCCACGCGGATCCTACTCATCAAATCGGAATTCAGCCAAACAGGCTCACAGTCGATCAAATCTTAAGTATGTCACTTCCCTGCCATGTCACAGCTCAGGATTACATTTAGAAGTAGGTCAATGCACTACAGCGTTTGACGCACACTGGCTAGACCACTTATCTCCCCATTCATAGCATTGACATGTGGATTTTCTAGTTGTATATAAATGTTTCACTGTCTGCTTGTTATTTTTATGGAAATTCATAATTTGTTTTTCACTATTCCTGACAAGGAGGATCAACCATGAGTTTTGTATGCTTCATTTTACGTGTTACTCCATTTTCATTCGATTTCTTGTGTGAGCTTCTACTACATTTTATTTCACTACACTTTTTTAAGGGGGAAAGTGAATATAAAACTCCAGCCAACAAGTTTGAAGATTGAGAATCGAGTTCTGACATTGACAGCGGCTATTCCGAATATGTCCTTTTTCGGGAATTTTTCATAATCTCTCTTGATAAATATCAGAATGACCCTTTAGTTACACACAATACTACAGTCATCACAATGGCATAGGTTAGCAGACAACAAATACAATACGCACTCAGTTACACGAGACTTAGGACCAAGGTGTCTTAAGCCCCTAAATGAAGTAACAACAAGGAGACGTTGATTTTTCACTTTGCAATGAAATTCATTCGAGAAGAAAGTACCGGTACGCCAAAAATCAGAGGTTATAACATGTTTCAGCATTCTTCCATATAGACCCTAAGTCAGGAGCACAAAATAAGAGGTTATAACATGTTCCAGCATTCTTCCATATAGACCCTAAGCCAGGCGCACAAAATAAGGTTTCATGAATGAATGGAGTAGCAACGTCTTCGTTGATAGAAGGAAATCTTTAAAGAGAAAGTAAATTGAACATTAGCAGGTTCATGTTTGTTTTAAAAACTATTCACATTGAAATGATGCATACATAATCTGCAACACATTGTTATAAGATTAGACGAGTATAAATGAATGTACTGAAATGTAACACCTAAAATATTTGACTACACGGACCTATTAATATATAATAAGTACTCCACGCGTGGTATGGTGAACAAAGTACTCCACGCGTGTACCTATATAAGTACAGTTATTTAACTCAGTCTTAATTTTTAAATCATATTTTAATAGAATTAGAATCTAGTATCTCCGTGTCTCATACGGTTCTGTGTTTTTAGGGCTTGTATACGAACTAAAAATAATAATATTGTTTCATTTAAGGGGATTGGCCATCTTGGTCATTTAGACCAGTGAACTTAAGTGTGTGCGTATGAAGGTTTTGATTGATAACCTGTGATATTGTGGTGGCTGTATTAGTGAGTGCTTTTGCAAGTGAGGTGAAGATAAGGAAGGAGGTAGCCGTGGTCCGATGTTAAGAACCATCCCGACATTTGCCTCGAGTAGAATTGGGAAACCAGTGGAAACCACTTTCAGGATGGCTGAGGAGGGAATCGAACCCACCTCCTTTCAGTTTCAGTCCCCAGACCAGAATTAAATTTCTTGAGCCCGCAATCGAACGTGGACCTCCGGGGCGACAGCTAAGGATGCTAACTGCTACAACACAGGGTGGCTTAATAATAATAATAATAATAATAACAAGAAGAAGAATGGTGATAATAATAATAATAATAATAATAATAATAATAATAATAATAAGGGGCAAACGTTGAAAAATGTCACGCAACAGCTAAATGTTTATGGTATTCCTCTGAATAAACGAATCCAGAAACAATGACACTGCTTGTAGTCGTTCGGGAACATTTTCGGGATAGGTTAGATGGCACCTAACAGCTTGCAGATACATTACAACCAAAAATATACCACCTTTAGTACGCCTGGTGTACTTTATACACCAGCGAGTGTACTAAAAGATTAAATTAAACTTCAACAAAGGAACCTCTGAAGCTAAACCAACAAAGAGCAGCAGCTAGCTATGTGGCAAGCAGTGAGAGATGTAGGGGCTAGACGGTCTCTGAAATGTGGTGCTTGTGCCTTGTCAAAGTTTTGCATAGAACAGTAGCTGTTCAAAGAAAATTTAGATTCCGTGACATTTTTCAACGTTTGCCCCTTATTATTATTATTATTATTATTATTATCACCATTCTTCTTCTTGTTATTATTATTATTATTATTATTAAGCCACCCTGTGTTGTAGCAGTTAGCATCCTTAGCTGTCGCCCCGGAGGTCCACGTTCGATTGCGGGCTCAAGAAATTTAATTCTGGTCTGGGGACTGAAACTGAAAGGAGGTGGGTTCGATTCCCTCCTCAGCCATCCTGAAAGTGGTTTCCACTGGTTTCCCAATTCTACTCGAGGCAAATGTCGGGATGGTTCTTAACATCGGACCACGGCTACCTCCTTCCTTATCTTCACCTCACTTGCAAAAGCACTCACTAATACAGCCACCACAATATCACAGGTTATCAATCAAAACCTTCATACGCACACACTTAAGTTCACTGGTCTAAATGACCAAGATGGCCAAGCCCCTTAAATGAAACAATATTATTATTCTTGTTCTTACGGGGTGGGGGATGAGGTGAGAAGAGTCACTTTGTGGGAAGCTTCGGTGGCGTAGCTCGCAGCATGTTGAGCTTCTATGCCCAAGGTCACGGGTTCAAACCCGGCCGAAGTCGTCGAATTTTCTAAGAGCGTTAAAAATCCCTCAGTATGCCTTCCTTCGGAGGGGAAGTAAAGCCGGCGGTTCCATGTCATAGATTTATGGCATGAAAAAGAACCTTCCACGAACTACACTTGTGTGTAGCCAAAATTTGTAGGTTAGAATTGATAAAGCTCTATTAGTTCCAACGTTCGTCGCTAGGTGCTGACTGCGATGCAATCTAGCAGCCAAGTCCGCAAGCTAGGTGTCGTGGACGGTAGCATTTGGCAGCAAATGTAGGAACAACTTGAAATTATTGTCTGAAGTCCTTACTTGAATTAAAACAGATAACACAATTAACACCGGTTATCAGAAAGATTCTACACACACACACCCAAAGTACTCGGGGCTACATGACCGCGTTGTTGCAGCTCTTAAACTAAGGAACCAACTAACCAAGTCTCTATGTGGTGAATGGTTTCAACGGTTAGATATAATACATTACATTATTTATCCAATATTAAAATATTCCATTGAAAATACTTCCCCCATTCGAGGACTGCCACAAAGAGAAAGTGTGTTACACAATATTCTTATTGTTTTCTGTGTTTCTTGCTGCTCCTAACAACATACGGTACAGTAGTGCTGAAATTCGAATTCTGAAACAAAATCTTGATCAGCTACATTCTAGTTCTACTGTATCTTAAGTGGGATTTTCATGATGGAGCAAATAGTTCCGGAAATATGCTGTGTCTCGTTTCAACTGAAATAGGTGTAATTGGTGTATTAACACTTCGAACTTGCTCAACTCTGGTAGTGAGTAAGTACATGTAACCAGTGATGAACGAGTTACTCGATCCAGACCTACGCAACTTCTCTGTCACCTCCACTGTGGCTTAATCAGAGCCAATCTTTTTGCTATTTACAGAATTCCACTTATGTGATGCTTGGATGTCGTAAGCCAGACTTAATAGCCTTGAATTATGCAAACATTCGCGCATCCACAGCGCCCCTGGGACTAAATTACGTAAGTTTAAGGCGCTGTCATTCGGTAGAATGCAACGCAGTTTGGTTCTGCAGATGTTACATACGAGTGATTTGTACACAGTTCATCTTTCAACTAACTCTTCAGTCTGTGGGCTTTCCTTTGTCCTCGGCAGGTTAACTATGGTCGGAGTCAACAGTTGCCAAAGCACGCATATTTTTAGAGTCGGGGCCAAGACTGCATCCAACCTAAAACTCCACGCACCTCACAGTTCGCAGAGGGAAATACAGGCATAGCAGCTCACAGACACTTGTTTACCAACAAGTTTAGGACAGAACCTTGTAAAATGAATGACTTATACGAACAATCAATATTCTTGCATCAAGAAAAACACCGTGGCTTAGTCGTGCGCGAAGTTGTTCGCCACAACCGCGGCGGAGAGCTGCAGCATGTCCGGTGGAGGTTCGAATCCCGGCGCTGACAGTGGCGGCTATCAATGAGTGTGGTTTTTCTCCGAGTTCTTCTACACTGCTACCAAGAAAATACCGCAATAGTACCTTATTTCAAGTCCCGGGGCATGCACCCCATTTCAGCTACACACACTACTACAATCATCACAGGAATACAGGTTATCAAACAAATGGAACTCACACCAAAGTGCATGGGGCTGATGACCAGGATGTCTCAAGTCCCCCAAAACAAGTTAACAACGAACAACAAGCTTGAAGACCAAAATATGGCCAAAATATTGTACTGTAATTTGTCAAGAATTGCTTTCCTTATCCCAGTTAAACTTGATAGAACACAATGTTAATCTAGGTCCATATACTGTGGTGGCTTCGGTGGCGTAGTTGGGAGCTTGCTGAGCTTCTATGCCCAAGATCGCGGGTTCAAACCCGGCCGAAGTAGTCGGATTTTTTAAGAGTCTTAAAAATCCATCAGTATGCCTTTCTTCGGAGGGGAAGTAAAGCTGGCGGGCCCATGTAATACATTTATGGCATGTAAAAGAACTTCCCACAAACTACAATTGTGTGAAGATAAATTTGTAGGTTAGATTTAATTAACTATTTATCAAGTTCCAACGTTTGTCGCCAGGTGATAGTTGTGGTGGCATCTAGTAGCCAAGTTCACAGCTAGGTATCGTTGACGGTAGCATTTGGTAGCAAAAGTATGAACTACTTGAAATTGATCGTCTGCAGTCCTTGTCTAAATTACAGATAACAGACACTATTTTGGCTATCACAATTAACACCGGTTATCAGACAGATTCTACACACATCCAAAGTACACGGGGCTACAGTACAGTACATGACCGCGTTGTCACAGCCCCTAAACCGAGGAATCAATCAACCTACAGTACATATACTGTAGGTGGTGAGGTAATCACAGGATGAAGTATATGTTCCGTGTTTACAACTAGTTGGGCGTCATTTTCTGCCTTTTGATTTTATTTAACGAGAGATATTAATATCGTTAACTTCAAAACTTAAATGTATATGCTTTATGGGAGGATATATTTTAGTTAGTTAGATAGTTATTGTTATTTTAAGGGGCGGAACTACCAGGTCATCTGCCCCTCTTAACACAGATTAAAGAATACAACATGGAGAACGGTAATACTGTACTTACAAAAGGGATTTTAGAACGAAAATACTCACAAAAGGAATAGATTGAAAAATACGCACAAAATGTAGGTTAGGTTCAAAATACGTACAAAATGCAATGCAGAGTCGAAATACTTACAAAATGCAACTGATATTCAAAATAATTACAAAATGCAAATGAGATTGGAAATACGTACAAAATGCAATTGATGTTCAAAATACTTACAAAATGCAATTGAAATTGAAAATACACAATGCAATTCAGATTGAAAAAAACTCCCTTTTCAGATCCAAAATACTCACAAAGAGCAATTGAAATGCTTACAAAATATACGGTAGATTCAAACTAATCATTTGGATGGACAATACTACAAAATGTAATTTAGATTCAAGATACCCACAAAATGCGGTTTAAGTTGAAAATTCAAATTGCAATTGAAATTCAAAATAGCTTCGTCTGATCTCCGGCAATTTAGATTGAAAATACTTACAAAATATAATTTAGATTCAAGATACCCATAAAATGCAATTGGGAATCAAAACACTTGCAAAATGCGCACCCTACAAAATGCAAATTGAAAATACTTCGTTGGATCTCCGGACTCCTGACATTATTGAAAGACTTAGACTACTAAAAAGCAATTTAGATTGTCAATCCTTACAAAATGAAATTGAGACTGAAAATACTCGCAAAATGCAACTTAGATCGAAAAAACTTACAAAATGGAGTGTAGATGCAATAGAAATCGCCAAAGGGAATTTAGATACACGAGGAGCCGATAAAAAAACAAAAAAAAGGTAAAAGGAAATATAATGAAAAAAAACAAGAGGTCTGACCCTTCGAAGAATGAGAGATTAGGAAAGATGAGACAAGGGCCAACTAGGGCGGGAAGGTGAAATACTCCCTAGGCCTCGGATACCCTAATACCGTCGGGGCCGGAAAGGAACAAGAGTTGACCAAGGGAGGTCGACAGGAAAGAAGACGGAGAGGAGCCCGGCATAAGTAAGTGGAAGCAATGCCAGACTCAGCTGGAGTCCCGTGGTCGCTAACCCACGTCCCACTAGATGTGAGCCTCTGGGGGGAGGATATATTTTCACTAATATAATTTTAATTAGTGGTGGCGGTGGCTGAGAGCACTAACGCGCAACGTCGTACCTTGCTGGTATCGGGAGAGCGTGGGTTCGAATCCTACCTCAGCCGTCCTGAAAATTGTTTTCTGTGGTTTCCCATTTTCACCCCCAGGCAAATGCCGGGACGGTTCCTTTCAATAGGTCCACGGCTGACTTCCTTCCCACTCCCTTCTCTGACACTTCCTTAATCAGACCCATGTTAGCGGTCACCTGTCGCCATCCCCAGTTGTATCTGCTGACTAAGTGTGTCCAGCTCCAACACACTGCCCTTGTGGCGGTAGGGGAATGATTCCACACCGAGTCCGAGGGTGAAACTGAGCTGGGAGGATAAGCGATTAAAAATTAATAAATATTTTTAATTATTACACTATATTTAACAATTAGATTAACGTTTTGTACTATTAAGTTAAACTAGGAAAAGTTTTATATAAATATGCGCTGACGATGGCTCCAAGGTGAACCGAAACATGTAATTTTGAATGAATAGATATGCTTCATTGAAAGTATTGATAGGAGTTCTATATTATTAAGGATTCCTACCTCAGCCATCCTATAAGGGGTTTTACGTGGTATTCCACTTCTATTCCAGGCAAATGTCTGTATGATACCTAACTTAAAGCCTTGTCCACTTCATACCCAAATCCTACCTCAATTACAAATACACACACTCTTACAAACATCATAGTGACACAGGTTATCAGACAAATTATGCACACACTCAAGTACATGGAGCTACATGACTTCGATGTCACACAGTTAATAATAAAAACAACAACAACTCACTATATTATAAAGATTATTAGAAGGTACTAGTAAGACAAAAAAAAAACACTTCTAGTAAGGAAAGTATGCAAAATTTGATTCAGATTGGTGAAATGGGATAGAATTGGTGCTTTATTTCCTCTTATTAATTTTGAATGTTTGGAGTTTCTTTGCATTGTAATTTCCAGTGTATTAGGATTGGGATAGCTCGCCCGTGTCATGAGGTAAGACTCTTTCAAACTTGAAATACTTTTATAAGAACCAATGCGCTCCAAGTTATCGTGGGAATAACTCGTGAAAACATAGAAGGAAATCTTGGTTCGAGTTACGAAGGAAATGAATACTTTCAGCTCAGTGTATTTGGATTAATTTGGTCTACATTCTGCTGCTACATGACTCAAGCGCCATATCCAGGATGACGAAGATAGCTACATTCATTCAGTGCTGATCTTTAAACATGTGATCTAGGGCTCATGTCCCATAGATCATCGCTTCAATTTCAGGATATGAAATTAAATGTAATTCTAGGTCGAGAGCTGGAACGTAGTTTTCCTTTATCCCGAGGAGACATGTGAAAATAGGAGGGTTCTATTTCCACCTCAGCCGTCCGTGGATTTCCACGGCTACTCCTAGCAAACGCCAGAATGGTACATAACTTAACTAAGGACCAATGACCTCAATGTTCCACCTCTGAAAATAACAAAATTCATCAGTATGCTTAACTTAAGGTTACTACTACCATCTTTCCAATCCTAGCCCCATTCACATTTACACACTCCAGTACCGACCTCATATTAACGCAGGTTGTCAGACGGAATACACACATACAGATACTGGTACGATGACCATGATGCCAAAGGTCCCTAAAATAAGTAATACCATAATTATTTGAGCATTATGATACATATTCTAGTTTTAGTGTAACAAGAGGATACTACTTGCACGTACTTATCGATTCGCCATGCTTGTGGACTGGTTCACTACTAACCCATATTTAATAACTCAATGGTATTGAATTACTTCGATAACAGCTCCACGAATACCACTGCACTGACAGTGAGTGGACTCGTTACGGGCCTGACCAGTTATGTAATGAACATCTCCATCCTCACTTAGTGGACGTCACTACGTTCGACTGAAAATTCATCTGTAACCATTTCGTCAAAATGTGAATTGGCATCAACCAAGGCTCGAACACCAGCCCGCTCAATTAATAAATCAATGCCAGACTGTTTCATTACAATATATAAAAAGGAAGATTGTAGTTTTACGTGACCGTGAATCTTGTGATTATGAACCACGGGACCTCCTTTTTACGTGGAATCCGAACCACAGGACTTGGCATTTCACATCGAAAATCTCACATGCATTGACCGGGAATCGAACCCGGACCGCCTTGGTGAGAGGCATACAGCTAGACCGCTGAGCCACCACGCCCCAAATTACAATATATACTTTACAACTCTCATTACCAATGAAATTTGTTATTTCCTTTCTTAGTTTACTCTTTCCCAATTGACCACCTCGTGGTGTAGTGGTAAACATTATTGGCTGTCATCCCGGAGGTCCGCGTTCGATTTACGGCTCTACCAAGAAATGCAATTCTGGTCTGAGGGCTGGGACAGGGTAGCTTACACTCAGCCTCTTGAGGTAAAATTGAGAAGAGATGGGTTCGATTCCCACATCAGCCAACATAGAAGTGGTTTTCCAGGTTTCCCACTTCTACTCCAGGCAAATGCCGGGTTCTTAACTTAACGCCACGGACGCCTCCTTCCCAATCCTCACCTGGATTACAAATACACACACGATTACATACAACACAGTAACACGGGTTACCATACAAATTCTACATTCGCCCAAGTACACGGGACTAAATAACCACGAAACCAAAGCCCCTCAAATAAAACAACAATGTTTCCCAATTCTTCTTCAGGTGTGTAGGTTAGCCTTAAGTATTGTAGTTAGTAGCATTAAGTTATCGTTTTCATAATCAGCCTCAACATTGAGGTAGATGACCTCGATGTTCTTCTCCTTAAAACCATCACCACACAACCCATATCATCAATCCTGGTTCAGAGGTGGCACACACAAGTACAAAGGGCTACTTTTATCATGCGTAATGTAGAATTATTAGACCAAAATTTGTCGTAAATGTAAAATACTTTGAAATTGAAATCATTGTACATTTAATTCACAGAGAGAAAGAAGTCACTTATGATGCATTCAATTTAAGGTCACATCATAGATGGTACCACCACATCCGGAACCTGAGACGTTGTTAGTGTTTGTGTTATTGTTTCCGTTCACATCTTAGCTGCTGGTCATAATCCCCACGCAACTCCTTGCGTAAATCTTGAGTGGGCAAATGCGTGTCGAAACCGAGAAAGCATGACGCATTGTACTAAAAGTTAAATAGCGTCATTTATGAGCTGTTTAATTGTCTTCCACGAAACTTGGCAACTTTATCTCTACAGGTTCTACAGGTTGATATTTGGACTTGTCCCAGGAATATATTAATACAGTACAGCTGATACATCAACAACAAAAAAAAAAGGAAAGACCTATCTTTTGAGCAATGCAGAATAAGTGAACAACTAAGACACCAAAATTCTTGTTAGCCTATTTTCATTTATGAAAAATAGGCTCATGAGATCACGCTTTGTCCGTGTGTGTATGTGCGTATGTGTGTGTGTGTCTACAACTCCCCACACTATTAAAATCTTAATGACTGGAGCAATTTCAATGATACTCGGCAAGGTCATAGTACTATGTTGTCCGACCCCAACCGTAGACTTTAAATTTTATTACGTCTCACCAATCCAACATGGCGGCTATGCGAAACTATTATGGATATCACCCTGAAATTTGTACAATGATAAAGGACAATACTAGAAGTTCACCTATGTGACTTTAAAAAAATAATTAGAATTAGGAGATCTTCCAGTAATCCTGTTAAGTACAAAACGAACATGGCGGCCAAGCGAAGTTGAAGCATTTAAATAGATTTTTCTCGCGATAAGGGCCGAACCATCCGAGTGCAGTTAAACATGGCACGGCCGAGTGCAGTTAAACATGGCACGGCAAATGTTTATACATATTGTAAAGCACTGATTTCTAATTTAGTTCAATTGTTTACATAACCTCAGGATGGCGGCTGTGCGAAATTTTAGAATTAAGTTTTTATTTCTTGTGTCCTAATCATGCGATAAAAGTAAACGTTTGAACAATGAACCTATTTAATAATCGCCATCCAATAGTACATAACTCTATGGCATACATATATAAAAATCCAAAAAGGCGACCATCCAAAATATTTAGACGGTTCTCAATATCTACTAATCTATTATAGCAATCAAACTGAAATTTTGTATGTTGATAAAAGCTGTATTATAAGTTCACCTATGGAACTTTCAATAACCTGGTGAGCACAAATCCAACATGGCGGTGACGCAAAATTTAAATATTTAAATGGACGTTTCTCGCGATTTAACCATCTGAGCACAGTGAAACTTGGTACGGTAAATGCTTATACAAACTTTAATCTACTGACATCTAATGTACCTATTTCAATTGCTTTCATAACCACAAGATGGCGGCTGTGCTAAATTATAAAATCTCATTTTTATTTCTTGTGCTCTAATCATGCGATTGAAGTTTGATTAATACACCTACGCAATAATCTACGTGTAATAGTTTTGTATGTTGTTAGAGGGCGGCTTCGGTGGCGTAGTTGGTAGCATGCTGAGCTTCTATGCCCAAGATCGTAGGGACAAACCCGTCCGAAGGCGTCGGATTTTTAAGAGCGTTAAAAATCCCCCATTATGCCTTCGTTTGGAGGGGAAATAAAGCCGGCGGGCCCATATCATAGATTTATGACATGTAAAGGAACCTTCCTCTAACTTCAACTGTGTGAAGCAAAATTTGTAGGTTGGATTTGATTAATTTGTTTCAACTTTTTCGCCAGGTGATGGTTGTGATGGTATCTAGTAGCCAAGTTTTCAGCTAGGTGTCGTGGACAGTACCATTTGGTAGCAAAAGTAGTAACTATTTGAATTTATCGTCTGCAGTTCTTACTTGAATTAAAACAGACTAGCGGACCCGAGCGAGAAATCTCGCATGTTCATAAACTACACTTTCCCCAATAAGTTTTGCAAATCGAACACTTCTTACAAAAATTGATATTTAAGAAATTAGAATGGAATTCGGTTATTCGTTATTTATGAAATTACACGATTTGAGCACTCATTTCTTTGATTTAGGTACTGTTTCTGAAATCCATGCAAAATGATAAAGGAAAGACCTCATAATGTTAAAATGACATGAAACGGACGTCACAGTGACCAAAGTGTGAAGTGGACAGAAATTATGGAGCGTATTTTCATACATCAACAGTTTCTGCAAATCGCTCACTTCGTACATTTTTTTAAAGTAATTTTTTTGAAGAAATTATTGATATTTATGGAATTAGAGTGCAATTTGTCACTGCTAATGTCTATTCTCTATCATTTGAATGCTCAATTTCACGATCGGTCGCTTATGAGTGCCGCAGAAGGGATCTATACTACTGAAATAATATATATGATAACACACTAATACAGCCATCACAATTAACACTGATTATCAGACAGATTCTACACACACCCAAAGTACATGGGGCTATATGACCACGTTGTCGCAGCCCCTAAACTAAAGAACCAACCAACCATGCATGTTGAGAGAGGCAATTAACATAAGAAGGATATATGAAAGGAGGCTATTTAGTTCTTCATGGAACTACTTTTTTTTTCTTTTTGCAATGTCTATGCTCCAATGTCGTTGAAGAACAACTTTCTGTATGATATCTTAGGTCAGCTCTTGTTCTCTTTAGATCCCGACAGTATTATTAGAGAAATAGTGAGCTGCAGACATTCTTCAGTTTCCTGCCTCCGTGGGCTTTCCCTTCCTTTTTCCGATACATCAGGCAACTCATAAATTTTTATTGTATGTTGTGAGGGGATGATAACCTCAATTAAGTCGACAATTACCATCACCACCCCCGCCATCACAGGAAGTCATGTTATTCCGGTATTAAACTGCAACATAAAGCTCGCTTAAAAGTAGCTTTGAAGCCATTGTTGACAATTAATATTGTAAATTTCAGTCGGTCAACACAAAATAATTCATATTACAAGCATATTATGTGAAAATATAACCTGAAATAAATTACATGTACTACAACAATATTTCTAGCCTAGATTGATGACCTAATGACCTTGGACGTAAACATAAATCTTCATAATATTGTATGAATCCATTCGTATTTAATGTGTGGCCATATATACAGACACACAGTCAGGAATTAAACCCCTCCATTCATTTGGTATGGCTCACAAAGATTTTTTTTTTAAATTCTAAACAATAGACAGACACAACTTTAAATCTATTAGTAGGTATAATCTCATTATACTGTAAGTGATATTCCCTGGTTTCGCACTTAAACTACATGTTCATGTGAATGCTGGGATAGTAACTCAAGAGCGCAATCCCTTACTTACAAATATAAGCTCCTATAAGTGCACATACCAGACCAAACAATACAGTACAGATTCTACGTATTCCCAAATAGGTGGATATGATAACCTGATGTTTCAAGTCCCTAATTAAAACCACTACTCCATAGAAAACTACTTCACTTGCTTATGTTGACACACTACTCTAAACTGACCGGGGTTTTACCCTGGTCATCACGAAAGACACCTCCACCCAGTAAAAGCACCCTTGCCCCGAAAAATGGAACGGTGTTAGTTCCAACACCGCTGCTTTCATCTTCCTGTGAGTGAACAGCGTGGAAGATTAATAGTGAACTAACATGCGTACTCACCACATCAATCGGGTGACTCACATAGGCGAAAGATAGCTAAGTTAATAACTTGGATAGATGAAAGAGAAAAGTGAACCTACAAACGTGTAATGTTTAGAGTGCCAGTGCGAATGAAAGCGTTGCATGGAAAATATGTAAACTTCCTTTTATACCTCCCAAAGCATTGTAAACAGTACTCATTCACATACCGAATACTATTAAGTTTAATCTTTCATACATTACTCTGCTTTGAAGTCGTCTTAAGTGACAATTTTCAACTCTAGCTATATGACAAATTAAAGATACTGTAGTACAAAGTTGCCTATTGGCGCTTTTACAATGTTCAAATATGTCTTAATCAGTGTTGCCATCTGATATTTCATGAAAATCGCTAGGTAGTTGTCAAAATTTACTAGATTCTTATGTTATCAATGTTATAACAGAGATGGTGAAAAGTCACTATATTCGTATTTAAACAGAACTAAATTTATAACGTTATCTCACTCGAATAAGTTGGTAGATCTAGTGGCTTGTCTTAATATCGGCTGGTTCTTTTATTACATTTCCTGACGTAATATAAATAATTCATACTTACATCTTCCGATACTTTATCTCGTCTACAGTACCATGTGATGAATTCCCTGTTCTGATACTGCATGCATTAGTCACACCGTTTTGTTCCACAACTATGGATCTACTGTAGAAAATACATTCCAGCATTTAGCTGCGGTATGTGTCGCAGTGAATAGTTTGGGCTGTGATTTTCAAATATGTGGGGTCGGTAGCTACCTTAACCTGAACATTATATCCACTGCTGCTCTGTGTAAAATTATGTCACAAAATATAATAGCTTATCTTTCAATGAAATTTCAGTAAGTTTAGAATATCTTAGATCCTTTTGTCCATGACATGCGACGTGAAGTTTGGGGATAAGCTAAGTTTCGGACAAAAATGGATATGATTATCTTTATTTCCTAGCATTACTGTAATAATTAACTCAATTTAGATTTTAATTTGATTACATTCTTGAAAAAAAAAACAATGAAAATGAAGAGCTTCTTCTTTTCCTTCTTCATTTTTTCAAATATGGGCACAAGATTGCGAACTATATTGGGTTTTGATGCCTGTCAAAGCTAAATCCCTATCTCATATACTGTAAGTAGGATGTCGATTCTCAGCTGTGGTGTGAATTCAACAGTCAAGTTCTATTTAATTTAATTTAGAGGAACTAATCAAAGTAAAACAAATCTAAAGAGTATTAATAAGAGGTAGTGGTTGTTGGTCCATTTAGGGGCTTGTGACATCCTGGTCATACAGACCCTTTACTTGGGTGTGAGTAGCATTGTGTCTGATAACATGTGTTATTGTGCTGTCTGTAATAGTGTGCGTATTTCTAATTCATATTATAATTGGGAATGAGGCCGCCGTGAACTTATATCAGGAACCAACACGGCATTTGTCTGTAGTAGAAGTGGGAAATCACAGGAAACCTTTTCAAGGATGACTGAGGAGAGAATCAAACCCATATATTCTCGGTTTTGCCTCACGTGGCAGCCTTCATGCCATTTTTTTTTTTTTGTGGAGCTGATAATCGAATCCAGGCTAAGCCACCGCGGTGCCCCAACTGGAAAGCCTGTTTTACACCCTCTGGTTTATACAATTTAATTGCTATTATTGCTACTTGATCCTGGAATTGAAACCACAGGGTAACAGTTCACCTTGTGGCAGCATACATTAGGAATATATTCTTGATGCTTTTAAAAATTAACTTTTGAAACAATTTGCATATTGTCGCTCGCAGTTTGTGGTACGTGCCAAAATGAAGACAAGAAACAACATCTTGCGGAAATTATGTGGCACCACTTGGGGTGCCAATGCAACAACTCTCCGTTGCTCAGCTCTAGGTTTAGTTTATTATGCTGCTGAGTATTGTGCTCCGGTGTGGATAAATAGTCCGCATGTAAGATTAATAGATGTGCAATTGAATAACACTATGCGCATGATAACAGGAACAATTATGTCAACTCCTACACAATGGCTTCCTAATCTCAGCCACATCCCACCATCTCATTTGGGGCGATGCAACATTTTGATAAGAGAATATAGAAATATCCAGACCAACAAACAACTACCTATCCATGGAGACATTGCTGATCAACATGTGAAACGATTACGTTAAAGACATCCACCTATCTGCACAGCGGAGAATCTAGCAACTAACAAATTCAACCTGACTGAGAGATGGTCTTCTGATTGGAATTCATTTTCCACTCCAGAGCGTTCAGTAATGCCATGCATAACTGAGAATGTGCCAGGGTTCACTCAGCCTAGAAATACCTGGTCAAAATTAAATAGAATCTGGACCAATCACGGTGTATGCGGGGTTCTCCTGTACAAGTGGAAGAAAAAATCTTCATCATGTTGCGAGTGCGGTGCTGAAAGACAGACTGTTCGGCACCTAGTTCAAGAATGCCCACAAACATCTTACAGTGTTGAATTCAGGGACTTCTTCCTAGGGACACCACAGGCACTTCATGACGTTTCTAAACTTGATGTCAAATTATAAATAATTTTCATGTATGCCATACTATAAATAAATAAATGTGGTATATGCAAAACCGACACACTAATATCAGTATCATGGATGAAGCTAATACTACCAGCATTGAGACAATCATATTCGATGGACAAGGCATGTTATTGGCATGCCAGAATCATGCCTCACAAAACAAACCTTGTACTGCCACTTACAAGTTGGACATAAAAAGCTGGGAGAGCAACGGAAACGGAAAAAAAACTCTGAAGTTCAATTTTAAACTAATGTCAAAATGACACCAACAAATTGGAGACTACGAGTCTACGACATCAGCTCGTCAGGCATGGCGTCTCCTTGCCCTCCAAGATCCCCTGTGTTTCGAACAACATAGGCGAAGACGTGAAACTGATAAGTACAATGCGAGGATAGAGCGTGAGGATTACAGGAGGATAAACCCTTGAGACCAGTGGCTGCTCCAAACAACGTGTGTCACTACTGTGGAATATTATGCGTTTCCTGGATTGGGCTCTACAGACATCTAAGAACAAATATTTGAAAGACATTCTTACTCGAAAACGAGTCATAGCCTAACAATAATAATAATAATACCCAAAACTCTCCACAGTAGTCTATCAGTAATGAATCCGCATCCACAGGAGGCAGTTCTGTTAAACACCTGCCATACTGTCAGGAAGTTCCTTGGTGAAAATACTCCAGTCCACCACTCCGCAAGACTCGAAGATGACTCAGATGGAAACTTAGCTCATCCTATAAATGACGGAAGGAAGGAAGATTGTAGTTTTACGTGACCGTGAATTTTGTGATTATGAACCTACTTTTTACATGGAATCCGAACCACAGGACATGGCAATTCACTTCGAAAATCTCACATGCATTGACCGGGAATTGAACCCAGTCCTCCTTGGTGAGAGGGGCCAACTGCTTGGGTGGCGCGCCACCACGCCCCTATGTATAAGTGAAGGAGAATGTGAGGTTCCTGTACAGTGTAATACATTGTATTTCAGTACAGATGGTTCCTTGCTATGGCCGAACCAGACTGTAGCTTTAAATGTAACCGGGTATTTCCGTGATAATTATGTCGAAAATAAACAATAATAATAATAATAATAATAATAATAATAATAATAATAATAATAATAATAATAATAATAATAATAATAATAATAATAATAATAATAATAATAATAATAATAATAATATGGTAGCCTATGTGGAGAACAGTGTTTTGGGCTCACTTTAGCACCACAAACTATACGTGTTAATAGCAATTTCAGGCATGTGTTATATTTACTCATTTTGCTAGAGGCTTTCGCAACATGATGAGTTGATTAGTTCTGAACACTCTGCATTAACTTACTGTTCAGTGAATTAATTCAAAATTTATGTAATATTACTTAAGGGTAATTATACTTAAGAGTAGAACACAGGAAACTAGCTGTTCTTATGCTGGCTCGCAGGTACAACAAGATGTTCAGTAAATAACATATAGCCTACTTTCTCCTAAATGCAAGGTATAGTTATAACTCTCTTTCCTTATCAAGGAGTATAATAGAATCATTTCTTGGTTGAAGACCTTAGGAACTATTTAACTCTACCAAACACGAGAGCCTAAAAAAATAACACTACCGTCATTGAAGAACAAAAGAGAAGACATATTCCAAGTATTTTATGGAACTGGAGACATGATCGACAGGACGTGGGCAACAATTAAACAATTAAACAATTGTCGGTTCGATAATCGAAACTAATGGGTTCAAAGTTATTAATTATAATGCTTCCATAAATCATACGGCCGCCATCCTGAAATGGTACGGCTGATGACCTTGCAGTTTGGGCGCAAGACGCGTCCTATATGAAGGTATGTTGTTACTAAATTTGGTAGAGATCGGATGATTAGTTTAGTCATTATTTGATTTTACGTTTTGAACGTTTGAGTGACCACCATTCAGTTTTGGTAAAGATGGTGGCGATGTAAAACATGACACTGAGGTGCCCTTTGCTAGTGCTACCTCTGTACCAAATTTTGTTCAATTCGGTTTCACCGTGCTTGAATTGATAGGGCGGAGGGCAGACATACAGAGTACACACACACACTCACACACAGCATACACAGACAGACACACAACTCTTGGCCCTGTGTAGATCTCATAAGTCTACTTTCATTTTTTCCAAAAATTGAAATGTAGGCAAACAAATACAGCCCACTCAACCATGCCCGATGTGGGCCTCAAGCACTGACCCTGATCTTCCCCGACTGGCTATACAACCCAACTTACTGATTTGTATGTAACAGCGTGTGGCGACTATCGGCCCAACAACTCGACTTAACATTTTAGTGCGGCACATTATGACATGGTCCACAAATATATATCCATGTACACAAGAGACCACAAGTCTGTCTGACAAATATCGATACAATTTTCATACCAATCAATGTAAAGAGCTAATGGTTATCGTATTTGTTACCGTCCTGATGGTTCTGCGTTTGATGCCTGGCTCTGGATGAGGATTTTCACTTGTTATTCAGGTTTGAAACGATGTTGACACAGCCTGCTGAGAACAATTTAGGAGCTATATGATGCGAATAGTAGCGACGTTATCACGAAAATGGTGAGACCACGTGACATTCAGTTCTGTTCCATGGTCCCCTGGTTCACTGCCTTGTCATACGGAACGAATATCCGATTTGAGAACTGCTCCTTCCTGATATCTGAGTTTCGAAGCATATCTCTTACTCTGGCCATCCTGAACCAAGTTCTCCTTGTCTTGTCCCAGTTACATGTCAGGCAAATAATGATATGGAACCGTATATCAAGACCTAATTTTACACCAGTCACATCTATACCTATTAATACAGACACAATTCCTTATCAGACCACATTGACAGGATTTGTTGCTGTCCAGATGGTTCTGGACGATGACCATAAACACCAAAAATGAATAAACAACAACAACAAAGTAATACTGCATCACGAACATTCAATTATAATCCCCAAGTAGAGTGCTACGAGGATCCACTTGCTATACCTATACTACTATATAGGGGTATATTGTTATTTGTTTCACGTCCCTTTTAACTGATGTGGCTTTTAGAGACGCCAGGCTGCAGGAATTTTGCCCTGAAGGGGATCTTTAACGTGCCAGTAAATCTACTGACACAGCTCCCTCGCTTTTGCGCACCCTCAACTGCCAATTGACTCTACGAGGATTCAATCCTGCAATCTTGGGAACAGCAGGCGATAACGTTACCGATTCGGCTTGCAGCCAGTCACAAATTAGAGGTACCAGCATTGTGAAGAAGCATTACCTTAGTTATCCGAATGAGATAGTTCCGTTAAAGTGAACGAAATAAGATAAGGCAATCCTAAATGTATATGCCACTTTTACAGTATATCCCATTATTTACCATTTCAGAGGTTTTGATGGTCCTTAAAGAATGCAAAGAAAAAGTTAAATGGAGAATAGGCTATACTGGACAGTGTATCTTAATTGCGAAAATTGATATCCACGTCTGTAGGCGAAAGTAGACTACTACTGTATATATTTATCTTCATAACCAGTAATAATAGGGCTATTAATGTTGAAGTGGAAACTCTTCTAAATGTTGACATCTCAATTAATATTGTTATCCTATTTGATGAACATTATCATGTTGGAATCCATTTTTCAGTGTTGTCTTAGTAATAGAAATGTAATGTTTTTCAGTCTGTCAACACGATTGCACCTAATTGTAATGAGTGTTTATTAGTTATTGTTGTTTTATGGGGCGGAACTACGAGGTCAGTAATGGGTGTTTCCCTAGTCCAGAAAAAATGTAAGCCTACATGAGTTTAATAAATACACTTGGATCCAAACTGCTCATCCAAGTGTATTCTTTTATTAATCTCGTGTACATACTTTTTCAAGATTAGGAAAACACTCATTACTAATGGATACAATCGTGATGACCGATTGAAAATCATTATATTTCGATATTTGAATCAATCCAATACTACATAGAGCTGACAACTGCCAAGACTCGAGATTCTATTTTAAAGTGCGTGCTAAATGAAATAAAATCTATTAATATAGAGCAAATAGGCGATGGAAATATTTCAAAAAGATCTGATCATATCTTTATGTCTAAACCTTGTTTCAAACTGACCGTCGGTAACTTTTCCTTCACTGTTATGTTGTTTTTGATCCACAAAGTATGAAGTCACAGAGTTAGTTAACTTGTCATTTCAATCAGGAACAGTATTTAGCACATTGTCACTTCAATGTGTTTAAAAATCGAAAATTAATCTAAATAATCGACCTGGTATTTGAACCCATTCTATTAGAATGTTTGACCCCTGAATTAGTTGGGTGAACGATGAAGATCATAACAATCATTGATGAAAGTGAAAATAAAATTGTATAAATAATAATAATAAAAATAATAGCAATAGTACCGAAAACCCTCTGCAGTAGTCTACCAGTATTGAATCTGCATCCGCTGATAAAATATATTATACTGAACTGCAGAAGGCAGTCCTGTCAAGCACATGCCATATCGTGAGGGCGTTTCTTGGAGAAAACAATCCGCTGCATCACTCAGCAAGACTCGAAGAGGATTCAGATGGAAACTTAGCTCATCTTACAAATGAAGGAGACTCGTGAAGAGTTCAAGCACGAAATTAATGTAATGTGAGGTTCTTGTAGAGTGTAAGTTAGATACATTGTACTTCAGTCGAGATAGTTCATTGCTAAGGCCGAAACATACTGTAACTTAAAATGTAACCGGGCTATGCCGTGATAATGATGTGAATAATAATAATAATAATAATAATAATAATAATAATAATAATAATAATAATCGCTATGGTATTGGGACTCACTGGTACGAGCATTATGTAAAGGACATATCGTTATAAACAAAGAAAGAGAGGGCTTACCACTGCTGCAATGTCCTCAGAAGTTCATGAACACGATAAATCACACTTCACCACAACTAATCACCACCACAAGAACCCCGAACTTCACACAACAATGAGTGGTCCCGTACTGGTAGCATTCCCGCCGGGCGCGCACGAGTAAGCTGCCAAGAGGGGATCTGTCGCGGAGCGTCGCGCTACTGTTACACAAGCCGCGCGGAACTGTGCTACACACCGTCTGCGTCATATCGCACGAGAAGTGGGAGCGGGACAACAACAACACTATTTACAGTGTCCATGGACACTGCTGCACTCAATATTATCATACTTGATAATTCAAACGAACTAACTTAATTTCCAGCCGAAATGAAAGTGTACGTTTATTTTCCTTAAAATTCTCTATAATATTTATATTAGGGATTTTATAATGATAATTCTTGTTTTAAGGGGCCTAACATCTAGGTTATCGTCCCAATCTTCTTATGGATTTGACACCTCGTTTTGGTGTAGCAGCTTGCATTCTTCGCTGTCGGCCTGAAGGTCCGGGTTCGATTCTGGCTCTACCAAGAAAATTAATTCTGGCCTGAGGGCTGAAACAGGGTACACTCAGCCTCATGAGGCAAAACTGAGAAGAGACGGGTTCGATTCCAGCTCAGCCATCCTAGAAGTGGTTTCCCATTTTTACTCCAGTAAAATGCCGGGATGGTTCCTAACGTAAGGCCACGGCCGCTTCCAATCCCAATTCTAGCCTCAATTTCAAATACACACACTACTACTACATATACCACAATAATGCAGGTTATCAGGTTATATATATATATATATATATATATATACCCAAGTGCACGGGGATAAATGACCACGATGTCGCAAAGTCCTTAAATTAATTAACAACAACTAACGTCTCTTTTAACTGATATCGCTTCAGAGACTGCGGGATACCGACATATTGCCCGACAAGGTGATTTTTAACCTGTCAGCAAATGTACTCCCATGGGTTGTCATCCACATAAATACCCTTTAATTCCAACCAACTGTGATAGAATTTATTCCTGTAACCTTATAAATATGAGGAGAGGGCCTCAACGACCTGAATCACACAGCCGGCTCTTAACCCTTCGCAGGTTAGTGGTCTATCTGTACCGACCACTTATCATAAGGACGATTTTATTTTCAACGGTGCTTACGGTTGAAACTTTCTGTCTAATTTCAACAAATATTATTGAGGAAGTGTTACTATTTCTGTACACCAAATATTATTTCAGTATCCCCTTGATCTATGGTGCTGGATACAATTAAAAAGAATAAAGCAAATTAAAATTGAAATATAAGATTAGAATTAAAAGCAAATATAACAAGATGTTCAGTAAAGAACATATAGCCTACTTTCTCCTAAAAGTATGGGTACAGTTATAACTGTTTGTCTTGATCAACGAGTATAATAGAATCATTACTTGGTTGAAGGCCGTAGAAACTATTTACCTCTACCAAACACCAGAGCCTCGGAAAAACTAACATCATTGAAGAAAAACAGAGAAGACATACCTCAAGAATTTTATGGAACCGGAGACATAATCGACGTGGTAATCATCCAACTTTGAGTTGAAGCATGTGTTTACACGTCTGGCTGTCCATGGTTTTCACCACGGTGGGTGAGTGGATAGCGTGTCGGTCTAGCAACACCAAGATTGCAGGTTCGCTCCTGGCCGTGGTAAGTGATTTTTTGAAAGGCGGCAAAAATACGACACGCATGTCATACGATGTTGGCATGTCAAAGAACCCATTTGAATTTAGTAGGCCGTGCTCATAATGGCAAAATTAATCTCGGGAGTTTCCGCCAACACAAAGTTCCTCATTTCTCTACTAGGAAGCGCTATAGTGTTCAAGGAGCTTAGGTATCTAACCTCCTTGACGTTCATAGTGATTCAAGGAACAACGAAATTCGACATGCAAGCTACCCCCTGGGTGTCAAATTACAAAGCTTGCACCAGGCACCCGAGGCCATACGATATTATTACCACCTTCATTGTATTAACAAATCTTTCCATGACTCTACAGTGACGTGTAAATGCTAACGATGTAGACAAGCATGTGAACGCTACCACTTAGAGCTCTGTAGTGAAGGAAAACAATCAATCAAAGGCTATGGAATTCAAATCGCCAGAGCGCAATTTTAGTGTACATTTTCATTCTTCATTTTCGATTGCTATTTGGCTGCAAGAAATGTATTAATTAATATCCTGAACCAGCACCAACAGCTAGAGTACAGGTACTATGTGGGATAGTTTTGTTCCTTAATTCAAATAACATTTTCAATTACCACACAATAGGCTGTTACAAAAGATTTAAAATAAAAATGTATCGTATTATTAACTTGTCATTCTTCAAACTCGATGCGTATAAAATGCCAACGGAAGGCGAACTAATGGAGTCTCACATAGACCAGTCATGACATCTGGCGGAAAAGTCTCGCATAAGATAATCCTAATAGGGCGAGTGCATTCTAGCGGACATAATGGGAAACTTTTCAATTACATCTGTTCCAACGACCAGGCCAGTGCGCACCTCGCAACCAGTTGGCCATAATTGTCACCCTCATAGTTCATCTGGTTGCTGTTAGATGTCTCGTGCAGATCCGGTGGCGAATGTTGTTTTAATTAAATATATATTTTCCATTGTAATGTGCACAATATAACGCTTAATTTTATAACGTCTACTTAATTACAAAATAATAAATATATAAAAGTTCTAACAAAAGAACCCAACCCTGATAGCTTTTGAATCCCAGTCAAACGGGTCAAAGACTAACGCTTTACCACACAACCAAATATGTCCACCAAAATTCGTCGTTATCAGTTGACTTACATACAACGTCTGAGCAAATAATGATTTGGACTAAACGATTTATTCAGTGGTGTATATTTATACATTTTAAGGCATTTCACACAAAGTTTATATTATTTCTATCAGTAGGCTATATTGCATGCAATACTCAAACTAGTGAAATATAGGTCAGGCATAAGATATCAGCTGCCATCTTGTCTTCGAACCGAGACGGCTCTGCTTTTCAAAGTCACTGCTACAGTGTAATATTATACTATGAACTTAAAATACCGAACGGGCCAAGTCCTTTGGGACAATTCTCGGTTCGATAATCGGAACTGGTGGGTCAAAGTTATGAATTATAATGCTTGCACAACTCACACGGCCACTATCTTGAAATCGTTCGGCTGATGACCTTGTAGTTTTGGCTCAAGACGCGTCCCATATGAAGGTATGTTGTTACCAAATATGGTAGAGATAGGATGATTAGTTCAGACAAATTTGTTTTTACGTTTTAAACGTTTGAGTGGCCGCCGTTCAGTTTTGGTAAAGATGGCAGCGATATAAAATATGACACTGAAGTGTCCTTTGCTAGTGCTACCTCTGTAACAAATTTTGTTCAATTGGGTTTCGTCGTGTTTGAATTGATAGGGGGAAACCGATATACACACTCACACTCACAGACTGACAGACTGACAACTTTTAGCCCGTGGAAATCTCATAAGTGTACTTCCCTTTCTTTTTATGCAAAAAATGAAAGTAGACTAAAAATTAATTTTATAAACATTAAAATCTTGTAATAATAATTACAATACTATTATTTTAATAATAATAATAAATAATAAATATTAATAATAATTCTCACTCAAGATTTACTCACGAGACTTGATTAATAAACAGAACAACTAATTAGCGAATATCAGGCAGGATTCAGAAAAGCCAGGTCTTCTGCAGAACTAAATTCTCAATCTCACAACCATCTTACTATACCCGGATCGTTCACACGTCCGTGACATTGTTGACATTCTTACTTTGGAAATAGGAGTTGTTAGTTGAAGAGGTTGAAGGAATGGATGATTTGAATAACGTGCGGAGGAGACTCAAGAGTGCTGAGGGAAGCATACATCGCAGGGGCGAGTGACACAAGATTATGACGTGGAGCCTGAATACGTCATGAGAAATGATTTTTTAGAATTACCTCAAGGATAAGAGATGGACGCTAGGAGATTAGCACACTTTTCTGGCTATAACAAGAGGAGGATTTTGAGCTATCAAGCATTAAAATCGGTCCAGTAGAAGCCGAGATACGAGATGGAATGTTCTCGAACAATGTCTCGCTGAACTATAAAAGGCCACGTTGCTGAGCAGAGACTCATCATATCTTCAAAGCATTTGCTTATGTGCGGATCTACGCTACGTGAAAGTAACAGTATACACGCCGAAGTTCTGACGGTCGGAGGACTTAGTTGCCGTACCAGTGGTCAGCACAACTTAGTTTTTGTTCAAGGGAACGAACTTAACTTTTGGCAGCGAATTGGACTTAGAATATTCACTGACTATCAGGTCACTTATTCTAAAGTCAGGTGATGGTAGTGTCGAAACCATTCACAGAAGTTAGCCTACAGAACGATGTATTTCTTGTGGTGACTATACATCAGGCACTTCGAATTAATCAGAAGAAGTTTATTTCATTTTGTTCGTTTATGCAGCGAATAGGTGTTCCTATTCTTAGCGTGCAAACGAAACCGCATTATTGGAATATGAGATTTATTCTCGAATCTACAGGAGTACTGTACCAGTCTATGACTAATCAACTTTGTGTCATGTTACACGGTACTAGTGATAACGGGAGTTATTTCGAAAGGATGACTGCGAACATTATCATGCGCCGCTAGAACTATACGTAGGACTGGAAGGACATGGAGACGAACGAGGTATTTGGATACGGCAGATGGCCATGGGAAGACACTGTGGGAATAGTGTACACCGCAGGACACGCCCGTCATCTACATCAAGAATGAAGTAAGACAACCATTTCATGTACTATCCACTAACCAGTAGTATTAGAGAATTCCATATTATTGAACAGTCACGATCAGAAATCAACACACATTTTTCACCATAGCTAGATATTAGCTAGATCTTCGATTGTATTTGTCTGGATGACAAATGGAACTGCTGTCTGACAATTTATTTTTCTATCTAAGATTTTTGTTAGGACAGGCATTAGTTCATTTTTCGAAATGAAATATTTCGATTATTCCAAGGGATATAAATATTTTTCGTTAATTCTGATCATGAGAACAGAAGTAATTGAGGCTTGGATTATTTAAATAATTTGATTTATCTAATAATAATAATCAAGTGCCATGTGAATAAGTTGATAATAATAATCAAGTGAATAATTTAATATTATAAATATAATAATCAAGTGTGAAGTGAATAAGTTAATAATATTTATAAATTATAACAATGTTATTTAAAATTATAAATAATTAGGGAGTGATAATACCGAACATCAGGAATTAAATTAAATGTTGTTAATTGTTTATTGTGATTAAATAATTAATGCATAAAATAAAAATTAATAGAGACGTTGATAATAAAAATTCACAGATGAGATTTAAATATTTATTTATTTAAATGAATAGGGCGATAATAATCATTTGACATTGATGATGCTTAAATATTTTTGTGGTGATAATAATAATTTGTGGATGAATTTAATTAGTTGGAAGGAATTAAATTAAATAACTTTCTTTGGAAGTTTAAATAAATTTAAATGAGTTTATGGATGAAGAGAATGATGTATTAGATTTTTGAGCTCAGAATTATTTTTTGTAGAAAGCCCTTAAGAAAAAAGAATTCAGATAAAAAAAGAAGGGAACGGCAGGCATTTAATGTATCAAACAGGGAGAATTTATGTAAATGGGAGGCAAGGAAATATTGACCAGAATTTATTTAATTGGTAAAATAATATTGAAGAACCACAGTCTAGTAATTGACAGAATATTACAAGAAAATAATATAATGTTTAAAAAAGTATAATAGTAATAATATGATGCTGTGCAGAATATTTTGGTGATGAGTTTAGTGTGCCTAGGGGGTCATCCAAAAGTGGGTTTTACTCCCGTAGTTGTGGGCACAGAAGGATGTGCGGATGTTTGAAGGAGCCTGTGGGCTATATTTGTAAAAGAAGGGTTAGGCGATGTGGACCACCCCATATTCTTGTCAGATTTCACTATTCTGTTAATCCAATTTTTTTTTCTGGATCAACTAAAAATTCAAATGGAATGCCTAAATAAATAATTGATGAACTTGAATTTAGATTTGTTGAACCTGACCGAGGAGGGAAAAAAATAAGATGAAAAGTGCAAATGAATTAAAATAAATAATTAATGATTTTCATTTTTGAATAACAATAATAATAACATTGGAAATGAGCAAATAAAATATTCATCATGTGAGAGGTTGAGAAAACGTGTTATAAATAAAGTGAAGGGAAAGTTTGAAATTAATTAATTAATAATATTACGGTAATAAAAAGAATTTTTGATTAAATTTTTTTGTGAAGAGTTTGGTGATAGAAAATTTTGTTAACATAAAAATTTGGTGAAGAGTTAGATGATTTAATCCGCTGATGGTGGATAGAAGTAACAACATTGTTTACAACATTTTTTGTGTAATGTTAATAACATATGAGAATAATTTAAAATCGTTGATGACATTTAAACAAATGAAAGTGATAAAAGAAGAAAGTTGCATTTTTAAAATATTATGAAAGTTTTTGAACAAATTTTGTGTTTTTGAATTTGAAAATCTTCATGAACAATTATTAACATTCGACTTTATGTCAGTCGAGTATTGATATTGTTATTAAACAACGAATCAGTGACATGATAATTTTCCAAATAAGTTTAATTTTGGAATAACACCGAATGAATTAAGTGACTATTTATTTTGAGAAATGTTTGCTACGAATATTTGATAAAATCAAATTGCAATCTTTGTAAAGTGAACTACGAACGTGTAAGTAGTAGGGATCACTATGAACTCTTAAATGAACAGTGATTACCGAGTGTAAATATTTTTTTTGAATTTTGATTTTTTTTGTGGATATCAGAATGGACTATTAATTTTTTCTACGACAATTCTAATAATATTATAGGGACCGTTGATTTCTTATGTGTTATGTGTTTTTATCTTTGTTGAGGGTTTTACCAGTTGAATCATATTTTTTATTTATACGAGGCACGTCCAGAAAGTAAGCTCCGTTTGGTAATAAAATTGAATTGTGTACAGATACAGAAAAATTATTTATTGCACAACATTCTACACCTCATAAACTACTTTTCCACATAACTGCCGAAATTTTGCAGGCATTTGTCATAGCGTGGCTTAACTTTTTGGATACCTTCTTCATAGAAGTTTGCCGCCGACCCGTAAACGATAGTGAAGACTCCCCTGTAAGATATACTACTGTTTGGCCATCACTGTTAGGCAAATTGCGTATGTGGTCAGGAGAACTCCTAAACATTCGCAGTTCTCCTGGTAAGCACGCAATTTGCCTAACAGTAGTGACCAAACAGTAGGATATCTTAAGGGGAGTCTTCACTCTCGTTTACGGGTCGGCGGCAAACTTCTATGAAGAGGTATCCAAAAACTTGTGCCACGCTATGACAAATGCCTGCAAAAGTTCGGCAGTTATGTGAAAAGGTAGTTTAAGAGGTGTAGAATGTTGTGCAATAAATATTTTGTCTGTATCTGTACACAATTTAATTTAATTACCAAACGGAGCTTACTTTCTGGACGTGCCTCGTAAATAAATTGAGAATTTTAAGGAATGTGCTAGTTCAAAAATAATTTCTCACCTTACCTTACTTGTGAATTACCGAGATCAGGGATGCCAGATTAGACCCAAGTATTCACCTAGATAGACCCTGAGATATATTTTCTCGTGCTGATCTGATTTCGGTATTTTACAAAATGTGGTCGTCGGATCTCGGTCCAAACGGGCACATAAGGTAGAGGAGGGAAGTTTGGCGTCCAACGTGGGGTTATCGAATGGGTCTTTCGGACTTGTTTTCGAAGAGGCATTTTAGTAGACTTGTGAATTTTGCCACTTGTTTCGACAATTGCAAAAATCTAGATAATTTAGAATTAAGGGAGATTGTTGAGTCCATGTTTGAGGACATAGTCAAATTTGCATTTTGAAATAAATATTTTGATTTTGTTTTGTTGCAACGACTTTGATTCGTAAGGGAGTACAGTAATACTTTAAAGGGAGTTTTATTAAATTAAATCTTTTTTAAAATAAATGTTAGAATTGGGAGTTTGTTTTGGTTAGGTGAAATCGCACATTCATAGTATCCAGATGGAGGATTTTGTTTTTTGAATTTTGAATTTTGAATTTTGCTGTTGTTGTTGTTGTTGTTTGAAAATCAAGTTAATGAGTAGCTTTTTCTTTTCTATTAGACATCGACGTAGGGTATCTCAATTTATTCGGAATTCTCTAATGCTATAGGTTAGTATATGTTTAGTATTAAGGCTTCGTTCTATCCATGGAATACCAGTCCTGTATTTCTATTGGAAAATTATGGATCAGGTTTTGGAGGTGTTGGCTCGGCTGGAGTCAAATAATGAACAGAGTATCGAGAGAGCTACTCAATTAGAGAATATGCTGTCAGAAAATTCCAAAAGGTTGGAAAAGCAGATACAAGAAAATTCGCAATATTTGGAAAGCTCATTAGAAGTTAAAATATAGGCAAATTCTAAATCATTAGAAGAATCAGTAGAATCTAAAATGAATGAAAATTCCCAGTCATTAGAATCTAAAATGAATCAAAATTCCCAGTTATTAGAATCTCAACTATCTGAAAAATTGTTAGAACGTTCTAATTCACTTAGGTCAGATATTGACAGTAAACTATCCGAAAATTCTAAACTTTTTGAAGACAAATTAAGTGTTAGTGCAGAATCTTTGAGAGAAACTTTGGAAGAGAAGATTGCTGAACATTCTAAAGCTATTGATAGGTTGACTGAAAATCCCCGCATAATGGATTTAAAAATCATTGGAAATTGAGAAACGCTAAGGTTAGATTTGGCAGATAATTCTAAACAGTTAGAACATCGCTTATCAGAAAGTTTGGGGAACCAATTCTCGGAAAAGTCCACAATTTTTGGGGTAAAACTTAGCGAATTATTTGAAAAATCCAAGAACGTAGAAACTAGGTTAGAGGAAAACAAATTTTCACTGGAGAGTTTCACTGGAGACAAAAATTAATGATAATATGAAAAACTTAGAGGAGAAAATCGAAAAATCGCATGATAAGTTGAAAGACATGAAAAAAGATTTTGATAAACATTCTAGAAGAGTGGCTGAAGATTTGGTAAACTTGGAGATTAAAATTACGGAAGAGTGTTTACTGCAAGGCAGGTGTTGCAGAAAGTGGCAACAGATTTCCAGGGGACTATTCTAGAACAGCTGAAAGAGGACAAGTTAATCCAGGAACTTAGTATCAATGTAAAGGAGATAGCTCTTACTGAGGTCAGAAGTTCAGTACTAGAGGAGGCTAAAGAAGATGTTCAGGGAGTAAGGAATTCTTTTTCTACGCATATCAAAGTAATATCGGAAGATGTAGGAAATATTCAGAGAGATGTGTCTGAGGTGACTAATTTAGTGAAGACTCACGAAACTATAATTGAAAAACTAGTAAAAGATGTTCAGGACACGAATCAAGACTTGAGAAAGAAAGGAATCGATCCTGTAACCAAAGAATTTGTTGGGACAACCATAGAAAAGATCAGAGGAGAGATAGCAGAGAAGACAGATGATTCTGGATTAAAGAAGACATTGGAAACATTAGAAGAGAAAATGACTTTTTATGAATCTCAAAGACAGCAAAGAAATGTAGAAGAAATACCGATTTTTGAGCAGAACAAAAAGAGAGAAATTTCAATAGGGATGGAGGATCAGAAAATTATGGCAAATTCTATTCCTATCGCTATATATAAGGATGAGGATGATAAACCAGGAAAATTTTCAGGAACAGGAAGTATCCCACCGGCCGAATTTTTGAGAGAAGTCAGGGATTACATCCGGGATTCAAAAATTTCAAAGGAGAGAGAGATAAGAGTGGTGAGCAGATTTTTAGAAGGACCTGCACTGGTTTGGTTCAGAGCTTTTAGATCCAGTTTCCACAATTTTGATGAATTTTCCAGGGGGCTGATGAGAAATTTTGGTCGCCGGAAACTCAACAACAGATCAGGGCGGAATTGTATGCAAAGAGATATTCAACATCACAGCCAACAAAGTACTCGGGGCTTATTTCTCGCAACAATTATCAAAATTGCAATTTCTCGAACCACCAATGCCAGATTTTGAAATGATATCTGCGCTCATACGTCAAGTTCCAATCGAGGTGCAAAGAACATTGATTGCAGCGAACATCGGAAACATGGAGGAGTTCGATGAGGTGCTACAAAGATTAGATCATGCCAATGCACAATTTTTTCACTTGAGAGGAAACAATAAAACCGAAAGCCATACAATAAACACTGTAGTGACTGATCGTCACAGCCAAACAAATCAACAGTGGAACAAACCTCAAAGTCAGATTGAAAATAAGGAATGGAGCAAATTTCGAGACGCTCCATATCCAAATAGACCATATGTGAGGCCATATCAATACCAAAATAGATGGAATCAGTGGAGAAAACCAGGGTTCCAATCAAAACCATACAATAGGCCACAGCAACAGTATGGAAATCAACAACAAAATAGAAGAGAAGAACAACGAGGGTAGGAGGAATTGAAGCAACAGGCTAGGGAAGATCTTGAAAGAAGGCATCAGGATAGCAAGCAATACCTAGATGAGCAACACAACAAACCTAGTACTTCCGGATTGTGGAAGTCAACAGGTGATGGAAAAAACGTCGAAAAATCAATAAGTAGTTACATTTCAAAGATTGTTAAATGGCAAGCAGAAGATGAAGACTTGATAAATGTAAAGGAAGAGAGAATTGGACTTAAGAAAAGATCGAAATTACCAATTATAGAGTTTGAAGTCTATGATACGAAGATTCATACACTTATAGATACCGGAGCTATGCTGTGTGTAATTAGTGAGAAGCTCTATGCTTTATGGAAGATCACAGAAAGTTTGGAGGAAATTCCTGTGTCATGCATTAAGATACAAGGAATTATACCTAACAAGGTGACTACATGACTACATGCAAAGTACAGTTATGTCTAAAGCTAAAGATGGGAGGATGCTATTTTGAGCACATTTTCGTGGTGATGAAGGACATTAACCATGATATGATCCTTGGAAATGATTTTATGACTAAGTACAAAGCTATAATCGATATGAAGTCAGAGACCATACGTTTTCAACATACTGAAGAAGAAGATTTGGAAGGTGACGAAGAGAAATTCACCGAGGGAAACATCCGATGGTCACAGGTTATTCATAATATTGAAGGGGATGAAGAAGAAGTAGTCAAAGTAGAGGAAACACCTGAATTGATAAAGATCTTATGTGAATTTGAGGACATTTTTGATGCGAAACCAGGGGAGATCAAGGATTTTGAATATCACATCCATGTGAGCGATGAAGCACCATATCATTGTAAACTTTACCCTATTGCAGAGAAGTACAGAGAACAGGTGAAAGTCATGATTGAAGAGTTGGAAAAAAATGACATAATAGAGAAATATACAACAGCTTATGTGAATCCATTAGCAGTTGTGCCAAAACCAGATGGGAGTCTGCGAATTTGTTTAGACGCAAGACCTATAAATTCCAAAATGTTGCCTGAATATGACCGACCTCCGGTTATTAAGGAATTATTGAGGAAATTTAAAGGCAAAAGATGGTTTTCCACCATCGATCTTACATCATCTTACCATCATGTGAAGCTAAGCGAAGAGTCGAAGAAATTCACCGGATTCATGTTTAACCAGCAAACATATGTTTTCAAAAGATTACCATTTGGAATGAAAGCATCCGGATCTGTTCTAATTAGGGCATTAGACAAGAATCTTAGTCCAGATGTGAAGAGCTCAGTTATATGTTACATTGATGACATACCGGTAGCGTCTGAAGATGAAGAACAACATCTGTTACACTTAAGGAATTTATTCGATGACTTAAGGAAGTCAAATTTCAAGGTGAATATGAAGGAATGCCAGTTTTTCAAAGAAGAGATCAAATTCTTAGGGCATATCTTAGATGGACAGGGGTATCGTCCAAATGAGGCCAAGATACAAGCAATTGCCAACTTTCAAAGACCCACGAGGATAAAGCATGTCCGTAGTTTTCTGGGGACTTGCCAATTTTTCGCTGGACATTGTCATAACTACACCAACATTGTTGCGCCTTTGCAGAATCTTTTGAAGAAAGGGAACAGATGGAAATGGAGTGAAGAGCACGAGGAATCTTTCAGAATAGCCAAGGAGTTATTGATGAATAGTGTAAAACTGGAATATCCAGATTTTCAGAAGAATTTTATTATCGAATCAGATGCTTCAAATGTGGGTATAGGAGCTATCCTATTACAAGAAGACGAAGATCACACTAGGCATTATTTATCTTTTATAAGCAGAAAGTTAAGACCTTCAGAGCGAAATTATTACACGACTGAACTTGAAGCTTTAGCTATTGTTCACGCTCTAGAAACTTTGAAGAAGATGCTTATAGGACATTCTGTCATTGTGCGAACAGGCCATCACGCACTTGAGTTTATTTTGAAGACGAATTTTGCAAGTGAAAGGATTACACGTTGGGCTTTGTTTGTCCAACAATTCAACACTATGATAGAGCACAAACCTGGGAAAGCGAATGTAGGAGCCGACTTGTTGAGTCGTGCAGTTGAACCGACTTTTAAGGTGATGCCTATTACCTTGATACAAGAAGATGAAGAAACTTAAGAACGTTTGGAAAGGATATCTGTTACTCAGAAGAGGAACACAAGTTTGAGGAAAATATACCGATTTCTGAAAGGGAACATGGATGTGAATGACATAGACTATCAGGAAACAGAGAGGGTTTCAAGGAATTATGTGGTCATGAACGATATTGTATATCGATTCATTGATGTAGACCATACAAGACTGAGAGTAGCGGTACCACCCATATTGCAGCAACGGATTGTTTGGACAGCGCACAGGATTTCGGGACACGCTGGAGTAGATAAAACAGTGCAACTTGTGCAAGAGAAATTTTCGTGGGAGAATATGAGGACTACAGTCGGAGAGACGATTAGGACATGTGACTTATGTCAACGAAGCAAGCAGAATTCTAAGTTGTTAAGAGAAGCTCCTCGTCCTATTATTCCGCTGAAACCAAGAGAATTATACGCTATGGATATTTATGGACCTTTACCAAAGTCGAAGAGGGGAAATAGATACATTTTGGTAACCATTGATGTTTTTTCTAAATTCACAATGTTACACCCCATACAGAAAGCTAATACACGCTACATCTTGAAGAGGATTAGAAGGAGTGTGATACCTGAAGCAGGGAAACCTGAATACCTCTTAACCGATCATGGATCACAGTTCACATCTTACGAATTTATAAATGCTATGGAAGTATTGGATATTAAGCAGATCCTATGTTCAATACGCCATCCTGAAAGCAACCCAGCTGAAAGAATTATGTCTGAGATAGCGAAATTTTGTCGTTTGTTTTGTTACGCTGAACATTGGAAGTGGATGGATGTGTTACCCATTGCATCGCATTCCATTAACTCCACAGTACATGAGAGTACAAGTCAGATACCGATGATATTGCATCATGGCAATAAACCCATAAGACTATGGGATAGGGTCATTTGCATACCACCCGAAATGGAACCTAGTATACAACTCAGAAAAGATCGAGCACTGGAGAAAATTCGCAAGCAAGCTGACAAGAGAAAAAGGAGAGTCCGAGGTAAGAAATTCAGACGACCTCTGAATGTTGGAACTCTCGTTCTTGTAAGGGAACCTGTTCCGTGTGACGTCATGAAGAGAGTATATTCGAAGTTTGCTAGTTTATACTACGGCCCATTTTGAATTACTGAAAGTTTTGATAACGGAAGTTATACATTAGTTGAAGAAGAATCTGGTAACACCGTAGGAAAATTCGACGCGGCAAGTTTGAAGATTTACCATTCAAGAGCCAGAAAACAATGAGAAGAAAAAAAATATGATGTGTCAAATATTTTTTATTGGCGTGAGGGGTGGATATACCCGCATCGTTCACACGTCCATGACATTGTTGACATTCTTACTTTGGAAATTGGAGTTGTTAGTTGAAGAGGTTGAAGGAATGGATGATTTGAATAACGTGCGGAAGAGACTCAAGAGGGCTGAGGGAAGCATACATCGCAGGGGCGAGTGACGCAAGATTATGACGTGGAGCCTGAATACGCCATGAGAAATGATTTTTTAGAATTACCTCAAGGAGAAGAGATGGACGCTAGGAAATTAGCACACTTTTCTGGCTATAACAAGAGGAGGATTTTGAGCTATCAAGCATTAAAATCGGTCCAGTAGAAGCCGAGATACGAGATGGAATGTTCTCGAACAATGTCTCGCTGAACTATAAAAGGCCACGTTGCTGAGCAGAGACTCATCATATCTTCAAAGCATTTGCTTATGTGCGGATCTACGCTACGTGAAAGTAACAGTATACACGCCGAAGTTCTGACGGTCGGAGGACTTAGTCGCCGTACCAGTGGTCAGCACAACTTAGTTTTTGTTCAAGGGAACGAACTTAACTTTTGGCAGCGAATTGGACTTAGAATATTCACTGACTATCAGGTCACTTATTCTAAAGTCAGGTGATGGTAGTGTCGAAACCATTCACAGAAGTTAGCCTACAGAACGATGTATTTCTTGTGGTGACTATACATCAGGCACTTCGAATTAATCAGAAGAAGTTTATTTCATTTTGTTCGTTTATGCAGCGAATAGGTGTTCCTATTCTTAGCGTGCAAACGAAACCGCATTATTGGAATATGAGATTTATTCTCTAATCTACAGGAGTACTGTACCAGTCTATGACTAATCAACTTTGTGTCATGTTACACGGTACTAGTGATAACGGGAGTTATTTCGAAAGGATGACTGCGAACATTATCATGCGCCGCTAGAACTATTCGTAGGACTGGAAGGACATGGAGACGAACGAGGTATTTGGATACGGCAGATGGCCATGGGAAGACACTGTGGGAATAGTGTACACCGCAGGACACGCCCGTCATCTACATCAAGAATGAAGTAAGACAACCATTTCATGTACTATCCACTAACCAGTAGTATTAGAGAATTCCATATTATTGAACAGTCACGATCAGAAATCAACACACATTTTTCACCATAGCTAGATATTAGCTAGATCTTCGATTGTATTTGTCTGGATGACAAATGGAACTGCTGTCTGACAATTTATTTTTCTATCTAAGATTTTTGTTAGGACAGGCATTAGTTCATGTTTCGAAATGAAATATTTCGATTATTCCAAGGGATATAAATATTTTTCGTTAATTCTGATCATGAGAACAGAAGTAATTGAGGCTTGGATTATTTAAATAATTTGATTTATTTAATAATAATAATCAAGTGCCATGTGAATAAGTTGATAATAATAATCAAGTGAATAATTTAATATTATAAATATAATAATCAAGTGTGAAGTGAATAAGTTAATAATATTTATAAATTATAACAATGTTATTTAAAATTATAAATAATTAGGGAGTGATAATACCGAACATCAGGAATTAAATTAAATGTTGTTAATTGTTTATTGTGATTAAATAATTAATGCATTAAATAAAAATTAATAGGAGACGTTGATAATAAAAAAATTCACAGATGAGATTTAAATATTTATTTATTTAAAAGAATAGGGCGATAATAATCATTTGACATTGATGATGCTTAAATATTTTTTGTGGTGATAATAATAATTTGTGGATGAATTTAATTAGTTGGAAGCAATTAAATTAAATAACTTTCTTTGGAAGTTTAAATAAATTTAAATGAGTTTATGGATGAAGAGAATGATGTATTAGATTTTTGAGCTCAGAATTATTTTTTGTAAAAAGCACTTAAGAAAAAAAAATCAGATAAAAAAGAAGGGAACGGCAGGCATTTAATGTATCAAATAGGGAGAATTTATGTAAATGGGAGGCAAGGATATATTGACCAGAATTTATTTAATTGGTAAAATAATATTGAAGAACCACAGTCTAGTAATTGACAGAATATTACAAGAAAATAATATAATGTTTAAAAAAGTATAATAGTAATAATATGTGTGCAGAATATTTTGGTGATGAGTTTAGTGTGCCTAGGGGGTCATCCAAAAGTGGGTTTTACTCCCGTAGTTGTGGGCACAGAAGGATGTGCGGATGTTTGAAGGAGCCTGTGGGCTATATTTGTAAAAGAAGGGTTAGGCAATGTGGACCACCCCATATTCTTGTCAGATTTCACTATTCTGTTAATCCATTTTTTTTCTGGATCAACTCAAAATTCAAATGGAATGCCTAAATAAATAATTGATGAACTTGAATTTAGATTTGTTGAACCTGACCGAGGAGAAATGAAATAAGATGAAAAGTGCAAATGAATTAAAATAAATAATTAATGATTTTTATTTTTGAATAACAATAATAATAACATTGGAAATGAGCAAATAAAATATTCATCATGTGAGAGGTTGAGAAAACTTGTTATAAATAAAGTGAAGGGAAAGTTTGAAATTAATTAATGAATTAATAATAATACGGCAATAAAAAAATGATTAAAAAAATTGTGAGATTATATGAAGAGTTTGGTGATAGAAAATTTTGTTAACATAAAAATTTGGTGAAGAGTTAGATGATTTAATCCGCTGATGGTGGATAGAAATAACAACATTGTTTACAACATTTTTGTGTAATGTTAATAACATATGCGAATAGTTTAAAATCGTTGATGACATTTAAACAAATGAAAGTGATAAAAGAAGAAAGTTGAATTTTTAAAATATTATTAAGTTTTTGAACAAATTTTGTGTTTTTGAATTTGAAAATCTTTATGAACAATTATAACATTCGACTTTATGTCAGTCGAGTATTGATTTTGTTATTAAACAACGAATCAGTGACATGATAATTTTCCAAATAAGTTTAATTTCGGAATAACGCCGAATGAATCAAGTGACTATTTATTTCGAGAAATTTTTGCTACGAATATTTGATAAAATCAAATTGCAATCTTTGTAAAGTGAACTACGAACGTGTAAATAGTAGGGATCACTAAGAACTCTTAAATGAACAGTGATTACCGAGTGTAAATATTCTTTTTGAATTTTGATTTTTTTTGTGGATATCAGAATGGACTATTAATTTTTTCTGATTATCACATCTACGACAATTCTAATAATATTATAGGGACCGTTGATTTCTTATGTGTTATGTGTTTTTATCTTTGTTGAGGGTTTTTACCAGTTGAATCATATTTTTTATTTATAAATAAATTGAGAATTTTAAGGAATGTGCTAGTTCAAAAATAATTTCTCACCTTACCTTACTTGTGAATTACCGAGATCAGGGATGCCAGATTAGACCCAAGTATTCACCTAGATAGACCCTGAGATATATTTTCTCGTGCTGATCTGATGTCGGTATTTTACAAAATGTGGTCGTTGGATCTCGGTCCAAACGGGCACATTACAATTCCGTAAAAACTAGCAAACAGTGCTCACTTTTGTTGACTTCAGGAAAGCTTATAACTCATTATTTAATATTCTAGAAGAATTAAAAGTTGACAGGAAAACAGGAGAATTACAGTAATTAGACAAACACTGACATCTACAACTTCAAGATGAACTTTCTGACCCATTTCCTATTAGCACAGGACGTTGACAAGGAGACGGATTAACTCCGTTATTGTTCAATCCTGTCCTTGAATAAGTTACCAGGACATGGCAAAATGAAACAAAAGGAATAACTATTGGTCAATTACTCATAAACAAATTGCATCTGCAGTGATTGACCTTTGCAGATGTTATAGATATTATTTCTGACAATAAGCAAGAAGCAGTTCAGGTCCTTGAAAGACTTCGCGAAATTTCAGCAAAGACCTGGCTCCAAATAGCATATGAAGAAACTCAATACATTGAAGGATCCACTCGTTATTTAGATGGAAAACCTCTAAAGACTAAATTCACCAAACTTTATCAAGTACTTTAGAGATGTAATTCAGCGATTAGGATTGAATCGTGAGGCAAATAAAGAGAGATTTTCAAAATTACAGAAGGCCTATAAAATCACCTGGAACAGATACAACAACAATCAATATCGAAGAACGCAGAATTAAGACATTACACCACAGTAATCAAACCTGAAGCGCTATATGCCCCGGAAACCTTGCTCATTGGAGGCAGATCTCTCATTAAAGTCGTAGAGAAACAGGAAAGGAGAATGTTGAGCAAATTGCTTGGTCCAGTCTGCTTAACCCTGGAACAGTACAGTGGGGTACTCAATGCCCCAGAGAATTTTCGTTCCCCGATTACGTTATGCTGATACGTTTGATAAGCGACCACCTCCCGTGACTTTTACTGACTTCGACTGTATTTCAGTCAATGTGTATACTTCTTAGCAGTGACAGCTATTTATACCCAAAGCAGTGCCTCCAGGGCATTGAGTGCTCCATCTGCCCACGATCCAAGGACACCATGACCACTGTGGTGTAGCCTACTCAGAATGCAAGGGGGTTGTGCGTAAACATCATAGCTTAGTGTTTTGTAGTGAATGTGAGAAGTGAAAATGGTGATTATGATTATGATGACCAAAAAGGAATATCTACAATAACATTGAAATATTGCTAATATTTTTGTTTTCTATTATATTTACATAGTTATTTTCATTTTACAGCCTTAATAGTTTAAGTATTCTGTGATACAGGATTGATTTCACTCATTTGTAATTGCAGTTATTAGTAATACATTATTTTAATGCATCAGAGTTGTGTCTCGCCTGGGTTACTCAGTGCCCCAGTATACCATTACTGTTTCTGGAGAATAAGGGTACTGATCCAGGGTTAAAAGGAATCTGAATGAAACGGAAGTCTCTGGAGCTCTACCAGTATGCTGAAAAAATTACTGACAGCTCCAGAAAAAGGCGATTGAAGTTCTACGGCTACATTCACAAGGTGAACAGTGACAGGCTCACCAAGAGCATTTTCAGCCTTGCTCTCACAATGAAAGTCAAGAACGACTGACTTAGTGCAAAAGAAAAAGACCTTCATAAATTGGCATTACAGAGGAAATTATACAAGAACGACTCCAGTACAGAATAGTAACATCATTTATCTGCGAAAATGACTACCCGGAACAAGAAATCATGGGCTGATGAGCGGAGAGGGATTTTCAGTGCCTAGATGAAGAGATTTAGGGAGAAAACAACAACTTCATTAGCCAAATAAGTTCTATCACGCTCCACACATGGCACAACAATGCAAATAGTAATAATAATCATAATAATTAGTCTAATTAAAATAAGATAATTTAAATCACAAATAAAATTTAAATGATTAAAATTAAATGATCATCCTACAAATGAATTAAACCATTTAAAAAGTCATTTGTGTCCTATAATGCCCTTCATTTTCGTTTCCAGCTGTATTTTGCCACACCATTGGCAACCATTCTTTTAGTTTTCTCCACAGTTTTATATACGTAATTATATCGCGAATTCACCGCCTTGCACACTGGGAGAATGTGGGGCCGGAGCGTCGAGCGCACATTTAATAAAAAGGTGAATCATAAAATTATAAGTTTATAGAGGGAATTCTTATGTAAATGTAAATACTTATACAGTATTATAATATTGTAGTATTCATTGAGGTAAACTTTCCAACCACAATGTGGTATACTTTCTGTGGTACAAAATGAAACCTTATTTGTGAGGTACTCATTCAATGGGAAATTTTGAAATTGATGGGTATTTTACAACGCTATGAATTTTGTAATTTAGGCATGATTGTTCATCTCTATATAACTTATATCAGGCTTCGTGGCCATATGGATAGAGCATTGGGCTTTGGTCAAAGGGGTCCCGGTTTCGATTCCCGGCTGGATTGTGGGATTTTAACTTCATATGGTCGATTCCCCAAATTTGGGGGATAGATGTTTATGAGGTCTTCAGTGCTCAGTTCTTCATCATGACGTGCAGTCCACATTGAAAGACCTGCAATGGGTTCCATTATCTCTCTATAAAAAGTAAGGTTCCTGTCTGTATACTTTGAATTTTCAGTGGATAACTAAAAACTATCATATACACTGGCGGAAAAAATATCCCAACAACATGAAATAAGGAATGTACAGTATGGAAATTTCGACAATATATTCGTATTTGTCGAGGTAGCATATTTAATTGATTAAAGGTACCAGACTACAGGTTAATGTCCGCGCGAGAAAAGCCACCACAAATGTGCCATGCTGGTCCATTAATGACCGGTATAATCGCCAGACTCTGGGAATGCTGTTCATGAATGACAGCACAACAGGTCGAATCACCAGACGGACGTACTCCTGCTGTCATAGGAAATTGCTGCCCAGACCAGAACGCCCGGTGTAGGTCCAGTGTGTCGACGCCGCAGACAGGTGAAATGCAGGTGCTCGCCTGGCCGCCTTTTACCAAACACACGGCCATCACCGGCACCAAGGCAGAATCGGCTTTCATCGGAAAACACAACGGATCTCTACTCCATCGTCCAATGAGCTCTCGCTTGACACCACTGAAGTCGCAGTTGCGGTGGTTTGGGGTAAGTGGAATGCACGCCGCAGGGCGTCTGGCTCGGAGCTGTCCTTCAAGTAACCGATTTTGAACAGTTTGTTGCGTCACAGTGGTGCCAACTACTGCAGACGCCGCCCAATGCACCAAATCCATACTCCGAATACGGCGGTCCTCCCTGTCGGTGATGCCACGGGGACGTCCGGAGTCTGGTCTTTTTGCGACCGTACCTTCTCGTGACCATTGCTGCCAGCACGCATGCACAGTGGAGACATTCCTGCCAAGCCGTTCTACAATCGCGTGGAAGGAAAATCTACCTTCAGGTAGCGCTATTACACGGCCTCGTTGAAACGTAGTGAGCTGTTGATACTGGCCTCTTCGTCGTCGTAAAGGCATTCTTGACCCACTCAGTCACTCCGTCCAACCTTACAGGTAAATAACGCTCTCACACAGTACAGTCTGTATTTAAAGCAAACCTGATGTGCAACGTCATGGGGCCACTTCTAGCGCCACGCTAATGCGATTTGCGGGAAATATGAATCAACGTCATCTTTCAGATGAATAAACACGCCTACCAACGTTCGTTAATCTAGCACAACCCTTTCTTGGTGATGGGATATTTTATTCTGCCAGTGAAATTTAATTGCACTCGAGTTCATTCACTTTCCATTATTTTGTTAATCCTGAGGGCTTTATCATCAAACGTCTCCTTATCTCATAAAAATATGTAAGATTATTCTACTACAACACCTGACTAATAGCGTTGTTGTTGTTTCAGTTCAGGGGCTTGGGCGTCGTGGTCATTTAGCCAATAACCTGTGCTATGTTGGTAACTGTAGTACCGTAGTGTTAGTAAGACGGACGAGGATTGGGAAAGAGGCGGCCTTGGCCTTAAGTTAGGAGCTATCCCCGCACTTGCCTGGTGTAGAAGTAGGAAACCACGGAAAACCATTTTCAGAATGGCTGAGGTAGGAATCGAACCCACCTCTTCTCAATTTTGCCTCACGGGGCTGAGTGTACCCCATTCCAGCTCTCAGGCCAGAATTAAATTCCTTGGCAGAGCAAGGAATCGAACTCGGACCTCAAGGGTGACAGCCAAGAATGCTAGCCACTACACTATGAGGCGGTCTTGGCTATAAGCGTTTGGCATTATATACCATTCGTCCTTCTAGCTACATTTTTGTCCGTTTTCCTTACCTCGCGAGTCTCTGTCCCGATATTACAGTCTATAATATTTTTTCGCACTCCATCCATCCATCCAGCTTCCGTCGTTTCTAGACTACCGAAGTAGTATACACAGCACGTTGATTTGCAATCGCAGTTAGCACATCATGTCTACCCTGTCCAGTCACATTATTGTGACCACCGCTTATGTTCGACATGAACGTGCAATAACCCCGCACATGTGACAGCACTATCAGTGGAGAATATACAAGGGGGGTTCAAATAAAAGGTAAGAAACGATATTGTGGGTACAATTTATTCGTTATTCACAAGTAATCACCACAGGCCTGTGTACAGGTGTCCCATTGCTTCACTAGCCGCAGGATTCCCTGTTCCCAGAAGTATTTTGGTTGTGACAGGAGCCAATCCTGTTCGGTGTCCTTTAGTTCGTCGTCCGATTTGAAACTTTTTCCCTTGAGATGTTTTTTTAACGGACCAAACAGATGGAAGTCGCAGGGTGTCAAGTCGGGGCTGTAGGGCGGATGCTCAAGTTGCTCCCATTTGAACGTGGCCCGTACACCTTGTGTGACGTTAGAGTCATGTGGGCGAGCGTTATCATGGAGCAGAATCACACCCTTCCAGAGCAGTCCAGGCCGTTTGCTCTTGATGGACTTGCGTAGGCTACGGAGTGACACACAATACACGTCACTGTTAATGGTTCGTCTCAAGGGAAAATGTTTCCAATCGGACGACGAACTAAAGGACACCGTACAGGATGGCTCCTGTCACAAGCACAAGACTTCCGGGAACAGGGAATCCTGCGGCTAGTGAAGCAATGGTACACCTGTGCGCAGGCCTGTGGTGATTACTTTTGAATTACGAATAAATTGTACCCACAGTAGCGTTTCGTACCTTTTCATTTGAACACCCCTCATATATACCTAGTAGTAGTCTCACTTTCATCGTTAACGACCGGCTCGTCTTTGAAACCTAGCTGGACGGATGTTTACATTCCATAGCTGCGGGGTGCCGAGGCATTCACGGCTTAAGGCCGGTGAGCAGGTAGACAGGACTGGCGGCAACCCCTTGTCTGCCCTCCTCGTGGACAGATGGAGGAAGCATCTTATTGGTCCTGAACCGTCATGTACTTGTTAGCCATAAATAATGGCTATTGTCGGCTCGTGCTAATGCTTAACGTTTGAGTCGCCGGTCGTTAACCAGGATAGTGAGGCTACAATACAGCGTGTTGAATGGAAGCGGGAGACAGTGCAGTCACTGTCGAATGAGGACCCGGAGCGATTTATCTGACGTCCCAAATGGCATGATCATTAACTTTCGGGCCAAGGGTGGAAGCATTTCCTAAACGGCTACGTTTGTAAACTGTTCGCGTGCCTCCATGGTTCAAGTGTACCATGCATGGCAAAATGGCGCAATTCAAAACCGGCGCCGAGGCAACTGTGGTGTACCACAAGCCATAATATAGAGAGAGGGGTGAACGACGTCTGCGGATATGTGTACGGGCGAATAGACGTGCAACTCTAGAGCAACTGACCTCCTAGATTTATTTATTTATTTATTTATTTTATTTATTTGCGCCCAACAGGATTTTCATCCCAATTACAGTGGCATTAAGATTACACAGTATGTTATTTTAAAACTTAAAACTAACTTAAACCAACTTAAACTAAACAGTAACAATAATAAAACACTAATTAAAATTACACAGTGTGTTATCTTAAGATGTATACTAACTTAAACTAACAGTAACTAAATAAAACTAATTAAAATAACTAGGTGTACAATTAAAATAGTATAATACAAATAATACATGTGTAATACAAGATGAACCGTGTCTACTCAACGATCGTTCAGCGAACGTTGCTGCGAATGGGCCTCCGCAGCAGGCTCCTGGTTCATGCACCCATGCCGACTGCTGTTCATCGGCGGCGAAGGCTGGAATTTGCAAGCCAATACCGCAACTGGACGTCCACTGAGTGGCGACAGGTGGCCTTTTCTGATGAACCGCGTTTTATGCTCCATCGGACAGATGGCGTGAAACGTCTAAACGCAAACACCCTGCAACACCCACAGCCGAGAAACCTAGTGCAGTTGGCCACGGCAATGAAGTCAGTCAGCATGGCTCCACATCACTGTCGGTACCTTCCAGAACCTCATTTGGTTGGTTCCTTAGTTTAGGGGCTGTGATAACGCGGTCATGTAGCCCTGTGTACTTTGGGTGTGTGTAGAATCTGTCTGATAACCGGTGGTAATTGTGATGGGTGTATTAGTGTGTGTTGTCTGTTTTAATACAAGTAAGGACTGCAGACGATAATTTCAAATAGTTCCTACTTTTGCTACCAAATGCTACCATCCACGACACCTAACTGCGGACTTGGCTACTAGATGCCATCGCAGCCAGCATCTGGAGACGAACGTTGGAACTAATATAGCGTTTTCAAACTAACCTACACATTTTGGGTTCCACAAGTGTAGTTAGTGGAAGGTTCTTTTCCAAGCCACAAATCTATAAAATAGGACCGCCGGCTTTCCTTCCCCTCGGAAGGAAGGCATACTGAGGGATTTTTAACGCTCCTAAAAAGTCCGACGACTTGGGCCGGGTTTGAACCCGCGATCTTGGGCATAGAAGCTCAGTATGCTACCAACTACGCCACTGAAGCCGCCAGGAGAACCTCATTGACCCACCTCCTACCAAAGGTGGTTATGCAGGCTATTGACGGGTGATTACATTAATGTGGCCGGCCAGTGTATAATTATATCATTGTAACATCTATTAAAGAGGTGTATGATAGGAACCCCTTTCAAAATTAATGTATTTTTTTCGTACTAGTACCAGACACAGCTAGATTAAGGTTGTTCTTCGCGCAAAACAAAACTCCAAAAGATCCAGAAGGCTCGACTTGTAACTATCACACACGCTTAAAGGGGACCCAATCAAAATTTGTTTTACATTTCCTGTGGTTGGTAGCCTGTAGCTGGGCCACTGTGTATGCTATTGCTGTTCAGGTGCAATTGTCCTAAATACTGTAACTGTTGTCCGGACCTTAAATGGACGTGTTGGTTTTGTGAGTTATGGCAGACAATATGGATGATAGAAAAATCCTAGTACTGTTACAATGCACCACAAATAAGCATTCGACGAACAAACAGGAAAGGTAGTAGGCTAATTGATATCGACTATGATCGAACGAAGGGAGGCGTGGATGCATTTGATTAGTAAATACCAACTAGGCTATACCAATGAACGGTGCATTCAGTGTTGGCCATATTGGACATTGAAGGAGTGAATGCTTTTATTTTAAGTTATACTAGCGGACCCATGCGTGAACTCTCGCATGTGTATAAATCACCCGCCCGGCTTTATTGATATGCGGGCTTGACGCGACACAGTTCTGGCAGGGGCTATCGTCTTGTTTATACATGGCTTGTTTTTTTAGTTTTGGCACCAATGCTTCTGTGCCAAGTTGCAACAATGTTGGGCGCTGCCACTTTTACCGACGGTTGCTGCCCTGCATCCCCTCCCTCAGAGCACATGACCTCGCCCTTCTTCACCACCGCTCGTGCTCAGTCGCACCTGTTAGATGAGTAGTGTGAGACCAGCGCTCGCGAAAGACAGTCGCAATGTTTTCCAAGCAGGAGCAGAGAACGTGGATAAAAATTCAGTGTGCTAGGGGTCGCAGTGCTAAACAATGTCACCGAGGATTGCAAGAAGCGTGCGGTGCAGCTGCGTTACCATTCAGACCGGTAGCAAGATGGGTTGCAGCCTTTCGAGATGGACGCGAACGTGTGGAGCACATGTCTCGATCTGGTCACCCACCAGTAAGTGATGGTAATGTACAGATGGTGTCCGCGTTAGTAGAGGTGGATCGGAACGTAACGATTCGTCAATTAGAGCAAGATACCGGACTGGCGCATTCAACTGTCCTCCACATCTTGAAGGACTTGCTGAAAATTAGGAAGATTGCATCCAAATGGGTTCCGCATGACTTAACCGACATGCACAAATGGCTGCGATATGACGCTTGTCGTATGCACTTGCAGCGTTATGAGCGCTAAGGAGAGGCCATCTTACGGCGTATCATAACCATTGACGAGACGTGGGCCAGATCTTATGAGCCACAGTTAAAACGCCAATCGAACGAGTGGCGGCACCACGGATCACCACGGAAACAAACAGTTCGACCAACCCCCACCAATGTGAAGGATATGCTGATTCTTGCCTATGTTTGGGATGGTGTGATCATTCACCATACTGTTCCCCAAGGGCAAACCGTTAATGCGGCGTACTATTGTTCGTTTCGCCAAGACCATCTCCGAGGAGCTCTGAGAAGGAAACGGTGCTACCACATGGTTACACCGCCCATCGTTCTGCATGACAATGCTAGGGCACATACAGCAGGCGTTGTGTCAGCATTGTTGGATCGCTGGGGCTGTGAGGTCCTCTATCACCCCCAATATTCTCCCGTCATCAGTCCCTGCGACTATGATCTCATCCCGAAGATGAAGATGACAATGCGCGGGGAGCGCTTCCGTACCATTGAGACGTTAAGCAGGCTGCCGAGCGCTTTCTTCGTACCATCAATAGATTGGGCAGTGCCAACGGAATCCAACGACTTCCGCATCGCTGGGAACACGTTGTACGCGACGGTGGGGACTACATCGAGGGCCTGTGAAACCATCTACTGTAAGTGAGTTATTAATCCAGTTATAACTAAGGTGCCAAAACTAAAAAACCGACCCATGTATGTTTAATCGCACTTTATAAACGAAATGTCGCTATTTATAAAGTCAGAGTGCAATTTGTACCTGCTGCGTGCAATTCTCTTTCTTTTGAATGCTCATTTGTTACGATCGTTAACTTTTGACACTGCCTGAGTGGTGCAGCGTTAACATTCTCCCTGTTGCGTCCAAGGTTGCAGGATCGAATCCTGGAGCAGCCAGTTGGAATTTGAGGTTGCGCGAATGCGAGGGAGTCGTGTTAGTAGATTTACTGGAACGTCAAAGATCCTCTTCGGGGCAAAATTCCGACACCCGAGCCTCTAAAAGCCTCAGTAGTTAAAAGGGACGAAAACCAATAACATTATTATAGGTTACTCTTGATGTACTGTTGATATACCACCCGCCCGACTTGGGCTGGACGCGACACAGTTCTGACAGGGGTATCGACTTGTTTATTATTTTGTTTAAACACACTTTGTAAACAAAGATATATATGCTGCTCAAAAGAAATAAAGCACCACTTTTTTCAAAGGCCACCAAATTTTGAAACGTTGACTGCTCAAGCTCGAAATCTCAGTATGACGTTTGTACTGACGCCTACCAAGCATATGCTTCAGCACAACTCCCCAACTTGAGTAGTTTCGGGGTAGCACCCCCAAAACCAGCCCATTTACGAAAACCTCAAATTGAAGTTTGCGAAAAACGCTGCAAGACTTGTCGCAGGTTGCCAAAGCAGTCGAAAATGAATGAGTCTTCCTCTTAACGGTTCCACAAACACGTTGAAATCGTTACATTTGACGTTTGGGCATTTTCAACCCCCCTTCATCCTCCCCTAAACATGGACTACCATTGGGGGCGTCTGAGAAGGTACTGGGTGTGTTTAACCACCTGAAAACCTGCACACCGTCCTCAGTTGCTGATTGCAGTAAGTTCTTAAAGCCTCCGGCAATGTTCACCCCTCCTAACACCCTCAACTGGCATGGGACCAAACCACCCCAATCTTTATTCACCCCTAAGGAAGGTTTAAATCGAGATGCTTATCAGTGCTGCTAATGGGGGGTGTCTTCCCCTAACGTTCCAAAAAAGGAGCTGTGCCTGTGTCACCACCCCTTCCCCTGCTACCCCCTTTTGTATGATTTTCCGAATCAGGCCTTTTTAAGGGCTGAAACGAGGTCTTAATCGCTGAAAGGGCTGTAAAGGTCCTTAGAAGTAGTGGTGACACGAAATCAACCCCTTCCGATCGTTAATTGACATTCCATCCCCCAAAGTTGACATTATTGCACCCTCAACCCTCCCTGTCTGGACGCGTAACGCGTCATGGCAGAGTTTTCAGAGTTGGATCAAACTGAAGCTTATGGACTGCAATCGAGCCCAAAACAGCAGGTTGGATGAAAATGTATCGGTAATAAATCTTACTTGGTCACTCTCAAACTTGACCTTACCACTAATGTGCACTCCGTTACGCTCTATGAAGTAAATCTGTATCTGCTTTGTATCTCACTCACGTACGAACTGCACACTGCGGACGTCATTCAATGTATTCATTGTATCAGGCGCAGTGAGTGATAGTAAAGGAACCTTCATAGTCATGCTCATTATCTCACCTAGCATGAGCGATCTCCAAGCCAAACGTGAGTGCTTTGATTACTGGCCACGGTGGACAGCATGGAGGAACCGCCACTTTAAATTAAAGTCCCCGTCATGGCGTAGTGACTAGAATTCTGAGCTGTCACCATGGAGGCCCGGCTCTATCAAGAAATGTATATCTGGTTTGGGGGCTAGAATTGGGTACACTAAGCTTAATGAGACTGCCTTCTGGATCTTTTGGACTGTAGAGTTTTGCTTCGCGCGAAGAACATCATGAATCTAGCTGTGTCTGGTCCTAGTATAAAAATACACATTAATGTTGAAGAGGGATTTCTGTATACTCCACTTTAATAGATGTTACGGTGAAATAATAATAGTAATGATTTGAGTCATGTCTGTGCCGACTGCGATTGAAACTTAACGAATTGTGTATAGGTTACTACTAGCTAGTCTAAATACGAGGAAAGCTGGGTGGAAAATTATAGACTGTAATATCAAGACATCATGACTGCCCAAGTGAAGACAATGGTAAACCACTCCTGTATTATTATCAAGAAAATTCTATGGAAAGTCTTTCAGTTGTTTCACCTATGAACCCAATGGTATGACCCCCAGGCCAGTAAGTACCGAATATGCTACTGGGGATGAGCAACGGTCACTTACAAATAATCTTGAAGTGAATGACACGAATGAGGTAAATCCTTCTGGAGGCCCACTTGCCGATGTTGTCCCAGATGAAAGGAAGGATATGCGCTGTATGACAACCCATCATATCGCAACTTTGAATGTTAGGGGAATGAGTCAAGGGAAACTTGACTTTGTTAAGAATGACATGATCAGATTAAACATTGATCTGCTTGGTATTAGTGAGCTGCATTGGACAGGGAATGACTTCTTCAAGTCGGATGACTTTACAGTTTATTTTTCTGGAAATTACAACAGAAAACATAATGGTTTAGCCTTCATTGTAAACAAGGAAATTGCAGCATCTGTGGAAAGTTACACAGTAGTCAGTGATCGCATTTTAGCCATCCGTTTACGAGGGACACCACTCAGTATCACTATTTTACAAGTCTATGCTCCAACGTTAGTGGCATCTTCTTCTTCTTCTGCCTTATCCGATACGGACGTTGGCTACCACCATGGCTAACACCTTCTTATCCTGTGCAATCCTGAAGAGTTCCGTGGCAACCCAAACCACGTTCGTAATCCATCCAAGTTATTCTTCTCCTTCCCAGTCCACGCTGACCTTCAATTTTACCCTCAAGTATAACTTGGAGCAGACGGTATTTTGGATTCCTCATCCTGTGTCCCAAGTATTCCAATTTCCTCTTCTTAATTTTGTTTAACAGCTCAGGTTGGCTGCTCACACGCTGAAGAACCTCGGCATTACTCACATATTCTGTGCACGAGATGTTAAGAATCCGCCTGTATATCCACATTTCAAAAGCTCGAATCTTCTTTTCTGTGGCTACCGACAAGGTGGCATCAGAGGATGAAATTGAATCCTTTTATTCTATATTAGAAGAACATTTACGTTAGATGCCTAAAAAGGAGATAATTTATATAATATGTGACTTCAATGTGAAAGTAGGGAAACAGCATCATTGGTGGCTCTGGACTAGGGGAGCGTATTGATGCTGCTGACCGACTGTGCCAGTTCTGCATTGAAAATCAATTTAGAATCATGAACACCTGGTTCAAACAACCTAAACGTCAGCTGTATACCTGGACATCTCTGGATGGCGTATATCGCAACCAGATAGATTATACTTTATGTAGCCAACGCTGGAGTAGCTCCATCCATTCAGCGAAAACAATTCCTGGTGCAGATTGCGGCTCAGATCATCAACTTCTTGCTGCCAAAATTAGTAAAATTTTGCAAAATTTAGCTTGTACCACCACGAAAGTATGATGTCTCTAAGGTCCCAGCTGCATACTCCATTGAGCATACAAACAGATATGAATTGCTTGAGGCTGATGAGAGGCATCCTGATGAGCTATGGCAAGAAATAGAATCCATCATTACTTCATCAGCACATGAAAACGTACGGTACCATCCAAAAACAGAGAAGCGTCTTAAATGGCTCACTGCACATACCATACAGATCGCAGATCAAAGGAGATCAACGAAGGCTAGTGGCAACAGAGATCTCGTTAGACAGCTGAATGCGGATTTTCAACGAGCTGCAAGGAACGACAAGGAAAAGCACTTGAGTCAACAGTACCACCAATTAGGAGACTCCAAGAAGGGTCACACCCGGAACCTTTTCATGCGGATAAAGAAAGTTCGCACTCCTTTTAGTGCGTGTAAAGGAGCAATAAGATGCAAGGATGGGAAGACCCTGACTGAACAACAAAGTGTTAAGAACAGATGGCATGAGTATACTCCACGGCTGTATTCCCACAATGGTATCTCTGTTCCATCATGTAGCGTTGAACCATATGAACTAGAACTAGATATCCTGCAAGAAGTGGAATGGGCACTATAACAGTTCCCAGATAATAAAGCTCCTGGTTTCAATTGTATCCCAGCTGAACTGCTAACACCTGTCCCTCTGGCTGCTATCACTGCTTTGTGTCAAAAAATATGGTAAACTACCACCTGGCCAAGGGGATGGAAAAGATCAATCTTTATCCCACTGCCTAAGAAAGGAGACGTCAGCGACTGCTCAAATTATCGTACTATAGCTTTCATTCCGCATGCTAGCAAAGTTCTTCTAAAAATCATACAGAAACGTCTTGCACCCGTTACCTGACGTTCAAGCTGGCTTCCGTCGAGTTCGTGGCACCCACGATCATATAACTAATCTGCAGTGGATCATGGAGAAAGCACGTGAATACCAGAAAACAGTCTACATGTGTTTTGTTGGCTACTGAAAGGCATTTGACTGTGTTGAGCATGACACATGGAAGCCCTGTTGGAGTTGGGGGTACCCATTCATTTGATTCAGTTGATACGTTCGCTTTATACAGAACAAGAGCAGCAGTTCGCGCACTATATGGCAACACTGAATGGTTTGAAATTGAAAAGGGTGTCCGTCAAGGCTACATTCTTTCACCATTCCTTTTCAATCTGTATGCAGTAATCATTATGCGTAAGTTAAACTTAGAGGAACTCGTGGTAGGTTTCAGCTGGGGATTAACACTAACTAAGGGATGATGATAAGAGAAAAAAGGAAATGGGTTTCGGAGTGGAGAAAAGTATTGGTAGATAGGATGAGAATCCAGCACTAAGAGAAAGTAACTAAAAAAAAAAATTTGGGAGTGCCAAAACTAGGCGGAACTTAACTCTAGCGGGGGCCTGTCTCAGGCAGGTGGAGAACGCAGCGTGAATTGAGGTTGCCTGCAAGTGCTCAGTGATTGCACTTTCCCTCTCGAGCCGGTATTCCAGTACTATGGGGACGGGTGGCACTCTGGCAAGGCAAAGTGAGCCGAAAAAAGAGAATGTACTAACTTTCCTTTTATAAGGATTAGATTTTATTATGCATTCGAAAATGCTGGAAGGATTTGAATTTATAAATAATAATTGTGGTTTTGGGTACTGTTGGATCTCCGGCAAAATAATCGAAGGCTTCCAGAGTGGGAACAGTTAAAGCCACTTTAGCTATTTGAGCGATGTTGTTACTGATTTTGTGAAAATCTTATGTGAATACCAGTTCTTGCACTTGAGGAAAACTAAGCTTTTACCCAGCAGGATGCCGACTAAAAGTTTAGAAAAGAGGAAACCTCTCACCTAACTGAAACAAAACTGTAATTATAATAGCAAACCATAAACCAGAGAGGAAATCTCTACAAATAGGTAGCTGGCGGAGCGAGCTTTATTTGTTTTAATGGTTGGCTAGAATTAGCTGTAACGGCTAAGAGAAACTTGAAAAACGTTGTTGTTTGAAATTTTGTTTCTAATGCAACAAATAGCGAAGAAATTATGTTTTTCTCGTATATAAAGCTTAAGATTAGTGGAAGAATCAGGGAAGATAGGGTCCTGCCTAGTTTTGATTCTAACGAGAAAAGATAAAGAACAAAGGAAAACAAATAATTTATTTAACAATGGTAAACGGTGAACTGAATAACAACATTTAAGTTTTGATTTTAGTTTGAATTAAGAATAACAATTGGTTGTAAAAAACAAAGGTCTCAGACCTAATAATAATACAAAGTTTACAATTTGTAAACAATATTAAATGGGGTACAAGTTTCAAACTTGCTACAAGCACTAAACCTGTACAAAGGTTCTGAAATGTGCTTAAAATTGGGTTTTTTAAAGCTTTTAAGAACAATAAATAGTACAGCGATAGTAACTTTTACAGATTAGGTAAGTTACAAGCGTTATTTGACTGCACTTTTTGGTAAGCTAACAAGCTACGGACAAATAGATTAAATCCTGATCGTAACAGGATAAAGAAAAATAAAACAGAAAATTAAAAGCGGAGATTACCGCTATTTTGAGCAGAATGTAACAATGTTTGAAATACAAAGATGTACAGGTCGTATTAACGAAGCCTGGAGAAAAAAAAACGATCAGGTAGAAAAGCAAGATTAGTTAATTAACGATTCCTGACCAAGCAGGAAATAAGGAAGATTACTAAGTAGTTTATATAACTACAGATATTTATACAGAGTGAATAAGTTTTACATAGAGCAAAATTGGGAGGGCGCTTATGGTTTGGCGAAGCCTCGTTGAATAATGGCTAGGTGCATGAGTTAGTTTAAAATTTAATAGTAAAGGGTGTTTGGAAAAGGGAGATGGAAATAGAAAGTTCTGGCCAGTTTTATTGCTCTAACGAACGCGGCACGGTTGATAGTTGAACGGGCACTGTTTTGCACTGAAGTCTATTGATGAATCGGAAAAGTTCACTATTGCAGCACAGAAAGTTTGTGAAACGAAAAGGTATTGCAGTTACGGAGATCACTTAGTAGAATTTGAACTTGAATCAGTTTATTGCGTTGAAGAGTTTTTAGGTTGCAGTAGAATAATGCGGTAAAGTTCCCACGGTGGAAAGCAAATTAGGTGTTGACCAGCAGTTTATGTAACGTAAATTCCTCAGTGAGGAAAAGTATTCCCATAATTGGAGTGGAATATACTAGTTTGCTTGAATAGTAGAAAGACTGGTTACATAGAAAGTTCTAGAGTTGCGATAACTGTTAAATGGGGTAACAGAAATCCCTCGGAGGAAAGCTAAGTTTTATAGACAGTGGGTAATTTGGATGAAATCCCTCGTTGTGAGAAAGTATTCTCAGTTATACTGTACAAGAGGCACTAAATGTTATGTTTTAAAGTCAGCTTAGATAGCTAGAGTGTGACAAGAAAAATCCCTCGAAGACGGTTATTGCACAACATTTATCAATTCCACACACTGTATATAAAATGGTATTAGAAAGCGTTTAGCTCTTTAAAAACATTAAAATGTGGTTAAAACATTGAAGTTTGTACTTAGCTTTCTTTCATGGCGAGTAGGCGAAAATTCCTGGTGACGGTTGGTTTAAAACTCAGACATGGCGTCTGGTTTAAAATGTCTCATGTATACAGGAGACTTGCCCGTGGGAGGGCTCAAACTGTATGCTCGAAGACTAAAGCAAAAGTGAGGACGAGCGAACACGCACACGGCAGAGGAAGGTAAACGAGGGGAAGGGGAAGGGGAAGCAAAAGGAGTGGGGTTATTAGACAAGAGAGTGTACATCATAATAATCAACATAACAAAAATAAAAGATTGTTCATAGATGTGAATTTTCTTCTTGAAGCGGTATTCATGGAGATGTTAGCTGGCGACAACGACGATGCCTCGTGGATTGATGAGGAAGTTCTCTTGAGTTCCGATGGAGTGATGAACTTCGGCAGTTAGCTGCTAGATGCCGCTAGGTTGTCCATGGAAGATATATATCTATAACAGACTTATAAAAAACATAAGCAAGTGCACGGAGAAAATAGAACGGAAGGAATCACTGTTGGTGTCTGCGAAAAGGGAAAGAAGGAATTATAGAAAATTAAACAAAGAGCAGCAAGAGCTAACTCTGACTGACAGTGTATTCCAAAGAATACACCAACTCGACATTGGTGTAAAGATTGGAGGACAAAATATAAATAATTTGAGATATGCTGGCAATACAACCCTGCTGGCGGGAACATAAGAAGATCTAAATCTTTTAATTTCCTCCCTCAAAGATGAAAGTGAAAAAATGGGCCTGTATCTTAATATTAAAAAGACCAAAGTCATGCCTACGGGTGAGTGTGGTACATCTAGTCTTAAGTTAAACGGGGAAGAGATAGAGAGAGAGTGGAGGATTTCATCTTCTTGGGAACCAACATTAATTTACACTGGGGATTGCGGTCCTGAAATTAGGAGACGAATTTCGCTTGGACGAAGCGCTATGATGACTACATCCCCAATCTGGAAGAGCAGGGATATCAGTTTGGCTACCAAATGCAAATTAGTCAATGTGATTATGATCCCACTGTTCATGTATGGATGTAAGAGGTGGACACTAAAACAAGAGGAAGATCAATGCTTTTGAGCTCTGGTGTTGGCGTAGACTCTTAATAATTCCATGGACTGCAACAGTCACCAATAAGGCAGCATTAGAGCGCATCAAGCCCCATATGTCATTGGTCGGCAAGACTATGAAGTTGCAGCTAGCACACTTTGGCCACGTTATGCGATCAGATGCATTTGAAAAAGCAATCGTGCTAGGAATGATCAGCGGTACCAGAATACCAGGTCGCCAGAGGATACGTTGGTTACACCACCATCAAAACAGGCTCTAACCTCACCCTGGAACAACTAAAGAATGCAGTGTGGCAAGGACAACTTGGAGAGTGATGATTCATAGAATCGCCGATGGTCGGATTCGACTGAACGAATATCATCATCATCATCATCATCATCATCATCAATATCAGGACAGAGACACACGAGGTAAGATCGGTTGGTTGGTTCTTGAGTTTAGGGGCTGCGACAACGCGATCATGTACTTGTACTTTGGGTGTGTGCAGAATCTGTCTGATAACCGGTGTTAAGTGCGATGACTGTATTAGTGTGTGTTATCTGTTTTTTAATTCAAGTAAGGACTGCAGACTTTTGAATTTTTCAAATAGTTCCTACTTTTGCCACCAAACGCCACCGTCAACGACTACTAATTCAGAAACTAGCTACCAGACGCCACCGCAGTCAGCTCTTGGCAACAAACGTAGGAGCCTAAGAGCGTTGTTTACAGTCTTAACCTATACAATTTAGCTTCACACAGGTGTAATTAGTGGATGGATCTTTTACATGCCATAAATCTATGACATGGGACCGCCAGCTTTACTTCCCCTCCGAAGGAAGGCATACTGAGGGATTTTTAACGCTCTTAAAAATTCCGACAACTTCGGCCGGATTTGAACCCGCGATCTTGGGCATAGAAGCTCAGCATGCTACCGACTATGCTACCGAAGCCGCCAAAGAGGTAAGATCGAACAGACAAAAATCTATCTATTATTTATACTCATTCGTCAACACAAAAATCCTGGGAAATTTAAAAAAACTTTCATTTTTAAAAGTGAGGTTACTGTTTGGCGGCAGTGCTTAATTAGTAAATACTGTACAATAAATTAGTTGGAAATTACAATTTGTTTTAGCGTTGAACTAACGGCTAAGCCATGTTGATAAAGCTGTTGATTTTTCCAGGCTTGGTCCCTCGACAATGCAACAACTAAAGTGGGCACTGCGATTGCAAATTAACGTGTTGTGTATACTACTACGCTAGTATAGAAACGAGGGAAGCTGGGTGGATGGAGTGCGAAAAATTATAGACAGGACTATCGGGACAGAGACTCGCGAGATAAGGAACAGACAAAAATGTAGCTAGCAGGACGAATGGTATATACGCTTATAGACAAGACCACCTTGTAGTGTAGCGGCTAACATTCTTGGCTGTCGCCTCAGAGTACCAGGTTCAATTCCTGGCTCTACCAAGAAATTTAATTCTGGTCTGAGAACTGGAATGGGGCATACTCAGCCTCGTGAGGCAAAATTGAGAATAGATGGAAAATTTATTGAAGTTCTGAATGTATGTGTGTATGTGTGCAAGGGTGGAGAGGGCGTGAAGGTACAGTGGCGTAGCTGTTTTTCTTTCTCCCGGACGGTCGAGGTTCTAATACGGATGACTGCAAAGAGGCATTTTTACCTGAGAAATCACGTGGTGTCTGAAATGGCATCCGGTTAAAACAAATAAGAGTCAGGATGTCTCCGGAAACCCAAATACTGAAGAAAGTTATAAGTTATTGCACGGATTAACGTGCAAAGCCTTGAGACCAGGTTATCTCCGAACTAGAAATAGTTTTAATTAGTACCATTTTACTAACAAAATGGTATGCAGGGTAGGAACTAAGAATTCACAAAGGTCCATTGAATCCGACAGCCTGGCTACGGTTCACCTACGCCAATCGCGGAAGTGTTGAAGCCAAAGGAGTAAACTATTTTCATTTAGATATCCTACTGTATGAACCCCGTCAAGGAATGGAAGATAATTTATGTTAAGAGTTATTGCTTACCTGTAATCAGATCGTATTATATCGTGAATGTGCTCCGAGATTCTAATGGAAACGCATCGTTGAGTCTGTCCTAGGTACACCCGTCCGTTCACACCCTTCGTCGAATGTATAGTGATCCAGAGAGCTTTTCCATATCATATACAGTAGCTTCCTTGCTTGCAAATGTAATAGAGCTTTGAAGTCATTTTTCAGTGTTACCTTATTGATAATTGATTATACACCTTTTCAGTCTGTCAACATAATATAATAGTATATTATGCAACGAGCCTATATTGGCAATAATTAAGACACGAGTATGTTTATAAATCGAGCGAAGCGAGTTTTACAATTTCCATACGAGTGTCTTAATTACCATTATAAGTGAGTTGCATACGACTGTTTATGTTCGACGATAATTATAACTATTTTATGTTCGAACATAAATATTCATAAATATCTGTCGAGATTTCGCCAGTTTTATGTACTGAACAAAGCGCATGGGACGCCGAGAATACCTTGTATTTGACCATGGCCTCCTTGAATACCCCACTATGACACTAGCCACGCAGTGAAATTTAAAATAGGAGGCCGTGGAAGTCAGCGTAGGTGCGATGCTATCCTTACCTAATTGGTCACACAACTGTTTCTTGAGCTCTGATTGGTGGGAGAAACTGTTTCATAATGAAAAGTAGTGTTATAATGACCCTCATTATGATACAGTTTTCCGACTTATAATATTTACATTTCGACATCGTCGAACATAAATACTATTACTGAACAAATTATATGTAGTTATTTTCAGGTTTTAAACACATGTAATTTTGTCAGGTTATTTTTCGCATGTTCCAGTAATTGGAATTATATTATGTTGATAATTGCAAATGTAATACACATAACTTAATATTAATAATAAATATAATATTAAATAATATTAAAAGGAAGATTCAATTTTATGTCCACATAACACGCATGAGCTCGCAGAGACAGACCAACAAGATCGTTTCCTACTTTGTTAACAAGAAAACCAAGGGACCCTGGTTCATAAAAATTGAATAAGATCTTCGAGAAGTAGGAATCACACTTTAAGACATCCAGGAACGTGCACCTCTCCAGAGACGACTTCGAGCATATAAGAGCTTCCAAGAAAAGCCAAAATTGAAAACCGGCAAGAAGTGGGCTGATGAAAGAAAGGAGGCTCACAGAACGCGAATACGACAGTACTGGGGAAGAGTTAAAGCTCTAGGGTGCAAACGGTTGAAGTAACGTGGTCCACAGCAGGCCGAAACAAAGAAAGAAGAAGAAATATCCAATACAGTAAAAAGCTCATTGCACCAATATACATTAGTTCTACATAGTGTTGACAGTTATATCTGGTGGAGCCGAAAAACAAACCCTAGACCTCCTAGATTAGAAACAAGCGTGGTACTCATACAATCCGGGGCCTTGTTCCTTGTTTATTGCTGTCTCTAAATAAGATAATAATGGCGGGTGCCCTCCTACGAGGCATTTTCCAAGTCATTCGACTTGGCACCCCTAAGTGACATGCGCGTTGTGATGAAGACATGAATGATGGAGATTTTCCTACCACAGTGATGACAGATGGTGTTCTAGTTGTTGTGTTTGAGGGGCTTGGACAGTGTGGCATTTGTCCCTATGTATTTCGATGTGAGTAGATTTTGTTTGATAACCTGTGCTATTGTGATGGCTGTATTATTGCATGTGGACTATTTGTCATTGAAATGAAGATTGACCTTAAGTTATAAACTATTCCGGCATTTGCCTGGAGAAGAAGTGGGAAACTACGGAAAACCTCTTCCAGGATGGCTGAGGTGCGACTCGAATCCACCACTTCTCAGTTCTGCCTCATGAGGCTGAATGTACCCCGTTCCAGCCCTCAGATCAGAATTAAATGTCTTGGCAGAGCCGGGGATCAAACCCGGACCTCCTGCGAAAGTCAAGAGTGCTAGCAACTACATCACGAGGTGGTATGTCCGTACTAGTGTGTGTATTTATAGTTGGGTGCTAGGATTGGGACGTAGATGGTCATTTCCTTAAGTTGGGTAGCTTCCCTAAATTTACCTGGAGTATTAGTGTGAAATCCACGGAAAAACTCTTCTTGGATGACTGATGTGGAAATCAAACCCAAAACCTCAGGCAATGGTGATAATAATAATAATAATAATAATAATAATAATAATAATAATACCCTTCTTAGAGTTCAGTTCCGTTCGGTAGCATGCAGGATAGACTACAGTACATAAATACGCCAAATCGCAGTACCTCGCAGATTGTTGGTTACCGCTGGTTACAGTCAAACCAGAAGCATTTTACCCATCTGAAACTTTGATAATTGGAGAAAGATCACAAGTCAAAGACATTGAGAAACAAGAGTACAAAAGCCTCAGAAAAATTAGGACCAATATGTGAAAACGGAGTTTGGATGAAAAAGATGCCACATGAAATCTATCAAAGTATTGAAAAATTCACAGATTCCATCAGAAAAAGGAAACTAAAATCTCCTGGTCACATATTCAGAATAGATGACAATGGGCTAACGAAGAAAATGTTAAACCTAGCACTATCTCTGAAAACCCACAACAATTGGCTGGTAGAAATCACATATGACCTACAAGAAATTGGTTATCAACGAAGAAATCATTCACAATAGACCATCATTTAGAACCCTAATTAACAGTCACAAATTTCCCGAGAAAGCTACATGGAAAAATATAGGATGGACAGAAGAACGCAAAAGAGAACACAGTGAACGGATGAAGTGATATTGAGAAGAAAAGAGAAAACATTGTGCTAAATAAGATAACGAATAACGAATAAAACAAAATACCCTCCTTAAAGAATAATATTCCAAGTTCACGGACAGAATATGTTAGGGTCAGTACCTTTAGTTCTGCTTGAGAATTGCAGATGAGAGTTCAGTCCCGTTCGGTAGAGGTGTATAGGAATTTATTTGGATCAGAGAAGCATACAGGATACATAGACACGTCAACTCGCAGTACCTTGCGGATTGCTAGTTACCGTGATAACCCAGCACTCACGGTATTTGGAAATGCTGTCTTCGCACAGCTCTGCATCTTGTCCAGTCAGTGCGTGTCTCTCACAGACCTCTCGTGTTTTCTCTGCGTTTTACGTCTGTTATTTCGCATGAAGGAAGTTTGTGAAGCTGCTTCTAGTTTAAACCTCGCTCAAAGAATTCCGGTTGGCATTTATATTCCCAAGTAAGTCGGAAAGTAGTGGTATTTTAAACCAAATAACCAGAGTCTTACTGAAGTCGCATATTTCTCTGACTCGTCCTGCCATCTAATGTATTTAGATCGGTTCTGTCCTACAAACACACTGTGGAGTAGCGGTGCCCGTTAAATCGTTTACCACGCCAAGTGCTGTAACAAATCCAGATATCAGAGGTTCGAATCCTGGCGCTGATAGCGGTTATCCTAAGAGTGTTTTTCCCCGGACATTTCCACATTCCCTCCAGGTGAATGCCGGGATAGTTTCAAGTCACGGAGCACCTACTCCATCCTCGAACCTAATAATTATAGCCACATACACATTACAACAGTCATTACAGAAACACAGGTTATCAGACAAATTCAACACACACCCAAGTATGCGGAGCTCCTTACAACAACGATGACAACAATATTCCACAATCACGGCAGCGTTTTAGAGAGTTCACATTTCCTGAAAACAGCGGTAATTGCAAACTGACAGTTCAATAAACATGTCAAATCATCCTTTCATGTTGTTGTTTCATGCGAGAGGCTTGGACATCGTGGGGGGAGGGGGGGGGGGGGGTGCTGTCTGATAACCTGTTTTATTGTTATTGGCTGTATTGGTGTGTATTTGATATTTGGGTGAGGATTGGGAATGAGGTGGCCGAGACCTTAACTCAGGAACCATCCCTGCATTTGCTTGGAGTAGAAGTGGGAAACCACAAAAAACCACTTCCAGGGTGGGAAACGAACTCAACTCCTCTCAGTTTTGCCACACGAGTTTGAGTGTACCCCATTCTAGTCCTCAGACCAGAACGAAATTTCTTGGCAGAGTTGGGAATTGAACCCGGACCTCCAGGATGACATGCAAGAATGCCAGCTGCTACACCACGAGTTTATATTCTTTGTAAATGCACTTAATTATTTAATTAATGGGTTGCGTCCACCTCGTATTCTTGGCTGTCACTGCGAAGGTCCAGAGGTCTGGAACGGGGCTTACTTACACTCATGAGGCAGTACTGAGGAGAGGTGGGTTCGATTCACACCTCATCCATCCTAGAAGTGGTTCTACCTCACTTCTACTCGAGGCGAATGCTGAGATAGTACCTAAACTAAGGCCACGGCCACCTCCTGACCAAATCTTACTCCCAATGCTAATATACACACCAGTATAGCCACACAATGACAAAAATTTTAAGACAGATTTTACACCCCCAAGTACAAGGGACTACACGACCACAATGTTGGAAATCCCCTAAATGAATAACCAACAAACAACTGTGACGAACTGTAGTATTACGTTTGTTCCTGGCAAGCGAAGTATTTAGACCTAAGCATAAGTTATTGAATTTAGTAGTCTGATAAAAATGATTTGGACGTTTTCTTATTCATTTTCTAATCTAGGGCTGCCGTGTTAACGGATTTTATCCGTTTTTTACACATTTTTAGTTGTATAAACCGATTTTCAAAATGTTTAATGTTATTTATATGTTTATTCAATTATATATTTATTCCATGAACGTCCACGTACTAAATACGTGAGATGAGACACGGTAGTCGCAATAAACACTTGGGACATTACGGCCAAAACTTCGCTTACACGTCGTAATGAGAAAAAATGTATTGCGGGGCAGTGTACGCAAGTGGCCTCTTAGGCGCCGAGGAACGTCTCGCCTGCCAAAGAGAGCAATGAGCTGTGTAGTGACGTAACTACGGGGGGGGGGGGGGGGGGTGATTAGGGGGATCATTCTCCCTCCCCAGAGCCAAATAATAAAAATATTAAGTTTTTAATAAAACCAATCTTTGGATTGGATTATGTAACTTCATAGTGTATGGGCCTTGAAGGGCTTCTACAATGTGTTAGGGGTAGTTTTAGAGTGTTATGTGGATAGGGGATGTTTGTGTAAGTGTTATGTGTGAGATTGGGTAAAGGGGGCGTCTATTCAGCTTACACGTGCTTGAGGAAGAGCTATCGAGTGTTCGGGGGTGACTGGTGAGCTCGGGGATGGAGTATTTGTAAAGGGGTTGCTGATTAATTGATAACCTGTGACTGTGTGGCGGTGCCTCAACTCGTGCGGGCGGCGCGTACAAGAGAGAACTATGAGCAGATGTGCTGACTAGACCTCTGTGGCGAGCGGTCAGACGTATTGCTGATCTAATACCTTTGAAACAATTAAACAATACTGGGCCCTAATGGGTTGTGTGGGGGATAGGGAATTACCCTACAAACAAATATAAGACCAAATAGATTTACTACCAGTAGGTTTAATGACTACTTTTCTTAATGAGGTGCAAATAATCCTAAGACCAGACTTCAGTAGTACTGGACTTAGTGTGGCAACAAGACTGATACAAAAGTGTACAAAGGGGTAGATTGTAAATGGCGCGTGGTTGTAAAGGAGAAGTCCTCTCAGGTACACTTACCCCTAGATGGCAGATATCGTGGTGTTGACTGGCAGCACTTCCCCTAGACACAGACGTCGAGTGAGTTCAGTGTCTCTCTTTTATAATTGTGGTAATGCAAGGTGTGCGTAATTGACACATTACGGGCTAACAGCTACCGGACTGGAGGTCGTGTGAGTTCAAGAAGGTTCCAAAGGTGTCATGTATGAGGTTATCAGAGTTCACTGAGGTGTGTTAAATTGTAACAAGTATTGTATTTGGGGAAAGTGTTTAATGATGTGGAATTTATTAATATTTATACAATATCCGCAATAGGGGATCATGGAGGTGACTTGTTCGCAAACAGAAGCTTGCAGACTAGACTGGACGTTGAAGGCAAAACAGTCTCAAATGAAAATGAATAATGATGAATGAATCAATCAATGTTGTTAATAACAACAAAAACAACAATAATAATATTGTGCACACATTTGTGATGGAGCCATATAGGCACTCTACTATCTAATTTGGAGATTCCGTTTGCACTGCCATTTAACAGAGAAACCAGAACTCTGTTGATCTATATATTTGAAACGCTTAGTTGATTTTTGTTACCGCGAGATTGAGAGAACGGCAAAACCGATTCACTTCGTAGAGCAATCTGACGAAAGCTCTTGGCCTGTAGATTTGCAGTTTTTTTTAGAATCAAATATGTTACAGAATAGTTTTAAATTAATAAACAAAAGTTCTGAATTCTTGCCACTCACGCATGCGCACAATCGCCTTGCCTCATGGCAGTCATGGTGGTTAGAAGTCCACCGCGTTTTAATTTGATAGTTATTTGTAGGAATTATAAAGGAGTGGAACATTGTTTATGATGTTTCCACGATATATAGGCCAATACTGGAATAGAAATATAAAAGACGGGTAATGTTGAAAAACATAAACTGACAGTTGAGCGTGTATGTTGCTTAACTAACTTAATATTGCGTTACTTTGCCAGTGATTTGATAGCTCAGCTGGTAGCGTCGATGACTCTTAATTTATGCATCGCGCAATGAAAGGAGTTCGATTCCCAACTCCGACATGTTTCTTTTATCTCCGTATTCTTTTTTCTTGCTATTGCTTTTACATTGTCAAAACATATTTTACTCTTCGCATTCCCGTAAACTAAGGAATTCTTCGCGATTTCCGTTTCCATATATATTTAAAACACTAAGGTAACAAAAATATACACCAGCGTTAACAGATTAAATAATGAAGATGAAAGCCAGCTTAGCTGCCACCACGGTGGTCCTGGGTTCGATTCCCTCTCCGCCATGAAATTTGAAAAGTGGTATGAGGACTCGTCTACTCAGACTCGGGTGGTCCAAATGAGTGGAGGGGGGTCGATTCCCACCTCAGCCATCCTCGAAATGGTTTTCCCACTTCGTCTTCGGGCAAATGCCGGGATGGTACTGTACCCGTTTATCACTCACCAATACCTGTTGAATCCCACGAAGACAGCTGGATCGTAGAATCTGAAAATGCCCGGCTAACCCCCCTCCCCCAGATCCTACCAACAGGTGAAGGAAGCATAAGGGGTGCATTAACTAATAAGATTGCGTGAAGAAAGACCAAAGTGCAAAACGCAAAAAGAAACTAGCTCAAATCAAACGGCGCACGAGACTCAAATGAGATAAGGAATATCTCAGAGTTGTGAGAAAAATCTAGAAAAACACCCACATTGGTCTTCTCGACACAATCTTGCATAACTGTAATGAAATATCAATCACGAAGTAAATTACTGTAAAATTAAATTTTATTCAACAAAACGGCGAATCAAAGAGGCATCAACTAACCCTCAAATTATCAGATTTACGAAAATGAAGGCATGAAATGACAAACGTGGCACCATGTATAATTGGACTCAACACTTACTAGTGTTCATCTATTCAGCAGTTCGACGAATATTGCGTAGAAACAACGATATCATAATCGTTCCAAAGATTCAAATTCACATCACTATATTACATATCAAATTTTCCCTTATTATATACACCAGACAAAAATATATTTACACGATCTTTCAAAATTTTTATCCTGAAACACGACATTCATCATCCATTCAACTCAATTAATTGTCATATTATTTCATAATACCACATTAGGTGTAATTCAACCAAATGCTTAAGTTCAGTTAAACGTAGATCTCAAAATCATTACATACTATAATAAAGATGATTTCGCATAACTTGACTGGCTTTTATATTACGAAATTCCTATTAATATACCATGATCACCCTAAACTTTATTAATACTGAGCTTGAATTAAACTATGTCACCAATACAGACGTATCTTGCATCAAAAGGCACGAAATACACTCAATACACGGCGATGATGTCTCACTAGACATTAACTCCACGTACACCAATTTACCTTGTTCATGTGTTTAATACACCAGAAAATTCTTATACACTTCAGCTATACTAAGCTCATATAAACTTGTACATCACACTGTGCTTCACTTCAAATACACCCTAAATTCGCTGAATATCCATCACATAGTGTTCACAAAACTTAATGGAACTCCAATTAGTATACTGTATTATTTCGTGGATTAATATTTTAACAATTCCTAACTTCACATTCAGCTAAGCTTAAATATGGTTTAATAGCTTTCATAGTTATCATAAGAAATCTTAATTACAATAACATTCAAGAAAATACTATCTCATAAATTAATAAAAATAATTTACAAACTTGATTTTGGAAATATTGATAGTTTGAGAATAATGTCAATCTGAATTAAATTCCAATTCGCAGTAATTCCCACGTCAAGAAACAATTAATAATCCAACGAGAAATTAGCTAAGACGAATCTAAACTAAAACAAGTTAAAATTTAGAATTAAAATTGATCAAGAATAAGGAAAATTCACCTCTCCAGAGAAACCGAACAAACTATTAATTAATCCCCTACACCATGAATCATTCCCGGTTAACAGAGTTAATCACCTGTGAAACATTAGGGTCTTTCAAAGAATGAACCGTCTCAATCGAGAAATAAGATCCTACAAAATATCAAAATCTACCAATCAAAATTCATATCAACGTTCACCAATCCTAAATCTGCTATGAAGAAGCTTGCTTGAAATCGTAGATTAACACTACGATAATTCAAAGCTATCAAAACAAATACAGAGAATATAAAAAAGAAAATATTCGAAAAGATCAAAATGTTCAAAATGAGCAATAACGTATTAATAAATGCTTGGACTAACTGTATATTTACGTATATCTTCCCATACCGATGGTCTTCTCAAGAATCAACAAGAAGTTCCGTGACGAACTTTTCTTAAAATTTAAGATTTAAGAGCGTTAAAAATCCCTCAGCATGCCTTCCTTCGGAGGGGAAGCAAAGCCGTCGGTCCCATGTCATAGATTTATGGCATGTTAAAGAACCTTCCACTAATTACACCTGTGTGAAGCTAAATTGTATAGGTTAGGAATGTAAACAACGCTCTTAGGTTTCTACGTTCGTTGCCAAGAGCCGACTGCGGTGGCGTCTAGTAGTCTAGTTATGAACTAGGCCTAGTAGTCGTTGACGGTGGCGTTTGGCGGCAAAAGTAGGAACTATGTGAAAAATTCAAAGTTGCAGTCCTTACTTGAATTAAAAAACAGATACACACACTAATACAGCCATCACATTTAACACCGGTTATTAGACAGATTCTACACACACCCAAAGTACACGGGGCTACATGATCGCGTTGTCGCAGCCGCTAAACTAAGGAACCAACCAACCAACCAAAATTTAAGATTCATGCCAATGAATAATCTATATGGATCTATTTAGAATAATGACGAATTTAAGTTGGTAATATCGAAATTTCTAATTAGTTCGATATACTGTATACCTGCCATAATGTAGCCGTATATAGAACTAGAGTTGGCAACCCTGGTGACTGAATATATTCTTCGTTCCATCCCTTAAGGTACAGAATACAAAATTTGGTTGAAGCCCAATGGATAGCATGGACGTTACATGCAGTTAAACATTGGATCTAACAGCGCGCGTAAAATCATGTTGGCAACATTGGCATACATGTATTGGTCAGAAATAATCTGAAATAATATGATCTATTGTTGTGTCAATTTTGAATGAAATCCATTAGTTAGCATAGAAGTTACATGCATTTTAAAATTGGGCCGATCAGCAGGCTTAGAATCATGTTGGCAGCACTGGCGTAGGCATATATTAGTTACTCCAATTTAATCTAGAATGCCAGGTACTATACATGTGCAAAGTTTAGAGCTATTGTCTTGCATACTTTCTGATATATTGATATTAGGGTAACAACAATAGAGACAGTATTTATTAACAGTTGGCAGCGCTGGTTACTCTTAAAAATCGGCATAGTCATATCTGTTATGGTACACATAGCACACACGAAATTTGGTTGAAATCCAATTTCTTTTTTTTTGCGTATGGCTTTTAGTGCCGGGAGTGTCCGAGGACATGTTCGGCTCGCCAGTTTTGTAGCTGCTTGGAGACGGACACCCAATGGGTGAGCTACAAGTACCGTTGGGGAGGAAAGTTGGAAGGGAGGGTCGAGGAGTTGGAAGGTAGCGGCTGTGGCCTATAGTTAAGGACCAACCCCGGCATTTGCCTGGAAGGAAGATGGGAAACCACAGAAGACCATCTTCAAGGTTGCCGGCGGGGGGATTCGAACCTCCTTGCCTCCCGGATGTGAGAGACTGCCAACCTCCCGGATGTGAGAGACTGCCAACAGTCATGCCGCAACGACCTCGGCTAACTCACCCGGTGAAATCCAAATGATAGTATAGAAGTTACATGTATTTAAAGATGGAACTCTCAGCAGGCTCGGAATCATGTTGGTAGCACTGACGTATATAAGTTACTCCAAATTAATATATAATGTCAGGTACTATACGTGTGCATCGTTTAAAGCTGTCGGCTTGCATACTTTCTGTTATATGGGTATTTGGATTTAAAAAAATTGAGAGCATTTATTAACAGTTGGCAGCCCTGGTGGCTCTTAAGGATACGCTCAGTTATATCTGTTTATGTACACATAGCACATACGAAATTTGGTTGAAATCCAATTGATAGTGTAGAAGTTATATGCATTTAAAATGTGGACCTATCAGCAGCCTTATAATCATTTTGGCAACACTGCCATATATGGCCTCCTGGAAATTAAACTGCAATATTATTATCTATATGTGTGCCAATTTTGAAATAGCTCCCATTCATACCTTCCAAGATATCCAACATGGAGCTCTAATTTCAATTGCGATTTTTCAGCAGTTGGTAGCACTTACATCATTTTCAAATATGGCCGTGAGATATTCAGGTATAGATATTTACTCCTACTAAATTTTGTTTCGATTGCTGCAGCCGTTTAGGAGTTGATAGGGGGGGACACACACACAGCCAGCCAGACAGACAGACAGACAGACAGACAGAAGGACAGACAGACACACATTTGCCCGATCTCATAATTCTACTTTTTCCTCATTTTTGCAAAATGTGAAAAGTAGGCTAAAAATGTTCAAAATGCTGTATTAATTAGCAAGATAAACGCAAAGTGGAAAAAGGTTATCAAAATTCAAAAATATATTGCAAAAAGCATATGCTTGTTATACGAACCAAAACTACTTGAATCTGAGATCAAGAATGCAATAGCATCAGATTTAAACCCCATCATCAATTAATACTAATAAAATTGGCAACTGGAAACTACGAAATATTAATGCTCTACTTCTACTAAAAGATGGTCGATTTATACCTTGTGAAGATTCTCGATGCTGGCATAAGTTGGACTAAATGCCCAAGTTCCGTTCCAATAGTATTTATTTATTTATTTATTTATTTATTTATTTACATATGTTACGCCCTCATTGGAGCACTTAACCAAAACAAGTATATACATATCTCAAAACAATATTAAAGATTCAGCTTCTTCTTTTTCTTCTTTTCCCAAAACATTTTCATTCTAGTCGACCTTGCCGCTCTCTCTGCATCGCTTATGGTGTAAGTTTTGCGGGTAAAGGTTTTTAAGGGAAGTCGGATGTTCTTGTTTTTCAAGATATTCTTCTCATCTTTGTTAGCAATTTGGGACATTGTCAAGCCGAGTTCATCCAGATCATTTTGAATTTCCATAAACCAAGAGTTCTTTGCTTTACTTTAAAAAAAAAAAATATAATACTTTTAATTGTCTGGTATCCGGCAGGCGTGAGATATGACAAAAAAAAAGCAATTCGCCTTTTTCGCATAGTATCGACTATAGACTCAGTTTCTTTATAAACCACTTCATTTGGTAATAGACGCCATTGACCATCCAACTGATGTTTTTTATTAATTATAGTTCCGAGAATTCTTCTATCAATCTTCTGTAATGTGTCAGTAACTGATCGAGTGTTTAACTTGAAAAGTGTTTCACAAGCATATATTGCTTCCGGTTTAATAACTGATTCGTAATGTCGTAATTTGGCATTTATGGAGAGTGATTTTTTTTGTAACTAGACCAAGTAATATATTGCGCTTGTCTTAAATTTGTTGTTCTATTTTCGATTGACGCTTTCTCATTCAAATTCCATGTTATAATCTCCCCTAAATATTTAAATTTATGTACAACTTTAATTTCTTTATTGTTGATCAATGTAATAGCTTGTGTTTCCACATCAAAGGATGCCATGATTTCAGTCTTTTCAAATGAAATTTGAAGTCCTACTTTTGCTGCAATAGACCCAAGTTCTTCAATTTGGTGTTTAGCCTCATCTATACTGGTTGCAAGCAGTGCAAGGTCATCCGCAAAGGCCAAGCAATTCAGTTTTATATTAGTACCAATCTTTACATTTGGAGGACAAGTTTTGTTCCACTCACGCATGATCTTTTCAAGAACACAATTAAATAATAACGGTGATAGACCATCTCCCTGTCGAAGTCCAGTCCGGATATCAAATGGTTCAGACAAGGCGCCTCGAAATTTAACCTTCGATTTAGTATCTTTCAAAGTAACGCCGATGAGGTTGATAAGCTTTTGATGTAACCCAAATTCCCTAAGGATGTTAAGTAATGACCCTTGATGGATACTGTCATAAGCTTTCTTAAAATCCACAAAAGTAATGACCAAATCCTTTTGTCTCATTCTATGATATTTCATTATCCATTTCAGACTGATGATCTGATCCGGACAGCTGCGACCTGGTCGGAACCCTCCTTGATATTCTCCTAGTTCTTGATCGAGTTGTTGTTGAATTCTTGTCAAGATAATTCTAGATAGAATCTTGTATGTTACATCAAGCAAAGAAATCCCACGGTAGTTGTTCGGGTCTGATCTATCACCCTTTTTATGAATTGGGTGGATTACAGCCATTCTCCATTCCTCTGGTATTTGTTCCAAATTCCATACATCGATGAGGCGTTTATGGAGGTTGGAGATGGTTTGTTCATTTGCATATTTCCATAGTTCTGCTACCAATGAATTCTCTCCCGCTGCTCTATAATTTTTGAGCCAATTAATCGCTGCACATACTTCAGTCAAGTCAGGAGGAATAATGTTCTGTAAATTTGTTTTATTTTTTGGATTAGGCTCAAAATCAAGATATTCCTTAGGTTCATCAGCATTTAGTAGTTCTCTAAAATAATCTGCTAGAATTTTAGCATTATCAGGATCATTGTGGGCTAGTTTACCTGATTTATCTTTCATTAATAGTGTAGGAGGGCTGTATTTAGAATGATATTGACGAAATGTCCTGTAATAGTCCCTTGTTTTGTGTTGCTTAAAGGAATCATCAATAATTTGTATGGACTTTTTTGATTTTCTCTTTTAATTCTCCTAATTTCTTTGGCAGTTTCCCTTCGAACAATGGTTAATTCTTCTCGCGACTGTGTGGTCCTCTTTTGCTGATCATTGAGCCATGTTGTGTGTCTTTTCTGAATTGCAGCATCACATTCCGCATTCCACCATGCATGCTTTTTCCTTTTCCTAATAGGAGAAATTTCGACAGCAACGGTTTTCAGTGTGTCAACCATCGTTTCTAGCTTGTCACTTAAGAGAGTTTTAGACTTTTCCTTATAGGACACATTATTTATTAAATAACTAGGGTCATATTGCCTTTGCATGGTCGAGTTTGACGATTTTTGTTTACGTCGTGGAGTTAACTTGATCTTTATCTTGGATATATAATGATCAGAGTCAACATCGACCCCAGGTAGTACCTTCACGTTATATATTTCTTTGTAGAACTTTTTATCCATTGCAACATGGTCTATCTGGAATTCCCCTAGTGCACTATTAGGGCATTTCCAGGTCATAAGTTTGTGTGGTCTTCGCTTAAATCTAGTAGTTTCGAGACGTAGGCCATGTTCTTCACAAAGGGTGATTAATCTTTGACCATTCTTGTTAGTGAATTTGTGAGCTGGCCACTTACCTACTATTGGACGAAATTTTCTTTCTTGACCAATTTTTGCATTAAAATCCCCAAGCAAGATTTTAACATGAGTGTCTGGAATGTTTGATATTAGTAAGGCAAGTTCTTCCCAAAAATTGTCCGTTTCATCTCTAAATTTTTTGACATTCTTGTCATTAGTTGGGGCATGAACGTTTATCAAAGAGTATATTTTGTTTCCTGTCCTAATTGTTAAAGTTGCTAATCTTGATGAGTTCGACGAAAAGTCTTCCACTGAATCAATAATATTCCCATACCAAATTGGGGGACATTTTTCATAACTCGTGGTCCTGGAGGTCCCTTGTAGAGACGCTATCCTCCAGATTCAATGGGGTCTTGATCTGTGTTTCTAAGTTCTTGAAGTGCTGTTATTAAGATCTTGTGTTGGTCCAATATATCGGTTAAATGCTTAAGTTTTCCAATTTTAATTAACGAATTTATGTTTAATGTTGCAAAGAATGAAAATTCCCTATGTTTGTTAATTTTGAGTTTGTATTTGGACTTTCGGGCTTCCAGGCGCTCCGACTCACCTGACTCTTCTACGCGGCACCCCACCGTATCGGAATGGTGCCTTGCGGTGGAAGAGTTCATTAGAAGACTGTTCATACTTGAGTTGATTGTCTGGTCTAGGACCCATGATCTGACCGTAGTCAGGGATTACAATTCCAGATGTGATCTGGAAAGGTGATGAATGGAATATGATAGGATGATTGATGAGAAATGGGAGTGTGTTTGGTCCGCGAGAGCTATTTTATTTCGCTCAAGTCCGCCAGCAAAACTGGTGAGGACCCCCCTATCCGCCACCTGGGACGCGCCACGTCGGAGTATCACCTCTCCGCCTTCCTACGACAACGTAGTAGGTTATAGTTCCAATAGTATACTGGAATACAGTATATAAGTTCCTCCCGCCTGGTCTCGAACCCGGAAAGTCCCTGTGAATTGTTCCTCTCGGCCTGGGAATTGTACACCAAATCCAGTACATCTTGTAGCTCGTTCAACATGATCGTAGACAGCATCTCTCTTGATAGAAGTATGTAGAAGTATAATGACTCTAAAGCGTTGAAGTGGTTTATCCACGTCTCCTTCATAATTTTGAAAAAATAAGATCTCATTATGAAAATCTTCAAGTATCGTTCTGGAAACATCTCTGGTAGAAGCATTAACAATAGGCATCACTATCACCTCACGTAGTCATTGCACCACTTTGCGTATTATGTTCTTGCATTCATGTTTAAGCCTACATGGCTACAAATTCAGTAGGAAGTAAAGATGTTCCTCTCGACAGTGGTGTATACAACATCTTGACGTAGTAGAAATTCTCAAAAGTCATTAAGTACTTCCACGAAGCACTAATATTTTCAATGTTCAGAACAAAAGTATAAATTATGCACAATGCACATGCAATGTTCACGTATAATTCCGTTGTAGTGTGTAAAAAAATTACTACGTAAATCAAAGAAGGCGTATCACATTAGCCTTTACTAACACTTGAATTATTTGAAGTGTTCTGTCATGCTATCCTGTTATAATTCACCTCGCTGAAATATTACAAGTTCAAAAATTGTAGATACGATGCTAAAGAAAATTTTTACAAGTCCACTCAACATTCCATAAGTTAGTTCGACCACGCTGAATATTTCACGACACAATTTCGCTCGCAGTTATGTAGCGCGCTCAACACGACTTGATAAGTTTGTGGCCAAATTATAATCAGATCTGCCTTTCCACCCTCCTGTGAGTCGAGTGTCACATGTCTCGATGACGTAATATGGCTTTGACCGTAGTTCTGAGTGCTGCTTGGCGCATCACGTGAAATTTCTACTGTCAATTGTCAAGCTCTCCAGCTGTTTAAGACAAAACACAATCGTCTTAATATTACGATCTCCGTGGCTCTGTGGACTGTCCCTATAAAGACGTAAATCTCAGCTACAAAATACTGTCACAGTACCTACTGTAAGGCCACAGCCGCCTCCTTCCCTCTTCCTTGCATATCTCTCCCAATCGTCCCCTCCCTTCCCATCCCTCATGAGGCCCCTGTTCGCTTTGCAGGTGAGGCCGCCTGGGCGAGGTGCTTATCGCACCTCCATAGTTGTATCCCCCCGACCAGATGTTCCAAGCTCCAGGACACTGCCTGTGGAGGCGGTAGTGGTGGGATCCCTCGCTGAGTCCGTGGGAAAACCAACCTGGAGGGTAACATTGAAGTAGGGGGACAAGGCCGGTTCTGCTTCACCCATTTTATTTGTACCCGACTGTACATGTTAAATAATTAATAGCTTGTGAACCCATGGTCATATGTTGACAAATGAGATGTCGTTGGGCTCGAGTTGACGTCCTCTTTCCTATGGACCACTCGTTATATTTTTCAAAAAATGTTTGAAAAATTTTGTTTTTGAAAATAGGCGATAGTTTAAAAACCAAACATGAGAGAACGTTGTGCCATGGTTGAAACGAATGGTCTTTATGTCCTTTATATTTTATAATAAATCTTTTTTATTTTTGATATTTTTTTGAAAAAGTTCAATTTTGAAATTCCTTTATTTTGGAAACTATAATTTTTACAAATAAGTTTGTTTGGGGACATAAATGAAAGGTCCCTACCTCCTCTACCCCCAAAATAAATTTCAAGTGTCTAGGATAAAAATGGAAAAAGAGTAGTGTCAATTGGAGTTCTACTTAACCCCCTACTTTCATATAAACGTTGCCAATATCTCCCGATCGCGTGGTCGGAGTTTAACGAACGAGGTATTGTTAGCGTTGGGATGACGTTCTCTTGGCTACGAGTGTGTGTTGGTATTATTTAAAAAAAATTGAAATTTTTTGTTTTTTGGATTGGCGCTATTTCGGAAACGGTGAATTTTAGAAAAACGTTTGTTTGACGTTAATGAAACGTGGCTATGCCCTCTAGGAGGACAGCAAGTTTCAAGGGTGTAGGAGGAAAAACAAAATGATAGCCTACTTTCTCGCGAACATTGGTGATAATTGGCGAACGGATGGTCGGATTTTAACGAATGAGGTATCGTTGGACTCGAGCTGACGTACCCTTTGCTATAGATGACCTGTTATAATTTTATTTTATTTTTTGAAAATTTTTGTTTTCGAAAGTAGGCGATAGTTTGAAAAACAAACATGATAGAACGTTGTGCCATAGTTGAAACGAATGGTCTCTATAACTTTTATTTTTTTTTATAAAAATTTTATTTTTTGACATTTTTTGAAAATGCTGATTTTTTTTACTATTTTGGAAACTAACACGTTTACAAATAAGTTTGTATGACATAAATGAAAGATCCCTATCCCCTCTACCACGAAAATAAATGTCAAGTCTCTAGGACAAGAACTATGTATTTTATTTATTTTTTAATATAAAAGAGTGTTTGTAGACAGAGAGCCGGTAGCTCTTGACGTATGTTACAACGAGGCTATGACTGGCCATGGTGGATACAGGAAATGGCTAATTCGACGGGGCGATGTATGGCAAAACGAGGGGTCGCTTTTCGAAATTTATTCCTATGACGAATGAATGAAGGCGAATATTTTGAAAATCCCTTATAGCGATCTCGGTGACCGTGCCTGGAAGAAATGAATTGCTATTTTGGTGGGATGGCGGGGCAGCTTATGACGGTTGGTTTTGTGACATTTCCTATGACGGATAGAGGCGAATATTTGAAAATGTGTTAAGAGTGCTAGGATTTTTATCCTGAAGGGGATCTTTAACATGCTAGTAAGTGGTAATAAGCGAGACTGCTGTCTGCCACAGTAAATGGTTTTAGAATATGGAAACCTATAACATTTGCTCGACCAAGTCATGTGCATGTACGCAAAGAGCCAAAACGGTAAGGTCATTGGCCTGAAATGTTATAAACTAAATATTGAACTGGGTAAAGTCATGTGTTTTAGGGTGAAAGTATGTGGTTAACATGATCATGTATTGAGGATGGCCGCTTGCTAGTAATTATTATTACAGTAAATTGTTTAATAATAAGACACACACGTTTTGAATGCTACAGAACTGTGTTCCTTGCTCGCACTCAATCCACGACCTGGCCAGGCCTTGTCAAAGCGTCTGCTGATAACACAAGAATGTCTATGTGGGCAGGAAGTAAAGGGTCATGTTACTTGGCTGGTAGAGGCTAGCAGGTCTGTCGTTTAAACAGACCTGGTAGAGGCTAGGAGGTTTGGCGTTTAAACAGAGAGACCGCCATTTTGGTTCCTAGACAGTCGTACTACCGATGTATAAGAGGCAGCCATTATGGTTCCTTATTAAAAACATGAAACTAGTACAAGGTACACGAATCTTATTCAGATTGAGGAATGTGAAGAGGCGTGGGATCACGTGTGAGAGAGACAACATATCAAGGTCAAAACGCTGAGAAAATGCAATTCTCTCTGTTGCTAGGCTAACTGATAACGATTGCGTTAGTGATGCACTTGCCATTTTAGCAAACGGACGTATACAGTAGAGCTGTGGAATAAAAATCCTTATATTTTTGGTAAGTACCTATGAATGATTATTTTAATAATGTCATGCTAATGAACCTTAAATTTGTAGTTATTGATCAGGTAATTAATGATTTTATTTATTTATTTATTTGTTTGCAGATAACCGGTATACCTTACATGTCTGAGATACAAGAAACCATTGCGATTTTGGGCCCACTAGAAGGAAACAGTAACAAGCCAGTGCAAGTGAAGGTGAGATTATTTTTTTAAGCTAACTTGTTTCATTTTTTGTTACATATTATTTTATTTTATTTTATGAAATGCATGTATTAACTTGAATTTAGGTATTTATAGCGGTTTATTTTATTTATTTTTTGGAAACTTGGAAAGAAAAGCCTTACCACTGTAGCAGTTGCTGAAAACCCAAGACGCAGTAGAGTGAAACCGTTGTTTCCTGGCAGTGAACTATTGAAAACTCAGGTAAGTCTAACTTAAAAATGCTATTCCATTTTACCACTATTGAAAAACCATAGACAAAAAAATATTCATTACCTGTACATGACTGGTACAATGATTGCTTTCTTGATTAATGACTATGTATTGGCAACTGGTACAAGACCATATTGGTTGTTTACCCAGAATATACAAGGCCATATTGGATTTAAAAAAAAAAAATATGGGTGGTTCCCTATGGTCTCAACAAATATCCACAGGTTTGAACAAGATAATCTGAACAAACTGACATGACAATCATTTTTGTTTATATATTGGTTAAAGGGGAATGTAAATGACTAAAGCTTTATAAAAAGAAAATAAGTGCATGGGTTACTGTTAGTGCCAACATACAGTTTACCTTTAATGGTGTTTTGATATATTAATGTCAATTAACGTTAAAGTTTAATTACAAGTATTGATTGATTGATTGATTGAGTGATGGGTTATTTTGTTTGTTTTTAGGTGTGGTCATGCGCCATTAACGTAGTGAACAAACAGTGAACAAGCATACATTATGCTTTAAAGTACTCTGTGATCTTGTGCAACGTTAACAACTTGCAATAAAAAAAAGTTTTATTATAACACATGGCGTTAGTACCAAATACAACAAGTGAGCAAGTTGGTGTACCACGTGGGTTAAATTTAAAATCAGAACATGATCGTTGGTTAACATTTGAATCCTGGCCTGTAGGCTATTTGTCGACACATAAACTTGCAAAAGCCGTTTTTTTTTTTACTTGAAACGAGAAGATGTGGTGCGCTGTGTGTTTTGTCGTATTGAACTTTCACACTGGGAAGAAGGGATGATCCCTTTAGAGACCATTTGCGATGGTCTCCTTGTTGTCCTTACTTGCTTGGAAAACAAGTGGGTAACATACCCGTGTATCCATTTTACCGAACCACAAGACCATTGGCCGCTACTTACGTTATTGAATCACAAATAAATAATAATAATAATGATGTATTACCAGCCAACAACGGTAGTGTCGATATATGTGGTCCATAAGCCATAGACAGTGTTGAATTGGCATGTGCTTTTGAAAAATTTGGAGTTCGCAAGACACCCCGAGTACAGCTCTGTTGAAAAACGTTTAGAATCTTATAAAAATGTTTGGCCATTAATATTAAAACACCTTACCAAACAGCTAAGTGAAGCTGTTTTTTATATTCTGGTGAAGGGGATAAAACAATATGTTTTTGTTGTGGATTTGCTTTAAAGGATTGGCAAATGACTGATGACCCTTTTGTGCAACACGCTCGTTGGTTACATAACTGTAAATACATGGTGTTGCTTAAAGGTCAGGAATTTGTGAACACTATTCGTAAAGAAAACGTGATTGCAGCACAAGACATAAAAGTGCCTTTAGAGTTAGAACACGCGGAGCAAATGCATGAGGCTGAAAAAAGACTTGTCTCACGAACAGATACAAAAGTGTGACCAACAATTATGTCAAATTTGTTATCAAGATGAACTAGGTGTTGTATTTTTGCCTTGTGGACACATGATAGCCTGTGTCAAGTGTGCATTAGAACTCAACACTTGTGCTATATGCAGAAAGGCAGTATCTGCTACAGTTAGGGCATTTCTTGCATAAATAGTATAATTTATTAGCAATGCATAGTGCAAAATCCCTAATTGCACAATATTATTAAAGCTGTTTTAGAGTGTAATAGATATGCTTTTCTTTCGTTTATAGACTACTACAATGAATGTTTTGAATGCTGTGGGTGAAGCATGTGGCTTAGAGACAAAGAAGCTCAGCGAATTGCCAACGCATATTCCATTCCGCATTATCAAGATTCTTTAAATATTCCCTCTCTTTCAAATACTTTCCAACAACATGAAGAAAAACCACTAAATACATTGACAAAAATAACTTGTCAAATAAGCCAATACAAAATCCAATACAAAAGCCAACACAAAAAGCCAACACAAAAAGCCAACACAAAAAGCCAACACATAAGCCAATATATAAGCTTATGCTAGGTCACTCCATCAGCAAAACAGTTGTAACCTTTGTAGTGTGAACATCGTACTGACAGGTCAGTTACTACTATGGAACTTACTACAACCAACAAAGGTAGGCAACGTGCACTCTATCAAGGCTACTCTTATAACTATAATCGTCAGAATGCGAAAGAAATAATATTCTGACGATGCTCAAAAGAGAGGTCAACAAAATGTCGAGGCAATCTGAAAAGTAAAAATGGAAAGGTTTTAAGTGTGAGTGTTCATTAATGTAGTGCTCCAAACGATCCACGGTTGCTGTTTACAAACAATTATCAAAATGCTAAAAAGCAAGTTCAAGAAAACGATATTGCGGCTAAAAATAGTGCAGTGTTTGTTCAAAAGGACTTATCATGTCCTCAAAAAGTCATGTTAAGACAGTTGTCAACGTCCAAGAAAACTTTAACACTATCAAAATCAACGCAGACTATAAATGAAGTGGTATTGCAAGAGGATCAAAAAGGACTATATAGTAATAGTGATGATGGTCATGATGATAATGATGATCATGATGATGATAATGATGATGATGATGATGATGGTAATGCTTTGTTTACACCTAAAAATTCATTTGTTAAATTTGTATACTGGAACAAACCCAGTAAGCTAATTCAACGGCTTCGACACTTGCATGCTTTACAACAAACTGGGCATACCGGTCACGATTGGGAAATCAAGGAAATTGAACAAGAGCTACGTCGTGCTAAAATTATTGTGTAATGGCCCTACCACTTTGCGACCACTTTTACCCCCACTCTTGGTTCTTATATTTGCTTATTTGCTTCCACTTTTACCTGAGCTCTTTGGATCCATATTTGCTCTCACATTAAACTATTATTCTTATTACCAAGTTGACTTTACTAGAGCTTAGTCTATGCTTGATATTTGGCGCTGTTCAAAACAACGTTCCAAGCATTGTCGTGGTAACCTAAAAAGTAAAAATAGTGAGGTTTTAAGTGTCAGTGCTCATCAATGTAGTGTACTACATGTAACACAGTTGCCGATGACAAAAAAATCAAGAAAACCATATTGCTACTCAAAATAGTGGATTGTTTAATGAGCAACGTTTAACCCCTGTTCTAAAAGTTAGGTTTAATCCGTCTTCCACATCGCAAGAGCCATCAACATCACAAACTATGCAAGAGGTAGTGTTGTGGTTGTCGTTGTAAGGAGTGGAACAACTAGGTCATCTGCTCTTGATATACAAAAAGTACCGTAGTATTGCAAGAGGATCAAAATGACTAAATAGTAATAACAATAAGGTTTTATGCCTATAAAACCATTGCGGTTTCCCCAGTTTTTGAAAACAACAGTGAATGGACATTGCTATAAAAAGATCTACAACAAACCTTGTGTTTAAAAATTATAATAGACTATTGTAAAGAGAGAAAGAGTTGTATTAAGTGTGCATCTATTGTCATAATCATGTATACTCTGCAATGTTAAATATTCTAACTTTCTATAAAATAAAACATCATTGTAACATCATTTTGCATTTATTTACAAACTTTATATACATTTTTTGGTTTCATGATAATATTTTTAAGACAATACTAAAAACTAAAACATTATTATTCTATACACATATTTTTTTTCATTCAGTCCTTTGTCATCACTTATATTTTCCATTATTATTTCACATTTGTTTTTGTTTTTTCATTTAATTAAAACGGATCATGCACCTATTGTTTTTAAACCCTTCATAAATTAAGTGTACAGGTTGCACAGCATTATTGACTTCATCAAAAACACTCTCCGACATATCATTAAACCGTGTAGGCAGAAATGTCTCAAAGTTTTAACATACACAAAGTACACGATCACCATATGCTGTTTTCAATTTCAGAATCTTGATAATGCGGAATGGAATATGCGTTGGCAATTCGCTGAGCTTCTTTGTCTCTAAGCCACATGCTTGACCCACAGCATTCAAAATATTCATTGTAGTAGTCTATAAACAAAAGAAAAGCATATCTATTACACTCTAAAACAGCTTTAATAATATTGTGCAATTAGGGATTTTGCACTATGCATTGCTAATAAATTATACTATTTATGCAAGAAATGCCCTAACTGTAGCAGATACTGCTTTTCTGCATATAGCACAAGTGTTGAGTTCTAATGCACACTTGACACAGGCTATCATGTGTCCACAAGGCAAAAATACAACACCTAGTTCATCTTGATAACAAATTTGACATAATTGTTGGTCACACTTTTGTATCTGTTCGTGAGACAAGTCTTTTTTTCCAGCCTCATGTATTTGCTCCGCGTGTTCTAACTCTAAAGGCACTTTTATGTCTTGTGCTGCAATCACGTTTTCTTTACGAATAGTGTTCACAAATTCCTGACCTTTAAGCAACACCATGTATTTACAGTTAGGTAACCAACGAGCGTGTTGCACAAAAGGGTCATCAGTCATTTGCCAATCCTTTAAAGCAAATCCACAACAAAAACATATTGTTTTATCCCCTTCACCAGAATATAAAAAACAGCTTCACTTAGCTGTTTGGTAAAGTGTTTTAATATTAATGGCCAAACATTTTTATAAGATTCTAAACGTTTTTCAACAGAGCTGTACTCGGGGTGTCTTGCGAACTCCAAATTTTTCAAAAGCACATGCCAATTCAACACTGTCTATGGCTTATGGACCACATATATCGACACTACCGTTGTTGGCTGGTAATACATCATTATTATTATTATTTATTTGTGATTCAGTAACGTAAGTAGCGGCCAATGGTCTTGTGGTTCGGTAAAATGGATACACGGGTATGTTACCCACTTGTTTTCCAAGCAAGTAAGGACAACAAGGAGACCATCGCAAATGGTCTCTAAAGGGATCATCCCTTCTTCCCAGTGTGAAAGTTCAATACGACAAAACACACAGCGCACCACATCTTCTCGTTTCAAGTAAAAAAAAAACGGCTTTTGCAAGTTTATGTGTCGACAAATAGCCTACAGGCCAGGATTCAAATGTTAACCAACGATCATGTTCTGATTTTAAATTTAACCCACGTGGTACACCAACTTGCTCACTTGTTGTATTTGGTACTAACGCCATGTGTTATAATAAAACTTTTTTTTATTGCAAGTTGTTAACGTTGCACAAGATCACAGAGTACTTTAAAGCATAATGTATGCTTGTTCACTGTTTGTTCACTACGTTAATGGCGCATGACCACACCTAAAAACAAACAAAATAACCCATCACTCAATCAATCAATCAATCAATACTTGTAATTAAACTTTAACGTTAATTGACATTAATATATCAAAACACCATTAAAGGTAAACTGTATGTTGGCACTAACAGTAACCCATGCACTTATTTTCTTTTTATAAAGCTTTAGTCATTTACATTCCCCTTTAACCAATATATAAACAAAAATGATTGTCATGTCAGTTTGTTCAGATTATCTTGTTCAAACCTGTGGATATTTGTTGAGACCATAGGGAACCACCCATAATTTTTTTTTTTAAATCCAATATGGCCTTGTATATTCTGGGTAAACAACCAATATGGTCTTGTACCGGTTGCCAATACATAGTCATTAATCAAGAAAGCAATCATTGTACCAGTCATGTACAGGTAATGAATATTTTTTTGTCTATGGTTTTTCAATAGTGGTAAAATGGAATAGCATTTTTAAGTTAGACTTACCTGAGTTTTCAATAGTTCACTGCCAGGAAACAATGGTTTCACTCTACTGCGTCTTGGGTTTTCAGCAACTGCTACAGTGGTAAGGCTTTTCTTTCCAAGTTTCCAAAAAATAAATAAAATAAACCGCTATAAATACCTAAATTCAAGTTAATACATGCATTTCATAAAATAAAATAAAATAATATGTAACAAAAAATGAAACAAGTTAGCTTAAAAAAATAATCTCACCTTCACTTGCACTGGCTTGTTACTGTTTCCTTCTAGTGGGCCCAAAATCGCAATGGTTTCTTGTATCTCAGACATGTAAGGTATACAGGTTATCTGCAAACAAATAAATAAATAAAAATCATTAATTACCTGATCAATAACTACAAATTTAAGGTTCATTAGCATGACATTATTAAAATAATCATTCATAGGTACTTACCAAAAATATAAGGATTTTTATTCCACAGCTCTACTGTATACGTCCGTTTGCTAAAATGGCAAGTGCATCACTAACGCAATCGTTATCAGTTAGCCTAGCAACAGAGAGAATTGCATTTTCTCAGCGTTTTGACCTTGATATGTTGTCTCTCTCACACGTGATCCCACGCCTCTTCACATTCCTCAATCTGAATAAGATTCGAGTACCTTATACTAGTTTCATGTTTTTAATAAGGAACCATAAAGGCTGCCTCTTATACATCGGTAGTACGACTGTCCAGGAACCAAAATGGCGGTCTCTCTGTTTAAACGCCAGACCTCCTAGCCTCTACCAGGTCTGTTTAAACGACAGACCTGCTAGCCTCTACCAGCCAAGTAACATGACCCTTTACTTCCTGCCCACGTAGACATTCTTGTGATATCAGTATTCGCTTTGACAAGGCCTGGCCAGGTCGTGGATTGAGTGCGAGCAAGCAACACAGTTCTGTAGCATTCAAAACGTGTGTGTCTTATTATTAAACAATTTACTGTAATAATAATTACTAGCAAGCGGCCATCCTCAATACATGATCATGTTAACCACATACTTCCACCCTAAAACACATGACTTTACCCAGTTCAGTATTTAGTTTATAACATTTCAGGCCAATGACCTTACCGTTTTGGCTCTTTGCGTACATGCACATGACTTGGTCGAGCAAATGTTATAGGTTTCCATATTCTAAAACCATTTACTGTGCCAGACAGCAGTCTCGCTTATTACCGTTTACTAGCATTTTCAAATATTTGCCTCTATCCGTCATAGGAAATGTCACAAAACCAACCGTCATAAGCTGCCCCGCCATCCCACCAAAATAGCAATTCATTTCTTCCAGGCACGGTCACCGAGATCGCTATAAGGGATTTTCAAAATATTCCCCTTCATTCATTCGTCATAGGAAAAAATATCGAAAAGCGACCCCTCGTTTTGCCATACATCGCCCCGTCGAAATAGCCATTTCCTGTATCCACCATGGCCAGTCATAGCCTCGTTGTATCATACGTCAAGCGCTACCGGCTCTCTGTCTACAAACACTCTTTTATTTTACAAAAAAAAAAAAATATGCATAGTTCTTGTCCTAGAGACTTGACATTTATTTTCATGGTAGAGGGGATAGGGATCTTTCATTTATGCCAAACAAACTTATTAGTAAACGTGTTAGTTTCCAAAATATTAAAAAAATCAAAATTTCTGCGTTTTCAAAAAATTTCAAAATAAAAAAGTTTTATTACAAAAAATAAAAGTCATAGAGACCATTCGTTTCAACTATGACACAACGTTCTATCATGTTTGGTTTTCAAACTATCGCCTACTTTCGAAAACAAAACTTTTCAAAAAAAAAATATATATATATAACATGTAGTCTATAGGAAAGAGAACGTCAGCTCGAGTCCAACGACACCTCATTCGTTAAAATCCGACCATCCGTTCGCCAATTATCACCAATGTTCGCGAGAAAGTAGGCTATCATTTTGTTTTTCCTCCTACACCCTTGAAACTTGCTGTCCTCCTAGGGGGCATAGCCACGTTTCATTAACGTCAAACAAACGTTTTTCTAAAATTCACCCTTTCCGAAATAGCGCCAATCCAAGAAACAAAAATTTTCATTTTTTTATACCAACACACATTCCTAGCCAAGAGAACGTCATCCCAACGCTAACAATACCTCGTTCGTTAAAATCAGACCACGAGTTCGGGAGATATTGGCAAAGTTTATATGAAAGTTGGGGGTTCAGTAGAACTCCAATTGACACTACTCTTTTTCCATTTTTATCCTAGACACTTGAAATTTTTTTGGGGGTAGAGGAGGTAGGGACCTAAAAGAGGTGCCTAGAATCAAAACCCGCCAAATCCATATTTTATGAAAATTGAGATAAGCATTGTTTCTTATAGCTTTGGATGCGCTGAATTCATTAAAACTATTATTTTGTAACAAAACCCGCTACATCCTACTGTAAAACGAAGTCAAAGTTGAGGCTTAGTTGCAATATCCGCCAAGTCCAAAGACAGTTTCGCCATTTTTGGTTACAAAACCCGCCACATCCACATCAGCCAATAGGAGCACTCAGTTCGGCCATCTTACCTTCCATGATGCTTTGCGAAGTGTTTACTCTTTACCTACTTGCATTAGTCAGAGAACGTACGCCTGCCTGACGTGATCAGAATGGTTTATGTTGTTATACTTTCCGATAATAGTATTTTGTTTTGACAAAGACAAGAAGAACAATAACATTTTGGTCCGGGGTGAAGTTTTCCACAGAACTGACATTTGCGAACATAAACGTGTCACGAGACCTGATTTTGATGACTCACGTACAGCCAGAATACATTAACAGAGGGGTTGTCCTTCAGGAACAAGAAGTGAAAGATGTTTCGAGACTTTTTTCGAAGCATTTTGGAGAAAGATGGAGGGAAAATGAAGTGCTGCTGTTTTATTGCAATCTGGAAAGTCGTGCAAACATGAAGGGAATGATGAAGATTGTGAAACTACTATTGAGGTTGAGGTAGAAAGAGACATTTATGTTAGAACTTCCAATAAAGAATATGATTTAATAGTTGAATGACGATTGTTTGTCTCTAAGAACCTGAACCATATGAATTGAACATGAATTTAATTTGACTTTTTCCCTTATAATTATTATCCAGTACCCTTTCACGAATTGATTGCCGGCGGTGGAGATAGGAACTATTCTTTGCGTAGCCTACTGTTACGTGAGTAGGATATGACTCAGCTCCAGTACCTTCAGTCATCGTTTAACTGTTCATCGTAGTTCCGCCCCTTAAAACAACAATAACTAACTAATTGTCCATGGTGCCATGAGCTCCTTTGACGCTTATCTGACGCAATGCAGCTTGACCTATGTGCAGACTGCACTCTGTCATCGCTGTGTCCTCCGCTTCGCCCCGCGGGGCTAATGCTACAATAAACCTAAACGCTGGCATAGCCACGCTCAGCGGCAATCAAATCTTGAATGGGTAATATTAGTTTTATTCTTTTTCTGTATATTCTTACTAGCCAATAATCTTTGTGCAAATAAACTCAAAAATGATACTCACGATTTTTTATTTTATAACCTAAATTTAGCTAACTTTCATTCAAAATATTAATTTCTCAGTAATGCTTACGCAGTTTCTACAATCACTTCGCAACTACAAATTTATTAGGGCTCTTTGGTATCAAAACCTGCCAAATCCAAATCTTAGTAACAAACCCCGCCAAATCCGAATTATTGCTTTATATTTTTCTAAATAAATGTATAACTATCTAGGGGATCAATTTCATACTTCGTCACTGTTTTTAAAAATAATTAATTAATATTTTAGTGAAAGAAGTATTTCTTTTGGGTATTGGTTCGTTTGTGGCAGTTTTTGCCACTTTGCCAAAAAATTGAAGGAATGGATTTGGAGGGTTTTGATTCTAGGCACCTCCTTTCATTTATGTCAAACAAACTTATTTGTAACAAGAAGTTCCGTGACGAACTAAAGAGCCTACTTTTCAAAAATCCAAGATTCATGCCAATGATTAATCTATATGGATCTATCTAGAATAATGACGAAATTAAGTTGGTAATATCCAAATTTCTAATTAGTTCGAAATACTGTATACCTGGCATAATGTAGCCTAATAGAGAACTACAGTTGGCAGCCCTGGTGACTGAATATATTCTTAGTTCCATCTCTTAAGGTACAGAATACAAAATTTGGTTGAAGTTCAATGGATAGCATGGACGTTACATGCAGTTCAACATTGGATCTAACAGCGCACGTAAAATCATGTTGGCAACAATGACATGCATGTATTCGTCAGAAATAATCTGAAATAATATGATCTATTGTTGTGTCAATTTTGAATGAAATCCATTAGTTAGTATAGAAGTTACATGCATTTTAAAATTGGACCTATCTGCAGGCTTAGAATCATGTTGGCAGCACTGACGCATATAATTTACTCCAAATTAATATAGAATGTCAGGTACTATACGTGTGCATAGTTTAAAGCTGTCGGCTTGCATACTTTCTGATATATGGGTATTTGGATTTAAAAAATTGAGAGCATTTATGAACAGTTGGCAGCCCTGGAGGCTCTTAAGAATACGCTCAGTCATATCTGTTTATGTTCACATAGCACATACGAAATTTGGTTGAATTCCAATTGATAGTATAGAAGTTGAATAAATGAAAATCCACAACCTGCTTCCAGTCTCCGACCGGGTCAGGAATGGAATGAATGAAGCCCCCATCTAGCGGCGAGGATATGAACTGTGCCGGCTGCCGAGGCCTGACGCACTCCTCTGGGGCAATGATTAAATGAATGACAGATGAAATGAAATCATAGTGGAGAGTGTTGCTGGAATGTAATGTTGACAGGGAAAACCGGAGTACCCGGAGAAAAACCTGTCTGCCTCCGTTTTGTCCAGCACAGATCTCACATGGAGTGCCCGGGATTTGAACCACGGACTCAGCGGTGAGAGGCCGGCGTGCTGCCGCCTAAGCCACGGAGGCTATAGTATAGAAGTTATATGCTTTAAAAAATTGGATCTATCAGCAGGCTTATAATCATTATGGCAACACTGCCATGTATGGCCTCCTGGAAATTAAACTGCAATGTTATTATCTATACGTGTGCCAATTTTGAAATAGCTCCCATTCATACCTTCCAAGATATCCAACATGTAGCTTAAATTTCAATTGCGATTTTTCAGCAGTTGGTAGCACTGACATCATTTTCAAATATGGCCGTGAGATATTCAGGTATAGGTCTTAACTCCTACCAAATTTTGTTTCAATTGCTCCAGCCGTTTAGGAGTTGATAGGGGGGGGGGACACACACAGACAGACAGACAGACAGACAGACACACATTTGCCCGAACTCATAAGTCTACTTTTTCCTCATTTTTGCAAAATGTGAAAAGTAGGCTAAAAATTATAGTTTCCAAAATAAAGGAATTTCAAAATTGACCTTTTTTGAAAAAAAAACATCAAAAATCAAAAAGTTTTATTATAAAATATAAAGGACATAATGACCATTCGTTTCAACCATGGCACAATGTTCTATCATGTTTGGTTTTTAAACTATCACCTATTTTCAAAAACGAAATTTTTCAAAATTTTTGTGAAAAATATAACGAGTGGTCCATAGGAAAGAGGACGTCATCTCGAGTCCAACGACATCTCATTTGTCAACTTCCGACCATGGGTTCACCAGATATTAATTATTTAACATGTACAGTTGGGTACAAATAAAATGGGTGAAGCTGAACCGGCCTTGCCCCCCTACTCATTGACTAAAAAAAAAGCCATCCACTTTAATTTCCTACAGAATTCTTGAATTCCTTTGAATTAAGTGAGTTGCCTCCACATACTCTTACTCTAAATGTTCGAGCCATAGTTACGCTCCTTAGGAAACTGAACTTTCCCCAAGGCCTCCCAAATGGTGCCAGATTAACTGTAAGAAGTATGTATGAAAATTGCTTGGATTTGGAAATAATAAGTGCAATGATATTGGGCAGAGAGTTCTAATCCTTTGACTTGATTTAACACCATCCGATAAAACACTTCCATTTTCTTTTAAGAGGCACCAATTTCCAATCGCTTGGCATACTTTATCACAATCAATAAAGCTCAAGGGGAAACTCTAGAACGTGTAGGTCACTATTTGCCTCATCAAGTTTGATAACACACACTATTACAGTCATCACAATTAACACCGGTTATCAGACAGATTCTACACACACCCAAAGTGCACGGGGCTACATGACCGCATTGTCGCAGCCCCTGAACTTAAGAACCAACCAACCTCATCAAGTTTTCAGTCATGGCCAGTTATATGTTGAAAAGTCGATCTTTCTCTGTAATCATACAAAGAATACATATAAGAAAATCCTTCAGTAAATATTTTCCATTTGACCGTCACGTTTTGATGGGTTTCAACTAGTATGTAATTAATTTTGTATTTTAGTCTTCAAATATGATATGAGAAGTTTTTCATGAACCTACATCGTACAAGTTGGAGTGTTGGGAACTTGTCACTCTCTAAAAAGTCTGACTTCCCCAGTTGGGAGTCAAACCTGGACACACTACTATTGATTCACCAAGTAAGCTACTATATATTTTGTAAAACATAACTTATATTTCAATATTGCTTATAAAAATGAGGACTTCGTGAATATTACATAAGCTATCCTGTTCATGTTTAAATATCAAAGCTCATAAAAAATTGCAAATTTTTTAATGATTTGCCAAACATATAAAGATCTCAAATTAATACTGTTAAACATGAGTTGCATATACAGTCAGTATGTATAGAAATATTTTGAAGCACTCACAATCAAAAAAGTCTATTTCAAAGAAATATATTACGTATATTCAGATATTTGTTTGTTTATTGTTGATTTCTTTCATGCAGGCACTGTGTGACCAACATGTCATAGCTTTGCCATCCCTCCCTTGTATGTTCCTGTACAATCCCTACAGTTTCTAAATAATTCCAAAAATAAACCAATAGTGCTATGAAATGTTGATATTAAAATAAAAAAATCTCCGCAATTAGATCCAGAGGACTGCTCATATCCAAGATTGACTGCCATGAAAGAAATCAACAATAAACAAACAAATATGCCAAATTGGAGACTGGAATAGTGTGCACCCAACCTCATGGCATGAGAACAATTGAGCAGCCCCCAGGTCTAATGTAGCTGAGAATGTTGTTGTGCCCACCAGCTGAGCCAGTTCATATGAACAGCCTTATCTAAATTGTTCATTTCCAACTTAGCCTTAATCTCTTCATAACGATTAGCCTACCTTCCTTCCATTGCTCCCATCTATTTGTCCCAACAATCATCAGTGCTACACTCATATCAGTTACCTCTAGCTTATGTATGAGATATCCTGAATCTACCCAGCTCTCACTCAATGCCCTTAAAATCTGTCTACTTTGTCCTGGTTTCTGTATCCTAATCACTCCAGTATATTGAAATCCCGCATCAGTACTGCACATCTTTATTGTTATCTCTCACTACCACATCACTCAGGGAGGCTTGTTCATTTCTACGAGTAACTTAGCCTTTATCTTTTCATTATGAGTACCTTCCTGCCATTGTTCCTATTTGTCCCAGCAATCACTCGTGCTACCCTTACATCAGTTACCTCTAGCTTTAGATATCCTGAATCTACCCAGATCTCACTTCCATACAGCAAAGTCAGTCTAAATACTGAGTGATGTAGGGAGAGTTTTGCCACCACATTAACTTCATTCTTGTAGAATACAGTACATTGTAACTGAGAACTCACTGCATTGGCTTTTCTGCACCTCAATTCTACATCTTGTCCCATACTACCATCCTGAGAGAATACATGGCCCAAAATGGACCACCTGCTCCAATTTGATTCCTCCTATCTGGCATTCTATTTTCTTGTGTTTCTTTCGTACTGATATAACCTTTGTTTTGGAAATACTGATTTTCATACCATATTCCCTACATTTCGGTTCAAGTTCTAACATTTTGGCTTGCAAGCTTTTGAGTTTCAACAGAGTCTGTCATGCAATCAGGTCATCAGCATAGGCCAGACTGTTTACCTGGTTTCCACCGAATTAAATCCAGTTTATGCCCTTCAGCAAATGGTCCATATATAAAATGAACGGTATTGGTAATAGATTACAGCCTTGCCTCAGTCCTGTAACAACTTTAAACCAAGAACTCATTTTACCATCTAATTTGTCATACACCATGGCATCATAAACTATACACCTTGCACTATTATTCGACATTGTCATCACCGACATTGAGGCACTTGTCGTGGAATCAATTTGAAGAAACCACTCTGGTAAAACTCGGTGCTCTGCGATGCAAGGAATTGTCGCACAGCCTGCTCCACCTCAGCATTGGTGTGAAAGTGACGTCCCGAGAGTGCAGCTTTCAATGCATGTGATGGGCACGACCAATACGCAGTGTTAGGCGCCCGTCCACTAACACTATGTCCTGTACTCAAGAAATGTTGTTGTTTTCATTCGTGGAAGTGGCGGGACGCGCACTTCAAACTTCATCCTCCACACTCTGCCGTCCTTCACTGAACATGCAACACCAGCAACCGACCATTTGACGAGGCATGAGATCATGACCGCTTCACCATACACAGTCTGCAGGTGTTCATGGATGACTGGCACACGAGTTCCACATGTCCATTCATACCGAATAACAGCACACTCTTCCATTGGTGACCACGTTGTCAGTAAACGTCTGTCGGCCATCGTGAGTTATACTCGAATGATATCGGGTATGCCAGTCTGCTGCTCCTCTCTCTTCGTCGGCGCTCTGCGCATACGACATTCTCCCTACGCTAACGCTACTTCTGTCATTAAACCAGCCACGGGTGTGGATTCTTATGGTGATTGTTTGTGTCACCTGGTGTACCATCTGCTCGTGCAATAAGATGACGAAACTTACTTTAGGAACTTCCCTTGTACTTTTGATTGACTGTAGAAGGGTTTCATTACCTTAATCCCTGATAATGCTCAGTATCTTTTCCCTTGGTACTCTTTCATACGCCTTCTCTAGATCTACAAAACACAAATACAACTGTCTATTGCTCTCGGAGCATTTCTCATATGGATAAACAATCATAAAATGTCACATCTCTTGAGGCATGAAAAATGCTAAGTGTCACTTCGGCTGCTGTCGGCTACATACTGTTCGGTGGATATGTACTGCAACATGGTCAGTCCGTAATACTCTCGCTCTCTCTCTCGATCGGCCAGCCCCTCGCCCCGCTCTAACACGCACCGTGACATGGTGAGACATGATACACTCACAATGACATGTGTTGCGCTGTAGCCTACTAGGTTAGCTGTCAGGTTGTAAAGTTGTTCATCGCCGAGCAACCTCAGTTCGAGTCACGCCGTGAATATTATTTTTGCGAAGAAACACACCATGATGATGTCATGCTACGAAAACAACCGCGTTTGGCCGAGCTAACGTTGATGATAATGTGTCATTACATTCTGCCATGGCTCACTAGACACACGCATCCAGGGAGCACATTCTGGCTCTCGTCGAATGCGGCAATTACAGTGTGCGTGAGGCAGCAATCTGATGTGGTGTTCCACCTAGATCTACTCTAAGATGGATTCAGCAGTGGGTTTCTACTGTAGAAGAAGACCGCCATTTAGTTACAACTTCGCACCAAAATCCGTTCTTAAACTCGGTAGAGCAATATTCTCCATTTAAGGTCCGTATTGAATATATTCACTAATAAAACTATTAATAATCTCCGTCTTTTCAATACAATGTTGTTGATAGTCTATTAATACAACTGGGTACCGTACATGTTTCATACATGGGCTGAGGAAGTACAGACGACTGTACGAAACATGTACCCAGTTGTATAAATAGACTATCAACAACATTGTATTGAAAAAACGGAGATTATTAATAGTTTTATTAGAGCTCATGCAGACGACCAATTTTCCTGGATGTCCATACACGACCCGTAAACGATTACAAGAAGCAGAATTGCTTTCAGAAAACCTGCAATCAAAGAATGTCTCTCCGACCAACATATAGTCGACCAGTGTGTCGTTTTTGAGCTGGAATTAAATCGTAATTGGGATCAGGTCATCTTCTCTGACGAGACATGTTTCAGTTCGGCAGAGATCAGACTGGTTTGTGTTTATAGGTCACGTGGAACCCGATACAAGGAACGGTATGTGGCTGAGCGCACATGTAGTGGCCGCATATCTGAGTCGTGCTGGGGGTGGATGTCGTCTGATGGGGGTGGAGTGCTTCATCGGATAGATAGAAATCTCACATCGGACCAATATTTGCACATCTTGCAGAATACTATGATTCCGAGTGTGAGAGAGCACTATACACATGCAGTGCTTCAGTTCGTGCAAGACAACTCTCCAATCCACATGAGCAGGAGTGTTAATGGATGGTTTTCTGAGCAGGACTCCATTGAACTGCTCAACTGGGTCCGTCGAACGTCAAACTCCAGACTTGAACCCCATTGAGCATGTGTGGGAAAAGTGGAAACACCATATCAGGGAAAACTGGCCTCACCCTCCCCCTCGTTCGCAGGATGCATTGATGGAGATTATGTTGGAAGCATGGGAGGAGATTACCCTTGATGAACAGTACTTCAGAAATCTACTTCAGTCAATGGCACGTTGGCTCCAGCAAGTTGTCGAAACCGGTGGATACAGGACGAGATATTGAAAAAGTGCCTACAACAATCCTTTTCAGGACTAACAAAAAGCAAATTCATTAAGCCAGATTTCCCTTTGTATAGAAACACACACGTATTTCATTCATGAAACATTTGGCATGTTTAAATAAATAAACACCGCGAGTAAGATTCGAACCCCGGTTCTTTGTTGTTTTAAAACTTAAAAGGTTCATTCTGGTTCCGTATTGATAAACTAATTAGTATAAACAGGGTAAAGGTTCCACCTGATCAATACTTTTATTAAATATGCTCACTATGTGGTCATTAGCGGGACATGTTTCGAGGCCTAATTAATAGTTTTGGCCCCTTCATCAGCCGATACGACAGAAAACGATACAAGATAATTGTTTGGCGTAACACTAAAAATTCCCTTAAAATTGAATCTTGTATGGTGCACCATAACGAGAGATTGAAACATTTTACGCCTACGCCTAGTATGAGTGATGTCAAAAGTCTTATGAACTAGGCCTATAAACACTTTCAATACACGCCTCACTGTGGTCTTTAGAAGCTATTGAAAACACAAATGTACCGGTTCAGTATGGCAGCAACAGTTCAGAACACCATGAAAACATGTTGGAACCAGCAGTAATGATGGAACACTTAACATCTCAATACTTCACCAGCAACGCCTCTTTCCCTGAGCTAACTGGCAGTCTGCAGAACGCTCATAATATTGTAATGATATTTCCAACATCTCATGCACGTCCATATCAGCTATCATACACCAAGTGGTAATTAAGTAACGGTTTATTGCAATATTTCTCTGTAAAACTTAAAAGGCATCCAGTATCGTGTGGATCCTCAATGGTACAACAGAGGCCATCAATACAAAAAGAATTGCCGAGAGCAATATTTGAACCACGATCGTCCAGGTTACCAACTTCACACCTTTCCTCTACGCTAACACAGCTACTATGTTAAGAGCTTCTCATCCATCGTCACTTGGGACGTGTCCCTCACTTCATGCATTTATTTAGGCATTTGGGCAGTTTCTCATTAATTGCGTGTAATTCTTCTCTGTTATTCTAATATCTGCACAGTGGTACAGTGTACTGATAGTTGCATTTTGTCACGAACATGCCGTTGAACAAAGTTCGAAGTGCATCAATTTTGTTGCAACTGTACAGCCACGTCCAAGCACGATGATACCCGAACAGGACTTTGATATTTTCCATGTGACAATTTATGATTGTCTATCTGTACGTACACAAATAATAGTAGTAGTTGAACACTGAATCTAACAATCACCTTACCTTCTATAGTCAAGCTCATTAACCTCTTAGGTAATTTCTCCTTTCTTATCCACATAATAATAACAATAATAATAATAATGATAATAATAATGGTAGCCAGTGACACCTTCAGCCACATTACCTTATCTTCAGACCTGGGGGTTGCTCAATTGTTCTCACATCATGAGGTTGGGTGCACCCTATTCCAGTCCCCACAATTATTTTTTATTTATTCAATATAGTTACAACCCGTGTTTATCCTATATGTATCACGGGATATTTACAGTTTAAAATGCAAACATTAACATGAATTATTGAAGTGAGTGGAAGATTTTTTTTATAAATTCTGTTATTTCGACCAAATTTCTAATGGAACTGTAAAAGAAACCTGGGGCCTCCTCGGTGAAAAGCAAGTGTGCTCCCCCTACACCAAAGGGCCAGCTACAAAGTTGCATATAAATCCAAAACACCAACATAGGGGCATTCCACATCAGTATCCTGCCATAGAACTAATCACTTCAGGTAGACAGTTGTGCCATTTAAATCTGCTATATCAAGCCAATTGGGCAGATTGAAAGACAAGCCTTAATAGCACTGTATATGGTGTGCCATGTCAACTGCCATGCCCAGTGGTACACTGGGGTAAAACGCTGGCAACTAGTTTGAATTAAAAAGGCATTAATTCCTCGGAATTAATATTTTTCTCAATCAGTGTACAAAAATTCTGGTTTCCTCAGGAAGCATAGATTTTTTTTTTCACATTAAAGTAATGTATACAGATGTTCTCGATGATATAAAATTGTACATCACCCTTAGGAGTGTGGAAATGCAAAGCTTTTCATTATAGTGCAAGGAAAGGGTAGCATTCCAGGCCAGGGGCCTTCTGAGGTAGTGTTTACTCTAGTTTATTACAATAATATGCTGGTGTTGAAAGGCAATGGATGATTTGTGTTTTCTATTTTTTTTTTATAAATACTTGTTTGCTCTCCTTGTTAAAATCAATTTCTTATAATAGGCTTCAGATGTTGTTCTTTGTCCCAGAACGTTTTCTTTCTTCTTGCTTCCTTGCTTCCTTGAAACAGAAAACAAATGAGTCAAAACCACTGCTACACTTATCTGAGAAGCACAAACACTACCGTTAACATTTCAATATTTTGTGACTTTTCAAATAACATAAAGGTTGTTTTAAAGGGCAGAAATTTGAGTTTAACTACCCCTCATGACACAATTATTCTACAAAAAATTTGAATATTTCAAATTCTATACTACGTTACTAGTTTCTACTCCTATACTTCAAAGTATTCTGTTTTCTCGATTGGTTTTATTCTGCTATGCACTGTATACAGCATGAGTAATGGAGAGACATGTGGATCAGACCAGATTACAAAGGAAGCATGTATTTTTACATGGCCATTAATCCCGCGATCAAGAGCCATGGGATCTCCTTTTCTACACAAAATCCGAACCACAGAGCATGATATTTCACTTTGAGAATGCCACATGCATGTTGAGCACTGCACCATCACACCCCCATCAGACCAGACTTTCCATTTGAACATGGCAACTTCAATATTGAAAGAAACTTGGGTATATCTGATGAAAGTGATGATAATAATAATGTAATTGGTTTTATGTCCCTTTTAACTACAGATGCCGGGGTGCCAGAATTTTGACTCGAAAGGGATCTTTAACGAGCCAGTAATTCAACTGACACGGCTCTCTCGCATTTGCGCTCCCTCAAATGCCAACTGATTGCGCTGGGATTCGATCCTGCAATCTTGGGCATAGAAGGCAAGAATGTTTCCACTGAGCCACACAGCCAGTCAAATATATGATGAATGTGTGTCTCAAAGAAATCACTTACTGGTACCGGAAAAATAGAAAGATCAGGACACCATAGCAAATCAAAGATATGCAGTAACAAATCAATCGTTTCTTAGAAAGATACTCAGATACAAAAGTTTCCAAGTAAAATGGCCCTGTATGTAAATGGGCACCCTCTTGAATGTTGTGATCCTTAGTTGGTCCATTTAAAACAACAATAACATTATTGTAACTTTGAACTGCTATGGTTCTAGAGACAGCAGGGGTGCTGGAATTTGTGCTAAAATGGGACTTTAAACATACCAATAAATACAGTGACATGGGTTTCTGCAGTTTTGTAGGGTGGAAGTCGAGCATACTTGTCTTACAAATTCAGCAGTGCTAAGCCACACTTTAAATGTTAAAATGTGAGTACCTGTTGCCTGAAGATTTATACTTGTGTCTCATTTTACACCCTCTTCAAGGTGATGGCAGCTCTTCTCTTCATGGGGTTATGGTGGCCTCTCACCAAGGTTGACAGCATTTGGTTCCCGGTCAATGCATGTGAGATTTTCAAAGTTAAATGCCATATCCTGTAGTTTGGATTCCACATAAAAAGGAGGTTCCATGGCTCATGATCACAAGATTAACTGTCACATAAAACTACAAGCTTCCTTTCCTTTTCTTCCCTTTATTCTTTCACTCTCACTCACTCACTCAAAAGGCTTCTATGGGACACGAAGATCCCGCGCCGACCTCACAAAATGTCTCCACTGAATTCTGTTTTGGGCGAGTTCTTGCCAGTTGTCTACATTCAGATGTCTACAGATTTTGAAGATTTCATTTTTCCAGGAACTTAGTGATCTTCCTACTGGCCTTTTTCCTATTGGTTCTTCTTTTAAGATTTGTAAGACCATCCTATCATCTCCCATCCTTAGTACAAGACCAGTCCATTGAAGTATTCTGGAATTAATGATGTTGAGTATTGGTGCTTGCTGCGATAGTGAGTGTGTCTTTATTTGATCTTTTTTTCCATCTTTGAGCTGCGGGGTCCAAAAATTTTCCTATACCGTACACTTTATTTTCGAAGACCTGCAACTGGTGATCTTCCTGTTTTGTTAAACTCCATGATTCTGCACCATAAGTTAGAACTGGCCTAATGATGGTATTGTATAATTTTGTATTTCTCATCAAAAATTTGGATCCCAATACAAACTGGAGAGAGTAGTACACTTTGTTAGCATTCTGTATTCTAACTTTAATTTCCACTTCTCTATGATTCTGTTCATCAATCATGACTCCTAAGAATTTGAAATGTTCAACCTGCTCAAAACTATGCTTGCCAATAACAAGAGTTAAACGATTCCCAAACACGTCAATATTGCTCTTCATTACCATGTACTGAGATTTTTGGTCATTAATTCTAAGGCCTAATTTTGAAGCTATCTCCTCAAGTTCAACAAACAATTTTCTTATCTCAATCTCATTTCTTCCTTTCTTCATCTGCATATGCAAGCACTTTATGATACTGTCCGAGATGCATGCCAGCCGGTGATATGATATCTTTTTTGAGAGCAATGTTGAAGAGAAGAGGGAACAGAGCATCTTAAACCAGTTCTGTTTGTGGAAGGGTCAGATTTTTTCCCATTCAGGAGAATTCTACTTATATTGACATCCATACACAATCTACACAGGTTAATAAGTTTAAGAGGAAAGCCAAACTCTGTTATGACATTCCTCAGGCTCTCTCTATGAATTGATTAATATGCTTTGACAAAATCAATAAACAAATAGTGAATACATTGGTTATATTCCCACACTTACACACTTATCATTTTGATTGCAAATATGTTGTCAGTAGTGGATCTATTACTAGTATTGCTGTAACTAATTCAAACCTTGAGGGTGAGGCATATTACTTGCTTGTGTTTGAGATTATTTCTGAACCCACAAAACACAAATAATTTGGTTGGTATTAATATGCAACAAGCTTGTACAGTATGTTAAACCTGCCACTAAAATAAAATTAATGTCAATCCGATATTAAAATTATCTCATATTTATACCAGAATTCTTTCAATAAACTGTATAAAACAGAACACACACAAAAAAATCCAAAATAAAGGGTAACGGTTTGGTATAGCAAAAAAAGTAGATGCTAAAAGCAAGATTCGAACTTCTATCATTGAGTTAACAGGATTTATAAAATATTACATAGCCTCATGATCACTAACATTACATTCTCTTTCATTAATGAAATTCACATGCACTCGACAAGACCAAAAAATAAGTTACATGTAGTCAACACTAGAACGACTAAATTTGGAGTCAATGCACTGCAGCACTCGCTCATCTCTGCATACAACCATATACCACATGATCTAGCAAGAATCTCAAAAATTGGACCATTTCGTGAAAAGTTGAAAAGCTACAATTTACTGACTCCAAATGTATATTTTACTCATGTGATACCACATTCTTCCAAATATATTTACATTTAACATTATTAATTATTGTATTATATCTTCAACACATCTTAAAGAATGCTCGTTTGCTCATATTCTCATTTCTCTATTTATATTGTAACACTTTTTCTTTATTCATGTATTGCATTAGTGGAACTATAATGTATCAAAATACACTTGAATTGAATATTTGTATACCTTACTCTAAATGTATTTTAATTTAGTCGATCATCTGTGTGATGAACTATGTACTGTTCCCCACGACAGAGCTCTGCTCTCAGGAATCTGTTTCTAGATAAATAAATTTATAAAAATAAAAATTTAAAACATGTTTTAGTGATCTTGGCTGTGATTCACATAACACTCTCAACAATTCCAGTATTGCACAGTGTTCATGCATTATTCATAACAATTTTTCAGACCCATCAACATGGCTTCGTAGTTTTATCCTTAAAATTTAATTACATTCAGTATTCCACATGATTGACCTTCTCATTGTAATTAGAACAATTTTATTTATTTATTTATTTATTTATTTATTTATTTATCGCATGGCTTTTAGTGCCGGGAGAGTCCCAGGGCATGTTCGGCTCACCTGAGTCTGTAGCTGCTTCCAGCATACACCCTTAGGGTGAGCTACAAGTTCCATTCAATTTCAAGTAGTTCCAACTTTCGCTACCAGATATCAATCATACCTAGTGGTGAACGTTGCAACTTTGATAGAGCGTTCTGACGAAATCTAAGCTAACAAATATAGCCTCACACAAGTTTAGTCAGTGGAAGGATCTTTTACATGCCATAAATCTATGACATGGACAGCCGGCTTTACTTCCCCTCCGAAGGAAGGCATACTGAAGGATTTTTAACGCTCTTAAAAAATCCGAGGACTTCGGCCGGGTTTAAACCCACTATCTTGGGCACAGCAGTTCAGCATGCTACCAACTACGCCACCAAAGCCGCTATTAGAACAATGACCTTGCTTCAATACAGTACAATCGTCACATTTTCCAATTACAATATATTTCACCCTCTCTTTGCATATTTTGACTATTTCTTATTCTGACTTCCATCAGAGATTCCAGTTAACGTTTCAGTAAAACAATTGATGCACATTTAAACTCAATAGATGTATACACACTTGGAGGGAGTAAATAAGGGAATGCAATGGAGTTCCTAGGATTCAATCTGTCCAAACTATGAACATGCACTCAAACCAAGTGGCTATGACTGCCCTACGAAGGCAGCAGATCCAGCAGTGTATATCTCACATTCTGAGTGTATTTCAGTAAATAGCCTACCTGTCATGATTACTTCAGCTACGAAGGGTACAGTATGTAACTACTATTACAGTTCTGGTACCAAGTATTATATTTTCCATGCCCTCAATAATGTCCAAACAACTCAGACAAAATGTACATTCACTTGTTTGAAGCACATAGACCACATTTTTAAGAACTTTATTGAAAGTTTGTGGTCGTTGCTGTTTTCTGGAACATGGGAATAAACTACCAGTACTCTTCGAGACACACACTACAGTTTTGAAGCGGTTGCCTATTTAAAATTTTGAGAGTATAGCACCAAATTACAAAATATAAATATTATAATTTAAAAAAAAAAAGAAAAAAAAGAAGGTTTTTGGTTAACAAAAATTCTTTACAAGAATTTGATATCAACAACTGTCTCGTCATTGACTAAAATGAGATTTAGCATTTCTTTTAGATCTACAAGTTGGTTAAAATATGGGCCATAGTGAATACAGCTCCACAGCTGCAAACTGGATCTTCCCTTTTCATTACACAGTAGTGGATGTTGCATGAATTATTCTTAATACGGTATGCATAAAATGAAGGCTAAAAAGAGGTCAGCAAAACTCCGGCAATTCTTTTAATTTTCTTTCAGTTTACTTGGTTTAGGGTCAGTTAGCTACTAATATTACCATTGCATGATTGAGAGTGAACATCCCTTGTGAATTCCCAAAATGTGAGATAAAGTGAACATTCAGTATCTGTAATTTTACATTGTTTCAAGATACTCCTTGAGGGACGCAGATAACCTGATGTCACCTTAATACAACACATCTGCACCACTATCATACTTATTGAAGTTTTCTTTTTAATTACCGGTACTGACTTTATCAATATGTAGCATCAGATATTCTTTCGAATTATTATTTTAAGCCTGTTAAAAAATAATTTTATTTTCCCTTCTGTTATCTTCAAAGAAAGTAGACCGAATAAATTTATAAAAACAGTGCTGTTACAATTTTCAGATACATCACTATTTTCACTTTCACCTACCTTGGTTACAGGGTTCATCTATGTGGGTCTCCTTTGAAATTAGATACAAAGGACTTCAGGTGCTGCCAACATCTACAGAAACCTGCAATATCATCAACAAGGTAATTGGGTTATTCATCAATAAAGCACTCAAATTTTCTGCATTTAATTTCCCCCTTCTTGAAGAATTGATGAAGATTTACACTTAACAAGTACCGGTACATCTAACAAGGCAACCTTACCACCTTGGTGGAATTTGGCACTCAAGCAGGTCACATCACAAGGAAAACATCTGTGTTCCCAAATTCCTGTAGGTAATCTCTAGAGAGGGCATAATCTCACAGGCTTTAATGAGAATACTAAGTGCCTAATGAAATGTGCATGCTGAATTCACTTGTCACTTCCAACCAATTACTGTACTACATTCACTTTCCTCAGGTTTTTTTTTAGCTGTTTTCATCATATGAAAAAAAATAGGCTTATGAGATCACTTTTTGTCCATGTGTGTGTCCTAAAAGAAATCTAAACGGCTGGAGCGATTTCAATGTAAGTCAGTAAGGACATACCGGTAGTACTATTTTGTCCAACCCTAACCGTGCCTTTCCAATTTTAATAAGTTTCACCAATCCAACATGGTGGCCGCACAAAATATTTTACCTACTTTCTATATCTCCAAACTATTGTCAATATCATCCTGAAATTTTGTGTGTTGATGGAGAATACTAAGACAAGTTCAGCTAACATGACTTTCAGAAGCCTGTCAAGTACTAAACCAACATGGTGGCCAAGCAAATTTAAAATATTTAAATAGAATTTTCTCAGAATTTAATCATAGGAAAAGGGGGAAGTGGGGATAGTGATAGCCACAGACCTGTCAGTCTAACCCATATATACTATATGTGCAAAATTGTTGAAGGAAGTATGAATGATTATAGGGAATAGTAGGTGGTTGGCAAATAAACAGCATGAATTCAGAGAGAATTTCTTGTGAATCACATCTAGTAACAGGCCTTCAACAAGATATCAGTTAGCAAAGGATGTCTACAAGGCTCATGCAGTGGACTAGGGTACTGGAATATACATTATAATAACCTACTCAACCTAGGTTATGGGAAGAACACCAAAGCCATAGCATTTGCTGAAGATCTGATCATTGCAGTCAGTGCAGAAACTGAAGCTGAAGCAGAAGCTGAAACAGAGAACTTCATAAGGAAAAATACAAAGTGGTCGATAGACAACAAAACACACTTAAATGAGGATAAATCGAAAGTTATATTAATGTTGAGAAGATGGAAAGCAAGGAAGAGTATAGATATTTACATGAACAGGAAACGTCTAGAATAAGTCGACAAAATAGATTATTTAGGAATTACTATCGACTTCCGCTTTATGGTCAACTTTGACATCAACAAAGTCGGTGAAAAATGCATTAAATTAATAATTGCCTTACCCAAATCACCAAGAATAGGATGGGGACTAAAACATCAGGCTCTGGAAATGATCTATAAAGGAGCAATACTACCAATGCTACTATATGCTGCACCAGTCTGGATAGAATCCCTGGAAAAGAAATATAATTTAATCAAATATGTGCAGGTGCAAAGATACTCGGTACTCACGAGAATACCCAAGGCAGGTACAGAACTATATCTCACGAAGCACTGTGCATCATCACTGGAATAACTCATCATCATCATCATGCACAGTTTCCAGCCACTGGCCGGGTCTGTTTGGAACACAAGCCTCTCCAACTTCTTCTGTCTTCCCACCATCTCTCAGCCTCCACCCTTGTCCAGTCTTCTCCTCTCTTCTTCACGCTTTCTTCCACCCCCTTCAGCCACCTCTCACTCGGTCTTCCTCTCGGTCTCTTTCCTTCCCACTTCGTCTCGTGTACTCTCCTGGGTATCCTCTCTTCCTCCATTCGTTTTACATGTCCATACCATCTAAGTCTAGATTTCTCTATACCATCCTGTAATGGTTCCTCCTTCATTAATTCTCTGGTACTCTCATTTCTTATTCTGTCCATCTTTGTAGCTCCAATACTGCTTCTCAAGAACCTCATCTCCCTGGCCTGTATTTTGCTCTTCTCCCTTCCTTTCATAACACAGGTCTCCAAGGCATACGTCAGGATAGGGACATAGTACGTCCGATATATGATCTTTTTGCTGTTCTGAGGGACATCCTTGCTCCATAACATGCTTCTCACACTCCTCCGAAATGCTTCTGCCTGCCTCCCCCGCTCATTTATTTCTCTATCGTTTCTTCCATTATCTTGTATCAGGCTTCCCAGATACTTGAAACTCTCCACTTTCTTCTGCTGTTCCCCACCAATTGTTATTCCCGTTGTGGTTCTTTCCCTCTTCCTTGTTGTGATCACCACCTCACTCTTATTTATGCTAAATTTCATCCCATATCCTTGTATTATTCCTTCCCACATGTACCTCCTCCTCCTTGTTTCCCCAAATCATCAAATCATCTGCAAACACCATTGCTTTCATCTTTCCTTCCCCAATTACTTGTGCCACTCGGGTCATTATGTCATCCATCACCACAATGAAAAGTAACGGTGACAGTGCACTTCCTTGTTTCAGGCCGTTTCTCTGTTCCTACCAGTCTGATCTCTCTCCTCCCACCTTCGGCCCCTAATGAAATGAAATGGCGTGAAATGAAAGGATGTAGATAAAAACAGCTCATTGCCATGGATGAAACGAAAATGGTGATTATAAAATAGACAGTGAGACCCAAAAAGTATACCTTATTTGAATAAAAAGAATAAAAGGCAGATGGTAAAAAAGAATAAAACAAATAAGGCATGTTGTTTGTTTGAGTCTTCAGTCTTTTGACTGGTTTGATGCAGAAATCCATGCCTCCCTGTCCTGAGCTAATCGTTTCATCTCTACATAGCTACCACACCCTACATCCGAGGCAATCTGTTTAACATATTCTAACCTTGGTCTACCCCTACAGTTCTTGTCCTCGACCCTTCCTTCCATAACTAAGCTTGCTATTCCTGGGTGTCTTAGTATGTGTCCTACCAACCTATCTCTTCTCTTCATTAGCAGTCGCCAGAAACATCTCTCCTCTCCCACTCGCCTTAATACCTCTTCGTTTGTAACCCTATCTACCCATCTGATCTTCATCATTCTCCTGTAACACCACATTTCAAATGCCTCAATTCTCCTCTTTTCTGCTGCACCAATAGTCCAAGTTTCACTTCCATAGAGCGCCACGCTCCAGACAAAGGCTTTCAAAAATGACTTCCTAATACCTAAATCTATATTCGATGTCAACAGATTCCTTTTTTGTAAAAAGGCTTTCCTTGCCTGAGCCAACCTACTTTTTATATCCTCTATGCTTCGTCCATCACTGGTTATTCTGCTTCCTAAGTAACAGGCATAGTCAACAATAAAATAGATGAACACAATAAAAACATAAAACAGACTTAACCTGAATTAAAAGTCGTAACTACACATTAAAACTTAAAAAAGTAACCATTCTCCCTCATGAAGCGGATGACGAGGTCTACTGACGGCCCATCATCACGGAGAATAAGGGAGAGGGTATTATGCAGTTTAAGAATCCTTCGCAGATCGGCCAGATCCACACACTCCAAGAGAATGTGTGCCACAGTTAGATGGGCACCGCAAGTACACACAGGGGGGTCTTCTCTCTTTAGCAAGTGGGAGTGCATAGCAATCCCATGGCCGATCCGGAGTCTACAGAGTACCACAGCTTCCTTCCGGAGAGATCGGAAGGAAGATTTCCACACCTTCGTTGTCTCCTTGATGCCTCTCAGTTTGTTGGGTGGAGGCGTGGCACGCCACGCTTCCTCCCAATGCGACAGGATCGAATGCCGCAACTGAGAGCGCACATCACTAGCAGGCACCTTATATGGTAGCGAGGGCAGTGCGACTGCCTCTCTCGCCGCCTGATCAGCAAGCTCGTTTCCCGCAATACCCATGTGGCTAGGAAGCCACACAAAGGTCACCCCGGTTCCAGCGTTACACGAACTGACGAGCAGGTCGTGTACACGCTGGACCAACGGGTGCTTCGGGAAACACACATCGAGCGCTTGCAGCACACTCAGAGAGTCAGTACACAAAAGAAAGTGCTGGTGATCGTCTGATAACGTGTACCGCAGAGCCTCTAAGATGGCATAGAGCTCCGCTGTGTACACGCCACAAACCTCGGGAAGTGAAAAGAGAAACCGACGATCCTCAACCACAAATGCACAGCCTACTTTCTCGTTTACCCTCGAACCATCCGTGAATAGAAGCCCTGATCCTGGATACCGGCTCACCACGGACTGGAACAGCCTCCGATGGACGGAGGAGTCCGTGTCCGACTTGGGGCCGGTGTGCAGATCCAGGATGATATCAGGGCGAGATACCATCCACGGAGGGGCCTTGCTAGGTACTCAGACGATACAGGAGACAGAAGGAAATCGGAACTGACTGTATAAGTCATCCAAGCGAATCCCCGCCGGCCGAGTGACTCGGGCGAGCCAATCATACAGCCGGCGATTCGGATTGGTAAACAAACATGGATAGCTTGGATGAAGTGGCGCCGAGGTCTTTGCGGTTGAGAACCGAAAGCCATGCTCTAGTGTCCAGCGTTCCACTCTCCGAATAGCTTGTTGCAGCTGTCGAATAGTTGCAGCATAGGTCAGCAGTACTTGTTGGCGCCTCAGGTGTAAAGGAGGTACGCCAGCCTCAGCGAGCAAGCTGGGCTCATCCGAAAGGCTCCCGTCGCCAGCCTCACACCGCCGTGGTGGACACTGTCCAGTTTAACAAGCACTGACTTGCGGGCCGAACCATATGCTACACTGCCATAATCTAATCTAGATAAAATCAGGGCCTTATAAAAACGTAGGAGCACCCACCCCCCACGATGTGCCGCTAAGAAACCGCAACATGTTGAGTTTCTTAGCACAAGCAGTTTTCAAACACCGCACGTGCGGTTCCCACGTCAATTTCTGATCGAAAAGGAGCCCAAGGAACCGGTACATAGCAACATCAGGCAAAGCTACATCGCCCAGATAAAGCTCAGGATCAGGATGGAGAGTGCGCTTTCGGCAGAAATGGACAACCGAGGTCTTTGCGGTTGAGAACCGAAAGCCATGCTCTAGTGTCCAGCGTTCCACTCTCCGAATAGCTTGTTGCAGCTGTCGTTCAGCGACCGCCATATTTTGCGCACTATAATGTAGAGCGAAGTCGTCTACATATAGCGACGGTACCACTGCTGGACCAGCAGCAGCGACTATACCGTTTATGGCAATCGCAATTAATGTTACGCTAAGCACCGATCCCTGTCGGACTCCGTTTTCCTGTATATGATATTGCGAATATGCCCCCCCCTATTCGGACATGCAATAGGCGAGGGGACAGAAAATTCGCAATAAAAACCAGCAAGTTACCTCGGAATTTCCATTGATGCAGGGTAGAGAGGATGCCGTAACGCCAAGTGGTGTCATAGGCCTTCTCGAGGTCAAAGAAAACAGCGACTAGGTGCTGCCTCCGGAGAAAAGAGTCCTGTATGGCGGTCTCCAGGCGTACCAGATGGTCGTTGGTACACCGAGACGCCCTGAATCCACACTGGTATTCAGACAGGAGTCCCCGCTTCTCCAGGACCCACACCAGGCGCCGATTGACCATCCTCTCAAATAGCTTGCACAGACCGTTAGTGAGACAAATAGGTCTGTAACTCTCTGTCAAATTGGGATCCTTATCGGGCTTCAGGATAGGTATAAAGATACCTTCCTGCCATTGCGCTGGAAACACACCTTCCAACCAGATACGATTAAACACCCTGAGCAAATAACGAATGCTCTCATCGTTAAGGTGTTTAAGCATCTGGTTGTGAATATTATCCGGGCCGGGAGACGTGTCCCTGCAGAGCGCCAGTGCAACGCGGAGTTCCCACTCCGTAAAGGGCACGTTGTACTCCTCCGAAGCGCGGGAAGCAAAACTGAGCTGGAAACGTTCTACCTCGCGCTTCATGGCCAAGAAGGCAGGATCATAGTTATCGGAACCGGATATATCCGCAAAATAAGATGCAAGATGGTTGGCAACGCGGTACGGATCTGTAACCAATTCATTATCAATGGAAATTCCCGGTACAGTAGAAGTTGTCTGAATACCCGAGATGCGTCGTAGTTTAGTCCACACTTGAGAGGAGGGGGTATGTGCCGTAATAGACGACACATACCGTTCCCAGGATTGTTTCTTACTCTGGCGAATAAGAATCCGTGCCTTGGCACGAAATTTCTTAAACGCCACCAAATTGGCCATGGTTGGACGCCGACGGTAGTGCTTATGAGCTCGACGACGGTCTCTTATTGCCGCTGCAATATCCTCTGTCCACCAGGGGACGAGTTGGCGATGAGGAGTCCCAGAAAAGGGGAGAATAGATTCCACGGCGGCAGCAAGAAACACATCAGTGATGTGCTGTACCTCGTCATCACTGCTCCGGCATCCCAGATCATCAAATACTGCGCGTTCTGTAAATGATGGCCAATTGGCCCGTTTAAGTACCCAACGACTGGGGAAAGACACGGGCTTCTGGTTCAGAAGTATAAGAATGATCGGGAAATTGTCACTGTCACAGAGGTAGTCGTGTACATACCAACCAAATAGGGGGACCAGCGCACGGCTACACACACTTAAGTCAATGTGTGAGTACGTGCCGTGCGCTAAGCTAAAATGTGTAGCGTCCCCTGTATTTAATAGAGATAAATCCAACCCCTGAATAAGCCCTCCACGTCCCTTCCTCTGGGGCAGGAAGATGGTGATCCCCATTGGGGATGATGCGAGTTGAAATCACCCACGATAAGGAAAGGGACTGGAAATGATCAACAAGATCAACGACGTCATTAATACCGAGGGGCTGGTTCGGTGGAAGGTACACGTTACAAACAGTTGTCATAGCAGGCAAGGACACGCGAACTGCAATAGCTTCCAGAGGAGTTATGAGTGGAAACTCTTCATTGTAGCAGTCAGAGTGAATGAAGGTACAAACGCCCCCGGAAGCCCGGGCAGCGTCTTGTCGCTCTTTAGAGTATAACTTTGAAAGAATAATAGATTTTCCGCCTTCAATACTGTTTAGAGTATAGTCTGAAACCTCTCAGAACAGTCTCGTGATCAGGTCTGAGGTTTGTTTCCTGTAGGCAGACTATACTCGCTGCGTATTGTGCAATGAGCTGACGGAGCTCTGTCAAATGCCTGTCATAACTGTTACAATTCCACTGTAACAGTGCCATATTGTGAACTTATAAACTAGGGAATAAGTTGGAGCAGCAAGCTACAACTTATCCTCTGGAGGATCTTCACCCACTACGTCGACTATAATCTCCATGTCCTCAGGCGAGGTCGTGGAGTGAATCGACTCAGCGGAAGATTTCCTGGACGCAGTTTGGCGGCAGGGGGGAACTCCGTGGGGAGCGCGCAGATCTGGGGACCAAAACGTTCCCAGGCGCAGAAGCATCCGCAGGTGGTGGGGCGGATGGCTTCCCCATCTTTGGAGGAGAAAGGGAACGCGTAGTGCGGGCTCCCTTCTTCCCCGCCTCTTTCAGATATTTAGACGGGTCAGGAGACTTATTCCTGACCCTGGTCGACGATGCCGCCTCCGCCGGCTTCGGCGCGGCTTTCGCCGACCGTTTGGGTGGGGAGGAAGTCGCCGAGTGGGGAGTAAGTCTTCAACTTCTTCCCCTGCTGTGCGGGCGGAGCAGCCTTCGCTCGCACAGCCTTCTTTGGGGCCGAAGGTGGGGTTGAAGTCACCTTCGGGCTCTCTTTCCGATTTTGGGGTGTAGATACAGATGTAGATGGCGGTGGTACATTAGAAGGTTTCACAGCTGAGACAAAAGATGAGGTAGCCGGGACCAAATTGGGTATTATAGCTCTATAATCAATCTTTGGAGAAGGCGAAATCGTGGTATGGTACTTCTTGCGGGCCTCCTGGTAGGTGAGACCATCCAGGGTTTTGATCTCCTGGATTTTCTTCTCACTCAGGAAGACAGGGCAGTTCCTGTCCCGAGGAGAATGAAATCCAGGGCAATTAGTGCACTGATATGGTGTGGTGCACTCTTCCGCTTCGTGGGATACCTTACCGCATGTGCCGCAGATTTGAGGGCTTGAGCATCGGGATAACATGTGTCCGAACTTCTGGCACTTATAACACCTCATTGGTGGAGGGATATACGGCCGTACGTCACAACGGTAACTTGTAACCTTGACTTTCTCCGGGAGCACCGAAAGCTCAAAGGAAATAATGAAAGCACCAGTATCCACGATTTGACCATTGACCTTGCGCGTAATGCGCCGGACATCAGTCACGTGACGGTGCTGCATATCCTCCTTGAGCTCCTCGTCAGTGTTCAGAATCAGGTCCCGGTGGAAAATAACTCCTCGGACCAGATTTAGAGACGTGTGCTTTTCCACTTTGACAGGGATATCGCCAAAGTGGTCACATTTCAGAAGTTGTTCAACCTGCTCACCAGTCCTAGTCTTGAGCAACAAGCTACCGTTTCTCATCTTTTGTACCTTCTCAAGCTCACCATAGACCCCTTCTATGTGGCGAGAAACCAAATAAACTTTGCCATCTTGAAATCACCCCCATCCGTCCTGGTTGCGACCAGAAACTTGGGAGTGTTAGCACCCAGATTCTCTCGAACAGACTGTTGCCAGGGGGTTGATCCCCGTAGGGAATCAAAAGTTAAAGACTTGGGTGGTGGACCACCCTGTTGGGAGATATTCCTTTTCTGTCCCATGGCCATTTCATCCTCCCTGAATGCCACCGACTCCAATCACGGGCTGTCTCTGTAGGCACTACCCAGCCAAGGCAAGGCTCGCCTAGCTTGGAAGGCATTGCCCGGGGGTCCGATGTTTGACATGCCATACAGGCATGTACCCCTTGGCATATACTAGAGAGTTTTCCAGCACAGGCATGCAGCTGTGCTGGGACCTGCGTTGTCAGGTGGATACTACTGCAGGGTACATGGCGCACCCACCTGTCGGTGTGGCTAGACCGAACAGGCTCTCGAGCGTAGTCGCACACTTAGGAGGCCCTTCCCCTGACAGCACGCAAATATAATTTTGAGTGCCAGACCTCAAAAACATGAACGGAAAAGTCGTGCGATATAACCTAATAACAGTTATATCGCACAAAGTGGGGCGTTTAGAGCAGGCTGTCAAACCCGTAAAGGGGACCTGGGCCAAGAAACCCTTTTCGTCGCCTTCTAGGACTGGCAGGGTATACCTGTGAGTGTATTCCATCCCTCCCACCCACGGGAGGTCCAATTCGCAAGACAAGCCGGAAACCTAAAAGAATAGCCAAGGTCGCCCCTTTTAGTCGCCTCGTACGACAGGCAGGGGATACCGTGGGTGTATTCTAAACCCACCACCCACAGGGGGGAAAGGCAAGAGAGGTTGTTTCCCTATATAAAGTACGAACAGGAAAGACAACTACAGATTACCACCCAGTAACCCCAATAAGATGGCTCCACCCAGCAGATCTTATAGGTGCCGGAGACTCAGAAATGGAAGGAAGTGACAACACCCTATGGCAAATCTACACGGACAAAAGTAAAAGCAACGATGGAGTAGCAGCAGGGGCAGCTATATACAAAGCAAATCAACTGATAAACCATCTGAAATTTAAACTCCACGACCGATGTTCAAATAATCAGGCAGAGCAATTGGCCATAATAGCTGTGGAATATTTAGGAATGATGAGGATTGAGGACAACAATGGAAAAAGAGCTACTGTACACACAGATTGTAAAATAACAATTGACTCGCTAGTAGATAGCAAAAATCACAATCATTTCAGATAATAAAGAAATGTGCACCAACATTAAACACAAACAATTGATGTATACAGTTTAAATGGATTACAGCACACATAGGCTGACAATGCAACGATTTGGCTGATAAACTAGCAAAGGAAGCAACAAAATTAAATCAAATGTGTTATGACAAAGTACCTCTCTCAACAGTTAAAAATGACCTCAGGAGAGAATCTACTAATGCAATAGGAAGAATCTTCAAGGTACAATCACAAAGGGATTCTTCCCAACAGTAAATAGGCAGACTAACAACCAAAATTAACCTCATGCCAAACTTGACAACAATAATAACAGGACATGAAACATCAACTCGTATCTATACAGACTTAGTTCGCAGCCCCAAGTGTTCCTGTAACGGAGGACGTCAAACAGTGGACCACCTAATATTTGAGTGTAGTGCAGTGAAAAGCAACAGAGAAATATTAATAAACAGTGTTTTCTTAGAAGGCTACTGGCCGATCGATAAGTCTGTACTAATCAGAAAATATGTTAAACCATTTACAAAATATGTGAACTCTTTGGACTTTACAGCAATGAATGAGAATCAAGAACATCACCCATCAGCAAATAGTATATAGAAAAGATTGTATTTTGTAATTACACAATTCTATGAAATTAGTTACGAGCATGTATGGGTAGTACTACGACTCTATAGTGCGTCTCTACCTTAAAAGACAGTACGCATTAAATGGAGCGCGCTGATGCCAGATCTGCTGCATATACAAAGTTCTGCAAGGCCGGGCACATGATGTAACATAACTCGTATACAGGCGTGCTTTTACGCAAAACTCGGGAAATTTCCAAAATATTTGTTTGTTGTATATAATTGTACCTCATACCTTGAAGCGAAAGACGGTACAATATTTAGATTATGATACAGCGAAGCTCAGAGCGCGATTTTAATGCACACATTATAATAATTTATAATATTCAATTATTCAATTATTCATGAATATGATAAGGCATTTTTCTCGAATATCATAGGTTATAATAAATTATAATATGACATAATAATAATAATAATTATTATTATTATTATTATTATTAAAATATATTTTGGTCCACGTAATTTACCCAATATTGTGTGGCCAAGTGGGGGTATGCAGCCGAAATTAAATTATTCATTTCTTGTTTCTTGAACGAGACGTTGTTCAATTTTATATAGTTCTTCACTTACGCCCATACCATTTCGATGGGATTAAGTTCACTGTGATATGGTGGTGTGGTATGGTGACAAGCAAGAACATATTTCTCTGCTGTGATAGCCTACATTGTCTATTACTAGGCTAGATCCTTCGGGAACATTGAGCAACAATATTGCTCGGCGAACCACTTTTCATATACTTCACCTGTCATTTTGTCGTGTGTGTCTACCGTGTTCTTTTTGGCACAGAAACGTTAACTCTGCACCATTAACGAACCCTTGTTAATTCCCGGGACGAACAAAGGCATACTACGGAAACCACTTCGAGGATGGCTGAGGTAGGAATCGAACCCGCCTCTTCTCAGTTTTGTCTCATGGAGTTGAGTACACCCCGTTCCAGCCCTCAGACCAGAATTACACTTCTAGGCAGAGCTGGGATTCAAACCCGGGAGTAGTGTGGTAAGGACAGAGCTGTCTCACTTAGGAAGTTGTGAGCCCCTGCGACCTTGGAATGGAAGGAGCCATGCTAGGAGGGCGTGCTTGGATTCGTTTTTTTCGTCTCGTTGTGCTCTTTACGGGAATGTAGGTGTCGAAAAGGTGAACTTAGGGTTTTGGGTCAAAACATGCGTTTTTCACATTTTTGCCGATTTTTGGAAGGAGCCATGCTAGGAGGGCGTGCTTGGATTCGTTTATTTCGTCTCGTTGTGCTCTTTACGGGAATGTAGGTGTCGAAAAGGTGAACTTTGGGTTTTGGGTCAAAACATGCGTTTTTCACATTTTTGCCGATTTTTGGAAGGAGCCATGCTAGGAGGGCGTGCTTGGATTCGTTTTTTTCGTCTCGTTGTGCTCTTTACGGGAATGTCGGTGTCGAAAAGGTGAACTTAGGGTTTTGGGTCAAAACATGCGTTTTTCACATTTTTGCCGATTTTTGGAAAACGGGTCATGCTAGGAGGGCGTGCTTGGATTCGTTTATTTCGTTTCGTTGTGCTCTTTACGGGAATGTCGGTGTCGAAAAGGTGAACTTAGGGTTTAGGGTCAAAACATGCGTTTTTCACATTTTTGCCGATTTTTGGAAAACGGGTCATGCTAGGAGGGCGTGCTTGGATTCGTTTATTTCGTCTCGTTGTGCTCTTTACGGGAATGTAGGTGTCGGAAAGGTGAACTTAGGGTTTTGGGTCAAAACATGCGTTTTTCACATTTTTGTCGATTTTTGGAAAACCGAAAACGTGAGAATGACGTGTGTGATAGTATTTATTTCGTCTCTTTATTCTCTTTACGTGGATATAGACATGAAAAAGGTAAAAAGCTGGAAACATGGTTTTCTTATGGAAAAGGTGTTTTTTTGTTCATTTTCGCGTTATTTGGAAAACGAATGAGGCGATTTTTATGATGGGCATGTCGATGTATTTGTGTCGTTGTTCAGTTTACGGGAATGTAGGTATGGAAAACCTGAAATCATGGTTTCCGTCATTTTTTTTCGAGATTGTTGAGGAAAACGGGGAAAAAGTAAGAAACCAGATTTGAAGTCACGTTAGGTTATGCGCTTTGATGTTAATAAAACACTTATGCATTATTATTATTATTATTTGTCTTGACTGGTCAGGGCTCACACGCAGAGAGAGAACTTGCTTAATGCAATGAGAATTGAAAGCATTGAGACTGACCCACGGCGATCCAGACAGACACAGGTCTTATCATCGTACGTGCCTCGCAGCAGAGAGAGATAAGAGGCTGGTGTCATTATACAGTGTGCGGATTTATAATGTGTATGTCATAGCCTAGGTTCATTATGGACTCATCATGCAACGCAAAGTTTGAAACAATGAGTGAGTGTATAACATCATGATAACAGATTGGCATGGGCTCGAACAAAGCGGTTATTGGACATGTAATAAACAAAAGGGTGGGAATAATGAAAGGTCATATGATACATTTTTTTTAATTTTTTTTTTCAAAATAATTAAATAGGGTTTTATTACAAAAAATTATGTTTATTGACCCATGAATTATACGTGGAAGGAAAACCTAACCACTTTACAAAATATTTTGCACCTTTGACTTTAATTACTCGTTCAATGAGATAATCGTTGGGATATAATGTTTTTTGCACTTCTTCATAATAGAATCGTCCCTGAATGGGTTGACCGCTCTGATCTTCTAAGAGATACGTCACTGGTTGACCTAGCTTGACTTGGCGAATTTTAAAAATTTCTGTCGACCATTGTGGAGTATACGATTTTGAAAACACACTTCTATGTTTACTAATGCGAACAAAATCTCCAATTTTAAGGCGATGTCGCCTTGGATCTACCCTTTTTATAGGGTTAAACAGTCTATTGAGTCTGGGTAGGTTCTTGGTGACGAGGCGAGGTTTCATGCCGATGGTGGAATGAATGGTGTTGTTGTAGCGAGACACAAGTTGAGGTAACCAGTCTATCCATCGATAGGAACCATGTATTGTAAACTCTTTCCACATATAACTTTTTAATGTTCGATTGAACCGCTCGACCACACTGGCTTTGAGATTGCTATAGGTGGCATAATGGTGAATATCCTTAGATTTGAGAAAACTGGAGAAATCCTTGTTGAAAAATTCTTTCCCCTGGTCGGTTTGTAACAAGTGAGGTTGACGTTTTGATTGTTCAATAATATGTTGAAAGGCCTTTGTGACTAAGATACCAGTTTTATTTTTTACTGGTTGAACAAAAGCCATTTTGGAATAGACATCAATGACAGTCAACATATAGCGTACACCGTCGTTAACGTTAGAATAAGGTATCATTTCAACCAGGTCTGCCTGCCAAAGGTCATCGATTCCTTTGGAAATGACACGACGACGTTCATAAATGCGTCGGGCTGGTTTATGCAATTCATGAGCAATGCCCACTTTGATGGGGGATGGCTTATAAGATAATTTTAGCATTTCGGAGTTGTTGTTCAACGTCGGCGATTTCCGCCTCATGTCCAGTGTGACCAGCTTGTTTTGATGCATGAAGCAAGTATAAGCGCTCTACTAACTGATTGGGATTATTCCAAAAGGTTATATCTAGGTAGGGTTTTAATTTCTTAAACCTTACACCAGAGGCAGAGTGATGTTTTTGCTTACCAAAGATGTTTGCAATGATGGTTTTATATTTTTGGGATATATTGGCATTGACCTGCTGAGAGGATTTATAGTTTCTTTTGTGAGCGTTGGTGTCTAATAAAATGGATTTATATTTAGCAAGGTCCTCGGACGTAAAATCTTGTGTCGAGGGGGTGCGAGAAAATAGCAGCTTTAACAGACCTGGTGTTAATTTATAGTTGATATTTTTAATGACAGCTTTCGTACGAGCAAATTTAATGGATGAATCCCCAATTTTAAAACTATCATTCTCATAGCGAACACCATACGTGGTATCTGTCTTTCCAATAAATAGAAGGGTCAAATACGGTTCCAGGGTTGCCCCATAATGTTTGATTAAAATGTTTTTGAGTTGAGCTTTATTTTGAGGGGTTGCCAAGACTTGTGAAAACGGAGACGATGTGGAGGAAGACGGTGTTGCCGCTATGACGGAAGATTTTTGTTTTGTTTTTAGAAACTGTTGAAGGGGTGACGATTTCTTTTTTCTTTCAGGACTAAATACGCTTTCGCTGTCACTTTCACTTTGTTCATGCTCTTCTTCTTCTTCTTTCTTTTCATGTTCTTGATGTTCTTGTTCACTAACATTAGAGGAGGAGGAAGAGGAGGATTTTACCTGTCGTGTGGATTCTGTTTGAGTAAATTTTGAACTTGTTATGGGTTTGGTTTGAGAGGTAGCAGCAGCAGCAGTAGCAGCAGAAGCATTAGGTTTAAATCTCATGGGATCAACCGATGATGGAGCATGTTTTATCATGGGTAAAGGATTGACGTTTTTTAAACGTTGCAATTCACGAAATTTATGTCGAATCGTATTTCGTGCCTCAATAATACGCTGCATGATTTGAACATGTTTCTTGTACCCTATGGCGTTCGCCATGGTAAAGGTAAAGACACACTAACAGGAAATGTCCAACCCTAGGTCTTTTTAAACAGAAATAAAATGATCAAAACCCAAGCGATAACGTCCCTCACATCGTTCACTCTGTTTATTTATGACCAAACAGGCATGGGGATGATGGTTCCAACACGAAGCACACAATTGCGTGAAAGCTGTAAAGGACATATCTGGATTCACATGATCTTGAAAAATATGATAGAGATTTCTAGAGTCTTGGCGGAAGAGAACGATGAGATTGGCATTGTCACGAATCAACTGTTTGGGGATTTTGGAATAGGTCTGAGCTAGATAAAAACAATCCACTTGTTTATGGCGTCCCATACTAAAATACTCTTGAATAATGGCCTGTCGTTGAGTGGCAATATCATCAAAAATTATAATGGAATCTGGTTGAATGCGGTCTGGTTGAATGACATCTTGAGGTGAGGTGAATGTAAAATAGCCCATGGCTTCTTTATTTAACGAAGACATAATTTGTTCCAGATACACGTACAGAGGCTGGTACAAGGATTTGGCAAAAATATAAATATTTTGAAATCGTAGGCCATGAGGTGCGGTAATAATGTTCAGCAAAACATTGGTCTTTCCACAACCCGAAGGCCCTACCATAATACATCGAACGGTAGATGGGAATAGGGTGCCATGACGTTTAGGTTCGCACACGGACAGTGATAGCTCTGAAACCAAATCAGAGACGGGCAAAGCATGGGGTTGTTTCATTAATTCCATTGTGTCGATGACTGAGTTTTTTTCATGTGTGTATAAGGTTTATATATATAGGCAAACGGTGAGTAAGATAGGTTAGTTAACGTCTATCACCATGGACGTGTTTGGGAGAGCTCGTGTAACCATGGCCACGGCCGCCTCTTTGTCAAAACAGTCACGAGAGGTGGCAACAAAAAGCTATGTCGATCGCAAAGTGCAAAGTGTCTATCACATGGCCCCGAGACTAACCGCTGAGGGCTATTCAGCCAATCATCATCGTATTATTGATGTGCAAGAGCCTCGAGACGAAAATGATGTCTGCACGAAACGTTATGTGACCTATCAAATGAAAAGGCTTTATAAATTTGTCCCATCTGTATTTTTAGTGTACCTGTCAAATCAAAAACTGGACAATGACGAAAACCATTCCCCACCACCACTACCACTGGTGAATGATGATCTTACCTATATGCTTGCTTCCGGTTTAAGTCGTTATCGACTGCATTATGATGGTGTCATTCATATTAAATATGCCATGCCTGATGAGAAACATTTAAAAATACAACTAAACGGTGATAGAGTGTTGGCCCACAACCATCAAAGAGTAAATGTGGGAGATGAATTATCCTTTCATCTTATGCTTACGTTTGAGGAAAAGGAAGCTGGGAAAACGGTGAATGATTTCCCGCTTTATATAGAATTGGAATATAGTGCTATGAAATAAGGTTCTCTACGTTAGTTGTTATCGAATGTTTGCTGTGAAAGGTTCACCAAGTAGCAGCATGGTGAAAAAAAGATATGCTATGAACATGAAAAAATCAAATCTCAAAAAGAGAAAAAAGCCAGGTCGGGAACCAAGTCGATCTGCCTCACACCCAGTGTTAAAACGTAAAAAAACTAAAAAAATCTAAAAAGAGTGGCTATCGAAAAAGCTTTACAAGCGGTGCGATTGTCTACAGCTCCGAAATCGCAGCATTATGTATCGATAAAAAGAAAAGAAAGAAAGCAAAAACGTGGGCGAGTCATTCCTGTTGCTAAGCGTGGGGGTTTTTTTGCCGGCTTTATTTGCAGGGTTGGCAGCTTTGGGGTCCCTTTTGGGTGGTGCCAGCGCTGTAGCGAAAACCATAAAAGCCGTCGAGCAAGGCAAGCAACAACTCAAAGAAAGCGAGCGACACAATAAAACGTTAGAAGCCATTGCAATGGGAGCTAGAAATGGCAACCCTTTAAAGCCAGTCTTTTATCCACAAGGTAATGGCCTACCGTCTAAGGAAAAAAAAAATGTCCATCTTCATCGATAAGCGCTTAAGCCAACTGCCTCGTCATGCCATGACCCATGAAGAAGTGGAAAGCTATGCCAAACAACTAAAGATTTCTCATTTTCGAGGTGTATTTATGCGAAATGAATTACCTAAAGCACCGTGGAAAGAAGAACGAGCCATGATGAATTTAGATGATGATGCAGGCCCAGGAACCCATTTTGTAGCCTATGTGAAACAAGGTTCCACAGTATGGTACTTTGACAGTTATGGAAATTTACCACCCCCGATCGAGTTGATACGTTATTTGGGAAACCGGGTAAAGATATTCTATAATGTGAATCGTCAACAAACCTTTGACAGTCAAGAGTGTGGCCGTTTGAGTTTACATTTTTTATATAAGAGGTCGCGTTAAGCCATCAGTTTCATCATTATGAATGTCAACGCCAAGACCTTTACCGTGCACAGTCGCGGGCCTGAAGTGTCCCTGGATTTTTTCCCTCCCATTGAATTGCATCCCGAACAATCCTATGTGCTAGGATTAATTTCTTTGGAAAGTTACAACAGAATTTACAATATTCAAGTGGATATTAATGACAAATTTTATTATGATGATTATATGTTGACACTACCCCCTGGAGGTTATACTATAGACGATGTGCATGAGGCCATTAGCGTGTCGATGATAAAACAATTTGGTGTCAAACCATTTGCGGATGGGACACACAAATTTGAACTTACAGCCAATACAATAACTCATCGCTGTCGTATTTTCTCTACGTTTAACATTGACTTTGAAACACGAGTTCATTCTATTGGTCCTTTATTAGGATTTAAACCAAGAGTGTTGGCAGCTCAGCAACCCCATGAATCAGATTATCCAGTGAAATTCATCGAGGACCATCACATTTCTGTAACTTGCAATATTATTAGAGACGTATTTACGAATCAAGAACAAAGCCATTCCCTGTATGATTTTATTGTCACCTCTCCTTGCGGCTATATTATTCGTGAAAACCCTTCAGTGGTTCTCTATCATCCTGTGTGTGTCAGTGATATTAGTAATATTACCTTACGCTTAGTGAATAGAAACCAACAACTGATTGCTTTGGACGCCAACACCCCTGTGACCTACAAGTTGGTTTTAAAGACGCTATGAAATTTATCTATAAAGCAACAACAACGTCTACGAGCTCGGTTAGTTGCCCGCCGTGTATGAAACGGTTGACACGGGTAAACCGACAACGCTTACAACGCCTTGGTTATACGCTACACCCCAATCATGAACAAAGAGCTGTTGCAAGTGTTAAATCCCATACAAGTGGAAGATGGCGTCGTGCGCATTGATATGCATTCCTATCAACCTCAAGCAACAGGTCTGAATAACAATGACGAGATTCAATTCATAATTAACAATCAAGATATTTTTACTCTACCTCATGAAAGTGTCCTTCAAATTGAGGGTAAATTAATGAAAGCAGATGGCAGTACGCCCACAACGTCTGCGTTGGCGAATCATGGTTTGGCTTTTCTGTTTTCTGAAGTACGTTATGTGATAAATGATATTGTCATAGATATGACTCGAAATGTGGGCATGACTAGTCTTATGAAATTATATCCATCCTATAGCGAGGAGGAAAGTAAAACGCTTTCTATGGCAGGATGGTGTCCCAACAGTAGCAATAACTGGCTAGTTCATACCGATGGCACTTTTACAGGCTTCCTACCCTTAAAATTACTCCTTGGCTTTGCCGAAGATCACAAGCGTATTATTTTAAACGCAAGACAAAGTTTGTATCTGGTGAGAGACCGCAGTGATTATAATGCACTGAAAGGAGCCTCTGACCAAGTGATAGACTCAAAAATTCAACTGCTTCGATTACTATGGAAAGTGCCCCATGTGACGCTATCGGATCGTAAAAAGCTAAGCATGTTAAATTTGGTGCAAAAAGATAAAGCCTTGCCTATCGCCTTTCGAAGTTGGTGTCTGCATGAATACCCCTTGCTACCTACCACTGACACTCATAGTTGGAGTGTCAAATCGGCTCGCTCTACCGAGAGACCCCTCTATGTTATTATTGGTTTTCAAACCAATAGAAAATACCAACAAAGCAAAGATGTCACCTTGTTTGATCACATTCACTTGAGAAATATACGACTATTTTTAAATAATGTTTGCTTTCCCTATGAGGGGTTGGAACTCAATTTTTCAAAAAATAAGTTTGGTCCCCTTTATGACATGTTCGCTAAATTTCAATCGTCTTATTATGAAAAACAGGATTGTCCTATGTTGTCGCCACAAGGGTTTAAAGCAAAAGCACCACTGATTGTTTTCGACTGTTCGTATCTAGAAGAATCTATGAAAATCACCACCATTGATTTAAGGGTAGATTTTGAAACACAAGAAAATGTCCCAGACCATACCAGTGCCTACTGTTTGATTATTCATGCTAGACAAGTGAAATATCATCCTTTGTCCAATTATGTCACCAGCATGTAAGCCATCTGTGGTCGAATGAAAACAAAAAAATATCATCATTCATAGGATTGATGATAAGCGTCTGCATGCACAGTATCTGTTGCGCTCTGGCACTGTGCGCACATACGACAACAACAAACATCATGTGTCCCTCAATAAGCAACAGCAACAACAACAACAACAACAACGTGACAGACAAACCATGGAATTTAAAATGTGAATTTAATCGTTTGAAAACTTTTGAAGCATGGACAGTTCCCTTTATGGATTGTGGAGAATTGGCTGCGAGCGGATTTTATTACTTAAAACGTGGGGATGTGGTCAAGTGTATTTTTTGCAACATTGAAATTGGAAACTGGGAAATAGGGGATCGAGCCTTTAGCGATCATCAGCGATGGAGTCCATCCTGCCCTTACCTCAATCGCTATGATGTGGGCAATATTCCATGGAGTTTGAATTATCCGGTTATTGTACCAGACCCTACAAAACTAGGAGATACCTGTGGACCGTATGTGCAAACTATTCATTTGAATGCTGTTCCAAATTAAGCCAACACACTTGTTTGTAATAAAAGTGTAAGTTTTTTTTTGTTATGAATAAAACCTCAACAAATATTTCGCTGTTGTTCAATTCATTTTTTCCTTTTTTTTTCCCTAAAGTCCTTTGATTTTGCCATGTTAAACCATGGCATGGGTTAGTTGTTGATTAGACGTCAATGAGGTAACAAGTAAAAATAAAAAAGCATGATGCGTACACTCATCGTGGATTGTCAGGGGTTTAAAATTGCAGACAACAAATTTATATTTAAGGAAGTTGCTTTTATCGATTGTAGTACGTTTTGGGTGTCTAACCCTATTCATTTGGTGTTTAAACCTCCCTATGCTTTCGAGTTGCTTAGTGAAAAAGATAAAAAACAGAGCCAATGGATTGAAAATCATTTGCAGTTAGCATGGAACAAGGGTGATATTTCTTACAAGTATCTTGACATTGTCATGAAAGCCCATTTGTCCTCGGCCAATGTCTTATTTGTTAAAGGGAGTGAAAAACGCCAGTGGCTTCAACCATTTCTACCCTCTCACTGTCAATGTATTGACCTTTTAGATCTGGGTTGTCCATCCCTGCAAACGCTCATGGACACTTGTCCTTGCGACAATATTCAGAATAAAGCCTTAGCGCATGCATGGCAATTGTTTCATTGGCTCACCACGAGTGCATGTTGAGAGTTGTTCAATAAAATGAAAACTGAAAGTGTATCGTCCAATGATAGCAGTGAGACGTGTACACGTGAGGTGATAACATCAACGTTATAGACATGGACGCCACTACAATCGACAAGGCTATTGGAAAGTTCTTTGTGTGCAAGAAAAAACTGATTAGCTTTACACAACATGAATTATTAGCACTACCTAAATCATTTCTTTTTTATGTTGCTGCCAACGCTGTCAAAGAAATTTGGGAAAAGGCGCCTGCCGAGTGGACTAACGACTCTGTATTGAGTGAACTACAACCATGCAGTCATTTTTCCCATCACAAGCAATTAACCATGGCAAAAATACCTTCCATTCGACAGTGTGCCACATGCCAATTAATGAAATTATATCATGGTCATAAAACTCAGTGTAAAGACATTGTTTCATCATTCCATGGCTGTCATGCGGAAAACAACCACCACCTACCATGCTCGTCAGGAGATGCCGACAAACAACAACAGCAAGAACAAGAACAAGAACAAGAAGAAGAACAACAACAAAAAAAGTGTTTTTCACCGATTGAAACCTCTATGTCCCAGGTGTACTGGCCGTGGAATTATTGATAACATTATTAAAAACTTACCATTCGAAGCTCACTTACCTGCTTACAGCTTTTGCGGCCCTGGTACTCGTCTTCAAGATCGTTTGAGGAGAGGGAATATGGGAATCAATGCTTTGGATCATGCATGCCTTAATCACGATAAAGCCTATGAAAACAGTGATCCCACACTAAGACGCATTGCCGACAAAGTCTTGTTAAGCATTGCCAAGCAACGATTAACAGCTTCAGATGCCAGTCTAGCAGAACGAATGGCAGCATTTATAGTGATTGGTGCTATGAAGAGCAAATTACTTTTATCTAGATATGGACTTTAACGTAATGAATTTATTTAAAAAAATGTATAGTATCACTGTTATCATGACAAAAAAATAAATAAAAAGACAAGAGTCCATGTTGTGTTTTTTTCCATTATTATTATTCACTCATAGTTTCATTATTATAATTATAAATGACAAACAATAAAAAAGGGACAGCAGTGCATCGTTAAAAATTATTACTAATTGTAGTAAATCTATTTTTTCAATCACAAACAATAAAAAAGGACAAAAGTCCATTATTTTAACTAATAGTTTCATTATTATTATTATAAAAAATTATATATACATGGTAATTGTACTAAACCTATTTTTTTTAAATCACAAACAATCAAAAGAAAGGACAAAAGTCCATCATTATTCATCAGCTTCAAATAGCAGTCTAGCAGAACGAATGTCAGCATGAAATCTTTATCTACTCTAGAACCAGTTTTTTTTGTTAAACGCTTATTATTGAATAAAATAACATGTTACTAGAATTTGATCATTATAAATTATAATAAAAATTGCATAAAAATTGCTATAAATGCTATTTTAAATCACAAACAATAAAAAAGGACAAAAAGTCCATTATTTTAACTAATAGTTTCATCATTATTATTATAAAAAATTATATATACATGGTAATTGTACTAAACCTATAAACAAACAAAAAAATCTACCATTAAGCATAAGTTTTGAAAATTTATTTTTATTATTATTTATCATGGTAAACGTTGAGCAACAATTAATAAACGTCAAACTGTTGAACCCAAAAAATAATTTTATTTTATTATAGTCATTAAAGAGTAGGGCATGAATAAACAAAAAAGTTACGGCTAGCGTACAATGATTATTCGTTTTCAATTTTTACAAAACGAACCATGCATCGATTATTTTTTTCACCCTCATAAATTAAATAGACAGGGTGAATACTGGAATTGACATCTTCCATAACATTATCAGGTAGGTTATTAAATCGTGTGGGAAGAAATGTCTCAAAGTCTTGACAAATGCAAAGAGCTCGTTCACCAAATTTGGTTTTCAGTTTTTGAATTTTATGTATGCGAAAGGGTGTTTGCGTAGGCAATTCACTCATTTTCTTGCGTGCAAAGCCATAATCTTGACCAATGGCGTTCAAGGCGTCCATGGTTGTCTATAACCAAAGAAAAGAGTGTTACTTTCTAACACTCTTGTTCTTATATTACAATAGCAATAACTTTGTACATTAAAGTATATTGTTGTTTTTTTTTTAAATCCTGAGTGTTTATGACCTGAAGTTGTAGATAGATAGTATTGGATAAAAATATAATAATAATGTTTGTATCATTTTTTCAGTCAAAACATACATTTGGAAATTATTTAATAGGAAATGTTTTATCAAAATTAAGTGTGAATCTCTCTTGGAGGTAAATGCATGTCTCTGTTGTGAATGGGAATTAGCCTATCATTCCCTAGTCGAATGACTTGTATTCGTTTGCTCTGTTGTTGTGCAAATTCACACAACATTCTGTTAAATAAATAGTATCAACAAATACTAAGAGCAAACATGGAATGCTTTTGGTAACCTATAAAAAGGCAAAGTTAACACGCTATGCATTTAATAACCATGTCTACATCCAACAAAACAAAATTCAAAACTACAAATTTAAACCAGTGTGTATGTGTTTATCAACGTGAATACACGATAAACTAAAACAAACAAACAAAATAGCCAAATGTATTCTAAACGTCAAGTATGCACCTGAAAGCCGAATGTAAACAAAAAAAAGCGATAATCATGACATCATGTGGTTAGTTTCTAACAAATCTCATTCTATGAGGCGAATATTGATTGATAGGTAAGCCAAGACAAAGTTGGCGAAATGCTTGTTGTCGATACGAAGTGATTGATTCCTCAGCAGGAAATTTATAAAAATGAAAACAAAACATTTGAAAAGTTATTGGAAAATAAACATTAAACAGGGGTTTTGTACATATTGTACACCAGAAATCTGGAAAATGATCCTCGTCAGCTAATTTAACAATCACTTGATTCATGGTTAAACCGTACCATGCTTTATGAATCACTTGCGTGGATACATTATTTTCAAAGTCAAAATTTAGCATACAGGATTTACAAAAGTGATGCCCTGGATCATAAACTATGTCATCATCCATAATGATGTCATAAAACATGGTATCAATGCGTACTTTCGTGTTTCTATATTCTGAAGGATAGGCCACACGTTGAGGATTATGAGACATCATCGTGGCATATTCATTGAACGTGGTGTGTTTTGTGACGATAAAACGATCTTCATCATGGCTCATGATTGAATCTGAAAAGTAGTCGTTGCCGTTTACTAAGTGAATAAATAAAAATACTATGTACTATATACACTGTCTGTCCCCTAAGTCAATGGCAAAAATAAAATAAAAAATAAGCAAAACACAAATAAATAACCATCTGTCTGTTGACTTCTTTAGGTTAGGTTAGGAAAAAAACATGTAACAGGTTAAAGAAACAATTTCTGTTCAGATATTTCAAATATATCACCACTCATAACTCTAGCCATAAAGTGAGAGTTTTGTCCTCCGTAAAAGCAGCAGATTATTATTCTTTTGTTCTTGCATGAGACCTACTAAGCCACACCCTAGTGTGGCCTATTAAGCCGCATGCCTACTGAGGGTGAATGGTCACCTTGCCGAAACATGAGGCCTACTAAGCGACAACAATAGTGAGGGTGGCTACTTGTTTGTTTTTTTCCTAACCTAACCTAAAGAAGTCAACATGTTTTTAATCTAGCCTGTGCACAGTGAACCATGGAAACGTTGATGCATGGCTCTCTTTATGCGTTGACAGGCAAATAGCACAAGACATACAGTTTATGTACAACTATTTACAGGCATTCACACATCCATGCATACACCCATGCACGCAGGTTAAAAAACAAAAATTATATGATACACTACAATTTTTTATTTTTATTCCGAGGCTCAAGATGGCATCTCGCATTTGATAGCAACCAAACCAAACACTTGCCGTGTTGTACAACAACAATAGCTACAACCACTACTGGTTGTAACCAAATGGGACGCTTGTCATCATATCCTGACACCACTGTCTCTTGTCGTCCAACAAAGCGAGTGTTTGTTTTCGCTGCTTCATTAAAAATAAATCATGATTTTTTGAGAGAATCCTAAACTGACTATGTGCCATGGCTGTGTGGGTCTGAAGGACATGTAAATAATCATCCACACAGAGTCGTTTAACCACATGCTGGCTAATCCCTTTGGCTCGCATAGATTCGCATCGATCCACCTGTCGAAAACTATACATTTTCGGAGCGAGACCTACAAACTCAGTCATCATGGTGTCTGAACACTCATCTTTCATTAAACCAATTTCTTTTTTGTTCAGACGGGGGATATCGAACACGTTCTTCTCACTAAACGAGAACGTGTCAAACCATTTTGGGTTTTGTTTCATAACGACATACGGATCACAGTCACGGATATGGTAAATAAAACTATCCGTGTCTGTATATAACAAGGAAATGGTACCAAATCGCTGTATTGCAAAACCATAATGGAATTTATACATGTGCAATTTTGAAAAATCTAATATGACTTGGCCTAAATAGATAGGCTTATTCATGACCACTTTAGTTTTGGCAAGTTCAATAGTCAGTAGATCATGATCAATAATGTTTAAAGATTTGAAATTTGGTTTTGCAATATATTTTTGAGCCCCCCATCTGCCATGCCATGTATTGACCAACTTAATGTCCCTATACTGCCGTACATTTTCCAAACTCTTGCCATAGATACAATTATTCATCAGTTTAAAAAAATTGATTTGAAATGGCTGAGTGGCACTTTGTCTGTGACTGGTATTTAAATCCATGTATGGTTTCAACCACGGTTTCTGACAAAAAGAAATACCTCTATGGATTTTTTTCAGGGTTAAGCCCTGAGCTAAACATTCTACCAGCATGTCAATATGCAACACATAGTGATTTTTATCATACAAGGTACCCATCAATTTCTTATGATTGCCCTTACTCTCGGGCGGCACCATTTTCTCTATGCAAAAGGGGAAATCACCATGACGCTGTCTGAGATGGGGGGGATAAGCTAAGTCGACATCAAGAACATACCCTACGTCCTGTTGCTTGCTAGCGCTATGCACATTAAAATCTTTAATTTCATCCTCAGACAGCCAGACAAAGTTTCTGTACGGCAGTGGTCGACTCATAGCGTGACCGTATAAATTGTTTACGTCGAAATACATTAGATAGGATTCTGGTTCTTCGGGACAATAATCAGGCATGTAATGATTATTTGCCTTGGCATGTCGCTGATTGAGCGATACGAATCCCCCACGAATCCCTTTTTCCATCATGAGTACCATATCGGGATCCGTCAGTAAATCAAGCTCAATGTGGGTAAATTTGAGGGCGGCGTCCCAACTTAACCCTGGACTGGTATAGTAGTGAGCGGGGTCAAGGCCATAAATCCTGTGACATAGCTGACGAAACGTTTCAAAAACGTCGGTCAACAACAACACGTCTAATTTTAAGTAGTGCATAGCATACTGGCCCATGGTTTCTATGCCAAACACTCGCCAAACATGCTGTGCATGGGCATAGTCTTCTTCACTGATGGTGCTTTGAGTCAATTGAGAAAAGAATTTTTCTCTTGGCGGCAAAGTCGTTTCTTCAAGCACCTCGTAACTTTCCACATAATCGTATGGAAAATGGCCTTTACGAACACACAATTTAAATTGATTTGTATCCGTAAAGTGGGAATGGGTATGTTTCAACTCATCTTGGCTTAAGCCTTTCACAAGACTATCCAGCGAACTAGACATAAACTTGAATGAGTCGAGAAAGCGAATGCTCATGCTTCCTTTTCTCCATGAAAGTGAGGTAAAGCTATCATGGTTCTTAGCCAAAATGCTGAATTTGCTCTTATCTACATGAGCAAATTGTTTTACAATGAAGTGAAGGTCATACCGGGAGAAATTGTGTAAGAAGACAGGGAGGAAGCGAGGTGTAGAGTACTTCAAATTGCATTCGTTATGGGCAGCACCTCTAAAATGCCCTGTCCTGTGGCAGTGGTCTCTTACTTTTTTTTCTCCGCCTAAGATTGGCTTTTCACATATGTGGCAGGTGGTGGCTTGATCATATTCTCTTTGCTGTACGTCATTCATCTGAATTGGTACAGGGTTGTTCAAAATAGTTTCTACTTTGCCTGCTAAAGCCGCCATTTGATCAACAAACCACCGCGCACAATCCTGACCTTTATGACTTACATACTCACATTGTGAATTATCATAGTGACAGACAACATAATAGGCTACAGCAAAAGGCTCATGTTTCTGCACTGGATAGGTTGAGCTTGTATGGGGGCTTGGTTCACATCCCTGAATGGGAACAGTAAGGGCCTCAAAATCAGCGTAAACAGTAAATGGTACCATCTCTTGTTTATTAGTGGCCTTAAATTTTAAGACTGCGTCATTCCCTTCGGGCAAGACTAGCTTTACTGCCGTCTGCCCTTCACAGTCTTCCGTATGTCGTTTCAAAAGTTCATTAGTTTGAAAATACTGAAGGCAGCGCTCACAAATATGTTTCTTACCATCATGATTAGACACTTGGCTGCTCACCAATTTACTTAAATTCTTTATCCAACAGTAATGGCTTTTATCCCCATCAGACAGGAAAAGCAGGTGAATGTGATGTTGCTTTACCTGTTTGGTGGCATACAAGGGGCCCACAATATTGGATCCTTCGATGCCATACACCATGAAAGAGAAATTTGGATTATCTTTCTCAAATAAATGAATTTTATCTAGAGGCATGGGAAATGAAACACGCTCGAGATTGAGAGTTTGTTTCATGCGGTTAAACAATTCTTTGTACTTCCCTGGTCTATCACAATTACTGCCCTGACAGGGTTGCAGGCAGCTCACTATACTCCACAAAAAGCAGTAATCGTCTTTGTTGCGTATGTTGATCACTGCCTTTCTGGAAGCGATAAAGCTCGGTGTGGCAATATAGCTACTTCCTGCATTCAATGGATTGTATTTACAAATATTGATTTGCAAATAGGCAATGCTATTGAGGGCCAAGCCACTGGGACCCTCTTGCAACTTATCAAATTTAGTGATAAGCGCTTGAATAGCTTTCTCCTGATACCACGTTTCCAAATTATCGGCTATCAGTACTTTCTCCATTTTTGTACAAAGGTTGAAGGTGTGTTTCTCTTCAACATTATTTTTTATCAATGTAAATTCACATAGTAGTTCGAAGTTTATTTTTAAAGCCTGATGCAATCTTAAGCCTTGTTCACATTCACTCAAAAAAATGGGAAAACATAATTCCACAAAATCTTTAGGCGACAGACAGTGATTCGCATTGTAAATTCGGCCTGAGCATACTCGCGTTTTGAAACATTTGGCCAAAGGCTGCCACACTAACACTTCACTCTCTGATATAGACATGATTATAAAATGGACTAATAAACGTGCAACCCTTACCTTAAAATAGGTTAATCCAAAATCTCCAATTCCAAACGACCACACTTATCGATTTTTACTGACTGGCACACACAATCTCGTTCACAGGTAGACAATGGTTGTAGTAATTTGGGCCCCCAGCAGGAAATGATCACCAACAAAGTTGTTATAGTTTTAATATCAACGACAAGGTTTATCTTGTTTTTTTTGTTTCCAATGATTTATCTGAAAAACAAACCAATACAATCCGTTATTAGTCATGGTTATATACATTAAACATGTGCATTCATTCATTCATTCATTCATTCATTCATTCATTCATTCATTCATAAGACTTGCTAAAAACAAAAGGTTTCAAGTGTGCACACATAAATAAGACACTCACTCGAAAATAACAAAGTCATTTACAAAGACTCACCTCTTTTTTTTAATATCGAAAGCGTCAAGGTAGTTAAAACCTATTCACTCCATATATATCTTCATTCTAAAACAATAATAAATACACGCCATAAGTATATAAATTTCCGTGAAATAAATGACATGCATTTAACAACAACAACAACAATAAAAGTAATGGAACAACATGTACTCACCATATAATGAATTATAATACTTTCAGCAAATGTGCTCTTTGCCGCCACTGTCACTGTCACTGTCACTGTCTCTCTCTCTGTCTGCTTTCCCAGACTTAATGATGTTGTTTTTAAAAATCTGCAACAAACGAAATCCCCCAAAAATACCATCAGTCACTAACTTACTTTTCATGCATACACAAAATAACAATAAAACCAATCATGTCATAATTAACAATAATGAACCTACCTTAGTACAAGTATGGCCGCGGTTCACGTAATATTTTACAAAGAGCATAAGGCACTTGCATCCGTCACCTTCAAAGATGAACACGAGAATGATGAGTCTCTCTTACCCTCAGAACATATATGTCTCCTCAACAAGATGCAAAGTTAACACTTTACTTTTTTTTTTGTTCCTATGAGTAGGATGTCATGGAGCGCACAAGTCAGACCGATTCTCACAAGCTTTTGCAATCTCTGCATGAGTATGCGTGAGAATGCAATGATCAGCTTTTCGACAGAGCTGTTTGTCCTTCATCGAGATATCGGGTAACACGTCTGGGTCAGATAACAGCCACCTGCATGTGAACAACAGGCTGTTATCTCTCTCTGCTGCGAGGCACGTACGATGATAAGACCTGTGTCTGTCTGGATCGCCGTGGGTCAGTCTCAATGCTTTCAATTCTCATTGCATTAAGCAAGTTCTCTCTCTGCGTGTGAGCCCTGACCAGTCAAGACAAATAATAATAATAATAATGCATAAGTGTTTTATTAATATCAAAGCGCATAACCTAACGTGACTTCAAATCTGGTTTCTTACTTTTTCCCCGTTTTCCTCAACGATCTCGAAAAAAAAAATGACGGAAACCATGATTTCAGGTTTTCCATACCTACATTCCCGTAAACTGAACAACGACACAAATACATCGACATGCCCATCATAAAAATCGCCTCATTCGTTTTCCAAATAACGCGAAAATGAACAAAAAAAACACCTTTTCCATAAGAAAACCATGTTTCCAGCTTTTTACCTTTTTCATGTCTATATCCAAGTAAAGAGAATAAAGAGACGAAATAAATACTATCACACGCGTCATTCTCACGTTTTCGGTTTTCCAAAAATCGACAAAAATGTGAAAAACGCATGTTTTGACCCAAAACCCTAACTTCACCTTTTCGACACCTACATTCCCGTAAAGAGCACAACGAGACGAAATAAACGAATCCAAGCACGCCCTCCTAGCATGACCCGTTTTCCAAAAATCGGCAAAAATGTGAAAAACGCATGTTTTGACCCAAAACCCTAAGTTCACCTTTTCGACACCGACATTCCCGTAAAGAGCACAACGAAATGAAAATAACGAATCCAAGCACGCCCTCCTAGCATGGCCCGTTTTCCAAAAATCGGCAAAAATGTGAAAAACGCATGTTTTGACCCAAAACCCTAAGTTCACCTTTTCGACACCTACATTCCCGTAAAGAGCACAACGAGACGAAAAAAACGAATCCAAGCACGCCCTCCTAGCATAACCCGTTTTCCAAAAATCGGCAAAAATGTGAAAAACGCATGTTTTGACCCAAAACCCTAAGTTCACCTTTTCGACACCTACATTTCCGTAAAGAGCACAACGAGACGAAAAAAACGAATCCAAGCACGCCCTCCTAGCATGACCCGTTTTCCAAAAATCGGCAAAAATGTGAAAAACGCATGTTTTGACCCAAAACCCTAAGTTCACCTTTTCGACACCTACATTCCCGTAAAGAGCACAACGAGACGAAAAAAACGAATCCAAGCACGCCCTCCTAGCATGACCCGTTTTCCAAAAATCGGCAAAAATGTGAAAAACGCATGTTTTGACCCAAAACCCTAAGTTCACCTTTTCGACACCTACATTCCCGTAAAGAGCACAACGAGACGAAAAAAACGAATCCAAGCACGCCCTCCTAGCATGGCTCCTTCCATTCCAAGGTCGCAGGGGCTCACAACTTCCTAAGTGAGACAGCTCTGTCCTTACCACACTACTCCCGGGCCTCCACAGTGACAGCACAGTGACAGCCAAGAACGCAACGAGGCGGACAATTTATAAAGAACACAAAATCCACTTCATTTCTTAGTTTTACTTCACATCATCACCTACCCTCCTTCAAACGTATAGTCCAGTCAAATTAGGTTTTTTTGCTGCATTAAATCATGTAGTTCCAATTTTTTCTGGAATGTGTAGAGGGAGGTCCCCTGAACAACGCCTAATAAAGTCCCGTCGATTTCAGGTGCTGCGGGGGGGGGGGAGAGGGGGGCTCGAAGGCCCCCCTTTATCGTTTTTGGCGCATAGCTTTCAAACGGTGCATCGTACAGAAATTTTTATACTTTCCTAACTGAAGGGTAATTAAATGCCCTACACAATGGTATATTCATTTTCACACCTGTGTGTTACCTTCTTCGAGATATGAGCTGGCGAACATGGAAAATTTGCAGAAAAATATGTAGCGCCTGACGTTTCTCGTCAAACTTGCCCTTCCAATTCGTTTGCCTTCCATTTTACATGAAAGTTGTGAGGAAGGAAGTTGTAGAACACGAAGTTGCCTTCAAGAATATATATACTTATGCTAATTTATCTTTATATCTTTAAACGTTATAGCGTTTTGACGTATCGGGGTCGGTTTCGAGATTTCGCTGGTCAACTGCTCATTATTTTACTTATGTTTTCAACGGCTTTAACTCTCTGTAACTCGTTATTTATTGATTTTGTTAAGATAAATGGTATTTATTACCCATATAAATAATGATATATACCTAGAATGTATAAATATATATGAACGCAGTGGCGTATACATGATTGTTTTGGGGGAGCCCAATATTTCGGAATACAATTTTGTTTTTATGGGAATGAAAACATGATCAAAATCTAATAGTTTGCAGTCCAGCCCATCGGAGTATACCGGTATATATATTCCGAAGAGTTCGTTATTTTTCGTTGTATATATTCTTTAAAAATAAGTTATAAATGCCTCTTTTATAGTTAACGCCACTGTTACCCTCTTATAATAAAAATAAATTTACTTGTTGGACAAAGAGAAACTTGAATATGTCATTCAATTGTTTAAAATGTTCATAAATTACTGACCAAATTGGGGGGGGGAGGAGGGGGTGTTGGTTATAAACTGTATATGTTTGAAATGCGTACATTTTTCTGTAAGACTGTACCTAGCCCGTTTAGTACATGTTAGTGCGTAAAATGGGTCGCCTGGTATGTCCCCAATTACCGGTGTCCACTGTAAATGTATGTCTGGAACCTATACACCAAGGTACAAGAAGGCCACAGTTTAAAAAAAGTGACCACCTAGGAATGAGACATAGAGAGGAATAAGTAACAACCCAAACATAATTCTAATACAATCGTTTTTATTGACTATCAAACATTTCATACTCCTCACCGTCCAACTCTTCTGACTCTAATAGAATGGGAGCACTGTTGGTGCAAGCGCCGTGGCAATTGCCACAGACAGGTGAGCAGTGGATGCCGGCTTTCCGGTATCCACATCTCATACCGCAGCCTGCGGCACAACGGCAAAATATAGAATTGAGCACGCTGTCAGGTGCAATAGCGGCCTTGGTCTTAATAGGAGTCAGATATCCCCCATCTACCCTTGTCCAACCCCAACGTTCAGGTTCGAGCGTTTCATTTCCAAACCACTGCTGAACCTGTAGAAACACTCTGCACGAGTGATATAGAGCAGCATCTTTTGTAGGAGGCAATGAAGACAAGTTTGCTTTCATATTGGCTGACGATTTGACGAAGCACATGTACCTGTGAATAGAACATAATACAATAGAATATGTATTTATCAAACAGCAACGAAGTTCGTACAAGCAATTCAAAATGAAATGTACCTGTGATGATTGAAGTCATGCTCGTGGAGTGGTGCCTGATACATCAGTAGGAACATTTGTTCCCCAGCTTCAGCGATATCTCCTGGCGAGGATGTGGAGTCATAAAAAACTTCAGCGATGCTTTTGGTTTCGTTAGGATACCGCTCGGAACATATGATTATGGCTGCTTTACTTCTCCCAAAAATGGCATAAGTGGTATCGCATCCAGTAAAGCCATGGATAAATAGAATGTACTGGCAGAATTGGCAAGGTCTGAAGTTGTTGGGAGGAGTACAGTCTGTCTTCTCGAACCTGAACGTTCGGGTTGGACAAGGGGAGATGGGGGATATCTGATTCTTATTAAGACCAAGGCCGCTACTGCACTTGACAGCGTGCTCAATTCTATATTTTGCCGTATGAGATGTGGATGCCGGAAAGCCGGCATCCACTGCTCACCTGTCTGTGGCAATTGCCACGGCGCTTGCACCAACAGTGCTCCCATTCAATTAGTCAGAAGAGTTGGACGGTGAGGAGTATGAAATGTTTGATAGTCAATAAAAACGATTGTATTCGAATTATGTTTGGGTTGTTACGTATTCCTCTCTATGTCTAATTCCTAGGTGGTCACTTTTTTAAACTGTGGCCTTCTTGTGCCTTGGTGTATAGGTTCCAGACATACATTTACAGTGGACACCGGTAATTGGGGACATACCAGGTGACCCATTTTACGCACTAACACGTACTAAACGGGCTAGGTACAGTCTCACAGAAATATGTACGCATTTCAAACATATACAGTTTATAACCATCACCCCCTCCCCCCCCCCCCCCCAATTTGGTCAGTAATTTATGAACATTTTAAACAATTGAATGACATATTCAAGTTTCTCTTTGTCCAACAAGTAAATTTATTTTTATTATAAGAGGGTAACAGTGGCGTTAACTATAAAAGAGGCATTTATAACTTATTTTTAAAGAATATATACAACGAAAAATAACGAACTCTTCAGAACATATATATACCGGTATACTCCGAAGGGCTGGACAGCAAACTATTAGATTTTGATCATATTTTCATTCCCATAAAAACGAAATTGTATTCCGAAATATTGGGCTCCCCCAAAACAATCATATATACGCCACTGCGTTCATATATATTTATACATTCTAGGTATATATCATTATCTATATGGGTAATAAATACCATTTATGTTTACATAATCAATAAATAACGAGTTACAGAGAGTTAAAGCCGTTGAAAACATAAGTAAAATAATGAACAGTTTACTAGCGAAATCTCGAAACCGACCCCGATACGTCAAAACGCTATAACGTTTAAAGATATAAAGATAAATTAGCATAAGTATATATACTCTTGAAGGCAACTTCGTGCTCTACAACTTCCTTCCTCACAACTTTCTTGTAAAATGGAAGGCAAATGAATTGGAAAGGCAAGTTTGACGAGAAACGTGAGGCGCTACATATTTTTCTGCAAATTTTCCATGTTTACCAGCTCATATCTTGAAGAAGGTAACACGCAGGTGTGAAAATGAATATACCATTTTGTAGGGAATATAAGTACCTTTCAGTTAGGAAAGTATACAAATTTCTGTAAGATGCCCCGTTTGAATGTTATGCGCCAAAAACGAAAAAGGGGGGCCTTCGAGCCCCCCTCTGCCCCCCCGCAGCACCTGAAATCGACGGGACTTTATTAGGCGTTGTTCAGAGGACCTCCCTCTACACATTCCAGAAAAAAATTGGAACTACATGATTTAATGCAGCAAAACCATCATTTTTGGTCTAATTTGACTGGACTAGTAGTCGGGGGAGATAGACTGCTGGCCACGTTAGTAAACAAAGTTCTGGTGCGTCAGCGCTGAGCGGGAGGACTAAGCGAAGTGCTATAACTTATGAATGCTACCTAATATTGAGCTCTGGTTTGTTTTAAAAACTATTTCAGACATTAATGAACATTTCTTCTCGCTTAGTCACCAACGTAAAGTCAACAGCAAAAAACTTTCTCGCTAGCTAACTTTTATGTGACACCATCCCTGATTTTTCAAGTAACATTTAAGAAAAAAAATCATAACTTTCTTATTATGAAAATAATTACTGCCCTGAGAAGTAGGGTATCTTCTACCAACATCAGGCAATCTAAAATGAATTCTTGATCTGTTGCGATCATTAGTTCATTATCTATGGCGTGATAAGTTTTATAAATGCAAAAATATAGATTCGCGCTAAAATATCGTAATTGTGAAAATTGGGCCATGTGTTAATTATTTATGGCTTTTATTTTTACACCATCATAAAGAGCGGGAAATTCTCTATAATACCACGCAAACATTTTCTTAGATTCGTCACTTTCAATTATTGGGAAATGGCAACATCGCCGGGGTAGAAGAGGATGAAGCTAATTGCAGGACATAGGAGTGTGAGTGACAGGCAAATACTACATTTAACTCCATACTGTCTTTTAAGGTTGAGACGCTCTATAGTGGAGCATGCAGAGAGTATAATAATGAATATTTAAAAATAGCAGTGGCGCCAACTGTATGGTTGATGTCTAGCAGCCGCTAGACCTCAAAGTGGGTGGGTGGGTGAGTGGGTTTGGGTGGGTGGGGGAAAGAAAGAAAGAAAGAAAGAAAGAAAGAAAGAAAGAAGGAAAGAGAGAGAGAGAAAGACGGAGAATAGGACTAAATGACTAAATAGATCATAAGGTCCTGGCACGAACGGTCAGTACCGGCCACAAAATATTGTTACCTAGTTATTGTATTGTTTGTTCGTTTGAACATAAAATAAAATAAACATCATCAATATTCAGCGTCAGCCGAATGCTCATTCATGATGGTTAATTGGGATTTACATACAAACAAATAAGCATGACATCAAACCCTCTAACCTAACGTATGAATCGAATATCTCTACCCAACCTCGCGCTTCGCAGGAACGTAACATAAATGCCGTTGCCGAGTGTTCCCAATGAAACTCGTCCGAAGTATCATTTATCATTTTGTGAATGTGTAGAAGCTCCGGACTCCTCTGTTTGAAATGCGCACCGCGGTTTTGGAAGTGGCGCGAGAAACGCCCGAGCCCGTCAGAGCCTGCACGAGCCCGTCTCGGTAGTCCAACAATAGTCTATCAGCAAAGGGGAAAGCGGGGCCTGTGCGGTTAAGAGGGAGTTGTGTTTGTGTTGATGACGTTGTGTCGTGCGTCGTGTGCTGTTGTTTGTGAAGTGTATGGTTGTTGTGTGACAAACTAGTTATACGTCTGCCGTCTAGTCTGCGATGTGGCCGAGTTCTAAAGTGTGCCCGTGCGGCAAAAGTGCCTCCCAAAAAGGGATGAACTCTAACAATTGGAAAAGGCACTGTGACTCATGCCCAGTGCGTGCCTCCTCCCCTGGCACTATCACCAATTTTTTTTTAAATTGAATTCTTGTAATCCTACACCGGCTATTGTGGAGAGCGGCAATAACGGTAAGTCGACAGTTGAAATCACGGTAGAAACCTAGCGTGTCAATACTGTGTGCGTTACGTGTGAATAGATCACGACCATTGTTCTAGTTGCAATCACGAAAAGTGAGGGGCTTTGCCAAAGGCTTCTTTGTTTTTTGGGCCTCTAAAACATCTCGCGGAAAAACTATCAGAAAATATTCCCCCCCAGTGACATGAGTTGGTTCAGTACGTAGAAATATGAGTGTGTTATTGTTTGCTTACTTGCGTAGAGTTGATTTAACTTTAACTACCCTCATTAACACAAACCTACAGAATTTACTGCCTTTAAATACAGGCCACAAGTGATTTTAACATAACTTCCCGACTTTGAATGGGCGCCAAGGTTGACCATATGGGTCTTCCTGAATAAAATAGAATAAAATACGTAACTGTTGCCCCGACTATGAAACACCTTATCCCAGGCGTAGGGCATTTGGCATGCGTTCGCTGATGCAACCAGGTTCATGCAAGACAGGAATATAAACACACATGAATTTTAAAGAGATAATCTATTGGCTGTACTATACACATATATACATAATATACAACACAAAATACCCTTCATACACTCGTGATTTATACAGTACCTTGCCACTGAATTTAGGCTCTGAGAGCAGGAAAACAACTTATGGCCATATCAGACCCAGGCATAACAGCCACCTACGTATATACACACACCATCCGTACACAAAATATCTACACACGTTAGACTGGTTCACTCTACTTTCTTTCTTCTGGAACTGCACGTTCACGTCTCCATTCTCGCATGACTTCGATGAAATGTTTACGACTGATCATCCTTTTAGGAGTGATAAGTTATTACCGACAGCCCATGGTATGGATGGACCCATGAAATGCACGTAGCCTCCAATAGCCCGCAAGAGCTCAGTGGATAGCTAAACATTAGTCACTGCTTGTTCGTATTACGATACCATGATCAAGTAATAACGACACTAAATGCAAGCAGACAACGGACTTTCGCTGTAAAAGCAAAAAGACGATCTCTAACTGTTCGTTACGGAAACCATGTCACGTAAAACGACCCTGGGCGTTAGTAGATCAGTGTTCTGCCGATAAAGCAATAAGACGATCTCGGAACACCAGACACGCCATTATATGCACTGGCGCAGGGCTAAATAACCCCAATGTTTCTGCCGGAACTAATTTGTGCGTGGCCCGCTCCTAGCGGAACATCCGTGTCAACACATGAACATCAGACCATCGAAATCCACACTGACGTCACACAGTAGTTTTTCACGCGCCAGTTCATCTCAGTTCATGCTATTAATAGCCTAGGTATTCCCACACAAGCCGAATTACTGCCTGTCTTTTCCGGGTATGTAACAAATCCAGCACTCGAAAATACCAATTCATTGTACCTTTATAGTACAGCCACGAATCTAACATTTAACATTACTAGGTCAAAATAAAGCCATTAACCCCAAACCAAAATGAAATAAGGCTTCGACTTAATACAGTCTTATATCCATATTCCCAAAACGTAATAAATCGCAAAACCCCGTATTTTATAATATCAAATATCCAAAAACCGATAATTAATAAACAGTGATCCTAGTTGGTGCGGACCATCCAAAGATGAATCCGTCCACAAAAACACACACAGGCACAATAAAAATCACCTCTGCAACGTTAACCCAATATAATAAGATACGAATAAAATACCCCAAACTAACTGCACAAGGCAGAAAACCCGAGGGTGAGCTACTGTAACTGAATAAATTCCGTTAAAATCTCTCCACAAACTGTAAAATTTACACGTACCTTGCCATCCTACAACTGAGCAAAGATTCGTTTTTTTTTTAGAAAAAAAAAACAACGCAGACCTGACGGTAGTCTCAAGTCGTGCAAGGCCCAATACATACTGAGGTTAGACGCAAGCGCCTATTGTTGTCTTTGACTCCCGACTTGAATAAAATTCGTGAAATCTGAAGCTATGCTGCATGCTGGGACTCGGTTAAATTGTCTATTTACAACCATAGTACGTAAGGGGCCACCTGCTGAATTGAAACAATATATAGAAAAAAAATAAGCAGGGAAAGGGAAAGCATTGTATTCACTTTTAAGTTAAATTGATGAGAGGTTAAGGTAGCAGCTTTCTTCTGTATTTCTACAAGCATAATAGTAATTTACCGTACAGTTATTTTTACGTAGTATTTGTGAATAAACGATGTAGGATTTACAATGCACGTACGTACACTATTATGAAGGGCTATGTGGAGTAGTTTCCAAAAAATCGGGTAAGTTAGTCACCTGTGTTATGATTTCAGCTCAATCAGAATTACAGTAGTTTGTCGATGGCTTGCTTGTTATACCTCAAGTTCTCATGAAATTCCTAAACACAACATTAGGGTCACTGCGACATGCGAAATTCGGAGTGCTGTGGGCCTCGCACGGACCACACAGCCGAGCTAAGTTCCAACAATAGGGAATTCGCCCTAACCTTGAACTGAAACTTCTCATTTGTTTGAATTCCTACGATGCATTTCATGCTCGCGTTTATGTTTGTACTGCGATGGTGAGTTTGATGAGTGAGAGAGAGGTGGGGTCACCTGCGAACCACGACCAACGCGGCGCGGCGTATTGCGGCTGCGGCGTAGCGTGGCGTGGCGACCAGCTGACTGTGAGACAGAGAGCTGTAAACTACCCCATCCTTACCCCCTCCTCTTCCCGCTGAAGCCCATCGGTCGCATGCTGTTATTTTATTTTGACGTTTTTCGACGTTCTATCCATGACCATTCTTTACACTACATAGTGCATATCCGGCTCGAATTTGGTGTTTCTAGACGGAATATGGTACTTTGGTTTGAAATGCCAGTACCGGTTACTATTGAGCGATTAGTTGATTTGTAAACTGTTTGGTTCAGATAAGCAAATTAGAAGTGGGGGTCAAAACCTTGAATTTTGGTTTCTGCTCAGGTCGAGCTAGGGAGGGTCGTGTGTATGCGTTTTGTGTGTGTCTTTAAGGCCTTTTCATTTATTTTGTTTTTGCGTTCTCGTTCTATCAATTTGTATACATTGTCCATTCGTACGGACAGTGCCATTGTTTTCCCTTGCGTTCAAGTTTTTTTTTATGAGATTCGTGCTAATGTATGGTCAGGTTAATAGTCCCTACCACCATCCCTCTGTCTCCATTTTTCGTTAAACAATCTTTATGTGTACTATGGCGGATATACACATGTTGCCTCCGAGATAGAAACTGTCTTAAGAAAACAGGGCCTTAATTTTGACCTTGTTCCAGGTTTTTTAAGTCTACCGTATAAATGCATGCTTGTCAACAGGCGGATTTGGAGGGTCAATAACCGCGTTCTCTTTTTACATTTGTAGTTGATTTGGTAATACAGCTTTTCGGCTTTTCAGATGAACTGGTCAGGTTTATTTCCTTAATAAAAAGCACTGTAGTTACCGTAACTAATTTTAAACAATTAAATCAAAATTTTAGTTCCGGTTCCTAAATTTGGTAACACAATTTATATCCGCGACATAACGTGTATTTTATTTTTCATGGCATCTTGCGTTCTACAGTATTTCTCGATTCCTTTTGGTAGTAATTTGTTTTCCTGAAATTGCCTTATCTAAGCCGTGGTTATATTTCCCATTACAGGACTTAATGCTCCTAATCAGATCTTGATAGTGACAGTTTTCGTGCTACTGATGATGGTGGTGGTGCTGGTGGTACCCAAAATCCTTGAACCGGTGGTAACGATCCATGAAGAGAACCAAATATTCGTCCCTAAGATCCCAGGCCCTTCCAGTGATGAACCTCCAGGATTACTTTGTGAACGTGCAGTATCCCCTTTCGGCCGTGGCTAATGATCCGAATGGTGGTGGTACCTCCCCCTCTGACATGGACCCTAAAGGAGTTGACGCACAAGTAGAGGACCAAGAGAAACCTTCCGGTGGTGAGAGTACCTCCTCCCGAGGATTCCGTTAACTTTGCTTCAAGTTGCGGTGGTAGCGGTACCTGCACCCCCGGCTCTTCCAGCTCTCACTTGACTGATAACCAGGACTCGCTTATCCTTCCAATCATCCCCCTTTAGGTCCTAGTGTGAATGGAACTGGCAACCGAGTAGCGACAAGGTGCGACGATTTAGGGATAACTTCCGATCCGGCAACGTTTTGTAATCTGGAACATTTGACTCCGGCAATGGTTAAGTACATTAGAGCAAAAGGTCCTTCCCAACCAAACTGAGAGCTTGTAGGGGGCTTCCCCAAGGACAAAGAGGGATGATCATGCCATGCAGCCTGGTAACGTAAAATGCTTCCGGATGGTGGCGCGGTCCAGCGCGAGTGGTTGTCGTACCCTGTATCCAATCCAAAGAAAGGCTCTTTTGTCTTCACTGTATGCTCTTCGGTTATCAGTCGAGGGTAAAGAAAGAGTGGACACGCCACGGATTCCGTACTTGATCAACTGGTACAAGTTCTATTCTCCTACACGAGACCGGTGAACAACATGTTGAGGCGTCACTGAAGCTAAACTAGAAGATTTATCCATGCCGTTAGTCCCTTCTTCCGAGGAAGGAAGAAAATTAAAAATAGCCAAAAACAGGGAAATTGTCAAAGAATTAACAGACGTGTTTCTTTATTTAGGTAGGCGGAATCTAGCTCTGCGCGGACACCGAGAAAAAATGACTGAAAAACTAAAAGGGAACTTTAAAGACTTAGTTGTGCTGTTGGCAAATTAGTACCCTTCTTTGGAGGCTAACCCCATGCACAAGAAACTAAATTTCTTACCTGGAATAGACAGAATCAAATGATTCATGCCATCTCTCGAGTTGTTAAAAATGAGATTCAAGAACAACTGTCTGAAGGGAGGTTCTTTAGTTTGAATGGATACTACTTTTGATTTATCGAGAAAAGAACAACTGTCTTTCGTTATCCGGTACGTCGATGAAGAGACAGGGATAGTAAATGAGCGGCTTGTTGCGTAAAAGGAATGTGCGACGACGAAGAGCAAGAACCTATTCAAGACGCTCGAAGACATATGCAGAGAACTTAATCTAGACGGGAAAAACTTGCTTGTCGGACAATCCTATGATGGTGCAGCGAACATGTCGGGTGATTTTAATGGTCTCAAGGCTCAAGTTCAAAACGAAGACCCTGCGGCTGTTAACGCTTGGTGTTTTGCGTACAGAATGAATTTGGTAGTGGTTGATACGGTAATGGCATGTTTAAACGCAAAAGATCTGTTTTCGATTATAAAAAAAACCTTTGCATTCATTTGTTCGTCAAAGGGCCGAGTCAAACTTTTCGAAAATTACCAAACAAAACGGTATCCTAAAGAACGAGTTCGTCAACTGAAACGAGTCAGCATGACATGTTGGATGTCTCACGCTTCTTCACTCACTATCGCTCTGTCAAGATTTGCTGCTCTAATCGACACACTGCTTCATGTAATTCAGACACAACTGCGAACCCTTGACCGTGAAGACCCAACTGACAAAGTTACACCAGCCGAAAAATCAGCTGTCACAGAAGCGCAAGGCCTCTAGATACTAGCTATCAGAACGCTTTGTTCTCACAGCGCTCCTCTTTTCGAGAGTCTTCGAAAAGGTGGGACCTGTGAGCAAAGTTTTGCAAGGCGTTGATATCGATTTATTGGCAGCTGTAAGTGCAATCCAGCAACGCTCATAGAAATGGAGCACCTTCAAAACGAGAGAGCATATGAATGTACTCTTGAAGAAAAAAAAAAAAATTTCTCACAGGATTTCCCGACTTTGAATTCCAAAACTGCCAGATCCCTTCAAGCGGTGCAAGAAGATGATGGATGGCGAGGAAGCTGCAGATGCGCCAAATGATGAGTCCATCAAGAAATTTCGAGTCGAGACCTACAACGTTTGCCTGGACGGAATAATTTCGCCAACACAATTGTTGGGTTATACCGCGATTTGGAACTCTTCTCGCATAGTCGTCTACTTGGGGTGAACGGTCGTAGAAACGCTTTTCTTGATGATGCATTCGATCACTTCTGTCAACTGTATGGAAAATTCACGGACAAAATTCAACTCTCAGAAGAGTATACTGCTTTTTCGAAAGCCTACCCCCAATTCAAGAAGGCAGCTTCATTGCCCGAGAAACTGCACGAACAAGACATTTTTGCCGATGAAGATTCTGCTGACGACTATTTCGCGAAGACTGACAAAGGCGAGGAGGAATCAAAAACTGAAGAAGGAAGCTCTCTAGAAGAGATTGAAGACAGGGGTGTTAACTCAGATCAAGCGGACCCCGGTAATACTGGAAGATTAATGGCTGTATTTCTATTTATGCACTCAGCAGGCTTGAAAAGTGTGTTCCCCACTTTGTACACCGAACTGAAGATTGCAGTGAGAATCCCGGTAGCAAGCGCCACACCCGAGAGAACTTTTTCGAAGTTATGCATAATCAAAAACAGGCTACTACGACTATAGGTGGTGAGCGATTGGAAGATCTCATGAACTTTCTTGTGAAAACGACGTAAATATTGAATACGATAATGTCATATTAGAGTTCACACCATATAGAAGCATTCTTTCGAAACAGTTACTGCAGGCTACTGAGAAATAAGGTGATGTAATGAAACTTTTTTATACGGTATAGTTTCTTGTTCGGCCAAAGATATTCTTATGGTGGTTGGAGCGTAACAGTCATGTTCAAAAGTATCGATTTTTCGAAGTGCTCAAATAGGGCCAAAAAGAGTTTAGGTGTGTTGTGGAAGGTCAAAAGTACAATGCCAACACAGATTCCTTTAGAAAACTGCTTCCTGAAAGCAGCTATAGGGCTTTGAAAAATGACAAAAAGTAGGTTTTAGTGATTTTTTTTTGCGAATAAACGGCCTTTTTACCTTGGTTTTCTCTTTTAGATGTCCGGTGACCCCGGTATTTCTTTACGTTTTATTTTTTATATTGTTAAAATCTTTATTTTTGGAGTTTTTGGCTAAAATCTATTCACTAGAACACACTTAAAAACAAACAAAACCACTCAAATTAGCTTAAAATGGCTGTTTTAGGGTGCATTTTAATATTTAGTTCGTTTTTAAGTGTGTTCTAGTGAATAGATTCCGGCCAACAACTCCAAAAATAAAGATTTCAACACGAAAAAAATGAAAACGTTAAGAAATACTGAGGTCACCGAACATTTAACAGAGAAAACGAGGGTCAAAAGGCCGTTTTTTCCGCCAAAAAACACTAAAACCTATGTTTCTGCCATTTTCAAAGCCCTAAAGCTACTTTCAGTTAGCAGTTTTCCAAAGGATTTTGTATTGGCATTATACTTTGGACCTTCCACAGCACTTCTAAACTCTTTTTTGGCCCTATTTCAGCACTTTGAAAAATCGATACTTTTGGACATGACTACCGCGCTCCAAGCACCTTAAGCCTAAAGCAATGCCGCTTGAAGACAATGCATTAAGTGAAATGAAAACTGTCTGCCGAAGAGTAATGTTTGTTTTGAGACTTCCCTTATTTATCTTTTATCTAAAACTAAGTGAGCAGTATTTTGATGTTTGACACTTTTTACCACTCAAATTTTGAGAATATCATAATTCTATAAAAAAATACTGTTTTTCCTCCTAATTGAATTAAACGCTTACCGGTACTCGATGAAAGTGTTGCGTTTTTTTTTTTTTAGCTCGACTTATGGTAAACAATATGTGTGCATAACTCGTATGAGAGGGGGGGGGGGGGTCGGAAGGGGTGGGGGGTCTAAACTGTTTCGCTAGACCTCAGAGAAATGCTATTGGCGCCACTGAAAAATAGAAAAAAGGAAGTGAGGCTTTTGATAGGGTGAATCATGGTATTCTATTAAGGGAAATGGAGGCTGTAGGATTAGACAGGAGATTAGTACAATGGGTAAGATCTTCTTTGGAGGGGAGAAGTTTGGGGGATCAGTGTTAGAACAGTTTAGGGTGGGAAGGGGCGTACCTCAGGAAATTAAATTGGGACCATTACTTTTACTCTTTTATGTAAATGGCATAGGAGATAAAATATCATCCCAGATAAGATTATTTGCCGATGATATAGTTGTATACAGGAGGATAAATTATCTGAATGACTGCAGCATATTGCTAAGGTATTTGACCATTATACAAAGTTGAGCAGATAAAGTGATATGAAGATAAATTGAAAGAAAAGTCAGGCAGTGAAATTTACCGACAAAAGGAATCAAACTGTTTATTCAGTCGGGGAAAATAGTCATGTTTGGGGACGAATGTAGGTATATAGGAGTAATAGTGAGAGGGAAGAATTATCATTGGGATTAACACATAGGACAAATACTGAAAAAAAGCAATCAAGACCCTAGGGTACATATGGTTATTTGAGTGTTTAAGGGGCAGGCTGAGAGATTAGGGAATATGCTGGTGGAGTGTGGGATCCATACCAAAGGTACCTAATAAAGGAATTGGAAGGAGTACAAAGGAAGGCTGCCAGGTATGTAATGAGGGACCACAGGTGGACGAATAGTGTGAGAGAAATTATTCAAAATTTGGGATGGGAAAGTTTGCTTGATAGACATTCAAGAGCAAGACTAGGGTGTATGTTCTTAGCTTACAAAGGGGAAAGTGCATGGGAAGATATTCATAGGAGATGGGGAAAGAAAGGATCATATATGGGCAGATATAGTCATTCTTGTAAATTAAAACTAAGTCAGTGGAATAATAACTGGGGCAAATAAACCTTCATTGGGAGGGGAGAAGTAGAATGGAATAGATAGCCAGGGGACATTTTTAGTCTTTTGCCTGCTAATGTTAGAAGATTCAAGGAGATGGTCAGAAAGCACCAAATCAGGAGAAAGTGATGTACAGCTATTAGATGTAAGAAGTCTTGGTTTGTGATTATTATTATTATTATTAACACCATTAATTTTGTTATTGTCTTCTAGTGATTAACCTTTATATCCTGAATTGTAATTTTGTAGTTTGTATATAGATTTCTTTTGTTTGAATTTCTTAGTTGTTGGATTATTGTCGGGATATATAATAGGCCTAATAATACCTTCATTGTCTTTGTTTAGGATGCATGCACTTCACAGCTTGGGCAGTATGGGGGGAAAAGAGATGTGCGCTCATCTTACATTTTGGTGATCAAGTCCAATTACAGTCAGGTGGGGTTGTGAAATATGGTGTGTAATTGATAGATGACCACTTATGCTTTAGGAGATCAATCAATTTCATCGTGACAGTCGTTCTGTCAGGAAAAGTAATTCCTTGATCAAGGGAGTAATTTTGGAGCAGTTTTAACAAGTGAGGGACATCCCATAACACCCACATGTTTTGTACATTACAAACACTACCAATAACGTGCAAGAACAGGCAAAGATTACACAGCGACTGGAGCATGTAGAGACCAGGTGCCTGCCCAGTGATGTCACTGCGTGTGATGCTGCCTGGCGGGCTATAAGGCCAGAAACCGGGATACTCCTACCTGGCCAAGTACTGTGATCATTGGATCATAAGTTATGGATTATAATATTTGCATGACTTGTATGGCCATCATCTTGAACGTGTGTGGGTGATGACCTCATAGCTTTGCTAGACGCTTCCCATACGAAGGTACTGTATATTTTTTCAAAATTTGGTAGAGATCTGATGATAAGTTTAGTCGTAATTTGATTTAAGCTTTGGACTTTTGAGTGCCCGCCATTTTGCTTTCGTTATGATGGCGGCGATATAAGACCTGACACTGAGGTACCCTTTGCTAGAACTACCTCATCAATCATCAACTTCTAAAGGCAATGCCTTGTCTCCGCAACCATTGTTCTCTGTCTTCAGCACCTAGTTAAATTTCGCAGGAGCTACCTCTGTACCAAATTTGGTTCAATACGGTTTTCTCTCTTTTAAACAGACACAACACATGGACATTTATTGTTTCATTTCGGATCTTTGCAACATCGTGGTCACGTAACTCTGTGTATTTTGATGCGTGTATAATTTGTCTGATAACGTGCTTTATTGTGGTGTCAGTAGAAGTGTGTGTATTTGTAATTCAGGTGAGGATTGGGAAGGTGTAGGCTGTGGCCTTTCGTTAGCAACTATCCCGGCATTTGCCTAGAGTAGAAATAGGAAAACAATGGAAAACCACTTCCAGGATGGCTGAGGTGGGAATCAAACCCACCTCTTCTCAATTTTGCCTCACGAGGCTGAGTTGTACCCTATTCCATCTTTCAGACCTGAATTAAATTTCTTGGCATAGCCAGGAATCGAGCCCAGACCTCCGGGGTGACGGCCAAGAATGCTAGTTGCTACACCAAAAAATAGAATCGTGCACATTTGACCTGTGTAGATCTCATGTCTACTTTCACGTTTTACAAGATTCAAAAGTAGGCTAGTGAAAAATCCCTGACAGGCACATACCCCTCGGCATACACAGTGACTTATCCAGCTCTGGAATTCGGCCAAGCTGGGACATACCACTGCAAGGGTATAAGGCACAATCACCTGATGGGATTGGGTTTCTGGCCAGCTGGTTGCCTTCCCCAAACAGCCTGCATGTTCTCCCTAAGGCTCGAATCATAAAAGAAACAGAAAATCAAAAGAGAGCCTTTGAGAGGTCTCCTTTTAGTTGATTTCTATGACAAGCAGGGGATACCATGGATGAATTCTGCCCTCCCAATTTACGAGAGGTCATCACAATTATCATTTTGCAGGTTAGTCAGACAAGTTGGCCTGTTTAGTTGACTTCTATCTCTGGCAAGGCATACCATGGGTATATTCTATCCCCTACCCACATGGGGGAACACAGAGATAGGGAGCTGAAGGTGGCACTGTAGTGTAGGGCAAATACACGAGAAGTTCAATACCAACTGGACATACTGAGCAAGTAGATTAGTAATCTTGGAATGAAATTAAGTGTGGAGAAAAGCAAGATGTTGGTATTGAGAGCTTCAGGAACTTGGAAAGTCAACTGATGCTCGATATGGGGCTGGACATGGAGATCAGTAAACAGATACAGAAAGGAAATATATTTTATCAGAGTGTGAAGGACTTGGTTTGGAGGAAGTACTGAGGAAATGTAAAGAGGTGAAGTACATACCGACATGTGTGGCAGAGACTTGAACACTGACAAAAAAGACAGGCCAGGCCAATGACCTAATTCTTTTAAGGAGTGGGGAAGGCAATGAAGGACAGGGAAAGAAATGAGGATGTCAGAAAAGAAACTTGAGCGAGAAATATTGATGACAGAATGGAGAAATGCAAACTTGGATGGTTTGGACATGTTAAGAAGATGGAAAAGGGAAGGATGTCGGAGCGAATGATGGAGGCCAAGATTGAAGAAAGGAGGGCAAGAGAATTACCCAGACTAAGATGGTTAGACTCAATCAAGAACAGTATGATAAAACAATGGAGGATCAATGGTGGCAGGATAGAAGAAGTTGGTAAGGTGTCATGAACATCCCGACTCAGTTGGAGCTCGATAGGGGAAATTGATAATGAAAGGGGGTATATGCCATTATATTTTAATGTCACTTCTTATAAGTCAATTTCTGGTGTTCTTAAAAGTTAGCTACCGGTACTTTTGACCCCTTTCCTCTACAATATACAATCTACTTTTTTACCAAATTTGTAGTTTCTGGGCGTATCACGCAGAAATCAGTTCAGTTTATTTCAGTTTCTTTGTACTCACTTGTAACGTGGTACTTCCAGCTGGGATAGATACCTGAAATTTGGAATGCAAATAGGTAACCAAAAAGTCCAAATCTTATTCTTCATAATTATATCCTATTAAGTGGGTTTATGTCATGTATTATGTCACATTTTAATGTCACTAGTGAGTCGAATTCTGGTGTTTTACTTATAAAATTTAGAATGGGTAGATTTTCTCCATTTGGCTGCATCATTTGAGCCAAATCACCAACCGCAATTACTCTTTGAACATAATTTCTGTTTCTCGGTAATTATTGTAAAGGTTTTTGAATTTGGCATGCAGGTGGTTCATTAGTAAAAAAAAAGAGCTTATAGAAACACTCCAAGAACTAGTAACAAAATCACTCTTCTTAATTCCAATTAAGTGGGATAACCTATCAGATATAACATTTCAACATTTCTTATGAGACACATGTCGATTTGTAGTGTTTTAATTCTGATTACATCCATTGGAAATTTTCCTTCATTTTCCTTTGCCAAATGTGCCAAATTTCAACTTTCTGAGTTTATTGCAAGTTATAATAATACTTTTATTGCAGCTAAACAGCCATTAAATACATTTAAATATACTATGTTTGCGCACCTGCGCCTTGGGTAGCATAGTCTTTTATGGACTTTATTCTTTTGCTGCATTTTTCAATATGGTAGCGTTCACATGTGTGTCCGCATAGTTGACATACACATGTGTCATCCGGATCATGGTATGCATTGTTTGTACAAATCAAATGGTGAAAACCATGAACTGCCAGGCGTGTGAACATGTGCCTCATCTCAAAGCTAGCAGATGTCCACGCCCGGTCAACCATGGCCCCCGTTCCATAAAATTCCAGTGGGATTTCTTCTCTCTTCCTTCTGAGAGTCGTTAATAGGTTTTCCGCACCTATTGTGCTAGGTAATACTAGAAGCGTTCTTAAGTCTTCAATTAGGAATGTTTCTCGCGCGAGTAGGTAGACTAGCCGAGATTTGGTCGTCTTGGAAACTCCAATAGCTTTTTTAATGTACAATGCTTTAACACTTTCAAGTGATGATAGATTCTTTTCAGTGAGGAAAGGCCATATGATTTCTATTCCGTATGTCAATATTGGCATTATTTTATTTTTAAATAATGCCATTGCTGTCTCGAGGTTGAGTGTTCTTATAAATCTTATATCGTGCATCGCCCGAACCGCTTGTGTAATTTTTTCTGTCACATGTTTTGTAAAGCATTTTGCACTTGTTTGTAGAGTGATGCGTAGGTATTTGAATTCTTTTACTATATTTATTCTTTTTTCCTGTATGAAAATTTCTGTTCCAGTCGGTACCTTTCCTCCTTGTCGAAACACCATCATTTGTGTCTTAGATGTGTTGATGTCAAAATTATATTCAGTGCACCATTCCTCCATGTCTTTTAGAATGTTTTGTAGTTTTATGATGTTATGTGATCCGATCGCAATGTCATCAGCGTACGCATATGATACAATATCTGTCTTTTGAGTTATTCTCATTATGTCTTCCGCTGCTAGGATGAAGAGCAAAGGGCTGATTGGGTCACCCTGTAGTACTCCATTCGTTTGAATTATCGGATCAGAGAGTGATATATTATCCGAGATTCTTATGTTGTTCCAATGTAGTACCGTATGTATAATTCTTGTCCATACATTATCTCTATCTAGAGCTTTTTCCAGCTTCAGTTTCACAAGATCACGGTTTATGCGATCAAATGCTTTTGTGAAGTCTATAAATACTGCGTAAAATTTTTCTTTTCTTTCCATGACTTGCCAAATGTTATTTAATAATAGTTTTATTGCAGTAAGAGTTGACCTTCCTTTTCTGAATCCAAATTGTTGTAACAGTTTCGCTAGCCCACACTGTTGGGAGAAAATGTAATTGTTTACCTTTGCCTAAGCTATGTTGTTTTAATGGGCGCCAAGACTTCAACGCAATGCTGAAATCTAAATTTGTATTTAACAACGTCTAGCTCTGGTAGAACACCGTCAAGAATCTATACACTCAGATCGTGGTATGATTTGATCATTAACCCAACAAACAATTGTATCAGGAGAAGGAATTGGTCTATATCTAATGCTACCTACTGAAAGCAAAGATTGCATTGTAAAAGAAATGAATTTATTATATAAAACAAGTATAGCAAAATTAATAATAATAATAAGTATAAAATTTAAATTGGAGCGTTGTGATTTGAATATTACCGATAGAAAATTACGTGAAAACGGAGTCTGATAAATTGATTTTACTCTTATTTCCAAGCTATGAAGTTACTGAAATATGAAATATAAAACAAAGAAAAATGAGAGATTGCGTATTTCTGCGTCATTTGCGCTTACCATTGGAAATTGCCAAGGCATTTCCCTCGTACTTGCTGATGCTGTGAGCTTCCCACAGTCTCCTGGACGTCGTCATCTCCGTCAGAATTTGATGATATTCTGGTAGATTAGATAATTCTATGGTCCGTACCTCGGACCCAAACACTCGTACAACCAAGTTTTACAAAAGTTCGTCGCTAACTCCACTGAACATCGGAGCGACACGCACTTGCGACCGTACTCTGCAAGTTCTACACAGATTGTTCGTTCCACGGAACATCGGAGCGTCCCCCGCGTATAACCATACTCCGCAAGTATTTCACAGATAGACCTCGTTTCACGGCGCGTCGAACGATATATCCACACGTTGGCTCCCCCACCATGGTACCGACATCTAGCTTACGTCGTCCTCACTGATTGGCTGAGCACGCCGCTAGTTCCCCTCCTCTGCCTCATTACACTCGGCGCGCGAGAGGGAGAAGTCGATTTCCGTTCCAACAATTCGCCTTTGCTAGACCTTGCGACCCAGCCTTGCGTAATACTTCTCGACAGGAATCAGCTTGTATTCGAATTCCCAGTGAGTCATGTCTCTCAAATACCCTAACTGACAAAACTCCGTAAAATTCCGTAATCAGATAATTTTCTATGATATCGTCGTTCGTAATAATTTGCTTGATAGCGTTTTCTAAGACATAGAAAACCTATCTGAATGCTAATAATTTTTATAAAATGCTCCGAAAATACCTTAATAATAATTATAATAAATTAATAATAATAATAAATTACCATGAAAAATTCTCTTGGCTGAACAATTTGCCGCGTAAATAAATATAGAATGGCTTCCTACTGACTTATGCCAGTTGCATAAAACCCCTCGAAAAACACGTTACATATTCGCCTTGGATCATCGGATGATTTACCGTGACGACGGTCCATTATCCGATTATCCCAGACACGTTAATAAACCCCATCCAAAATACATATTACATAAATGAAATCACCCTAAATTACAGATATATACACTCATATTTTTTCTTCACGCACTTTGCGTCAAAGTTTGTTGTCACTATGGATTGCACTTTGCAACCAGTCCAATGTTTCACATATAGAGTAGTGTTCCACGGATATTTCCGCCTCTCAAATTTCTCTATGTTGGAGAAATAGACATAATTAATGTGTGAGCACTATGTATTTATGATGTCATATCACACGCATTGAAGGTGTTCTGATATATTTATATCACCATAGAACTCCCTAATTTCACTGGAGGTCCCCTCCTTATGGTGAAATTTAATCTCACTTATCACTGAGCACACGATCACACTACTGTGGCAGCGCCTCGTGACCATAATACTTAATCTCTCTTTAAAGTAGATTAAATTAATATTGACTTCTGAAAAAAAAACAGTAAATGCGCATTACATATAACACCAAATATTTCTGTGCCGTAATCGCCCTGTCTTGTTAAGTTCCCGTTAACCATATTCTACTTAATACTAGTTCTCAACACAGACCATTTCTCCTCACTCAAATAATACCATTGTACAAATTATCTTAAATTACACACTAACAAATCTTACATGGCGAGGCCGTAAACAGAAATCACGTGTGCTGATATGTATGAGTTTCATGAAGGACTGTCTCGCATTCTGATGGCCCATCTTTTATCTCGTGGACGCCTTAAGCTAACAAGCCCTATACAAGCGCTCCCCCATTTCTTGGAGATAAATGGGAACCCATCAGCGCTGCCAAAATGGCCTTGGTGCATCGAGACAATTTAGTGCTCAACAGCATCCGACAATCCCGTCATATTTCCCTGTACCTTAAAAACTCTCATTTACTTACATACTACCCCCCTGTGTGACTTCTGATACGCCTGCCTGGAAGACCATCTCCTCCCACGCACCAAATACCACACTTACTCATTTGATAGGCTGGCTCGCCAGCTAAACATCCTTACTTTATGACACATACTTTCGTAGACTATGTATATTATACGTTCCGTATAATCTGTTTCCCTCACTATTCTCCAGCACATATGCTGTTTTCCCAATACGTTTGGAAACTATAAATGTTTCTGCGTCACCTGCTTCCAACCTTGCAAGTGGCTCCCTTTAAATGAACGCCATCACGTTGCTCTACTACCATATTTCTCAGTGTCTGTAACGATGCCCTGTTGCTACTGTCCACACATGCTAACCCTACTTTCCTCTGGTGTCACACCTCTACTCGACACTCTATGACCTAAAAATGTCACTTCTGACTGACAGAATGACGACTTAGACAGCTTCAAAGTGACCCCTGCCTGATCTAACTTCTGAAAAAACTATATCTAAATGACGTAGATGCTCCTCAAAACTGCGTGAACTAATTACCATATCATCAATGTAAATGGTTACCAACTCTCCTGTGTCATCCCCTAATGCGATGTTTAAAGCCCTAATTAAAGCTGCTGAACTACTCTTTAACCCATAAGGTGTTCTACAAAATTGATAAAGGTTATATTTATGACTAAAAGCTGTAAATGGTCTATCTTCGTACATAAGTGGCACTTGCCAAAAACTGGAACTCAAATCTACACAAGTGAAATACTTCTTCCCCTCAAATGTTTGCATTAATTCTTCTATTGACATAGATTTCAGCTGATCTGAACTAATTCTACTGTTAACCAAACGAGCGTCTAAACAAATACGAACAGTGCCGTCGGTCTTGGGTACCGTGATCAAAGAATTAACATATGGACTGTTCGAGTGCTCAATAATCCCATCTTCAAGCATCTGGTTAATTTGTGCCTCAACTGCACTCTGATAAGCGAAAGGTACAGGATATCTATGTCCTGTGAATACTGACCTATCAATAACGTTCAATGAATGTGTATAGCAATTGGTCATACCAATGCGATCCTCAAAAACTCTCTAATTACACCATAACACATCATAGAGCCGAACACACTGTTCATCCTCTATATTTCCCTGAAATGCAGCCTCACGTAACGAGTCCTCTAGACTTCCGTTCGTAATCACACTGCCCACAAAACATGGAGAACCCCGCTCTACGGCTGGCGATATCTCATTTAAAGTACAAATCACACCTACAATACTACTCCTCTGAATACGGTCATTGAACGCTACTTTAACTTCAGAATCTCCCCATTTAAATTTCAAACTCCCTACATCATAACATAAGTTACCAGACACTCTACTTAGCCACTCTGAACCCAAGATAACACTGAATACTAAATTTGGAATTACAAGGCAAATCTGCTTCTCTACATGATTATTAATTTTAATGTCTACTAAAACTTGCTTAGAAATTACTTTAGACCTCTTCCCAACAGCTGTGATAACAAAAGTGCTTTTAATTGGCATCTCCTCAAAATTTACTCCAGTTCCTTTCATTTTATCATAAAATGCACTACTTATGCAACTCTTCATACAACCACTATCAATTAAAACATCTGTGTACGCCTCGGACACGTTAAATTTAACTATGGGGCTCTTACTAACCACTTCCTGAATAATACCTTCATCATTTAGTTCATGTAATAATTCATTTCTTACATTTAGGTCATAGGGTTCCTGTATAATTGTATGGACAGGGCATGCTACAGACTGAGATTCTGACCTTACTTCGCAGCCTGGTTCGCGTTTAAAGAACCGCTACAGCTGGCCGTAGTACTACTAACTACTAAACTGGTCTGGTTGTTCTGGGCTGTGTTGTCATTGTTTGGCTGTATATTACTACCACTAGGCTGTCCTCTTCCTTGACCCCTATTCTGGTTGTAATTATTGTCATTATAATTTCTCCCTTGATTTCCCCTGAAATCATTGTTTCTCCCTTGATTTCCCCTGTAATCATTGTTCCTCCCTTGATTTCCCCTGAAATCATTATTCCTCCCTTGATACTGATTACCATAGTCATTTCCTCTGTTCTGATTTAGCTGATTATTATTATTTCTATTTTGAGCGTTGGCCCCTTCGCCACCGTTCCCTTGAACTTCTTGATGCCTGGCTTCATTAGGTCTATTATTATTATTACCCTGGTTCCGATTGAAATTGTCCTCATAACCCCCTCTCCCTAGTGCATCAAATGTGCTTAACAAATTTTCTACTTGTGATATAGTCTTTACATTCTGGATACAAGCAGCCTCCTTGATCCTATAGGGAAAGTGCCTAAGTAGCAACCTTACCACATCACTTTCCTCCTTCAAGCCATCCAGATATTTACACACTAATACCTGCCCTAAAAAGTATTCGGTCATGGTGGAGCTTCCTTTAGGGTTATATTTACCACACACTACTCCCTCACGATGCTGCGACTGAATAACCTCATTCCAGAACTTTTCACAGAATTTCATTTTAAAATCATTAATATCAGTAAACTTGTCTCTGTAGACAGCAAACCAATTCCTCGTTTCCCCCACAAACACTTGTTCTAAAATTTCAACTACCTGGCACCACTCAATACTACCATTTTCCAACCTCTCCCCGAATTTATTTTCTATAGTGTTCATGAACTCCATTGGGCACCCCTGTCGATTGCTGAACTTACCCAGTTCTACCTCCCTGTGTGTGCTATTCACCAAAACTGGCCTATTCTGACTATTTTCTTGCCTGATCCTAGCTTTTAATTTTAATTCTAATTCTGCGATTTTCTCCTCAGCCTTCCTCTCAATACTGTTTACTGTTAATTTAATGTTTCCTTCTGATTCTTCTACTTTATCATATAGCTTTGCTTGTTTCTCCTCAATCTTGCTAATGCTCTCTCTATTACTCTCTCTTAAATCATTTACTTCTGCAACTATTTGTGAGTGGACTTTCTCAATCCTACCCCCCAGCTGTTCCTTAACCTCTTTAGTAGCTACCTGAATTTTGTCAATTTCTCCCCCCAATTGCTTTTTGACCTGCTGTGTTTCCAGTTGCACTAGTTCTTTTAAATTTTCAGCCTGTGTACTGATTCTAATTTCCAACTCCTCCTGTACTTTTCCTAATTTTCTGTCTACATCTGCAATAATCTCTTTAGCCTTTTCTTCCATCACCCCCCTGATCTCACCTCTAATCAGTTCAAATTTGTCACTCATTTCCCTACTGTTTTGTTCTAATTTAGCATTTAAAGTTTCAGTACTCTCTCTATTTTCCTTACTGTTTTGTTCTAATCTGGCGTTTAAAGTTTCATTACTCTCTCTATTTTCCCTACTGTTTTGTTCCAGTTTTGCGTTTAAAGCGTCTGTACTTTCTTTATTTTCCCTACTGTTTTGTTCTAATTTTGCATTATTCTGTTCTAATTTTGCATTTAAGGCATCACTACTAACTTTGTTCTGATACATGAACTCGAGAAGTAAAGTTTTTAATTCTGGTTGGCCGCCTACACTCCCTGTTTCAGTATCGGGATTTACCTCCGCTACCCCGGTACTACCATCACTCGACATACTGCTCGTATCATCACTCTCCAGCTGATGACCACTACGTAACCTCATCTGTCTTTCTTTCTCATCCCCCATAATGATATACACTGATAAAGACAAATAACCCCCAAAATACAGGCACAGAAATATATACCCTTCTCCTTCCACAAATGTTATTAGGTTTTCAGCCCCAAGTTGTCGGCGACAAATGTAATGGTTATTAATGCCCCATGTTGGTACCGACAAATGAAACGGTATTTACTTTGCTCCACGTTGAGCGTACAAATGTAACAGTTTCGCTAGCCCACACTGTTGGGAGAAAATGTAATTGTTTACCTTTGCCTAAGCTATGTTGTTTTAATGGGCGCCAAGACTTCAACGCAATGCTGAAATCTAAATTTGTATTTAACAACGTCTAGCTCTGGTAGAACACCGTCAAGAATCTATACACTCAGATCGTGGTATGATTTGATCATTAACCCAACAAACAATTGTATCAGGAGAAGGAATTGGTCTATATCTAATGCTACCTACTGAAAGCAAAGATTGCATTGTAAAAGAAATGAATTTATTATATAAAACAAGTATAGCAAAATTAATAATAATAATAAGTATAAAATTTAAATTGGAGCGTTGTGATTTGAATATTACCGATAGAAAATTACGTGAAAACGGAGTCTGATAAATTGATTTTACTCTTATTTCCAAGCTATGAAGTTACTGAAATATGAAATATAAAACAAAGAAAAATGAGAGATTGCGTATTTCTGCGTCATTTGCGCTTACCATTGGAAATTGCCAAGGCATTTCCCTCGTACTTGCTGATGCCGTGAGCTTCCCACAGTCTCCTGGACGTCGTCATCTCCGTCGGAATTTGATGATATTCTGGTAGATTAGATAATTCTATGGTCCGTACCTCGGACCCAAACACTCGTACAACCAAGTTTTACAAAAGTTCGTCGCTAACTCCACTGAACATCGGAGCGACACGCACTTGCGACCGTACTCTGCAAGTTCTACACAGATTGTTCGTTCCACGGAACATCGGAGCGTCCCCCGCGTATAACCATACTCCGCAAGTATTTCACAGATAGACCTCGTTTCACGGCGCGTCGAACGATATATCCACACGTTGGCTCCCCCACCATGGTACCGACATCTAGCTTACGTCGTCCTCACTGATTGGCTGAGCACGCCGCTAGTTCCCCTCCTCTGCCTCATTACACTCGGCGCGCGAGAGGGAGAAGTCGATTTCCGTTCCAACAATTCGCCTTTGCTAGACCTTGCGACCCAGCCTTGCGTAATACTTCTCGACAGGAATCAGCTTGTATTCGAATTCCCAGTGAGTCATGTCTCTCAAATACCCTAACTGACAAAACTCCGTAAAATTCCGTAATCAGATAATTTTCTATGATATCGTCGTTCGTAATAATTTGCTTGATAGCGTTTTCTAAGACATAGAAAACCTATCTGAATGCTAATAATTTTTATAAAATGCTCCGAAAATACCTTAATAATAATTATAATAAATTAATAATAATAATAAATTACCATGAAAAATTCTCTTGGCTGAACAATTTGCCGCGTAAATAAATATAGAATGGCTTCCTACTGACTTATGCCAGTTGCATAAAACCCCTCGAAAAACACGTTACATTGTGTTTCTGGTAGTTGTACATCTATTTCTTCTGTGATTCTTTCTGTTATTAATTTAGTGAATATCTTGAATGGAATGTTCTCCAGTGCGATGCCTCTGTACATATTTGTATCATATGGGTCACCATTGCCTTTATAGAGAACTTTTATGGTAGACTGTCTCCATCTCTCTGGTATTGATGCCGTCTCGATGCATTTATTATATAATTTCGTCCATATTGGTAATAGAAGGTGTGCCGTGTCTTTTATGTATTCACCGAATATGTTGTCTGGTCCAGCAGCTTTGCTTTTCTTTATGCTTGCGATTATATTTTGAACTTCTTTTGTTGTTAGTGGAGTCCATTCCAATATCGTTGTTTGGTCAGTTCCTTTTATGTTTTCCGGTGTGTTTGTTATTCCTGCCCTGTTGAGCAGATCGTTAAAGTGTGTCGTCCATTCTTGCATATTGATATAGTGTGTCTGTGCCTGTTTCCTAGGGCGTAGTGCGATGTATGGGTCATTCTTGGCCTCTTCCACGATTCTTTTTCCTTCCGCTTCCCAGAATGTCCTTTTCTTTTCACGTATCAGTGTCTTGTAGTCACTTCTTTTCTTGTTATATTCTTGAAGGAAAAGAAGACTCTCGCAATTCGTCCTTAGCTGGTGTAAGGCCCCCAATACGTCTTTTTTTGATAGGTAGCATTCCTGGTCGAACCATTGTTTTGCCTTTCGATGTTTCCTAGGGGTTGTGGCTTGTATTAGGAGTTCTTCTAGGGCTTGTACTGCTTCATCTAGTCTTGAATCTTCTGTTAGTGTTTCTATTTTCTTTATAAGGTCGGGTCTACCTTCTACTTTCCCACAGTCTATCTTCCTTGATAAAAGCTGTTTACTTTGCCTCTTTGTTGTACACCAGTCTCCCTCTAATACTATTTTCAAAGGAATATGCTTTCTTATAGGTGTATGATCTGCTGCCCATAGTGGAGCTATTTCTCCTTTTATGTGACCTCTTATAAGCGCAACGTCTATCGCACTTTTCCCATTATGGCATATATATGTAGGTATGTTGTGGTTATTCAGAAGGTGTAAGCCATCTTCCTGCATTTTTTCCATTACTAATGTTGTTTTATAGTTTTGTACATCCAGCCTACAATTTAAGTCTCCGGCTAGGATTAGAGGGATGTCGTGCCTACTCAATGATATTAGTTGCCCTACTGCATCTATTATCTCCATGGCTGTTGTATACGGTTGAAAGTAACAGGTAATAATGGTGATGTATTGTGTTTCAATTAGCAGAGAGTGATCTAATTTAATTTCTGAGATTATTGGCGTTAACCATGGCTTTAATAGGATAGTAATTCCTCCTGCAGGTCTTCCCCTTTCTCCCTGTTGCGCTTGAAGATGTATACAGTAATATTCTGCGTGTTGCCAATGATCTGTGAGAAATGTTTCTGTTAATAATACTGCGTCGTATCCACTCAGGCAATCTTTGGGTGCTGAGCTTAGTGCTTTCTTCAAACCTTCAATGTTCCATAACATTATTTGTAAGTTGTCTTTTCTCACATATTCTCCATTTTTTGAGTTACTCATACACCACTCATCTGTTTTATTCTGGTTGTATCCTTGCATTCCTCCGAAAAAGCCGAAAACGTCTTACAGTGATGTTTGCTGGCCAAAAGTCTTCTTTATTTACTCTTTCCAGGTATTTAAAGGGAATTCCCACTTTGAAATACTTTGTATCAAATTTCGTTAAGAATTCTTCGCATATAATTTCTCCTATAATTTCCTTTTTAATGAGGAATTTCTTTATGGACTCGGCTGTGGTTTCCTGTTGCACTCTTCCTATAAATATCCAGGCCATCTTTTCTACTGCTTGTAGGTTTACGTCTTCCGTTCCAGTGCCTGTTATAGATGCTTGATGTCGTGGTAGTTGTCTTTGTTTCCTGCCTATGACTTCCGTCCATTTCTCTTCAGCTGTAATGTTCTTTGGTGTTTCTTGATTATGAACTTGTAAAGGGTTGCCAGTTATTGGTGGGAAACTAATTGTTTTTACATTGTTTTCCACATTATTTTCTGTGGGAGTCAATTCTGATTGAGTTCCTATGTTCCTATCGAAGCGATACGGAATTGATTGTTTTGATTTTTTATTTGCTAGATGGCATCCTATTTCAAGTTTATCTTTAATTTCAATTTCATCTCTTATCATTTTTTTGATATTACTAGTGATGTTCTCCATCATTGTCTGCATTTGATGTGCTATTGTTTCTGTAAGTTTGTCTTCTAGCGCTCGACCTATCTCTGCGCTTTGTTCGTTATACTTTCCTCCAGTACGTGTCTGTAGTGGTATGGTACTGCTTAAAACTCTTTGCTTATTACTATTTGGTTCATGTACACCGCTAGTAGAAGGCGTTCCTTGCTGGTGTCGGTCTGTTTCTTCCACTGCGTCTATTCCTTTATATCCCACCAACTTCTGGCGCTGTCTATGACTATTATTGGTGACATCCTGCCCTACCTCAGTGGGTGTCTTGTTCGCTTCCTCTCTGATAGGCGAGACTATCTGCTGGTTGTTATTTAAACTTTCTTCCTCTCCGTTAGATGTCGTCCTCTGGCAGCGCCGTTTGTCATTGCCACTCGTAGCTTCATTCTCTGCATCAGTAGATGTCGTTAGTTGTTCAATGATTTGACTATCTTCTCCCTTGTTTACATCTCTCTGGTTGTCAACCGTAACCTCACGTTGCGATCCTTCCTTTTCAGGATTTATTTCTAATACATTTGATTTCAACATTTTGCAGCAGTTTCTTATCTCACTTACCGCTTTCAGCATGCCATCCTTCATTTCCTTCTTCAAGTAGCCTCCTACTTCCGTGATATTCACTATGTATGTAAGAGCACTTTCCAATCTGCTTTCTATGATATCCGCCATTTTTAACAATTCTTATTGCAAATTATATAACTAGGGTATATTTCATCTTCCTTCCTGTTTCTGTTTAATCAATGTGGTATTCTGTACAATAAAAATTGAAATATAAAATGCTGGTCAGCTTTAAGTTACAGTTAACAGCAAAAAAAACCTAAAAGAAAATAAAAATAAAATAAAATAGCTGTGTAATAAGGCAAATGGAAGACATATGAAACATTATTTAATGTTCGGATTCAAAAAATTCAGAATGTACCAAATTTAATTCTGGTAGTAACTACTTTCAGTGCAATTATTTTCCAATTACACTAATCCTCCTGTCAATCCTAAGAAACCTACCTACCTTGTCTCTGTATTTCTTATGATATAATAACTGGGAGGGATACTATGCAAGTATGCCATGAGATATGGTATCAAATGTTTTATTAGGGTTCACAAATGTGGCACAAATACTTAGTGAGACCCATAGTAGGTTAGTATTTCATTCACAAGAAATCTTACTACTTTACAAGTTGATGCCTGTTCCCCTATGCATTGTTTTGAACAACAGAATAACTGGTTTTGCCTGCTCTCCTTAGCTCACTGCTTACTTAAGGCCCTTGACTGGATTGATGGAGTAAATACCCACCTTTGAAGGCAGTTGTGTGTCTGGCTCATGTGATTGCCCTTATCCTTTTATTTCATCTCTTTCCTACCAATTGATTGGCTTATACCGTAATTATGAAGCTATACATACAATGCTATAAAATGACCATGCATTAAGGATGGACTTGCAGTATCATCTTGTCATGGGATACACGAAAGAGCCTCCCCGAAGATTGTGTCTACATTATAATTATAATTCACCAGCTGTGAAAGCCAATATACCATCTTTTTGGAAGCCTACATAGGGAGGTTGAGGCTGCTTGAGCTTTTAGTTCTTGCAGTCAAGTAGTGCAGTTGCACTCAATATAAAGGGAGATAGCGCACAGTTCGTTACTCCTGTGGGGGTCCGGGCGGGGACACCAAGAGCCCGCCGATGAGCCAGCTTGGTGCCCTAGGCGAAACCCCACACAAGACTCAGCACAAACCTAGAAGAATTGCTGAGTTTTAATTCACCAGCCGTGAAAGCCAATATACCATCTTTTTGGAAGCCTTCATAGGGAAGTTGAGGCTGCTTGAGCTTTTAGTTCTCGCAGTCAAGTAGTGCAGTTGCACTCAATATAAAGGGAGGTAGCGCGCAGTTCGTTACTCCTGTGGGGGTCCGGGTGGAGACACCAAGAGCCCGCCGATGAGGCAGCTTGGTGCCCTAGGCGAAACCCCACACAAGACACAGCACAAACCTTGAAGAATTGCTGAGTTGTAATTCACCAGCCGTGAAAGCCAATATACCATCTTTTCAAAGAGAATAATGTACAATTAGGCGTATCCTGGGCAACGTCAGTCAACTAATGAAACACTGACGGCTGATCCTTTCACGCCAGAAATATCAACAGTTGAGCCCTTCTCAGGGCCACAGTTTACAATTATTTCTGTTAACATACAAGGCATATCACCAGCCAAAGAGGAGCTACTACAAGATCTATGCAGCCGACACAAATGCCATATCCTGTGCATACAGGAAACACACCAAAGTATTGATATGCGCTGACCAAAGGTGAATGGAATGTTACGTGCTATTGAGAGACCCCACGGTATGTACGGAAGTGCCATCTTTGTCCGGCCAGATGTCCAGATACTTTCGACTGCTTTTAGAGATGTAGACAATATTGAAATTCTCACAGTTCTCCTCGTTGAGCGTACAAATGAAACGTTTTGACTGTTCCTTACTTGCCCTTTGAAATATTTTCTCTGGCTAAGATATGTTGTTTTAATGGGCGCCAAGACCTCAACGCTATGTTGAAATCTAAATTTGTATTTAACAACACCTAGCTCTAGTAGAACACCTTCAAGAATCTATTCCCTCAGATCGTGGTATGATTTGATCATTAACCCAACAAACAATTGTATCAGGAGAAGGAGTTGGTCTATATCTAATGCTACCTACTGAAAGCAAAGATTGCATGGTTAAAAGAAATGAATTTATTATATATAACAAGTACTGCAAAATTAATAATAATAATAATAAGTTTAAAATTTATATATGAGCATTGCGATTTGAATATTACCGCTAGAAAATTACGTGAAAACGGAGTCTGATAGATTATTGATGTTACTCTTATTCCCAAGCTATGAAGTTACTGAAATACTGAATTTAAAACAAAGAGAAACGAGAGATTGCGTAGTTCTGCGTCATTCGCGCTTACCACTGGAAATTGCCGAAGCATTTCCCTCGTACTGGACGATGAAGAGAGCTTCCCACTGTCTCCTGAACGTCGTCATCTTCTTCGTTAGTTGATGATATCCTGGTAGATTTGATAACTTTATGGTCCTAACATCGGAGCCAAACACTCGTACAACCACACTGGTTAAGTTTTACAAAGATAGTCCTTTACTCCACGGCGCGCCAAACGATATATGCACTCGTCGGCTCCCCACTCCGGTGCCGACTTCCACCTTACGTGGTCTCCACTGATTGGCTGTGCCACCCCGCTACTCCCCTCCTTAGGCTCAATACACACGGCGCGCGGATGATGTCGTTTTGCCGTTTCAGACTATTTCGCCTTTTCTTGACGCTGCAACCCAGGCTTGCGACATGCTACTCGACAAGATTAAGCCTGTAGCCGAATTCCCAGTGAGTCATCTCTCTCAAAATACCCTAACTGACAAAACTCCGTAAAATTCCGTAATCATATAATTTTCTTACGATAATGTTGTTCGTAATAATTTGCTTGATAGTGTTTTCTATAACATAGAAAACCTATCTGATTACTTATAATTTTATAAAAAATGCTCCAAAAAATACCTTAATAATAATAAGTTAATAATAATAATAATAAATTAACATGAAAACTTCTCTTGGCTGAACAATTTGCCGCGTAAATAAATATAGAATGGCTTCCTACTGACTTATGTCAGTGGCATAAAATCCCCTCGAAAAACACGTTACATAATGAAACACTGACGGCTGGTCCTTTCACGCCAGAAATATCAACAGTTGAGCCCTTCTCAGGGCCACAGTTTACAATTATTTCTGTTAACATACAAGGCATATCACCAGCCAAAGAGGAGCTACTACAAGATCTATGCAGCCGACACAAATGCCATATCCTGTGCATACAGGAAACACACCAAAGTATTGATATGCGCTGACCAAAGGTGAATGGAATGTTACGTGCTATTGAGAGACCCCGCGGTATGTACGGAAGTGCCATCTTTGTCCGGCCAGATGTCCAGATACTTTCGACTGCTTTTAGAGATGTAGACAATATTGAAATTCTCACAGTTGAGTTGAATAATTGCACAATCTCCTCTGTGTATAAACCACCAACATTGACTTCAAAGCAAATGTTCCGTTCAACTTTGGGGTTCAACATACACAGATAGTTATTGGCGACTTTAATTGCCACAGTACTTTATGGGGCTATGAATCCGATGATGATAGTGGCATCGCATTACAGGAATGGGCAGAAGTAAGTCACCTTACCCTCATACATGACTCTAAGCTCCCAGCATCTTTCAACAGTGAGAGATGGAGACGGGGCTACAACCCTGATCTCATATTTAGTAGCAATAACATTAGCCAGCAATGTGTGAAGTCAATGTGTAGTCCACTACCGAAAACACAGCACAGACCAATAATGTGCCAAGTGTTGCAGCAGTAAGACCTCAGAGCGTTTCTTTCAGTAGGAGGTATAATTTCAAGAAAGCTAATTGGCCAAAGTTCACGGAGTTGTTGGATAATGTCGTATCCGTTATTGAGCCAACACCAGAATCTTACAACACATTTTCTGCAGCTGTGAAAAAATACTCCAAAATGTCTATACCTCGTGGTTGTAGATCATCATATATTATAGGTCTCACTTCTGACCTAGCTGCCCAGTTCAAAGAATATAAATCAATGTTTGAAAATAACCCGTTTGGAGAAGAGACAATTGAAGCTGGTAACCACTTTACATCATCTTTAGGTGTGGTAAAACGAGAACAGTGGATCAAGACAGTAGAAGGACTATATTTGACTAGAGACAGCCACAAGGAAAAAAGCAAAGCCAACTCCGTACAGGCCATGGAGGCCCTGGGAGTAGTGGAAGGTAGGAGCTTCCACTTTTTGTGACATCGGCGCTAGATAGGATGGAGTTGTCAGCTCCATGCCTGGCCGTCTTTGATCCCAGGAATTACCCTGGTACTCATTTCTGGTGTAAGCTGAGTGAACCCCAGGGCTATTTGCTTTTCCGAAAGAGGTAGTTTTGTTTCTAAAATCCACTACCTGGGTGGGGATCGAACCCACTCCCTTCCAGTTATAATCTCAGTGCCTCTACCGACTGCGCCGCGCAGTCCCCTGACAGCCACAAGGCATGGAGATTATTGAAGCGCCTCAATAACGATCCAACAAAAATGACTGGCCATTCTAACATCTCTGCAAACCAGATTGTACTCATACATCAGCTACTGCTGAATGGAAAAGCTATCAAGAAAGGAAAAATGCGCAGTACACACAAAAAACAACAGGAAGAGAGAGACGACTTCACTATTCCCTTCGGTATGCTGGAATTGGGCAAGGTTATTAGAGAAAGTAAAACTGGCAAGGCAGCGGGCCTAGATGATATCTGGTCCGAACAAATTAAGAATTTTGGACTCAAAACCAAAGAATGGTTTCTGCAGCTTTTCAATAATGGTTTGAGCAAATACCAGATACCGAAGATATGGCTTAGGTCTAGAATAATTGCCTAGCTGAAACCCGGAAAGGAGGGCACTGATTCAAAAGATTTCAGACCTATAGTGCTTCTGTGTCACCTCTACAAATTGTTCGAAAGATTGATTTTTAATCGTGTTTTACCTGCCATTGACACACTTTTAATACCACAGCAGTGTGGGTTTCATCCAGGAAAGAGCTGAACCGGAAAATTACTGAACCTAACACAATTCATAGAGGCTGGATATGAAACTCATAAGATCACAGGTGTAGTCTTTGTGGATCTATCAGCAGCATATGATACTGTCAACCATCAAATCATACTAGACAAGGTCTACAACCTGACGAACGATAATGGTTTATCTAGACTCATCACTGCGCCTCTCCAGAACCGAAGGTATTTTGTCGACTTCCAAGAACAGCGAATCTGTTGGAGGATACAGAAAAATGGCCTACCTCAAGGAAGTGTGTTGGCACCATTACTTTTTAATATTTACACGAACGATCAGCCAGTATCTCAAAACACCAGAAGCTTCCTGTATGCTGATGACCTCGCCCAGGCCACACAGAGCACAGATTTTGAAACAGTTGAAACAAATCTGTCTACTGCCCTTGGATGCTTGACAAGTTATTACAGTGAAAAACGGCTAAAGCCTAACCCTTCAAAAACTCAGGTGTGTGCTTTCCACCTGAGGCACAAGGAAGCTCATCGTGAACTCAAAGTAATGTGGTCTGGTATCTAATTACAGAACTGTGACACTCCAAAATATCTGGGTGTAACCCTTGACAGAACTCTCACATTTAAGAAGCACTGCATGAACTGCAAACTCAAAGTGTCGGCAAGGAATAACTTACTACGCAAACTGGCTGGTTCACAGTGGGGTAGTCAACCACAAACCCTCCGTACATCTGCAATGGCACTTGTTATTCCGTCGGGGAATATGCATGTCCTGTTTGGCATTCTTCATCCCATGCCCAACAGGTGGATGTGGCCCTCAATAAGATTTGCAGGCTAGTGACTGGTTGTTTAAAGTCTACTCCAGTTGACAAACTCTGTCTTCCAGGAATTGCTCCACCTTGTATTCGAAGGAAAATAGCTGCGGACAAAGAGAGGCGCAGAGTGGAGCAACAAAGTGCTCATCCCTTACATGCCCATACACCTCCAGTTCAGAGACTCAAGTCAAGAAAAAGCTTCTACGAACGTCTGAGGAACTAACTGGATCACCAACTACAGCGAGAGTATGGCTTTGGAAAGCCAAGGTCCCCGTCATCCCAGGACAAATGACGGTTGTAGAACATTTGCCACCTGGCTATCATGAAGACTGGACTGTGTGGAAGTCCTTGAACAGATTGAGGACAGGAGTGGGCAGATCCAAAGTCAACCTAGCAAGATGTGGCTATATCAATGCCAGCAACATCACTTGTGACTGTGCAGCATATGCTACAGTGTCCATTGTGCCCATCTTCCTGCACCTAAGATGATCTTTTTAATGCAACACAAAATGCACTTGATGTTGCTAGGTTCTGGTCGAGATTGGTGTGAAGGGCTTTGAAATTTATTTGTACTAAGTTGTGTAGTTTACTATGCATAATTGAACTGTGTAAATGGTATTTCTGATACGATAATAATAATAATCTTGTCAATTCCCCCTTCCAAGGAAAGAAGTCCATCTCTCACTATGCTTGTCATTCAATTGTAAAATGGAGATCTTACCTCATTGGGGAGCCCAATAAACTCTGTTGGAATGCCACCAGTGCTTTCAACTCATTTGACAAGAGTGTAATTTTACGATCTATCTTGCTGAGTGAGTTTGTGTGGCAGTCCAAAATACCCGTGAGTTGTTGCATCTGAAAATGAATGAAGGGCAAAAAAAAATATTTTATTGAATATTTACAGTTGTATAACATTAATGATTGTATTGGTCGAGTTGGAAGAAAAAATGGAGACTACTTACTGATTTGGAAGTAGGAGATGTCTGTTACTTAGCGAGCAAAATAACCAGTGATGGACTAAGCAAAGGAGATATAAAAAGTAGATTGGCTCAAGCAAGGAAAGTATTTCTACAAAAGAGGAATCTGTTGACATCAAAAATAGATTAAGGTATTAGGAAGTCATTTTTGAAAGCCTTTGTCTGGAGCATAGTGCTCTATGGGAGTGAAACTTGGACTGTTGGCACAGCAGGAAAGAGAAGAATAGAAGCATTTGAAATGTGGTGTTACAGGAGAATGATGAAGATCAGATGGGTAGATAGAGTAACAAGTGAAGAGGTATTAAGATGAGTGGAAGAGGAGAGATGTTTCTGGCGACTGCCAATGAAGAGAAGACATAGGTTGGTAGAACACCTCCTAAGGCACATAGGAATAGCAAAGTTAGTTATGGAAGGAAGGGTCGAGAACAAGAACGGTTCGGGAAGACCAAGGTTAGAACATGTTAAACAGATTGTCTTCGATGTAGGGTGTAGTAGCTATGTAAAGATGAAACAATTAGCCCTCGACAGGGTACATGGACAGCTGCATAAAACTAGTCATAGGACTGAAGACTCAAACACAACACAGAAGATTATGGTACTACAAACACTTCTAGGATGACTGTGGTGGGATTAGAACCCAATTTGTCCCTGTAAGGCTGAGTGTACCCCATTTCACCCTCAGACCAGAATTAAATTCCTACTAGCATTCTTGGCTGTTACCCCAGAGCTCAAAGTTCGATTCCCGGCTTTGCCAAGAAATTTAATTATGGTTTAAAGGCTGAAACGGAGTACACTCAGCCTTATGAGGCAAAACTGAGAAGAGATGGGTTCGATTCCTACCTCAACCATCCTGGAAGTGGTTTTCTGTGGTTTTCCACCACGGTCACTTTCTTCTCAATTCTCACCTGAATTACAAATAAACACACACTCTCCACTACAGACATAACAATAACACAGGTTATCAGACAAGTTCCACACACCCAAAGTACATGGAACTAAATGATCATGATGTCCAAGCCCATCAAATAGAACAACAAAGAATTAAATTCTTGACAGAGCCAGTACTCAAACCCAGGACATTCGAGACAGGCATCTCAATACATACTCCTAGACTACAGATATAGAAATTAGTTACTGTTTGTTTTAAGGAACAGAACAGTGAGGTCATCTGCCCCCAGATATAGGAGAAAATAAGTTCAAAGAATTTATTATAGTGAGTAAAATTAAACTGTTACTGGTCACTGTACAGCAGTAGGGAGGGCACAAGGGACAATGCTCTCTATCAAGTTATCCCTGAGAATGTCTTTATTTTGAAATTCTTAAGTATTTGGGCTGAAATGTGCTCATATGTGATCGGTTTACAGAGTTCATTCCTCCACAGTGAGGAGGTGTTCATGAGCATTTCAGTAACCACTGGCCACCACAGGGTTATGGAGGCCGCCCCATAAGGGGCTACGACCAGTTTACAGTGCTTGTTCCTCCATGGTGAGGAGGTGTTGTGAGCATTTCAGTAACCACTGGTCCCCCTCCACAAGGGACTAACATCAGTTTACAGTGCTTGTTCCTCCATGGTGAAGAGGCATTCGTGAGCATTTCAGTAACCACTGGCCACCACAGGGTTATGGAGGCCGCCCCATAAGGGGCTACGACCAGTTTACAGTGCTTGTTCCTCCATGGTGAGGAGGTGTTGTGAGCATTTCAGTAACCACTGGTCCCCCTCCACAAGGGACTAACATCAGTTTACAGTGCTTGTTCCTCCATGGTGAAGAGGCATTCGTGAGCATTTCAGTAACCACTGGCCACCACAGGGTTATGGAGGCCGTCCCATAATGGGCTACGACCAGTTTACAGTGCTTGTACCTCCATGGTGAGGAGGTGTTGTGAGCATTTCATTAACCACTGGTCCCCCTCCACAAGGGACTAACATCAATTTACAGTGCTCGTTCCTCCAGTGTGGAGGTGTTCGTGACTATTTCAGTAACCACTGGCCGCTACTGGGTTATGGAGGCTACCCCACAAGGGGTTTCTTGCTAATCAGCATTTTGAAGAGGATGATGATGTAAAACAACTGTGGATAGATGGCTTTTGTCTCATGCAGGAACATTCTATGATGACAGGATACAAAAACTGGTGCTATGATACGACAAATGCTTGAACGGTGGTGAAAACTAAGCAGAAAAGTGGTGTAAGGTTTGTGGAATTAAATGCAAATAAAACAAACCAAACAAAAATGTTACATTTTGTTAAACATTTCTGGTACAGTACTTTTGAACATGTCTCATAATACGTATGTATCTTCCTTGAGATGCAGAAAGAGATTGAAGTCACTGGGTGCAAAGTCAGAGTTGTAGGTTGAGGAAACTGATTCCAGGTGAATTACTTGATTAAATTGTGGGTTTCTTGGGCTTTATGTGGCCATGCATTCATTCAGCAACAGTCCCTTTCTGTCCCCAAACATGGTGCAGATGATCTTGCGGGGTGAAATGGCCTGCTTGAATGTTTTCTTCACACGACTGTTGCTTTGTCTCAGGAGTGATTTGGGACACCCATGTGATAATATGACTCAAAAACACATCACCCTCCTCTGTATATCGCATCAAAAATGTTAGCACACTGGCATACCGTTTGACTTCATTTTCCTCTGTGAGGTTCTTTGGTGTCCAAATTACGCACAATTTCCTACAATCCTGGAGATGTCTCACAACTTCATAGAGGACTGTAAAAATTTCATTGAAAGCAACAAAATTGTAGAGCGTCTGTTTACACGAATGCACATGCATCAAATCCTCGGACACAACTGGTGTTAAACTGCTCCTTTGTTCATCACGAACACTCTCGCCACCAGCTTTGAGCATCCAGACCCATTCCCTCACCATCCCTTCACTCATTGTATCCTCTCCATAGACCACACAGAGTTGATTATGAGCAGGTCTATCTGCTGGTCTCATGTTTCATGCATTCAGAAAATGAATAACCGTCCGGACTTCACAGTTGCCGGGATGATTGATTATTATGGACTTTTCAAAGTTTCAGAAACTATGCAAAATAGATATGACCTGCCTGATGAGCATCTGTGGCTCACTAATGTATGCGGGAAGTCAGTGGTATATTCTCTTGAATATAGAGTTTATGTTTGCTTTAATAGTTTACTCTTTGATTTTTCTTCCTTTATTCATGTTCTTTCCTTAGCTTCCCTTGTTCGTAAACACCAACAGAGACGTTCTCGTTTCCTGTTTTCTCTGTGCATTCCCTTATATTCTTTGAAAGTCTGTTACAGATGTGCATACTCCTTTGTATAAGATTTCTCTACAGTGCTCCATGCGGCAACTTGCTGAACCTTTGGATTTCACCAACAGGTTCTACAAATTTCAAGTAGATGGCATCCTCATCGCTGTCTGCATTCTCCATGAAGACTCCAACTTCACTTGGTTTAGAAGCTATTATATCTAAAATGTATTTTTTTCTTTATGTTACCTACATTGTATCCCCACTATGTTTCCCCCTCCTCTCCCCTCCCTGATTTGGCCCTCTAGCGTGTTTGAAATATCTCGCTCACTCTGTGCTAAGCTCTTCGCTGTGACTGTTCTGCACTCTTACTAGGAGGTGCCATCTTCTTCAACCATGAGTTGATTTTCAAATCTACGCCATGTTTTAAAAAACGTTTCAATGGCTGGCCGTGAATCACAAAATCTCTACAATGCAAAGATAAGTACACATCTAAGTGTTTTACATAAAATTTTAAGGGGCACACATCAATCTTAATCTGAAGTGGTTTAAATGAACATTTTCTTCAAAATATGAACTTTTACAACCTTGTGAAACTTACTAAGAGCCTCCCATGAAGGATTTTGCTACGCCTTGCTAAAAAGCTTTTCCAACTCGCCATTAAATGGCTATGAAAGCTTCCTAGCACTTCTTTGTCAAAAAGTGAATACTTTTCCTTCAACGTGGGATTTACGCTAAACTTACCTGTTTGAAAATCATGCTTTCTTCTTCGAGGGATTGTTCCACTAAATCTTGAGACTGTACCAAGTTATTCTCCAATTTCATCATGGGATTTCGCTTCTTGCCCCATTTTATGTTACTTCAACTTGTGAAACTTCAAATCAAGCAATAGACTCTGTATTATTCAATATCACTCCAGCAAATACCTCAAACCGCAATAACTTTGAATTGCTTCTCATTTCTAATTAAAAACAAACCATAAACTTAAATAGTGAACTTTTCGTATGCTCCGCAATATTGGTTTTAGTCAAAACCATATGTGATGGGTACCCACAGTTCGCAATAGAAACAACTCATGAACAGACTTCAAAACACGCTCCATTCCTCCCTTTCCAATTCCCATTTACTAACAACTTAATTTGAGTAATAAACATTTTGTATTTTTTTCTTCTTGTATAATCGAGGCTTCACTGAAGTGACCTCTACAAATTTGAATGTAGTATTAATTAACATCTGCATAAATTATATGTGGTTATAACCCACATTTTAATAGTTGCTCTTATTTTTCCTGCTGCGCCCAGAAATTTCAGATTATAACTTTATATTTGCCTAAAGCTCTTGTTGCTTTATAATGAAATCACTCGATTTTAGTATTTGAATGGTTCATTTTGGTTCCGTATTGATGCAACAATTAGTATTAATGTTTTGCAAAAGTTCCGCCTAATCAATGTCTTTATTGTACTAAATATAAATGATCACTTAGTGGTCATTGGTACATGTTTCGGGGCCTAATTGTTTTGGCCCCTTCATCAGCCTATATAGATAAAAAGTCAAGGCAAACAGGTGGTCGGATAGCTAAACATTCATAAAACATCCCCTTTAAAAAACCCTATTATGGTGCACCACAATGAAAGGGGAAAGATGTTTATCTTTATGTATTTTATTTCCTTATGATTCTTTGGATAAACATCTTTCCCCTTTCATTATGGTGCACCATAATAGGGTTTTTTGAAGGGGATGTTTTATGAGTGTTTAGCTATCAAACCACCTGTTTGCCTTGACTTTTTATCTACACACATCAAAAAAAGTTTTGCATCACCTCGGTTCCAAGAGTTCCGGAACCTTTAAATACAAAGGGAATAGAGATCAACACAAACAACATTTCAGCTCGTTTTATTGCTCATGAGACCCACACATTGCATGTTGTACCATCATACAGCTAGACTTTCAGCATTTGTGGTCCAGATTGCAGTACACACCACTACCTCTAATACCCAGTAGCACGTCCTCTTGCATTGATGCATGCCTGTATTCGTCGTGGCATACTATCCACAAGTTCATCAAGACACTGTTGGTCCAAATTGTCCCACTCCTCAACGACAATTCGGCGTAAATCTCTCAGAGTGGTTGGTGGGTCAAGACGTCCATAAACAGCCCTTTTCAACATATCCCAGGCATGTTCGATAGGGTTCATGTCTGGCGAACATGCTGGCCACTGTAGTCGAGCGATGTCGTTATCTTGAAGGAACGCATTCACAAGATGTGCACGATGAGGTCGAGAATTGTCGTCCATGAAGACAAATGCCTCTCCAATATTCTGCCGATATGGTTGCACTATGGGTCGGAGGATGTCATTCAGGTATCGTAAAGCCGTTTCGGAGCCTTCCATGACCACCAGTGGCGTACGTTGGCCCCACATAATGCCACCCCAAAACATCAGGGAACCACCACCTTGCTGCACTCGCTGGACAGTGTGTCTAAGACGTTCAGCCTGACCAGGGTGCCTCCAAACACGTCTCCGACGATTGTCTGGTTGAAGGCATATGCGACACTCATCGGTGAAGAGAACGTGATGCCAATTCCGTGGGGTCCATTCAGCATGTTGTTGGGCCCATCTGTACCGCGCTGCATGGTGTCGGGGTTGCAAAGCTGGACCTCGCCATGGACGTCGGGAGTGAAGTTGCGCATCATGCAGCCTATTGCGCACAGTTTGAGTTGAAACACGATGTCCTGTGGCTGAACGAAACGCATTATTCAACATGGTGGCATTGCTGTCAGGGTTCCTCCGAGCGGCAATCTGTAAGTAGCGGTCATCCACTACAGTAGTAGCCCTTGGGCGGCCTGAGCGAGGCCTGTCATCGACAGTTCCTGTATCTCTGTACCTCCTCCATGTCCGAACAACATCGCTTTGGTTCACTCTGAGACGCCTGGAAACTTCCCTTGTTGAGAGCCCTTCTTGACACAAAGTAACAATGCGGACGCGATCGAACTGCGGTATTGACCTTCTAGGCATGGTAGAACTACAGACAACATGAGCAGCGTACCTTCGTCCTGGTGGAATGACTGGAACTGATCGGCTGTCGTACCCCCTCCGTCTAATAGGCCCTGCTCATGCATGGTTGTTTACATCTTTGAGCAGTTTTAGTGACATCTATGAACAGTCAAAGGGACTGTATCTTGGATACAATATACACAGTCAACGTCTATATGCCGGAGATCTGGGAACCGAGGTGATGCAAAACTTTTTTTGATGTGTGTATATAGGCTGATGAAGGGGCCAAAACAATTAGGCCCCGAAACATGTACCAATGAACACTAAGTGATCATTTATATTTAGTACAACAAAGGTATTGATTAGGCAGAACTTTTGCAAAACATTAATACAAAATCACTCTAGTCAAGGATTTATCAACGTTAATGTATTTCATTCCCTAATCATAGAAATAGGTCTGAGACCTTAAATCTTGTCCTTATATTACTTTATTTGATTTTATTTACTTTATTTATCGTATGGCTTTTAGTGCCGGGAGTGTCCGAGGACATGTTCGGCTCGCCTGAGTCTGTAGCTGCTTCCAGCGGACACCCTTAGGGTGAGCTACAAGTTCCGTTCAATTTCAGGTAGATCCAACTTTCGCTACCAGATATCAATGATACCTAGTGGTGAACGTTGGAACTTTGATAGAGCGTTCTGACGAAATCTAACCAAACAATTTAGCTTCACACAAGTTTAGTCTGTGGAAGGATCTTTTACATGCCATAAATCTATGACATGGGACCGTCGGCTTTACTTCCCCTCCGAAGGAAGGCATACTGAAGGATTTTTAACGCTCTTAAAAAATCCGACGGCTTTGGCCGGGTTTGAACCCCCTATCTTGGGCACAGCAGTTCAGCATGCTACGAACTACGCCACCAAAGCCGCTACTTTATTTGATGTAATAAAATTACTCTCATTGTGTTGAGTTAATTCTGATTCTTTGCTCGAAGAGCCTGTTAGGTGTGACATTTGCTTCCCAAATATTTCGTATTACTTTCTGTACTTACAGAAATGTTTACAGACACTTCATGTCAATTTCACAATTAATCCTGCTTTTGTGTGTTTATGGTGAAACTTCTGCTAATACTTTAAGTTATATAAAGTTTACTTTAGCTATTTTTGTAAATTGTTCAAGGAGAGTATAGTTCGCTAAGCAAACTTCCTACTCGAGGTAATTACTACCTTGTCCTGTCAATTTACCTTTTAATTGTAGCTTTGCCTCAGTTAGGTTTGTTTTTCTTATACCTGATAAACTTCTAATCGCCACTCTGCTGGATAAAAGTTTAGCCCACTTTAAACACAACAATTGTTTTTCGAGTAATTTTGCTTAATTATAACCTTTCCCGAAAAGCTTTGAAGGCTTTCCCTCTTTCCATATTAAACACAACCGTTTTCTCACTTAGAGATCCATCCTCGGTGGGGAATAAAACTATCCCTATTGGTTTCAATCTCTTTAGCATTTTAGAATGCTTCTTGAAATATTTCCCTTTAGCTTGGAAAGGAAATAATCAGTTACCCCTTGTTTGCATTTTCACCAGTAACCTGACCTACCATATAGTACTCTTTTTCTTGTACGGGAGGGACAGTGCACTTGGTGACTGCTCGCTGGCAATCTCAGCAATCTTTCCTTGCCCTATTGCACAAAGTCATATAATTATTTGCTTATGCACACTCTTCGTTGTCTTTTTCGCAAGCAAGACTGTGATTTTTCTTTTGTGGTCAATTTCATAACTTATATTACGGCATTTCTCTTTGTTATAATCAAACTATTGCACATATTCTATTAATAACTAAAATTCAGGGATTAGTGTTCGTTCTCCCATCTGGGGTTTTCCAGCTTGTTTTTTCCTAACTATTTTAATGCTAGATTTTTATTATTGAAAATAAAATTGTTATTTTTTGTGAATTTGCTTCCTTTTTGCCTAGATTTGTTTCTATTCCCCAGCCTTTTCCTTTTTCACATCATCTTCCCTCCGGTAGTGTTTAAGCTTGGGCTTGACCTACCAGTCAGTGAGAACCTGCATGGTTGCAGGAGAAATATTTTCAAATGGTAGTTCCCGTACATACTTCATAATAAGCAATTGACAAATATCAGAAGCTTTACTTTTAATGAGAAGTACAGGAAAGGAAATACTTTATAAACATCTGGTAGTTATATCCATTGATGGACAAGCACATTCCCTTCAAATTTAGTAGGGCTTGGAACCCTTCAATCCTCACTCATCCGCTACAAGCAGGGGCGGATTTAGGGGAGGGCGAGGAGGTCGACCGCCCAGGGCCGCGTTCCGGGGGCCCCGCGCCAGGGATTTTTTAAAATTTAATTAATTAATTAATTAATTATCCTTTTCAAACTTTTCAAACTAATCTATATATTTTTTTAGTGCAGTTATGACCTCCCTTGACCGTTTAGCAAGTTTAGATTTCAGTGAAATAATAGAAAACTTCAGCCGGAAAAAAAGTCGCAAAGTAATATTTTAATATTTCATAGTTTACATAATCTTCTTCAAGGGGACTTAAAGGTATCTTTCATAATATTAAAAAAAGTACTGTAGTGTATTCAAAATATTGTAACTATTCTTTATGTTATTATTATTACAAAACTACTTTCCATTTGATTTGGTATTTTTTTATTTCCTATTCTTGCGGGCCCCACCTCATCATATCGCCCAGGGCCCCGCAAGGCCTGGATCCGCCACTGCCTACAAGCATGCATGGGTGGGTGGTTCAGAACAAGAGGTACCGGTAATAGAACCTCTGAAACCTTGCATGACAGCTAGTAAAGAATCAAGATTACTTTTTATAAGCCATACCTCATTCTTTTTCTCACCTACAACCTGGAAATGTGCTCTTAAAGAAAGATCCAAATGTGAAATGAATGAGTATGTTTGGAGTGTGAGAGAGAGACTAAGATCTGAAATACCTATGGGCTTTGGACATATGAAAAGAATAAAAAGTAGAAGTACACCTTGAACAGTAGCCAGAAGAGTCCAGCTGGAAGATGTAGAAAGAGATGGCATACCACAGAGAAGAGGAGGGAAATGGAGGTTTCTATTCCTGGAGAGATAATTTGAGGGTTTTGATTATTTTTATGAACTTACCGGGCCTTTTGTTATATCATTGTTATGCATTTCAAGGGTTTCCATTATCTCCCTGTACACTTCTGACAGATTTCTCATTTGGAAGTAGGTAAACTCAGTCATATTGTATCTGAAAACAGAAAAAGCAAAAAGTAAGCAGTGAGCAGGATCTGAAGATGAACGTTTGACATTCGAAACATGTCATCCAATTTCAGTAGCCTACTTCCATTTTTGTTCATAAAAGCGTGTCATTTTATGATAAATATCTTATGTAATATTTTTCATGTTAGGGCATATTGTTTTCCCGCTTAATGTAATTGGGCACAAAATTTATGTTGACTGAATGGAAATTTTCTTTAATAGAACTAAGCAACACTGAAGAAATGGCTTCTATCACTTCAAAAGTTCCTAATGTTTACAATAATCTAAGGCAAAAATGGCGACCGTTTTCCAACTACTGTTTTGTAGCTTACCACCTTAAGACTTCAATTGTTTAGTGTGGAGTAGGTGATTGTCATCTATAATATGCTATTAGTTTGTATCATCAGTGAAGTGTATGGTTGGCATGTATTGTGAAGTTTCTTTAGCTAATTCTGTAGAGGACCTATAAAATGACACATGAAGAATTAGTAGATAGGTAAAATATCCAGAATAGGGTATCAGAACATCAAAGGATCATGATTCACACTGATTGTATTTGAGGAAATTCTTGCATCAACTATGAAATCTAAAGTCATGGAAATTTCTGAAGAAGTATTCATATGGCAGAAAAACTCTGAAGTGTAAGAGTTGATAATGAGTCTATGGACCATCATTAACAGAATTCTTCTCTAGTTCATTACCATTCCAATGCATACAGGTTCTACTCTTCTTCTTCTTCTGCTTTTACGGCCTCATTGGACCACTTCAGTCAATCATTTCTTGGCCCTCTTCTTCAGTAAGTTTCCTTTCCGAGTCGCCCAGTAGCTTTTCATTCGCTCTGATCTTCTCAGGCGTTCCTCATCTGTAAATATCCTTTTTACTGTATTACGTTTGTCTATTTTAGCCTGAAATCTTATTTTTATATCTCTCAGTTTTTTTAATTTTTTTGTTTTGTTTTGCAAGTCATCCAAGGTTATTTCTAATTCTTTCATATCTTCTCTAATTTCCTTAATCCATCCTACTTGTTGTTTCATATTCCAAAGTTTCACTACAATTTTTCTAGATAACCTGGTTTCTGGTGTTCTCATGATGTGACCAAAAAAAGAAATCCGTTTCTTCCGAATAGTATCAGTGATGGGCTCCAGTTCTCTGTATACAACTTCATTTGGTACTATCTGCCACTGTCCATCTTTCTGATATTTTCTATTTATGCATGTTCAAGCTATTCTTCTTTCTACTTTTAAAATTTTGTCGATTCTGATTTTCAGAGTAACTTTAAAAAGAATTTCACTTCCATATGTCACCTCTGGTTGAACCACCGTCTTGTAATGTTTTAATTTTGTTGCGATTGATAGACATTTTCTTTTATATGTAGACCATGTTAATTTTTGAGCTTTTATCATTTTATAAGTTCTTTCTTGCCATGCAGGTTTCTCATCCAAGTTGTAAGTTATAATTTTTCCTAAGTATTTAAATTGCTTCACTATTTTAACTTTCTTGTTATTTACTGTTATGTGATTGATTACAAGTGGACTTGCTACCATTATCTCTGTCTTTTCAAATGATATCTGAAGTCCAATTTTTTGTGCTATATTTTGTAGGCTTATTATTTGATTTCTGGCTTCTTGAATATTATTAGCCAGTAACGCTAAGTCATCTGCGAATCCCAAGCAATTTAAGTCTATTTGATCTTTCTTGGTTCCAATTCTTATGCTCCTAGGATTTTTCCTGTACCATTCCCTCATTACATATTCCAAAGCACAATTGAAAAGTAGAGGCGATAAACCATCTCCTTGTCTTAATCCTGTTTTAATCGTAAATGGTTCAGATATTTCCCCTCTGAATTTTACTTTAGATTTGGTGTTAGAGTTAGTTTTATAATTTTTATTAATTTGGGATGAAGTCCGAAATTCCTTAGTATTTTCAGCAATGAAGATCTATGTATACAAACATAAGCTTTTTTGAAGTCTACGAAGGTTATGACTTGCTGTTTTTGTCTACGTTTGTAGTAGTCCATTACTAATTTTAAGATGATTATCTGTTCAGGGCAGCTTCACCATGGCTGAAATCCACCTTGATATTCTCCTATTTCCAGTTCTAATTGATCTACTCTATTATATATTAATAAGAAAATCTGTTATGTTGGCATATAGAGATACCACAACTTTTCCCACATTGATATATATATCCAATCATATATATTGTGCCCAAATCCAGTTGCCCAGATTTGAGAGCACAGGCCCAGAGGCTAAGTCCAGAGCTGAGGTTTTGAATAGCGCATGCCAATCCTTCTAAGAAGCATTTAGAAGCTTTATGCAGCCAAGAGATCGCTATGTGATGTAGCAAGGTTATCAGAGTCGAGGCTATATTTGTATAAAATATTTTCCTGTGAAGTAGAAAAATGATACTAACACCAAATTACTGGCATGGACAAGGGAAGAAGAACGTGCCATATTTCAAGAAACTTGATCGAGCAGAAGCTGAGATATGAGATGTTTTAGTTTTAGCCGAGGTCACACTGTGACGTAGAGAAGTCTGTCCGCTGGGTATATAAGAGCTGGCAGCCACCACTCAAATATAGTCACTTCTCCATAGGCGCTCCGTCGCTATGGATGTCACTTCTTCGTATGCGCCCTGTAGCTAGACATATCACGTCGCTCTGAACATCGTTATACTTCAGAATTATCTTCGTGCACATGGTTGCAATACTCTACGTTATTACTAGCCCACAGTTGCTAGGACATAGTGAAATTCTACGACGGTACATGGTTACTGTACTTTGAAAAGTGTTGGAAGTTTTAGTGAAATTCATCGTAAGTTATCACTGAGGTGATAGACTTTGTGGCAGAACATTGGTAACTATTACTGCTACACGGACATATGATAAACTTAGTCTATATTTTTCTTTTCACTGTCCACTAAGATTTAAACTTGGATTATTTTCATCCAATGACCAGAACAAGCTTTTGTCTTGATAACACATTGATCAACCAAGATAAGTCAGTACTGTTCACATACCAGTCTTGCACGTCCAGTTCATTTAGCCGAAATAGGGAAACCAGCATGCTTAGCATTGTCTGGAGAGTGAGAAACTCTGCCCAGGGAATTGAACATCAGAACTTGGACCGGTGCTGAATAAGAGTGTCAGAGTATTGATAGTACTGAATGCATCACTGTTGGGTCAAGTTATTACTGGTAAATTTTTGCATCATGGATCATTTCGATCTTACCCCTATCAAGAAGATCACTTCAGCTGTTGAAGCAGCTAATATTATAGACAGTTTTCATCAAGATATTCAGGCAACGAGTATGAATACCGCTATGTCTGGTTAGACATTTTTGCGGGTATATAATGGAGGCCGATAAGAGATTATACGTACGTGTCCAAATGGGGACAGAAGGCTGAAATAATCTGGTTCATAAAAGATTATCCACATCAAGATCTACAAGAATGTAAGCTAAATTTTGCATTATTCTTATGCATAGTTAGCTGGAATTTCTCATTTTTCTACAGTCTTGCCAACACATATTTTTTCTTCGATATTTTGCTGTTGCAAATATTTTTGCAAGGCATAAGGAAGCCTTGATCTGAGTAGTTTTTACACTCAGACATGAGAAGTCAATGATTTGAATTAATGGACGAGCAAAACGAGCATTTATTTGGTTTTGAAATAATTTTTCTAATCGCGGTCATCAGCCGTCGTAACTGTAAATTTAATAATAAATTTAAGTTGAGGAATGGATTTTTATCCATATTTAAGAAGTCGAGGATGATTTTTCCCAAACAGTTTAGCAACGTAAATTCCATTTGTGGAATAATAATAATAATAATAATAACTTAATGCTGATTTAATAATAATAATAATCATTTTCAATATTTTTCAGAGAGATAATAATAATTATGATTGATATTTCTATTAATCATATCATGTAGTATGATTAATAAAGTTGATATTTAAAACAGTTTGCTAGATTGGAGACTTGTTTTTCCGAAGGCTAGTGGTTAACGCATGCCCACATTCAACTAACAGAATAATCCTATGGGAACATTTTACACTTGCATTATGCAGTTAAATCTTTTGAAATACACGGAAAGTAATAATACGGGAAGCATATAGCATGTATAAATTAGGGTTTTACTAGAGTTTGTAAAATTATAATATCATTTTTAGCAACGTCTTGTGATAGAACGTTTGGCTAGAAATAGACACGGTGTGGAATAGTTAATGTTTAAACTGATGGTAAAATTACTGTAAACTCATTTAGGAGCTTACTAACTTACGAATCTTCCAGTTTGAGTAACAAGCAAAGGCTTGATTATTATGTATAATTTGGGAAGAATTTTTTTGTGTGTTTGTGGAAATAGTTGAATATGCCATTCTGATTGTGCATTTTAAGTCACAGGAATGAGGTTGTTATAATGGAGCATCAACCATATTGTAGGTTGGATGACTTTGAAATAATGTTGGGAGTTGAAATATTTTTGTAAGCCACACTTTCGTCGAATTCATAACCGAGGGTTATATTATGAAACCATCATGTCAATCCACCGTTTTTCCCACGTGTTCTATAAATATTTCCTGGTAATTGGTAGCCCGGAATTTTGTTCATTATGAGAAGACTTTACCGTTGTCTAGATGCTAATTATGATGATGTGATTTTTGACACATTTATATCGAATGGGCCGATGCTGTAAATAAATTAAAACTGTTATTTCCTAAACAACCACTACAATTTAGAGGATATGTGTGATCCTGTTAAGAATATTAACATTCTGCAAATAAATTTGATGATTAACATTTTTGACATTCTGTCAAAAGAATTGTAATTTTGATAATAGCAACAACTAATATTATTTTTGTGATAATTTTTCTAAATAATATTTCTAATTGATATTTAAATATTTGAATGGTTAAATCCAGATCTAAAAGAGTTGATATTTTGTTAATAATAAATTTTTGACCATAATATTGCTAATTGAGTCAAGAACTCAGAATATTAATGTTGGATCGAGAACAGATGATACAATAAATATTTTTTCTGTTTATCGAAGTTCTTCGAATCCATGCTCAAATGTCCATGTAATTAATATTGTGTTATTTTCATTGTTGTAACTTTATATCTGAACCAATTTTGAGATACTGATTCCTGGAAAAAGTGTTAGTTAATTTTCTGCTACTATTTGAAAGACAAACAAAACAGTGATATTTTTTTCATCGAGTGACAATATTTCATTTCAATGTGTGAATACTTAAAGTTAGGAATCAGGATGGACAATTAAATTTGCACTGACAAACCTTACGATTGTAAATAATTCTTTTGAGCGAAGTCAACAGGACTATTAATTTGACTTTTGTTTCAAATGCCTAGTGTTCATGTGTTGGTGAAATTGTAAATTTATGTACATAATGCATGTTTCGTCATGCATCCATTATGCTATTTTTATCATTTCTTCATTAACTTTTTAACATTTTAAATAAAATGAGATAATTTTACGGATTGTGTTATTTTCACAAAATCTCCTTCTATCCTTATTGTTGCATCGAGCCGAAAATCAGTAAAGCAATTTTTTGTGTGTTATTGTACTCACTTTAACCTATATGGCGCCCTGGTATGTTTAGATTCTCGTGCTGACTGATTTTTGGTGAAAATGCATATGTGGTCTTCCAGACTTAGGTCTAAACGGGCACAATATATCAATGTGGGAAAAGTTGTGGTATCTCTATATGCCACAACTTTTCCCACATTGATATATATATATATATATATCAATGTGGGACAAGTTGATATATACAGGGTGTAACTTAATTATACCGACAAAAATATCATGGACGCTCTGCGTGCTATGTAGAAGACGATGCCACAATCGGATTGGCGGAGAAAATTTTTCCCTTCGAGAAAATGAGGTTACTTTGTTACTTCCGGGGGCGCGATTCAAATCACGGTCTCGCTGTATTTGCTGAGCCAGAGAGCAAGCCGAGGCGATCGAGGAAACTTGCGCATTCCCGCCAGCATATCTCTGTCTCCTTCTATCACACTGCCTTCCCTTGCCTGAAGCACAGCAGTGGCCAGCATCGTCTTTTACATAACACGCAGAGCGTCCCCGATTTTTTTGTCGGTATAATTAACATACACCCTGTATATATCCACACAGGGGCCGCCCTCAGGCGGTGCAATCGGTGCGACCACACCGGGAGCTGTCATATGGGGGAGGGGCCCAGAAAATACAACTATAGTTTGACTACTACTACTACTACTACTACTTAAAATATATAAGTGAGCTGGGGAGCGTGCATTTCAAAAGTATAGACATATAACGTGAAATTCACACATAACGCAGTATAAATATTAATGAGTTGAAACCAATATCTATACATCTAGGGTTCTGTCCGCCACCTGTTTTCTTGGGGTTCCATCACGTGCGGCTGCATGTGGATTGTGATTTGTGTCTGTGTTGCAAGCAACGAGTGAAATTGAAACTTTACTTACGTTACTGTTAGAACTTGACTACTACCGGTATACCATGTGTTGTTATGTAATGTAAGATATTGGTAACATCATATTAGACATATTACTTTTTGTGTTGATAATAATCATGCCTAGCCTGGTCCAAGCGAACAATATTGGTTAATATTACATAATATTTTAGGAGCGTTCTAGGAATATTATTTTTGATTTTAAAATAATCTTATAATACAGGGTTGTCGAGAAGTCCCTGTACATGTTATAGTATAGGGCAATAAATTTAGACATGTGTCATAAATATTTATTATTAACATTATTTACATATTGTTGAGAAAACAATTTCCCGCCATGAGCCGAGTCTCGCACTTGACACGTTCACTTCGGTTAGCATGGAAAGTCATGACACAAGGTTCGCTGTGCAGCCCACTGCGCAGTTAGCTGCCTTCAGTCGAAAGAATTCAACCATGACGGATACAAGTGCTTTCACTGTTGAGGAGCGTTTGGTGGCTTCTGTTTGGGTTCACGAACATCAGAATACGAAGAAGACAATGTCAGACATTTAGAAGGACTTCGCTGTGAGGTTTGGAAAACCACCGCCATCACGACCAACGTTATTCGCGTGGGAGAAGTAAACCTTTGTAACTGGAAGTGTTCTCGATGCACCACGTAGCGGAAGGCCTACGACTCGTATCGAAACTTGAGCCGCTGTGGCGGAATTGATTGAATGATCGCTGGTGAAGTCAACCCATAAGCGGTCTGCGGAATTAGGCATCCCGCGATCGATGATGAAAGACCATATGCTCAAAGACTTGAAACTTTCATGTTTTCGGCCATCCTCAGTGATCGAGTTGAGTGATCGTGACATGGAACAACGTGTGCATGCATGTGAAATGCTGCTCGCACGCTTCCCGCATGCAGATGATTAAAAAAACACGTTATATTCTCTGATGAGTGTGCGCTTTATCGTAGCTCACAAAATCGTAACGACCTTATTTGGGCAAAAAGCAATCCGCACTTTTATGAGGAAATTGAGTGCAATGCGCCACATGTTATGCTTTGGGCAGAGTTATCGGCAGACCATCTGCTTGGACCTTATTTCTTCGATGGTCCTGTGAACCAACACAGCTACCTGCAAATGATTAACACGTGGTTGCTTCCACAATTAAGGGCTAAAGGTATTAGTGACATCGTGACACTTCAACAAGATGGTGCTCCACTACATTTTGCTGTGAGTGTCCGCAACCGGCTAAATGAACTTTTTCCAAACCGCTGGAATGGGCATGGATCACGAGACCTTCCAGCACCACTGCCATGGCCTCCACAAAGCCCAGACCTCAGCACACAGACAATGCACTATGGGAAATAATAAAAGGAAACGTTCGTAAAAGACGATACGTGAACAACGATCAACTGAAAGATGAAGTTCGCATGGTATTTGAAACTATCACCCACCGCATGCTGCAGCGGATGCATACAAGAACATGACGACGGATCAACGTCTGCTTCGAACATGGAGGAATACATACTGACGTTATTGATCGATGAATGGAATTGTTAATTGTAACCAGACATTGTTTACTCCAAATAAATATTGAAAGTAAAAAAATCCTGTTTTATTCATAACAATGTTTCCATGTCTAACTGTCCTATGCTATAACATGTAAAGGGACTTCTCGACCACCCTGTATAATACGCTAAGGCTAAGGTGTATGTTTCACAAAACTCAAGCTCCTAAACCAGGAGTTAGAAGATGTGGTTTGTACCAAAATCTTCCAAATCATCTCAATAGTTCAGGAAAAATCTTGCATTTCTTGAAAAGTAATCGGAAATATATTTATTTGTTTATTAAGTGCTTTTACACAAATAAACAAGACGATAGTCGCTGCGAGAACTCTGTCGCCTACAGCCCGCATAGCACTAGGGTCGGACGGGTGTCTGTACATGGGGCGCACACAACACATTATGCGAGAGTTCTCGCACAGGTCTGCTAGTAGTTATTAATAATGTAAAAAAATGTTTGTTATATTTAGTCTCTACAGGGGAGGGAGCGCCACAATGAGATCTCGCACCATTTGAAAATATTGCTAGGGCCGCCTCTGATTACACACTCAATGGATACCGGTGCCATACTTACATGTGTGCTCGTTGATGATCGAATATATTCATCATGGGTGGATAACACCTATCAAGTGGTTGAAGTAGGTTTTCCAGTTCGTTTTGTAAAACCATCACTACTTCACCCTGAGCCTTAATGCATTTCATTTTCTCAAAGCACTGCTGTAGCAATTTATTGAGGGAACACAGCTATAAAAAGAAAAGAGAATTATGAAATTAGTTACATATCTTGCAAACAGTTTCTTCATTAGCTTTAGTTATTCTTTACTCATTGGTTGTACAGAGTATTACATGCTATATGGAAGACAATAAGAACCCTGATGACTGGTCTAAAGGTGTAATAGTGCAATTGTTTAAAAAAGGAAACCGGAAAAAGTGTTGAGAACTATCGTGGAATTACTTTGTTATCCCATGGTCTCAAGATCTTGGAAAAAATAATTACGAAAAGACTACGCATGCACTTAGGAAAGGCTTTAGAAGAAGAACAACATGGCTTTAGACCAGGAAGGAGTACTATTGACTTGATCTTTGCTGCAAGAATGATTATTGAGAAACATCTTGAAAAAGGGAAAGAATTTTAGCAATGGTATTTCTAGATATAGAAAAAGCTTATGATAGCATTGCAAGATCAAAAACTTGGGAATGTTTAGAAAGGCACAATGTCTCAAATGGCTTGATAAACAAGATCAAAATGTTGTATGAAAACACAAGGGCATGTGTAAGAATAGGTAATGGGGAAAGCAGATGGTTCACAACAAAACAAGGAGTCCAACAAGGAAGTTCACTGTCTCCATTACTACTCATCACAGTGATGGACATAATCCTGAAGAGAATAAAAGAAGAAAAGGGTAATGAAACAAATGCCCTTGTCTTTGCAGATGAAGTCATGATTTGGGGAGAAAGTGCCAGAGAGGTACAAGAAAAACTGGATTCATGGGACAAGCTGTTCAAGGAGTATGGGTTGAAAATAAGCCAAAGTAAGACAGTAGTGATGACAACACGACTGTCTAATGCAACCATTTACTTGAAAAATCAGCCTCTACAAATTGTTGATCAATTTAAATATCTTGGTAGCACACTTTGTAAGGATAACAACAACAACAACAACAGTGACGTAACAAATAGAACTAGTAATGCAGCCACCTTCTATGCACAAGTTAGAACACTACTGTGGGATTATAAAGTGCCCAGGAAGTGTAAACATATACTGTTTAAGACATACTACATCCCAATTCTAACTTACGGAGTAGAAACATGCACCCTGTCCAGAAGAGAAGAAAGTAGGATTCAGGCATCCGAAATGAAGTTTACAAGAACAATGCCTCAAAGGACAAGGAGAGACAAAGTAAGGAACGAAACAAACAGGACAGAGGCTAGCATAGAAATCAGTGCTACAAAATATTTGCAGAAGCAATGATGAAGATGGTATGGGCATCTTCAAAGAATGGGAGATGAGAGGACACCAAAAGCTTATTTCAACAAGATTATCCCAGGAAAAAGACCAGTAGGAAGACCAAAGAAGAAATGGTTGGACCAAATCAAGGATGATCTTGAAGACAAAGGGCTAGACTGGAGAAGGACCCATGAAGACACACTAATCATGGACAGAAAAAGGTGGCGAGGGCTCGTTAACAGCACCCAGGCGACTGGAGCTGGAATTTGATGATGATGATGATTCCTATAAGGAAATCATGTTTCTAAAAATATCTTAGATGTTAGTTTTAGAAATGTGATTTACATTCTCTAAACCTTAATTACATAAAATAAAAATAATCAATCTATATAAACATGGATTATAATAGAAAGAGGAATAGAGATATGGTCATGACATTTATCGACTCCAAAAAAGCCTATGATTGTGTTCATAGAGAATCTTTATTAAAAATTCTAAGACACATGGGATTACACCCCAAATTGACAAATCTCATAAAACTAACTCTTACAGGCACCAAATCAAAACTTAAATTCAGGGGTAAATTCTCTGACCCATTTTAGGTCACAACCGGTTTACGACAGGGTGATGGCTTATCACCATTACTATTTAATTGTGCATTGGAAATGGTAATGCAAAAATGGTCTAAGAAATGCCCTCCAAATATAAAAATAGGTAGTAAAATTCAAACAAACTGTCTTGGTTTTGCAGACGACATGGCATTATTGGCGAAAGATTCAGAGGAAGCCAAAACCCAGATATCATAGCTTCAGACAATTGCAAATAAAATTGGCCTTAATATATCATTTAAAAACAGAAATCATACCACAAAAACCAACACCATTAAAGGAAATACAAATTATTGATATAAAAATTAAAATTGTAACACGATTCAAATATCTAGGAGAGTTAGTAACAAACAACTTAAATGAGAAAGCATCAATTCAAATAAGAACCAACAAGTTATCTAGGGCACAAAATTAACATGGGAAAAATTCAGACTTTCACGACCGGCGTTGAAATAGGAATCTCTGTTTTGCGGGCTTATAGGCCGTGTTCTAAGGACATTTTTTCGTCCTGACGTTTCGCTGAATACTGCGTTCAGCATGTTCACTGGTTACATTAAGCGAGGTAAAACAAGAAACAGAAGATATATAAATAGTCAACAACCCACACATAGAGGCTACCATAGCAACGGCATACCACATAAAAGTAATGCATCAAGGACAGGGCTGCTCTTCTGTTGCATCTTCTCTTCTACGACGGTCAATGAGGGCAGGCTTGAGGGGATTAAGGACTGGAAGCCAAGCTCTGTTCACACGTTCTGCTTCCTCCTTAAGATTGAAGCTGTTAGTATGCTTCAGGATTACAATGGCCTCCCTTTGTAGCCTGGCATGATAAGACACCATGGTGGACAGAACTTCGGTGTCTCCAAATCTTATGTCGTGACCTGCGAGTAGCGAGTGTGCTGCAACAGTGGATTTATCTGTTTGTCCCAGCCGGCTGTGTCGTTCGTGCTCCTTGAGGCGAGTGGCAATACTTCTTTTCGTTGTTCCAGTATATACTTGGGTCACACAGGATTTTATAAACCCCTGCCACGGTATGAGGATGTCGCTTATCTGACTTACTAGTCAGTTTTGACATGGTCTCTCTTGTCACGAAATTACCTATAAAGGCAGCCCTGGAGTACATCGCACGGATTATTCCAGATGATATCGCCGCCTTATTCCGCCACTGCCTCACCGCTAGCTACTTCCTGTGGAAAGGTGATTTCTATGAACAAAGTGATTGGGTCGCCATGGGCAGTCTCCTGAGTCCAGTGATCGCAAATTTCTTCATGGAAAAATTTGAACAAATAACACTCGAGACCGCACCTTTGAAACCTAAGGTGTGGCTAAGATACGTGGATGATACTTTTGTAATATGGGGCCATGGTAAAGATGAATTAAATCTGTTTTTACTACATCTTAACAGCCTGAACTCTAACATTCAGTTTACCATAGAGTTAGAGAATGAACATAAAATCCCTTTTCTCGACGTTATGGTAACGAAGACCGCTGATCTAACCTTGGGACATACAGTTTACCGTAAGCAGACCCATACTGACTGATATTTACATAAGACGTCCAACCACCATGCACGACGGAAATACGGGGTGATCAAATCACTGGATGACCACGCGAAAAGAATTTGTGAAAAGCAGTGTCTAAACCAAGAAATTAAACACCTCAACGAGGCTTTACGCGCCAATGGGTATAGCCAGAATGATATCCAGCGAGCACTCCATCCAAGACATCCAACTACAAGGTTAATTGGAGACAAGCAGCCTCTGGCTAGAGCTTTCCTTCCATATATAAAAAAGGTCATGGACAGAATAGGGAGGCTACTCGAGTTCCATGATAAAAAGACCATATACAGGCCTACGCGAAAAATTAAGGATATGTTTAGGTCCACTAAAGATAAGCGACATCCTCATACTGCGGCAGGGGTTTATAAAATCCCATGTGATTGTGGCCAAGTATATATTGGAACAACGTAAAGAAGTATTGCCACTCGCCTCAAGGAGCACGAACGACACAGCCGGCTGGGACAAACAGATAAATCCACTGTTGCAGCACCCTCGCTACTCGCAGGTCACGACATAAGATATGTAGACATCAAAGTTCTGTCCACCACGGTGTCTTATCATGCCAGGCTACAAAGGGAGGCCATTGAAATCCTGAAGCATACTAACAGCTTCAATCTTAAGGAGGAAGCAGAACGTGTGAACAGAGCTTGGCTTCCAGTCCTTAATCCCATCAAGTCTGCCCTCATTGACCGTCGTAGAAGAGAAGATGCAACAGAAGAGCAGCCCTGTCCTTGATGCATTACTTTTATGTGGTATGCCGTTGCTTTGGTAGCCTCTATGTGTGGGTTGTTAACTATTTATGTATCTTCTGTTTACTTGTTTTACCTCGCTTAATGTAACCTGTGAACATGCTGAACACAGTCTTCAGCAAAACGTCAGGATGAAAAAATGTCCTTAGAACACGGCCTATAAGCCTGCGAAACAGAGATTCCTATTTTAACATGCGATACTTACAAAAAGAAATGCTTATCAATTAATGCAAAAATTAAACTTTACAATACAGTCATAAAACTGGAAGCCACATATGCAGCAGAAACATCATTCCATCTAAATGAACAATCTAAAACCGACAGATTACAGAAGATCGAAAGGTGAATTGGAAGAACTTGTATCAATGAAGGACATAAAAAAGATGGGCAATGGAGAATAATACCTAACAATATGGTCTATAACAACCTAGAACCCTTTACAGATACCATGCGAAAGAAAAGACTAGGATTCTTTGGGCACATCATGAGAATGCCAGATTCACGTCTTCTAAAACAACTAGTACAGTACAATCTTGCTTCAAAAAACACAACTGGATGCCGGTGGTTAAAAGAAATCAGAGAGGACTTAAAAGAAATTGGGCTAACAACAGAAGATGCTGCAAATAAGAAAAGTTTAACTACAGCACTTAAAAATATGACTTTTCATTTCCCACTCACAAAAATTCCAACAAGAATATTTTCCGCCCAAGAAAGGGCAAGACAATCAATATGCATGAAGAAGTACTGGGAGGACCGCAAGGCTCGTACAGTTCCTACAAGTCGACGAACTAATGGTTGGATAAAGTGATCCTATGTGGTCTCAAAAGGCGAAGAAGAAGAAGAAGAAGAAACTGACTACAAAGTAAATATTTTAAAATTAGTTGGGTGAGTATCGTCAACAAACATTGACTGAAATGGAGGGAGCTGCCCTCCTCTAATGCTGCCATTGTGCTCAAGTCAAGCATGGGTGCTGTGTTAATTGTTCTCTTGTTTTGTTTTTTAAGAGGTAACAAACCATTTTGTCTTATTGTCATTATTTGGGTATATCAATTAGCAATAATGTGATGTTGTGTGTCCTTTGGGTACACCCATACTTGGGTATAGGCTGGGAAGAAATATGCACCTGAAAGATCAAGTTTCAATTTTAGTTTTAATACAGATTCCTAAAGAAATTCCTCTAGAATCAATAAAATTCTACTATTTTATATTCTCCTTTTTTTAAGATGTGCATGTTTTCTAAAGACAGACATTTGTTTGATAATAATTCCTGAAAATATCCAATATCTTTCGGGCCACACACAAGTGAAACTGGTGCTCACACACAAACTATATGATCAGTTTGAATTTCAAGAGGAAATAACATTTTGACCATTAGTTTCTTTAAAAGTACATTATTTAAATAACAATATTAGAGTAATTAGAAGAGCTATATTCATTGAACAAAGCCTCCACCTTGAAACCTTCAACTGTTGTCATTGCTTTCTGATTTCTAAGCGCTTGCCTTGCTTGCCCACAATGAACTATCAATAGTGCAATAAAGTCAAATTTTCAGCTGGAATGAAGGACTATGTAAAACTAGCATTAATATGTGTAGGTCTGCAAACAAATTCTCAGTTGCATACTGTATAAAAACAGTGAAAGCCGCCAAATTGAAACCTGAATAAATTGCAATGAGCTCTCTTTCAGTAAAATGCATTTCTTCTGAGGAAAATAAAAAATGTACCGTACTGTGCTCTTTTAAAGAGACTAACTTACCTCGAAGTAACCTATAATTTGAAACAGTGTGTACTTTCAAATAAGTGCAAAGGTAGGTCACTGAACTCAAAAGCAGACATCTGTTCCCTTCACATTGATCAGTCCCTCCCTTTTGGAATACTTCTGTTACAAATTACTAGGTAATTTTTCCACTTCCACTGGCTATCTATTGTAACCTATTCACTGACACATTTCATTGATCCGATTTATTGAATAATATTTTAGTCTGGCAAGATTAAGGCTCATAGGTCTTCTCTTACAGCTGAGGATACAGCAAGAATAAACAGCCCATAACTTTCTATAGGAGAGAACTATTTCTTTTATTTGTATTTATTTAATTTTAATTCTTATTATTTTTAGTTAAATTTTGAAAATTTCAATTTCAATTAAGTTATAAGTAATTTTATTTTCATAATTTTTTAAAGAATTTTCATTCAGTACGGCCCCTTATGTAAAAAACCGATAATATATGAAGATCCTCTATCTAACTTTATTTTCTGTTTTCATATGAATAGAAATGTTATTTTACAAGACTAAAACATTTATATATAATAAAGATGTACACACAGATAATAAATATTTATTAACACAGTTACATAATATTTATTACTTTCTTATGGTTGGTGATAGTTTGAATTACTGATGTCATAGTATTTTCTGCAGTAAAAAAGTGCACATTTCCAATAATAGTCAGCCTATTCTTCAATTAACGTTATGAATTTGTAGGAATATTTTAAGATTTAAAAATTCAAGAATTTGCAATAAGTAAGTCTTAAAGACTGATCTGGTAGATAAAATGGTTTGAAGGACAACACTGTGAACTGTGAAAAATAGATTGTCAACATCAAGTGCAGGCGACAGAGGATGAGTTTATTCAACAGTACTTCGAGTGAAGTTTATGTGACCTGAATATATCAAGTATTATCAGTCACACATGCACGTCCTTGACCATGTCAGAACCAAGGATTAACGCAAAGCCTGAACAATCCCTTCAAAGAAGATCTGCACGATGGACTGTATGTAGAAGTAGAGGAAGAAGAAGAGAACCAAGAGAAAAGATTCTGAGCATCCTGAGGGATTATGGTACCAAAGAAAGGCTACTACAGGCAGTCAAAAGTATGGTATTTATGTTGACTGCAGTGACAGTTGATGGTAGAATGAGTTCTATGTTTCAAGCTGTTATAGGAGTGAGGCAAGGCTGTAATCTTTCACCACTACTGCTTATTTTACACATGAACCATTTGCTGAAGGGCTGGCTGTGTGGGATTCAATTAGGTGGAAAGTTGTCTGGCTTATGCTGATGACCTGGAAGTAATGACAGACTCCAACGATAGCTTACAAGCCAACATGTTAGAATTTGAACAAAAATGTAAGGAGTATGGTTTAAAAATGAGCATTTCAAAAACAAAGGTGATGTCGTCAAGAAAGAAACACGGGAACATAGAATGCCAGATAGGAGGAACTAATTGAAGCAGGTGGACCATTTTAAGTACTTGGGCTGTAAATTCTCTCAGGATGTTAGTATGGGGAAAGAAATAGAGTCAAGGTGCAAGGTATTACAAGGCTTGACCATGTCAGAAATGATCATGTGAGGAAGCAAATGGGAGTTGCAATAATTGAAGACAAAATGAGGGAAGTACATCTTCGTTGGTACGGGCATGTCACTAGAAGTGTTCGGAGCTCTGTGGTAAAAAAACGGCTCTCTGATACGTTCCAGAAGGGCCTCGACCGCACCAGCGCCCTTAGAAACGATGAATGGATAGAATCAACGAAGAACTCCTGGTATGTGGCCTCAAACCTGAAGATACCCTTAACAGTGGTGAATGACAACCAAGCAAGTGAACCCTGCCTGCATATGGGAACTACGCTAGGAAGGAAGATTTGAGTCTTGTGAGAAAGTTTCTTTTATAAATGAAAAGTTATCTAATTATGGGATGCAATTTGACACAAGTTAAAAATTGTTAAAATTTTAAAACTTTTGTTGTGCTGTCAGAATAAAATTTGCTAAAACACGCCTCTTGTCTTAAATAGTGATTTCTTGGATTTGAATAGTCATAAGTGATGTCTTCATGGTGGAACACAAAGTTTAGAAATTAGTCTTATATTTATTCAGTGCGACAGGATTCGGCAGCCGGCACAGTTCATATCCTCGCCGCTAGATGGGGGTCAACTGGAAGCAGGCTGTGGATTTTCATTCATTCATTCTTATATTTATTCATGTTAAGCATTTTAATGTTAAATTATGATGTGAATTGTTATTTATTAGGTGTATTATAGGTGTGAACAGTATTTCCATGGTATGGGTTCATTACATCTATTCATGATGCTGTGTGGAATATCTGACATAAGCATAATATTGTCAATCTTAAATACAGTAAGGGCCCTCCCTAAAGAATGGAGCTTTGAAGAGGACGTGTCACTGACAAGTCACAATGAATTACCACCATAGCATCTACCGATTACAACAGTGGGTTGCGAAGCCCTGGATGCTGTCATAGCATTTATTACATATGGAGCTGGCAAGATACCTTAGTTCTAATAATTAAGACTTGTGGTGAAGTACTATAGTCTATCTTGCATCCTGTGAACATAGGTATAGAACAAAACATCGAATTTTCCTAGTGGAAAATTATCTTTTCAAGAAATTTGCAGTAAATCTTTTTGTAAGTTTCAGCGCCATGCGATTTTTACATATGGGGGGAACCTCACATAAATGGTACGGTATACAGAAACAATCCACATACTCTGGAGGCTCTCAAGAATGAATTAACTGCACTGATACGAAATATCAGTGTGGATGAATTACATCGAGTGTACCAAAACTTCCTACGTTGGTGCAACGTGTATTTAGAAATTGAAGGACGGCATTTACAGCAAGTACTCTGAAATTCATGTAAGTAATTACGGTTATTAAATACGTTAAAAAGTGTAAATGTGTTAAACTAGTTGGGTGCTACGCCGCTGGTAGCGCCAATGCATTGTTCGACACGCTGCAATACACAGTGCCCCAGCTGCCACATGGCCTCTGCAAGTCTCTGTTCTATAGGTAGGCCCCTTACTGTACATAGCCTTATGTAAGTGTTTTAAGTTAGAATTTGTTTAAAATATGTTAGCATCCTAATTGTAACAAAAATTATTGAGGAATTGTTGTAGCTTATTTTAAGGACTGCAACATCGTGGTCATATAGCCCCGTGTATTTGGGTGTGTGTGGAATTTGTGTGATAACCTTCATTATTTGTGATGGTTGTACGAGGGCTATTCCGAAACTAAGGTTCGGTTAAAAAGAAACATCCAAAATCAAAATTGTTTCAAAAACAATTGTTTTATTGACATTCCTTACGTCTTTCTCTATTTTTCTACATAATATCCATACTTATTTACACATTTGTCACATCGTTCCACAAGCTTTTGAATGCCTAAGTCGTAGAACTCGGCCGCCTGCGAAGCTAACCAGTCTTTAACAGCTTCTTTCACTTCATCTGTGTCGAAGCGCTTGCCGCCAAGAAACTCCTTTAGGCAGCGGAACAGGTGGAAATCACTTGGTGCCAAGTCCAGACTGTACGGTGGGTGGTCCATCTGTTCCCATCCAAATTTCTTGATGTTTCTTGCATGTCATTCACGGTATGGGGTCTGGCATTGTCATGCAACAACAACACTCCAGACGACAAAAGACCACGTCGCTTATTCTGGATTGCACGTCGAAGTTTAGTCAGGGTAGCGCAGTAGGCGGCTTTATTGATCGTTGTCCCTGAAATAGTGAATCGTCGATCTTCACGAATTTTGTCGTCAACCGCATGAACCAACTCGTCTGAAATCACTGATGGTCTGCCAGAGTGGGGTTCATCGTGCACATTTTCCCGTCCTTCATTAAAGGCTCGCACCCACTTGCGCACTTTACTGTCACTCATTATGTTAGGACCGTACACTTCAGTAATCTGCCGATGAATTTCTTCCGCAGAAATGTTTCTTGCAGACAGAAACCGTATCACTGCCCTTACTTCACAATCGGCGGGCTGATTAATTGTCTTAAACATTGTGAACTGACACTATCAACAGCACAGAGCAACAGCAACAACGCTACTGGCGGTTTTTGCCGCGCAAGGCATGCCAGGAGTCGGCCGCATGCGTGTTTTGCCCTTGGCGCCGCTTTCAAATATTTACGGCGAATCGGACCTTACTTTTGGAATTACCCTTGTACTAGTGTCTGTATTTGTAAATTTGGGATAGGATTGGGAAGGCAGCAGTCGTGGAACATTTGCCTGGAGTGGAAACCATGGAAAACCACTTCCAGGGTGGCTGAGGTGGGAATTGAACCCTCCTCTTCTCAGTTTTGCCTCAAGAGGCTGAGTGTACCCTGTTCCAGCCCTCACACCAGAATTAAAATTTCTTGGCAGAGCCGGGAATGTTACCCGGGGCGACAGCCAAGAACACTAGTCGCTACACCATGAGAGGGTCAAATTATACAGAACTAATGTACTAAAGATTATCACCGACTTTTTTTCGTAGAACATTTTATGCTGAAAAATAGCAGGCTACTGATATAGAATTGATATATCTTTAACAATTTAGCAAGCGTAAGCTAATACAGAGCAGTGTACAGATGGCCATTGTTTTTTTATTTTCGTCACTTTAAGTTAGTTAGTTATCGTTGCTTTAAGGGGCAAAACAGCGAGGTCATTTGCCCCTTTCACCACTTAAATATTCCTCGGCTTCCTTCAGTCATAAATGAATGTTGCCACACATAAACCTTTTCATTACAAAGACAATGTAATTTTCATACATAAGATACCGTATTGTTGTTTTGACTTCATAAACCTACTTCCAGTTTCTTAGTGCAATATCCAGTGTCAGTTATGAAAATGTGTGAGTCAGCTAGCGAGCAAGCCTTTCCAAGAGTCAGCTGGCCAAGCCAACATGCAAGGAAATTTTCTAGCTTTTTGAATTTATTTATCAGAGAATATATCAATATTGTTATTAAAAAATAAATTTAAAACATATCTTGATTGTGAGGATATCCTCTTTAATTCTATAATATTTTTCTTTTTTGTTTGCCTCATTGTGTAGTGGCTACCACTCTCGGCTGTCACCATGGAGGCCCGGGTTCAATTCCCGGCTCTGCCAAGAAATTTAATTCTGGTCTGAGGGCTGGAACGGGATACACTCAGCTTAGTGAGGCAAAACTGAAAAGAGGCAGCTTCAATTTCTACCTCAGCTATCTTGAAATTGGTTTTCCATGGTTTCCCACTTTTACTCCAGGCAAATGCCGGGATGGTACCAAACATGAGTACACGGCCGCTTCCTACCCAAATCCTAACTCAATTACAAATACTCTCTCTAGTACAGACATCACAGTGACACAGGTTATCAGACAAATTCTATACTCACCCAAGTACATGGGGCTACATGGTCAAGATGTTGCAAAACCCCTAAATAATCAACAAACTCTATAACTTTTTATTTAAGAAATCCGCTCAGAGCCATAAAAGCATCCGCTTGGGAAGGGTAAAATCAGCCAGTCAAAAGAGAAGTATGCTTGGTGTGAGCTGAGACGGTTGGTTCCTTAGTTTAGGTACTGTGACAACGTGGTCATGTGGCCCCGTGTACTTTGGGTGTGTGTAGAATCTGTCTGATAACCGGTGTTAATTGGGATGTCCGTATTAGTGTGTGTTATCTTTTTTAATTGAAGTAAGTATTGCAGACGATAATTTCAAGTAGTTCCTACTATTGCTACTAAATGCTACTATCCACAACACCTAGCTGTGGACTTAGCTACTAGATGCCACCACAGTCAGCACCTGGCACAAACGTTGGAACTAATACAGCGTTATGAATTCTAACCTACACATTTTGGCTTCACACAAAGGTAGTTAATGGAAGGTTCTTTTTCATGCCATAAATCTATGACATTGGACCACTGGCTTTACTTCCACTCCGAAGGAAGGCATACTGAGGGATTTTTAACGCTCTTAAAAAATCCAACGACTTCCGCCAGGTTTGAACCCGCAACTTGGGCATAGAAGCACAGCATGCCACCAACTATGCCACCGAAGCCGCCTGTGAGCTGAGAGTTCAAGGAAGTCAAGCTGAAATAAGGACATTATGAAATACCTTGGTAATGCTTCTTTTAAAATTGCTGTTTTATGGGAGTGTGCTTTCAACTAGGATTGCAGTTGAATATATCTGACATACTAGAAGAATCCCAATTGAAATGATTAAGCTACATGATAGGATTATACCAACAAGAAGGTGTAAAACCTACTTTGAATGAATGTAGTCTAGTTGGAGAAAGACCAAGAGACAGTAGAGTAGATACCGTACTGAAGGAAAACTGGTGGCAAGACAGGAGTTTAAGGAAGAGGCTTGGCTTTTCTGGTGTGGAGAACCAGTTATGGTGCTAATGAAGATAAGGAAATGGTGGATGTTGATTGTTGTTTTAAGGAGTGGAACATCAAGTTCATTACCGGGTGAGTTAGCTGTGGTCGTTGCGGCATGACTGCTGGCAGTCGCTCACATCCGGGAGGCGAGGAGGTTCGAATCCCCCCGCCGGCAAACTTGAAGATGGTCTTCTGTGGTTTCCCATCTTCCTTCCAGGCAAATACCAGTGTTGGTCCCTAACTCTAGGCCACAGCCGCTACCCTCCAACTCCTCGACCTTCCATTCCAACTTTCCTCCCTAACGGTACCTGTAGCTCACCCATTGGGTGTCCGCCTCGAAGCAGCTACAAAACTGGCGAGCCAAACATGTCCTCGGACACTCCCAGCACTTAAAAGCCATACGCTAAAAAAAAAAGTCAAGTTCATTTGTCCCAATTAACACGCCGATTACAGTTGAAAAATTTTGGCATGTGTAAATCAGAAAAGAATAAAAATAAAATAATTAACTTAAAGCTGAGAATAACAAATTTACTAAGTACGTTTATGGGTTCGAGGTGCAATGAATTTCTTTGTGACAAACGTTTTTTTTTTTTAATGGCTGGGTGCATTTTTTTCCTAATGCTGGCCTCACGAGACGGGTTAATGAGAGAAGAATTTAGTGAAGATGAATGAAACTGGAAGGAAATGGCTGTGGCCTATTAGAAGACACCATCCCGGCATTTTCCTGGAGTTAGAAAATGGGAAACAATAGAACATCTTTTCAAGGATGGCCATCTACTCTCTCATCTACTGAGAATGCAGGTAGCTTGAGCCCATGGCCTAGTGCTGCACATTAGCTATCACTGTCGGTAAAACAGTGACTACCAATTTAAAAAGTTGTTTTCTTTGAGTTAAATATACTTGTCAATTAAGGGGAGAATATGTCTAGGCTACTCTCTCCCCCCAAAAATGGATAATGAGATCAGCAGCCATTGGCTAATGTAAAATATGTGTTTCTTTCAAATTGGGTTTCTTCATAGAAAAGCAAGATCCACACACTCGGTTAAAATGTGGCCCATGATGAATACGGTGCAGCTTCACAGTTGCAAACTGGAGGTATTCCCTCCTCATCAGGTATGAGTGAGTGGACCTTGAATGACCCATCTTTCTACTGCATAAAAGTATGGGCAATCTCCTTCATGGTCATAAGAAGGCCTGCCTAACCTCAACACTTATACCATCAATCTACTTCCTTACTCAACATTGATCCATCCATTTATCAAATTTGTCACACATGGAGAAATCCTTCTTTGCCATAGAACCTCAGTGTTGATTTAACTGTTTTTTTTTAGCCTACTTTTCACATTTTTCAAAAATGAAAAAGAAGACTTATGAGATCACCCGGGCAGATGTTGGTTGGTTCCTTAGATTAGGGGCTGCAACAATGTGGTCATGTAGCCCCGGGCAGATGTGTGCCTGTCTGTCCTTCAGGCTGTGTGTATGCCCCTCCTATGAACTCCTAAATGGCTGCAGCTATTAAAACCAAATTTGGCATGCGTAAGGATCTATACCAAGACATCTCACGGCCGTATTTGAAAATGACGTCAGCTTTACCAACTGCTGAATAATCACAATTGAAATTTGAGCTCTATGTTGGATATCTCGGAAGGTATGCATGGGAACTGATTCAAAATTGGCACACATATCCCTATATATATTACTAGCAGGTACCCGCGGCTTCACTCGCGTCATAGTCTTGTCATATGGTTATTCAATGAAATGCAGGTTTAACCCCGTTCACACCCCTTTAGAACCTGAATACCCAAAATTCCCTCCTTATTAGACGTTTTCGGCACACAACAAACATATCCCCAAAATATCATTCTTTTAACTTTAATAGATTTGGTTGGTCGATGAGAGTGAATATACAAAAATCCTTCCTTAGTGGACGTTTTTCTTCCAGAATTTCACCCCTCCCCAAGGGCCCCTTAAATTGGATCTCTGAAAAAACGGTCGAACACTTATTTATTTAATTATTTATTTATTAATTATTAAGCTGATTGTTTACCTCTGAGTTTCAAACTCCTCGCCTATGTCTATTAAGAGATGCACGCTCCGATAGGAATCCTTCAACCCCCACTTTTCACCCCTTTCACTCAAAATATACACCACATCGAAAAACCATTAGACATGTGTTAGTTTATTTTTAATGATTAGTTTATATGCCAAGTATCACATCACCAAATGAATCCACTCGTGAGATGTTGTTATTCAATGAAATGCATGTTTACACCCTTAACACCCCCTTTAGAACCTGAATATCCAAAAATCTTTCCTTTGTGGACGTTTTCGACATACAACGAACATATCCAAAAAAATTCATGTTTCTAACTTCAATAATTTTGGCTGGGCGATGACGAGTGAGCGAGTCAGTCAGGACATTTTCTTTCATTTATTTTTGTGAATTTCACCCCTCCCCATGAACCCCTTAAATGGGATTTATGAAAAAAAAAGTTTAAACACCTATTTACTTATTTATTAAGCTGATTTTTTCCCGCTGAATTTCAAACTTCTCGCTTGTGTCGTTTAAATATACGCGCTCCGTTAAGAATCCTTAGCCCCCAATTTTTACCCCTTTCACCTCATAGTATACACCATATCGATAAACCCTTAGACATATGTTTGCTTATTTTATTAATTAATTTATATGCCGAATATCACATCCCCAAATGAAACAATTCGTGAGATATTGTTAATCAATGAAATGCAAGTTTTACCCCCTTAACACCCCTTCAGAACATGAATATCCAAAAATCCATCCTTAGTGGACGTTTTCGACATACAACGAACATACCCCCCAATTTTTTTAAGTTTCTAACTGCAATAGGTTTGGCTGGGGGATGAGTGAATATCCAAAAATCCTTCCTTAGTGGACTTCCTTCCCCAGAATTTCACCCCTCCCCATGGGCCTCTTAAATTGGATTTATGAAACAACGGTCGACCACCTATTTACTTATTTTTCAAGCTGATTTTCCCCCTGAGTTTCGTACTGTATGCCTCTGTCTTTTAAGAGATACTTGCTCCGTTAGGATTCCTTCAACCCCCACTTTTCACACATACACCTCATAATATAGACTACATCGAAAAACCCTCAGACATGTGTCTTCTTATTCTTAATGATGAGTTTATATGCCGAGTATCGCATCTTCCAAGGAAACCAATCGGGAGATATTGTTATTCAATTAAATGCAGTCTACCCCCTTAACACCCCTTTAGAACCTCAATATCCAAAAATCCTTCCATGGTGAACGTTTTCGACATACAACGAACATAACCCCAAAATGTCATGTTTCTAACTTCAATAATTTTGGCTGGGCGATAATGAGTGAGTGAGTGAGGGTGTCAGGACATTTTTGTTCATTTATTTTTCAGAATTTCACCCCTCTCATGAACCCCTTAAATTGGATTTATGAAAAGAAAACCGGTCGAACACCTTTTTAATTATATTTAAGATGTTCTTCGCTCCTGAGTTTGATATGTGAGTGAGTTAATCAGTTAGAACACTTTCTTTCCTGTTTTTTCCCCCAGAATTTCACCCCTCTCCAAGGGCCATATAATTGGATTTATGAAAAAAACGGTCGAACACCTATTTACTTATATTTTAAGCTGTTTTTTTTTTGTTGCTGAATTTCAAACTTCTCGCCTATGTCGTTTAAGAGATAAATGCTCCGTTAAGAATCCTTCAACACCCAAATTTCACCCCTTTCACCTCATAATATACACCACATCAATAAACCCTTAGACATATGTCTGCTTATTTTTAATGATTAGTTTATATGCCGAATATCACATCCCCAAAGAAACAACTCATGAGATATCGTTATTCAATAAAATGCACGTTTACCCCCTTAACACCTCTTCAGAACACGAATAAACGAAAATCCTTCCTTAGTTTACGTTTTCGGCATACAGCGAACATATTCCCAAAATTTAATGTTTCCAACTTCAATAGTTTTTGCTGGGCGATGATGAGTGAGTGAGTCAGTCAGGTCATTTTCATTCAATTATTTTTACCAGAAATTTACTCCTCCCCATGGGCCCTTTAAATTGGATTTATGAAGAAACGCTCGAACACCTATTAACTTATTTTTAAGCTGTCTTTTTCCCCTGAGTTTGATGAGTAAGTGAGTTAGTCAGTAGTTAGGACACTTTCTCTCCTTTTTTCCCCCGAATTTCATCCCACCCCATTGGCCCCTTAAATTGAATTTATGAAAAAACGGTCGAACACCGATTTACTTATTTTTAAGCTGATTTTTTCCCGCTGAGTTTTAAACTTCTCGCCTATGTCGTTTAAGAGATACACGCTCCGATAGGAATCCTTCAACCCCCACTTTTCACCCCTTTCACCTTATAATAGACACCACATCGAAAAACCCTTACACACATGTCTGCTTATTTTTAATGATTAGTTTATATGCCGAGTATCACATCCTCAAATGAAACCACTCGTGAGACATTGTTATTCAATAAAATGCAGGTTTACCCCCTTAAGACCCCTTTAGAACCTGAATATCCGAAAATCCTCTCTTAGTGTACGGTTTTGACATACAACGAACAACGAACATATCCCCAAAATCTCATGTTTCTAACTTCAATAATTTTGGCTGGGCGATGATGAGTGAGTGAGTGAGTGAGGACATTTTCTTTCATTTTTCTTCCAGAATTTCACCCCTCCCCAAGAACCCCTTAAATTTGATTTATGAAAAAAAAAGAACTGTCGAACACTTATTTACTTATTTTTAAGCAGTTTTCTGTTCCCGAGTTTGAGGAGTGAGTTAGTCAGTCAATCAGTTAGGGCACTTTCTTTCCTGTTCCCCCCCAGAATTTCATCCCTCCCCATGGGCCCCTTAAATTGGATTTATGAAAAAGAGAACGGTCGAACTCCTATTTACTTATCTTTTAAGCTGATTTTTTTCCGCTGAGTTTCAAGCTCCTGGCCTATGTCGTTTAAGAGATACACGCTCCGTTAGGAATCCTTCAACCCTCACTTTTCACCCCTTACACCTCATAATATACTCCAAATCGAAAAACCCTCAGACACATGCCTTCTTATTTTTAATGATGTATTTATATGCCAAGTATCACATCCCCCAATGTAACCAATCGTGAGTTATTGTTATTCAATGAAATGCAGGTTTAACCCCCTTAAGACCCCTTTAGAAACTGAATATCAGAAAATCCTCCCTTAGTGGATGGTTTTGACATACAATGATCATTTCCCCAAAATGTCATGTTTCTAACTTCAATAATTTTGGTTGGGCGATGGTGAGTGAGTCAGGACTTTTCTTTCAATTTCCTTTTTTCAGAATTTCACCCCTCCCCATGATCCCCTTAAATTAGGCTTATAAAAAACTGTCGAACACCTATTTACTTATTTTTAAGCAGTTTTCCCCCCTGAGTTTGATGAGTGAGTCTGTCAGTCAATCAGTTAGGACACTTTCTTTCCTGTTTTTTCCCCCCAGAATTTCACCCCTCCGCATGGGCCCCTTAAATTGGATTTATGAAAAAACGGTCAAACACCTATTTACTTATGTTTTAAGCTGATTTTTTTCCGCTGAGTTTCAAACTCCTCGCTTATGTCGTTTAAGAGATACACGCTCCGTTAGGAATCCTTCAACCCCCACTTTTCACCCCTTTCACCTCATAATATACACCTCATCGAAAAATCCTCAGACACGTGTCTTCTTATTTTTTATGGTGAGTTTATATGCTGAGTCTCATCCCTCAATGAAACCAAGCCGGAGATATTGTTATTCAATGAAATGCAGGTGTACCCCCTTAACACCCCTTTAGAACCTGAATATCCAAAAATCCTTCCTTAGTGGGCGTTTTCGACTTACAACGAACATATCCCCAAAATTTCATGTTTCTAACTTTAATAGTTTTGGCTGGGCGATGATGAGTCAGTCAGTCAGTCAGTCAGGACACTTGTTTTTATATAAGAGATAATTGTGAAAGTTTGTGTGTGTGTTAGTTTGTTACCTCTTGACACTAAAACTGCTGGACGGATTTGGATGAAATTTGAAATGGAGACAGCTTATACCCTGGGATAACATATAGGCTGCCTTTCATCCGGAAATAAATCATTGTTCGCATGGAACAGGCAACATAACTGAAAAGCCACCAAAAATATTTAACCGGGACAAAATATCGAAGTTGTCGCATAAAGACCGGACAAAGCTCATTTTACGCCCCTCGATGCAAGAAACAATACTCGGTATGTCCCTATGGGACACCGAAAACCACATTTTAAGGCCCTAAAACCAACAGTTTCAAAGATATTCACAGAAAACTATCTTCAATCTGATAAACTGATGAACTAATGGCAAGTCCGTTTCCATGGCAACTGAACCTCAAGGTATGACATCCAATTTTATATATATCCCTGTAGGAGGCAATGCCAATCCATTTATTATCTTTTTCAAGATATATAATAAACACAATAAAACAGGGTAGCGCACCTGCCTTTCATCTGGAGGCCCCAGGTTCCATTCCCGGCTCCGTCAGAGATTTTACACACTTTTAATTTTTAAACACTACATTAGCGGCGATCTCTTCGTTGCCATGGAGTCCCTGAGGAATATGTAAGCTGGGTGCAACTTCTGTATCGCAATGCCACTAGTGTAGTTCGGAGTCCAGCTGGAGTCTCCCCACCTTTTGAAATCACTGTGGGTGTTCATCAGGGTTCTGCTCTATCACCACTGTTATTCATCCTCTGCATGGATACAGCAACGGCGGACATACAGACCTCACATCCCTGGACGCTTCTCTATGCGGATGATGTGGTACTTGCCCAAAAAACCCGCCCTGAACTCCAGCACAGGGTTCAAACGTGGAACGACAGACTGGCTGAAAATGGACTACACCTCAATATCCAGAAGACAGAATACCTGGAATGTGGCCCCCAAACTAGAGGTACCATCAGCATCAGCACAGAAAATCTGCAGAAGACCATGCATTTTAAGTACTTAGGGTCCACTGTCACTTCAAATTGTGACGCCACTCCTGATACTTGGATGAGGGTAAACACAGCCTGGCTCAAGTGGAGACAAGTCACTGGAGTTCTCTGTGATAAAAAGATGCCTCTGCATTTAAAGGCAAAGGTCTATAAGTCTGTGGTACGCCCAGCAGCCATCTATGGGACTGAATGTCGCCCTATGACCAAACAACATGAGCAAATTTTGAATACGATGGAAATGAAGATGCTCCGATGGTCGATGGGGCTGACCCGATTTGACCACGCAAGGAACACAGACGTTCGGCGAAGATTTGGTGTTGCACCAAATGTCGAGAAGGTGAGGGAGGCTCGTCTACGCTGGTACGGTCACGTCATGAGAAGACAGAACAGCTCAGTTGCCAAAAGAGCACTCCACATCAACCCAGGTGGAACAAGACCACGTGGAAGACCTGCAAAGCGGTGGACTGACAACATCAGGGCTGACATGCACGCTGTTAGTCTAACATCAGAAGATGTCAACGACCGAAAGAAGTGGAGGAGATGTAGCAAAGTAGCAGACCCCGCAAGGGATTAATGCTAGGAAGAAGAAGACATTAGCGGCTACTAAATACAGGTAGCGATATAGCTACGTTCAATTTCATAAACACTGGGCTCACAAATCCCATATAGTTAAGTACAAATATCAGTCTGGTCATTATTTCAGTAGTAACGAAGCTCTGTGGCGGCTATTGCCATTTCCATAACACTTAACACATCCCGCTGTCACATACCTCAATGTGCACTTACAAAATTGTGAACCAGTCTATTTTACTGAAAAGAATTTCCACGAGCAAGTATCCACTCCAACAAAAACCATTACTCACTACCTTTTCCAAAATTTACACAAGACATGATTTTTAAAGCACTCTTCTGTATGCTGAGGTACAGAGATATACGACATGGAAAGATACAATAAAATGTTGGCAAATCTGAGTTCAAGGAACTGCTGTTCAGAATAGGCTATCGGTACAGGTTATGCGGCACATGTTCGTAACATGGAAGTTTTTTCTTTGACAATGCTACTACACCATGTGCGAGGGCAACACATTTCAAAGATCTTTAAAAACACAATACTCTGGAAATTGGAGAGAAATTTAAAGTGGGAAAAATTTCAAGGAGAAATAATTTCATCTTTGAGATTTGCTCATGACATTGTCATCTTGGCCGATACGGCAGAGGATTTGAACGAATTTTCCGTCTTGAGGAAAGAATTCATGATGAAAATCAATAAATGTAAAACAAAATTATCGGAATGCAGCCGAAATAAATCAGAAACCTCTATGGACATCAAATTGGCAGGTGAAACGCTATGGGGAGTAGGTGACTTCTGTTACTTAGGAAGCGAAATAACCAGTGATGAACGAAGCAAAAGAGGATATAAAAAGCAGGTTGGCTCAGGCAAGGAAAGCATTTCTACAGAAAAGGAATCTGTTGACATCGAAAATATATTTAGGTATTAGGAAGTCATTTTTGAGAGCTTTTGTCTGGAGTGTGATACTATAAGGAAGTGAAACTTGGACTAATGGTGCAGCAGAAAAGAGGAGAATAGAAGCGTTTGAAATGTGGTGTTACAGGAGAATGATGAAGATCAGATGGGTAGATAGGGTAACAAATGAAGAGGTATTAAGACGAGTGGGAGAGGAGAGATGTTTCTGTCGACTGCTAATGAAGAGAAGAGATAGGTTGGTACGACACATATTAAGACAACCAGGAATAGCAAGCTTAGTTATGGATGCAAGGGTCGAGGACAAGAACTGTAGGGGTAGACCAGGGTTAAACAGATTGCCTCGGATGTAGGGTGTGGTAGCTATGTAGAGATGAAACGATTAGCTCAGGAGAGGGAGGCATGGAGTGCTGCATCAAACCAGTCAAAAAACTGAAGACTCAAACAACAACAATCAGGAATTTTAATTACTTAGAGAGGCATGTGAGGCAAAAGGGTTGTTGGAGAATTTCAATCCCTGGGATGTAACACTGGAAGAGACTGCATAATGTATATCAGCAGCCAAGGTGAGAGATATTTTACCTATAGTATTAATAGCGGCATGTTGACGTTAAAATCATCAATAAGTGTGGCAAAATTATACCCAGAATAGCTTAAGGAAAAATACTCTTAATTCCCCATATTCCGATAGATTTACCACTCCAGTGTGCAAGAGTGCAGTTCCCTTTTCAAACAATATTCGCAATTTCTATTAACAAAGAGCAATGACACACACTTAACAGCAGCAGGTGTACATTTAGACAAAACCATTTTTCCCATGGGAAACTGTATGTGGCGTGCTCGCGAGTATCCGGACAACAAAATCGTTATGTCTCAGCAGAAGATGGCAAAACCAAAAACATAATTCTAAAATGTGTTCATATAATGTAACATCGTACCCTGCAGACTTTCACAACTCTATAAAATTCCCACTTTGCTGCTCATATCAATATACTGTATCTATCAGAATTTTCAGAATTAGAATGGACCCACCTGCAGCCGCGATTGCTGTAATAGAATAGACCAATTATCAGCAATAATGCATCATCCCCCTTGTCTTGATCGCGAGTAAAGCAGCGGGTACCTGCTAGTAAATAATATTTGAGATTTATTTTTAGGAGCTCATACATGACAGTGTTGCCAACATGATTCTATGCCTGCTGATAGGTCAAATTTCAAATGCATATGACTTCCATAATATCAATTTGATTTCAACAAAATTTCGTATGTGCTTTGTGTACCATAAGAGATATGACCATGCATATTCTGTTGATAAATGATACCTATAATTTTTATCCCAATCTCAATATATCCGAAGGTATGCAGGTCAACAGACTTAAACTTTGCACACGTATAGTATCTGAAATTGTATGATTTTGAGTAACCGATATGCGACACAATTTGATACGTTCAATGTCTACCCCTCTGTGGCTTCCATACTAAGAAATGGATTTCTTCCAAAATTGGCACATACATAGATTGTTTCTTTAGTTTTGGCAACTATGATATACATTCATAAATAACATACCTACATGGTTCCAAGTTTCATAGACCCTCGATGTAGTCTGCAGCTTTGCTTACGTGTTCCCAGCGACGCAGAAGCCATGGATTCCGTTGGCACTGCCCAATCTATCGATGGTGCGAAGAGAGCGGTTGGCAGCCTGCACTACATCTGCAATTGTAGGGTAGCGGTTCCCGCGCAGTGGCTCCTTCATTTTCAGGATGAGATCAAAGTCTTAGGGACTTAAATTGGGAGAATAGTGGGGGTGATAGAGCACCTCCCAGTCCCAGCAATTAAACCATGCAGACACAACTCCTGCTGTGTGTGCCCTAGCATTGTCTTGCAGAACGATGGGCGGAGTATCCATGTGGTGTCGCCATTTCATTCTCAGATCTGCTAGCAGTTGGTCTTGCAGAAATGAACAATAGTATGCCGCATTAAAGGTTTGCCCTGGAGGAGCGGTATATATATTTCATGATAACACCAGCCCAATCATAGGCAAGAATCAACATAACCTTCACATTGGTGGGGGTTTGTCGAACTGTTTGATTTCGTGGTGATCCGTGGTGCCACCACTCGTTTGATTGGTATTTCAACTGTGATTCATAAGATTTGGCCAATGGTTATGATACGCCGTAAGAAGTCCTCTCCTTTGTACTCATAACGTTGCAAGTGCATACGAGAAGTGTCATATCGTAGCCATTTCTGCATGTCGGTTTAGTCATGCGGAACCCATTTTGACACAATTTTCTGCATTTTCAGGCAGTCCATCAGGATGTGGAGGAATGCGCCAGTCCAGTATCTTGTGCTAATTCACGAAGTGTTACTTTCCGATCCGCCTCCACATTTGTATGTTTTCATCACTTACTGGTGGGTGACCAGATCAAGGCGTGTCCTCCACACGTTTGCGCCTTTCTTGACAGGCTGAAACCCATTTTGCTACCGTTCTGTAAGGTAATGCAGCTGCACTGCACGCTTCACGCAGTCATCGGTGACACTGTCGAGTCGTGCAAACTATAGAACACTAAATTTTTATCCATGTCCTCTGCTCCTGCTTAGAAAGCATTGCGGCCATCTTTTGTGAGCACTTGCTCACACCTACTCATCTGCACGTGACCACTGCAAGCGAACGGAGGAGGGGGCGAGTGAGGTCATATGCTCTGAGGGAGGGGATGCAGGTTAGCAACTTTTGGTAACAATGGCAGAGTCCAACACTGTTGCAACATAGTGCATCAGCATGGTTGCCAAAACTAAAAAACCAACCCTTGTATATACAATACTGTATAAAATTTCAAGTTAAGTTTGAGCAACCCATACATGTCAGTGTTGCCAACATGATTCTACTTGTGCTGATAGATTTAAAGATTTACTGCAAGTAACATTCGTATGATATATTGGACTTGAACCAAATTTTGTGTGTGAATTTTGTACCTTAAGAGCCACAGCTGCCAACTGTTCATAGATAAACATTCTTCGGCTTCTCCCAATTAATTAGGGTCACTGGAGCCAACCAGGCTCAGTTTGATTTTGGCCGGGGATTTAAGGCCAGATGCCCCTCCTGGCGCCATGTGTTTTTTCACGTGAAAATTCCGGGCTAGCCATAGGAAACAACATTCCACTCCACTGTCACTAGGATTCGAACCCCAACCGTACAGGTGAAGGACGAGCAGCTAAGCCACTGCGCCATCATGTTCCCGCACTGTTGATAGATACTCTCTACAATTTTGAACCCTAGTCTCAGTAGATTACAGAGTATGCAGGCCAACAGATCTAAATTTTGCAAACTTATAGAACATAATATTCCAGATTGGTTTTGAGTAACCCAAACATGGCAATTTTGACAACATGATTCATCGCATTCTGATAGGTTCAATTTTAACCACATGAAACTTCCATACTAACGAATGGATTTATAACTCAGCAATTTTTCTTGGTTTGTACCGTGTCTTGTGTGAGGTTTCGCCTAGGACACCAAGCTGGCTCATCAGCAGGCTCTCGGTGTGCAAAACTCCACACAAGACATGACACAAACCTAGAAAAATTGCTGAGTTTTAATTCACTGGCCATGAAAGCAAATATACCGTCTTTTTGGAAGCCTTCATAGGGAGGTTATGGCTGCTTGAGCTTTTAGTTCTCGCAGTAAAGAGGCGCAGGTGCGTTTCATAAAAAGGGAGGTGGTGCAAAGTTTGCTACTCCTGTGGGGTTCCGGGCGGGGACACCTAGAGCCTGCTGATGAGCCAGCTTGGTGTCCTAGGCGAAACCCCACACAAGACACGGCACAAATCTAGAAAAATTTTAATTCACTGGCCGTGAAAGCCAATATACCATCTTTTTGAATGGATTTATCCTTATTTTGTATGCACAATGTAAACTTTAGCACAGACATTATCAATCTGGTGCTTGCAAGCACCACGGTGCTCATTAAATGAAATTTGGTACTCTTGTCATATGAGCCAAAAAGTGCTCACGAGAAAAGCTCCCTTGAGATCCATTCTTCAATTCAAATTCTGTTGCACGAACCAGAATAATAGTGTTTACATTACAAGTTTTGACAATCAGAAACTTTATCATTTTGTTAAATAGTACTTTTAATCTACAGTAAATATAATTGGACATCCCTGTTTTATGAGTAACACAGAAGATGCTGATACAACTTGACTGACCAAATGTAAATGTATGGTATATTATCTGCATGATTCATGCAAGCAGTTGCAGCGTGCCTGGTGGGCAGTGAATCACTAGCTATTTGAGCATTTCTGAGGGAGAAAGATAGGCAAAGCAAAGAGAGAAGCGTGTTAGTGCATTATTATAATCATTTTAATATTGTTAGTTTGTTATAATAATAATAATAATAATAATAACAATAATAATTATATTCGATTTAATGGTGCTCGAGTATTAGGTATGGCATAAGGGTGGAGCTCACAGTCTTAAAAAGGTTGAGAATGCCTGTTTAGGAGTTAAGGACATATAACTGTGCTTAATATAAGAGCCAGCAGAGCTACCAACTGCATATAATAACCTCAAGTCTTTTGAAGTCTAGATTCAATATCTCGGAATATGTGTATGGAACACACTTCAAACTTAGCAAACTGTAAGTCCAAGATGTTTTAGACATATTTAGAGTGAATTGTTAAAGTTAGTGGTACCGTACCAACATAATTCTATGCTAGCGAGTAGGATCATCGTTCAACAACATTTGGCCTAACTTCCATATTAACAAATGAATTTCAATCAAACTTCGTTTGTGTAATGTGTATCTCAACTTGGCATATTTTTAGTCATCAGAACTACCAACTGTTGATAAATTGTTCTCTATAATTTTGAACCCTAGTCTGAATGTACGCAGGCAAATAGTTCAAAATTCGGCATATGTGCACAAATAATAATTTTTCAGGCTCAGTTCGAGCAATTGCGTGACAGTGTTGCCAACATAATTCTATGCATTGCTGATAGGTTCAATGTTTAATGGCATCTAATTTTCAAAACATTTAATGGATAACTAACAAATTTTACATATTGTGTGTATGCTCATTTTGACTCATAGTCACCCATTTTTCCGTATTGACTTACTATAATAATAAAACGATTTCCTATTTCCGCCTAGTCAATACTTTATATTCAAAATCTTGTGATGTAATCACATGTCACAATCTACCAGGGGCGGCTCCTTACCATGGTAGCAAGTTTGTGCTACAACCAAAATTTTGGACCTTGATTGATTCAAATACCGTAATATATTTGTCTAAATGGAGGCGTGATGTATTGAATCTCATCACTCATAGTGGGTAGGGACGAGCGCAGTTCTGTGTCACTCTGCAAAGGGCCGCGAGGCTGGCTATATAGTTCACTCCTCGCTGCTTGTACAGGCTGTTATACGCGAAGATAAACCTATGGAGTGCAGCGGGTGCATGGGGGGATGGGTGGGGTAGGAGCAACGTGAGGTTGGTTAACTCAATCCATTGAGTTCAAAAGTAGATACGGTATATTCGGATCACAGGAAGCAGAGAGCACGGCAACGTTAGCACGCTCTGCTGGCTGACAAGCACAACTCTTCGTTGTTACGCTGAATAATGCACAGTGTTTACATGATGAACAAATCTTCTACAGATATCCATATTTGATATCAGATATAATGCATTTGAAACATACAGTTTAATCAAACTAAAACGGGTGGCTATTACAATAGATGTTCCGTCCATCGTTTGACAAGGTTCATTCATGTTTGCCAAAGAATATATGTTTTTTCTTTTTTTTTTCTTTTTTACTTACCGGTTCGTCACGTCAATGGTGTCTATAGATTTGGCTTGTGATCTCTTCTGCTGTGAGACATTGGTGATCGTGGATTGCCCTACCTGGTGAAACACATAGGAGCTGTGTGTCCGGAATATTTCTTCTTCGCCAGTTCCATAATATAGACTCATTATTAAGTCTGGCATCTGCATTGTGGAGGGCCGATTGTGAGGTGTTCAACACTTAAGTTTGTGGTGTATTTCACAGTTGTCATTTTATTGTTTTTATGATATCCGCATCCTTTAAAGAGTACTTAGTTCGACATTGTCTGGCTGCTTGTTGCAGCGGTAACGCTCTCACCTGCTGTGCCCAAGGTTGCAGGATTGAATTCTGGTGCAGTTAGTTGGCATTTGAGGTTGCACAAAAACAAGTGAGCCATGCCAGTATATATACTGGCACATTAAATAACCCCTTTAGGGGAAACTTCTGGCAGCCTGACGTGTCTAAAAACCTCAGTACGGTAGTTGAAAGCACGTAAAACCAATAACAGTATTATTATTATTATTATTATTATTAATAGTAGTAGTAGTTTGACATTAGCATTAATGGTAGTCAGAACGAAATGAATGTGCCTTTCTGTTGAAGTACGCGATACATAGCAATTTGTCTCATTCTACTGTCTATGTTCGGAAGTGTGTGAAGTTGTATTTCGTGCATAATTTAGTAGTTTTGCAATATTGCTGTTTTGTTTTTTTTTAGTTTTTTTTTCTTCTTGTGTACCGTACTGAATATAATTAGGTACAGCTTTGCATTAATTATTCACATGATGAATTCAGTCCACTAACTCTTAGGGTGACCGTTTTCCTTGCTTTCTTTCTCTTTTTTTTCTCTTTTTGGGGGTTTTGCGACGTTGTGGTCCTGTAGCCCCATGTACTTGAGTGTGTGTAATTTGTGTGATAACCTGTGTTATTGTTATGTCTGTACTAGTGTGTGTGTGTGTGTATTTGTGAATTGAGGATAGAATTTGGAAGGAGGCAGCCGTGGCCTTAAGTTTGGAACCATCTCATCATTTTGCCTGGAGTAGAAGTTGGAAGCCGTGAAAAACCTCTTCCAGTATGGCCGAGAAGGGAATCCAACCCTCCTCTCCTCAGTTTTGCGTCACGAAGCTGACTGTACACCGTTCCAGCCCTCCCATCAGAATAAATGTTTCTTGGCAAAGCTGGGAATCAAACCTGGACCTTCAGGCTACATCCGAGAATGCTAGTAGCTACATCACGAGGTGGTCTTCATCCTGACGTGTAGGATAAATATGACAATGTGTGGCTGTGAAATGAAATGCCTTGTTTTTCTTCCCATATATTTTATTTGGGGGTGAAGGTTCTTTGACAAAGAATGGTGCGAGTGATCTGCAGCATCTTCATGACCGAGCTGAAAAGCATGCATCATCGAAATTACATACAAAGAAAACCTTGAACTTCTTCATGTTTGCCAATTTTAATATAGCACAGCAGATGGACACAGGGTACCGAATAGTAATAGAAACTCACAATCAAAAGGTAGCCCAAAATAGATAGGTTTTGAACATTTAATTAACTGCATTAGATTTTTTAATGCATTTGAGTTGCAATTGTGCAGACTTCACAAGTCTGAGAGATCAAGCAAATAGGGAGTGTTTCGTGGACTAATCAATTTTTGTGCAGAATTAGATATTGCTATGAAACTCATCTGGGAAAAGTGACTGTGATCAAGGGCACCTCAAAAACAATTCAAAATGAAATTCTTCAGAGCTTGTTTGATGTTCGCCACGAGGAAACTGCGTAAGAAATTAAAGAATCAAAATGTGTGTCTGTCATAACATTTGAAACAAGTGATGTAGCATAACATTCATGTAGAAGAGTAGGAATAGTGTAAGAGGATATAATGAAACCAGAGATATATAAGCAAATTAACTGATGTGAGTTTAATAATAATAACGAACTGATGTACATGGATGGCAATAGCGGAACCGCGCAAACTAAACATGTGCGAACATGGTGTGAGTTTTAGACAAACTGAAAGCATAAAGGGCAGGTGGCAGCACCTTACATATATAGAACCGCATACTTGATAAATAAGAATAAAACTTCCAAAGTTACAACACTTCCCCTCAAGTAGAGGTTCATACAATCTTTACACTCTCCAAACCAGCAAACTTCAAGCAACGTTCATGTTTCATTCGACTTAAACTCTTCGTGAGAAAGTCAGCAACTTGATCGTTCGTAGAGAAATACTTAAAAACAAAAAATGTACACTCAAAGACTTCACAAACAAAGTGATGTTTGATGTCAATATGTTTGCTTCTACTGTGATACATCGCGTATTTTGCCAAATTAATTGCACTTTGATTATCACAAAAGATGAACATAGTGGCTAAGTCTTTGAAGCCTAACTCAAGCAGAAATCGACGTAAGTACACAGCTTCCTTGGCGCACTCTGACAACGCCATGTACTCGGCCTCCTTGGTGCTAAGGGCCACGGTTCTTTGTTTTCTTGAGTCCGACGATATAGGGCATCCGCCGAGCAGGAACACGTACCCCGTGTAGGACCTCCTACCTTCTTGTCAGCTTCCCCAGTCGGCGTCGACGAATCCTTCGATCGGTTTGGTGTCTGCTTCGTAGATCAGCCCGATGTTCGAAGTCCCCTTCAAGTACCGCAGCACTCTCTTGGCAGCTTTCCAATGTTCGACTCCGAAGCAATTGTTGAACTGTCCCAGGTAGCTGACAGCGAACGAAATGTCCAGACGTGTAGTTGTCGACAGATATGTCAGCGCACCTACCAATTCGCGGTAAGGCAACTTCAACTCGTCAGTACTGGGATTCTCATTTTTGCTCAATTTCGTTCCAGGGTCGAGTGGTGTGACTACAGGGATGCAGTCGGCCATCTCGTAGTGTTGGAGAAGCTCTTCAATGTAACCTTGCTGTAGCATGGCTATGCATCCGGTCTCCTGGATTAGTTCGATGCCTAGGAAGTGTTTGGCCAATCCTAAGTCCTTAAAACTCAGCAATTCTTCTAGGTTTGTGCCGTGTCTTGTGTGGGGTTTCGCCTAGGACACCAAGCAGGCTCATCGGCGGGCTCTTGGTGTCCCCGCCCGGACCCCCACAGGAGTATCGAACTGCGCGATACCTCCCTTTATATTGAGTGCAACTGCACTCCTTGACTGCGAGAAGCAAAAGCTCAAGCAGCCATAACCTCCCTATGAAGGCTTCCAAAAAGATAGTATATTGGCTTTCACGGCCGGTGAATTAAAACTAACAAACCTAGAAGAATTGCTGAGTTTTAATTCACCGGCCGTGAAAGCCAATATACTATCTTTTTGGAAGCCTTCATAGGGAGGTTATGGCTGCTTGAGCTTTTGCTTCTCGCAGTCAAGGAGTGCAGTTGCACTCAATATAAAGGGAGGTATCGCGCAGTTCGATACTCCTGTGGGGGTCCGGGCGGGGACACCAAGAGCCCGCCGATGAGCCTGCTTGGTGTCCTAGGCGAAACCCCACACAAGACACGGCACAAACCTAGAAGAATTGCTGAGTTTTAATTCACCGGCCGTGAAAGCCAATATACTATCTTTTTGGAAGCCTTCATAGGGAGGTTATGGCTGCTTGAGCTTTTGCTTCTCGCAGTCAAGGAGTGCAGTTGCACTCAATATAAAGGGAGGTATCGCGCAGTTCGATACTCCTGTGGGGGTCCGGGCGGGGACACCAAGAGCCCGCCGATGAGCCTGCTTGGTGTCCTAGGCGAAACCCCACACAAGACACGGCACAAACCTAGAAGAATTGCTGAGTTTTAATTCACCGGCCGTGAAAGCCAATATACTATCTTTTTGGAAGCCTTCATAGGGAGGTTATGGCTGCTTGAGCTTTTGCTTCTCGCAGTCAAGGAGTGCAGTTGCACTCAATATAAAGGGAGGTATCGCGCAGTTCGATACTCCTGTGGGGGTCCGGGCGGGGACACCAAGAGCCCGCCGATGAGCCTGCTTGGTGTCCTAGGCGAAACCCCACACAAGACACGGCACAAACCTAGAAGAATTGCTGAGTTTTAATTCACCGGCCGTGAAAGCCAATATACTATCTTTTTGGAAGCCTTCATAGGGAGGTTATGGCTGCTTGAGCTTTTGCTTCTCGCAGTCAAGGAGTGCAGTTGCACTCAATATAAAGGGAGGTATCGCGCAGTTCGATACTCCTGTGGGGGTCCGGGCGGGGACACCAAGAGCCCGCCGATGAGCCTGCTTGGTGTCCTAGGCGAAACCCCACACAAGACACGGCACAAACCTAGAAGAATTGCTGAGTTTTAATTCACCGGCCGTGAAAGCCAATATACTATCTTTTTGGAAGCCTTCATAGGGAGGTTATGGCTGCTTGAGCTTTTGCTTCTCGCAGTCAAGGAGTGCAGTTGCACTCAATATAAAGGGAGGTATCGCGCAGTTCGATACTCCTGTGGGGGTCCGGGCGGGGACACCAAGAGCCCGCCGATGAGCCTGCTTGGTGTCCTAGGCGAAACCCCACACAAGACACGGCACAAACCTAGAAGAATTGCTGAGTTTTAATTCACCGGCCGTGAAAGCCAATATACTATCTTTTTGGAAGCCTTCATAGGGAGGTTATGGCTGCTTGAGCTTTTGCTTCTCGCAGTCAAGGAGTGCAGTTGCACTCAATATAAAGGGAGGTATCGCGCAGTTCGATACTCCTGTGGGGGTCCGGGCGGGGACACCAAGAGCCCGCCGATGAGCCTGCTTGGTGTCCTAGGCGAAACCCCACACAAGACACGGCACAAACCTAGAAGAATTGCTGAGTTTTAATTCACCGGCCGTGAAAGCCAATATACTATCTTTTTGGAAGCCTTCATAGGGAGGTTATGGCTGCTTGAGCTTTTGCTTCTCGCAGTCAAGGAGTGCAGTTGCACTCAATATAAAGGGAGGTATCGCGCAGTTCGATACTCCTGTGGGGGTCCGGGCGGGGACACCAAGAGCCCGCCGATGAGCCTGCTTGGTGTCCTAGGCGAAACCCCACACAAGACACGGCACAAACCTAGAAGAATTGCTGAGTTTTAATTCACCGGCCGTGAAAGCCAATATACTATCTTTTTGGAAGCCTTCATAGGGAGGTTATGGCTGCTTGAGCTTTTGCTTCTCGCAGTCAAGGAGTGCAGTTGCACTCAATATAAAGGGAGGTATCGCGCAGTTCGATACTCCTGTGGGGGTCCGGGCGGGGACACCAAGAGCCCGCCGATGAGCCTGCTTGGTGTCCTAGGCGAAACCCCACACAAGACACGGCACAAACCTAGAAGAATTGCTGAGTTTTAATTCACCGGCCGTGAAAGCCAATATACTATCTTTTTGGAAGCCTTCATAGGGAGGTTATGGCTGCTTGAGCTTTTGCTTCTCGCAGTCAAGGAGTGCAGTTGCACTCAATATAAAGGGAGGTATCGCGCAGTTCGATACTCCTGTGGGGGTCCGGGCGGGGACACCAAGAGCCCGCCGATGAGCCTGCTTGGTGTCCTAGGCGAAACCCCACACAAGACACGGCACAAACCTAGAAGAATTGCTGAGTTTTAATTCACCGGCCGTGAAAGCCAATATACTATCTTTTTGGAAGCCTTCATAGGGAGGTTATGGCTGCTTGAGCTTTTGCTTCTCGCAGTCAAGGAGTGCAGTTGCACTCAATATAAAGGGAGGTATCGCGCAGTTCGATACTCCTGTGGGGGTCCGGGCGGGGACACCAAGAGCCCGCCGATGAGCCTGCTTGGTGTCCTAGGCGAAACCCCACACAAGACACGGCACAAACCTAGAAGAATTGCTGAGTTTTAATTCACCGGCCGTGAAAGCCAATATACTATCTTTTTGGAAGCCTTCATAGGGAGGTTATGGCTGCTTGAGCTTTTGCTTCTCGCAGTCAAGGAGTGCAGTTGCACTCAATATAAAGGGAGGTATCGCGCAGTTCGATACTCCTGTGGGGGTCCGGGCGGGGACACCAAGAGCCCGCCGATGAGCCTGCTTGGTGTCCTAGGCGAAACCCCACACAAGACACGGCACAAACCTAGAAGAATTGCTGAGTTTTAATTCACCGGCCGTGAAAGCCAATATACTATCTTTTTGGAAGCCTTCATAGGGAGGTTATGGCTGCTTGAGCTTTTGCTTCTCGCAGTCAAGGAGTGCAGTTGCACTCAATATAAAGGGAGGTATCGCGCAGTTCGATACTCCTGTGGGGGTCCGGGCGGGGACACCAAGAGCCCGCCGATGAGCCTGCTTGGTGTCCTAGGCGAAACCCCACACAAGACACGGCACAAACCTAGAAGAATTGCTGAGTTTTAATTCACCGGCCGTGAAAGCCAATATACTATCTTTTTGGAAGCCTTCATAGGGAGGTTATGGCTGCTTGAGCTTTTGCTTCTCGCAGTCAAGGAGTGCAGTTGCACTCAATATAAAGGGAGGTATCGCGCAGTTCGATACTCCTGTGGGGGTCCGGGCGGGGACACCAAGAGCCCGCCGATGAGCCTGCTTGGTGTCCTAGGCGAAACCCCACACAAGACACGGCACAAACCTAGAAGAATTGCTGAGTTTTAATTCACCGGCCGTGAAAGCCAATATACTATCTTTTTGGAAGCCTTCATAGGGAGGTTATGGCTGCTTGAGCTTTTGCTTCTCGCAGTCAAGGAGTGCAGTTGCACTCAATATAAAGGGAGGTATCGCGCAGTTCGATACTCCTGTGGGGGTCCGGGCGGGGACACCAAGAGCCCGCCGATGAGCCTGCTTGGTGTCCTAGGCGAAACCCCACACAAGACACGGCACAAACCTAGAAGAATTGCTGAGTTTTAATTCACCGGCCGTGAAAGCCAATATACTATCTTTTTGGAAGCCTTCATAGGGAGGTTATGGCTGCTTGAGCTTTTGCTTCTCGCAGTCAAGGAGTGCAGTTGCACTCAATATAAAGGGAGGTATCGCGCAGTTCGATACTCCTGTGGGGGTCCGGGCGGGGACACCAAGAGCCCGCCGATGAGCCTGCTTGGTGTCCTAGGCGAAACCCCACACAAGACACGGCACAAACCTAGAAGAATTGCTGAGTTTTAATTCACCGGCCGTGAAAGCCAATATACTATCTTTTTGGAAGCCTTCATAGGGAGGTTATGGCTGCTTGAGCTTTTGCTTCTCGCAGTCAAGGAGTGCAGTTGCACTCAATATAAAGGGAGGTATCGCGCAGTTCGATACTCCTGTGGGGGTCCGGGCGGGGACACCAAGAGCCCGCCGATGAGCCTGCTTGGTGTCCTAGGCGAAACCCCACACAAGACACGGCACAAACCTAGAAGAATTGCTGAGTTTTAATTCACCGGCCGTGAAAGCCAATATACTATCTTTTTGGAAGCCTTCATAGGGAGGTTATGACTGCTTGAGCTTTTGCTTCTCGCAGTCAAGGAGTGCAGTTGCACTCAATATAAAGGGAGGTATCGCGCAGTTCGATACTCCTGTGGGGGTCCGGGCGGGGACACCAAGAGCCCGCCGATGAGCCTGCTTGGTGTCCTAGGCGAAACCCCACACAAGACACGGCACAAACCTAGAAGAATTGCTGAGTTTTAATTCACCGGCCGTGAAAGCCAATATACTATCTTTTTGGAAGCCTTCATAGGGAGGTTATGGCTGCTTGAGCTTTTGCTTCTCGCAGTCAAGGAGTGCAGTTGCACTCAATATAAAGGGAGGTATCGCGCAGTTCGATACTCCTGTGGGGGTCCGGGCGGGGACACCAAGAGCCCGCCGATGAGCCTGCTTGGTGTCCTAGGCGAAACCCCACACAAGACACGGCACAAACCTAGAAGAATTGCTGAGTTTTAATTCACCGGCCGTGAAAGCCAATATACTATCTTTTTGGAAGCCTTCATAGGGAGGTTATGGCTGCTTGAGCTTTTGCTTCTCGCAGTCAAGGAGTGCAGTTGCACTCAATATAAAGGGAGGTATCGCGCAGTTCGATACTCCTGTGGGGGTCCGGGCGGGGACACCAAGAGCCCGCCGATGAGCCTGCTTGGTGTCCTAGGCGAAACCCCACACAAGACACGGCACAAACCTAGAAGAATTGCTGAGTTTTAATTCACCGGCCGTGAAAGCCAATATACTATCTTTTTGGAAGCCTTCATAGGGAGGTTATGGCTGCTTGAGCTTTTGCTTCTCGCAGTCAAGGAGTGCAGTTGCACTCAATATAAAGGGAGGTATCGCGCAGTTCGATACTCCTGTGGGGGTCCGGGCGGGGACACCAAGAGCCCGCCGATGAGCCTGCTTGGTGTCCTAGGCGAAACCCCACACAAGACACGGCACAAACCTAGAAGAATTGCTGAGTTTTAATTCACCGGCCGTGAAAGCCAATATACTATCTTTTTGGAAGCCTTCATAGGGAGGTTATGGCTGCTTGAGCTTTTGCTTCTCGCAGTCAAGGAGTGCAGTTGCACTCAATATAAAGGGAGGTATCGCGCAGTTCGATACTCCTGTGGGGGTCCGGGCGGGGACACCAAGAGCCCGCCGATGAGCCTGCTTGGTGTCCTAGGCGAAACCCCACACAAGACACGGCACAAACCTAGAAGAATTGCTGAGTTTTAATTCACCGGCCGTGAAAGCCAATATACTATCTTTTTGGAAGCCTTCATAGGGAGGTTATGGCTGCTTGAGCTTTTGCTTCTCGCAGTCAAGGAGTGCAGTTGCACTCAATATAAAGGGAGGTATCGCGCAGTTCGATACTCCTGTGGGGGTCCGGGCGGGGACACCAAGAGCCCGCCGATGAGCCTGCTTGGTGTCCTAGGCGAAACCCCACACAAGACACGGCACAAACCTAGAAGAATTGCTGAGTTTTAATTCACCGGCCGTGAAAGCCAATATACTATCTTTTTGGAAGCCTTCATAGGGAGGTTATGGCTGCTTGAGCTTTTGCTTCTCGCAGTCAAGGAGTGCAGTTGCACTCAATATAAAGGGAGGTATCGCGCAGTTCGATACTCCTGTGGGGGTCCGGGCGGGGACACCAAGAGCCCGCCGATGAGCCTGCTTGGTGTCCTAGCGAAACCCCACACAAGACACGGCACAAACCTAGAAGAATTGCCTGAGTTTTAATTCACCGGCCGTGAAAGCCAATATACTATCTTTTTGGAAGCCTTCATAGGGAGTTATGGCTGCTTGAGCCTTTTGCTTCTCGCAGTCAAGGAGTGCAGTTGCACTCAATATAAAGGGAGGTATCGCGCAGTTCGATACTCTGTGGGGGTCCGGGCGGGGACACCAAGAGCCCGCGATGAGCCTGCTTGGTGTCCTAGGCGAAACCCCACACAAGACACGGCACAAACCTAGAAGAATTGCTGAGTTTTAATTCACCGGCCGTGAAAGCCAATATACTATCTTTTTGGAAGCCTTCATAGGGAGGTTATGGCTGCTTGAGCTTTTGCTTCTCGCAGTCAAGGAGTGCAGTTGCACTCAATATAAGGGAGGTATCGCGCAGTTCGATACTCCTGTGGGGGTCCCGGGCGGGGACACCAAGAGCCCGCCGATGAGCCTGCTTGGTGTCCTAGGCGAAACCCCACACAAGACACGGCACAAACCTAGAAGAATTGCTGAGTTTTAATTCACCGGCCGTGAAAGCCAATATACTATCTTTTTGGAAGCCTTCATAGGGAGGTATGGCTGCTTGAGCTTTTTGCTTCTCGCAGTCAAGGAGTGCAGTTGCACTCAATATAAAGGGAGGTATCGCGCTGTTCGATACTCCTGTGGGGGTCCGGGCGGGGACACCAAGAGCCCGCCGATGAGCCTGCTTGGTGTCCTAGGCGAAACCCCACACAAGACAACGGCACAAACCTAGAAGAATTGCTGAGTTTTAATTCACCGGCCGTGAAAGCCAATATACTATCTTTTTGGAAGCCTTCATAGGGAGGTTATGGCTGCTTGAGCTTTTGCTTCTCGCAGTCAAGGAGTGGCAGTTGCACTCAATATAAAGGGAGGTACTCGCGCAGTTCGATACTCCTGTGGGGGTCCGGGCGGGGGACACCAAGAGCCCGCCGATGAGCCTGCTTGTGTCCCTAGGCGAACCCCACACAAGACACGGCACAAACCTAGAAGAATTGCTGAGTTTTAATTCACCGGCCGTGAAAGCCAATATACTATCTTTTTGGAAGCCTTCATAGGGAGGTTATGCTGCTTGAGCTTTTGCTTCTCGCAGTCAAGGAGTGCAGTTGCACTCAATATAAAGGGAGGTATCGCGCAGTTCGATACTCCTGTGGGGGTCCGGGCGGGGACACCAAGAGCCCGCCGATGAGCCTGCTTGGTGTCCTAGGCGAAACCCCACACAAGACACGGCACAAACCTAGAAGAATTGCTGAGTTTTAATTCACCGGCCGTGAAAGCCAATATACTATCATTTTGGAAGCCTTCATAGGGAGGTTATGGCTGCTTGAGCTTTTGCTTCTCGCAGTCAAGGAGTGCAGTTGCACTCAATATAAAGGGAGGTATCGCGCAGTTCGATACTCCTTGTGGGGGTCCGGGCGGGGACACCAAGAGCCCGCCGATGAGCCTGCTTGGTGTCCTAGGCGAAACCCCACACAAGACACGGCACCAAACCTAGAAGAATTGCTGAGTTTTAATTCACCGGCCGTGAAAGCCAATATACTATCTTTTTGGAAGCCTTCATAGGGAGGTTATGGCTGCTTGAGCTTTTGCTTCTCGCAGTCAAGGAGTGCAGTTGCACTCAATATAAAGGGAGGTATCGCGCAGTTCGATACTCCTGTGGGGGTCCGGGCGGGGACACCAAGAGCCCGCCGATGAGCCTGCTTGGTGTCCTAGGCGAAACCCCACACAAGACACGGCACAAACCTAGAAGAATTGCTGAGTTTTAATTCACCGGCCGTGAAAGCCAATATACTATCTTTTTGGAAGCCTTCATAGGGAGGTTATGGCTGCTTGAGCTTTTGCTTCTCGCAGTCAAGGAGTGCAGTTGCACTCAATATAAAGGGAGGTATCGCGCAGTTCGATACTCCTGTGGGGGTCCGGGCGGGGACACCAAGAGCCCGCCGATGAGCCTGCTTGGTGTCCTAGGCGAAACCCCACACAAGACACGGCACAAACCTAGAAGAATTGCTGAGTTTTAATTCACCGGCCGTGAAAGCCAATATACTATCTTTTTGGAAGCCTTCATAGGGAGGTTATGGCTGCTTGAGCTTTTGCTTCTCGCAGTCAAGGAGTGCAGTTGCACTCAATATAAAGGGAGGTATCGCGCAGTTCGATACTCCTGTGGGGGTCCGGGCGGGGACACCAAGAGCCCGCCGATGAGCCTGCTTGGTGTCCTAGGCGAAACCCCACACAAGACACGGCACAAACCTAGAAGAATTGCTGAGTTTTAATTCACCGGCCGTGAAAGCCAATATACTATCTTTTTGGAAGCCTTCATAGGGAGGTTATGGCTGCTTGAGCTTTTGCTTCTCGCAGTCAAGGAGTGCAGTTGCACTCAATATAAAGGGAGGTATCGCGCAGTTCGATACTCCTGTGGGGGTCCGGGCGGGGACACCAAGAGCCCGCCGATGAGCCTGCTTGGTGTCCTAGGCGAAACCCCACACAAGACACGGCACAAACCTAGAAGAATTGCTGAGTTTTAATTCACCGGCCGTGAAAGCCAATATACTATCTTTTTGGAAGCCTTCATAGGGAGGTTATGGCTGCTTGAGCTTTTGCTTCTCGCAGTCAAGGAGTGCAGTTGCACTCAATATAAAGGGAGGTATCGCGCAGTTCGATACTCCTGTGGGGGTCCGGGCGGGGACACCAAGAGCCCGCCGATGAGCCTGCTTGGTGTCCTAGGCGAAACCCCACACAAGACACGGCACAAACCTAGAAGAATTGCTGAGTTTTAATTCACCGGCCGTGAAAGCCAATATACTATCTTTTTGGAAGCCTTCATAGGGAGGTTATGGCTGCTTGAGCTTTTGCTTCTCGCAGTCAAGGAGTGCAGTTGCACTCAATATAAAGGGAGGTATCGCGCAGTTCGATACTCCTGTGGGGGTCCGGGCGGGGACACCAAGAGCCCGCCGATGAGCCTGCTTGGTGTCCTAGGCGAAACCCCACACAAGACACGGCACAAACCTAGAAGAATTGCTGAGTTTTAATTCACCGGCCGTGAAAGCCAATATACTATCTTTTTGGAAGCCTTCATAGGGAGGTTATGGCTGCTTGAGCTTTTGCTTCTCGCAGTCAAGGAGTGCAGTTGCACTCAATATAAAGGGAGGTATCGCGCAGTTCGATACTCCTGTGGGGGTCCGGGCGGGGACACCAAGAGCCCGCCGATGAGCCTGCTTGGTGTCCTAGGCGAAACCCCACACAAGACACGGCACAAACCTAGAAGAATTGCTGAGTTTTAATTCACCGGCCGTGAAAGCCAATATACTATCTTTTTGGAAGCCTTCATAGGGAGGTTATGGCTGCTTGAGCTTTTGCTTCTCGCAGTCAAGGAGTGCAGTTGCACTCAATATAAAGGGAGGTATCGCGCAGTTCGATACTCCTGTGGGGGTCCGGGCGGGGACACCAAGAGCCCGCCGATGAGCCTGCTTGGTGTCCTAGGCGAAACCCCACACAAGACACGGCACAAACCTAGAAGAATTGCTGAGTTTTAATTCACCGGCCGTGAAAGCCAATATACTATCTTTTTGGAAGCCTTCATAGGGAGGTTATGGCTGCTTGAGCTTTTGCTTCTCGCAGTCAAGGAGTGCAGTTGCACTCAATATAAAGGGAGGTATCGCGCAGTTCGATACTCCTGTGGGGGTCCGGGCGGGGACACCAAGAGCCCGCCGATGAGCCTGCTTGGTGTCCTAGGCGAAACCCCACACAAGACACGGCACAAACCTAGAAGAATTGCTGAGTTTTAATTCACCGGCCGTGAAAGCCAATATACTATCTTTTTGGAAGCCTTCATAGGGAGGTTATGGCTGCTTGAGCTTTTGCTTCTCGCAGTCAAGGAGTGCAGTTGCACTCAATATAAAGGGAGGTATCGCGCAGTTCGATACTCCTGTGGGGGTCCGGGCGGGGACACCAAGAGCCCGCCGATGAGCCTGCTTGGTGTCCTAGGCGAAACCCCACACAAGACACGGCACAAACCTAGAAGAATTGCTGAGTTTTAATTCACCGGCCGTGAAAGCCAATATACTATCTTTTTGGAAGCCTTCATAGGGAGGTTATGGCTGCTTGAGCTTTTGCTTCTCGCAGTCAAGGAGTGCAGTTGCACTCAATATAAAGGGAGGTATCGCGCAGTTCGATACTCCTGTGGGGGTCCGGGCGGGGACACCAAGAGCCCGCCGATGAGCCTGCTTGGTGTCCTAGGCGAAACCCCACACAAGACACGGCACAAACCTAGAAGAATTGCTGAGTTTTAATTCACCGGCCGTGAAAGCCAATATACTATCTTTTTGGAAGCCTTCATAGGGAGGTTATGGCTGCTTGAGCTTTTGCTTCTCGCAGTCAAGGAGTGCAGTTGCACTCAATATAAAGGGAGGTATCGCGCAGTTCGATACTCCTGTGGGGGTCCGGGCGGGGACACCAAGAGCCCGCCGATGAGCCTGCTTGGTGTCCTAGGCGAAACCCCACACAAGACACGGCACAAACCTAGAAGAATTGCTGAGTTTTAATTCACCGGCCGTGAAAGCCAATATACTATCTTTTTGGAAGCCTTCATAGGGAGGTTATGGCTGCTTGAGCTTTTGCTTCTCGCAGTCAAGGAGTGCAGTTGCACTCAATATAAAGGGAGGTATCGCGCAGTTCGATACTCCTGTGGGGGTCCGGGCGGGGACACCAAGAGCCCGCCGATGAGCCTGCTTGGTGTCCTAGGCGAAACCCCACACAAGACACGGCACAAACCTAGAAGAATTGCTGAGTTTTAATTCACCGGCCGTGAAAGCCAATATACTATCTTTTTGGAAGCCTTCATAGGGAGGTTATGGCTGCTTGAGCTTTTGCTTCTCGCAGTCAAGGAGTGCAGTTGCACTCAATATAAAGGGAGGTATCGCGCAGTTCGATACTCCTGTGGGGGTCCGGGCGGGGACACCAAGAGCCCGCCGATGAGCCTGCTTGGTGTCCTAGGCGAAACCCCACACAAGACACGGCACAAACCTAGAAGAATTGCTGAGTTTTAATTCACCGGCCGTGAAAGCCAATATACTATCTTTTTGGAAGCCTTCATAGGGAGGTTATGGCTGCTTGAGCTTTTGCTTCTCGCAGTCAAGGAGTGCAGTTGCACTCAATATAAAGGGAGGTATCGCGCAGTTCGATACTCCTGTGGGGGTCCGGGCGGGGACACCAAGAGCCCGCCGATGAGCCTGCTTGGTGTCCTAGGCGAAACCCCACACAAGACACGGCACAAACCTAGAAGAATTGCTGAGTTTTAATTCACCGGCCGTGAAAGCCAATATACTATCTTTTTGGAAGCCTTCATAGGGAGGTTATGGCTGCTTGAGCTTTTGCTTCTCGCAGTCAAGGAGTGCAGTTGCACTCAATATAAAGGGAGGTATCGCGCAGTTCGATACTCCTGTGGGGGTCCGGGCGGGGACACCAAGAGCCCGCCGATGAGCCTGCTTGGTGTCCTAGGCGAAACCCCACACAAGACACGGCACAAACCTAGAAGAATTGCTGAGTTTTAATTCACCGGCCGTGAAAGCCAATATACTATCTTTTTGGAAGCCTTCATAGGGAGGTTATGGCTGCTTGAGCTTTTGCTTCTCGCAGTCAAGGAGTGCAGTTGCACTCAATATAAAGGGAGGTATCGCGCAGTTCGATACTCCTGTGGGGGTCCGGGCGGGGACACCAAGAGCCCGCCGATGAGCCTGCTTGGTGTCCTAGGCGAAACCCCACACAAGACACGGCACAAACCTAGAAGAATTGCTGAGTTTTAATTCACCGGCCGTGAAAGCCAATATACTATCTTTTTGGAAGCCTTCATAGGGAGGTTATGGCTGCTTGAGCTTTTGCTTCTCGCAGTCAAGGAGTGCAGTTGCACTCAATATAAAGGGAGGTATCGCGCAGTTCGATACTCCTGTGGGGGTCCGGGCGGGGACACCAAGAGCCCGCCGATGAGCCTGCTTGGTGTCCTAGGCGAAACCCCACACAAGACACGGCACAAACCTAGAAGAATTGCTGAGTTTTAATTCACCGGCCGTGAAAGCCAATATACTATCTTTTTGGAAGCCTTCATAGGGAGGTTATGGCTGCTTGAGCTTTTGCTTCTCGCAGTCAAGGAGTGCAGTTGCACTCAATATAAAGGGAGGTATCGCGCAGTTCGATACTCCTGTGGGGGTCCGGGCGGGGACACCAAGAGCCCGCCGATGAGCCTGCTTGGTGTCCTAGGCGAAACCCCACACAAGACACGGCACAAACCTAGAAGAATTGCTGAGTTTTAATTCACCGGCCGTGAAAGCCAATATACTATCTTTTTGGAAGCCTTCATAGGGAGGTTATGGCTGCTTGAGCTTTTGCTTCTCGCAGTCAAGGAGTGCAGTTGCACTCAATATAAAGGGAGGTATCGCGCAGTTCGATACTCCTGTGGGGGTCCGGGCGGGGACACCAAGAGCCCGCCGATGAGCCTGCTTGGTGTCCTAGGCGAAACCCCACACAAGACACGGCACAAACCTAGAAGAATTGCTGAGTTTTAATTCACCGGCCGTGAAAGCCAATATACTATCTTTTTGGAAGCCTTCATAGGGAGGTTATGGCTGCTTGAGCTTTTGCTTCTCGCAGTCAAGGAGTGCAGTTGCACTCAATATAAAGGGAGGTATCGCGCAGTTCGATACTCCTGTGGGGGTCCGGGCGGGGACACCAAGAGCCCGCCGATGAGCCTGCTTGGTGTCCTAGGCGAAACCCCACACAAGACACGGCACAAACCTAGAAGAATTGCTGAGTTTTAATTCACCGGCCGTGAAAGCCAATATACTATCTTTTTGGAAGCCTTCATAGGGAGGTTATGGCTGCTTGAGCTTTTGCTTCTCGCAGTCAAGGAGTGCAGTTGCACTCAATATAAAGGGAGGTATCGCGCAGTTCGATACTCCTGTGGGGGTCCGGGCGGGGACACCAAGAGCCCGCCGATGAGCCTGCTTGGTGTCCTAGGCGAAACCCCACACAAGACACGGCACAAACCTAGAAGAATTGCTGAGTTTTAATTCACCGGCCGTGAAAGCCAATATACTATCTTTTTGGAAGCCTTCATAGGGAGGTTATGGCTGCTTGAGCTTTTGCTTCTCGCAGTCAAGGAGTGCAGTTGCACTCAATATAAAGGGAGGTATCGCGCAGTTCGATACTCCTGTGGGGGTCCGGGCGGGGACACCAAGAGCCCGCCGATGAGCCTGCTTGGTGTCCTAGGCGAAACCCCACACAAGACACGGCACAAACCTAGAAGAATTGCTGAGTTTTAATTCACCGGCCGTGAAAGCCAATATACTATCTTTTTGGAAGCCTTCATAGGGAGGTTATGGCTGCTTGAGCTTTTGCTTCTCGCAGTCAAGGAGTGCAGTTGCACTCAATATAAAGGGAGGTATCGCGCAGTTCGATACTCCTGTGGGGGTCCGGGCGGGGACACCAAGAGCCCGCCGATGAGCCTGCTTGGTGTCCTAGGCGAAACCCCACACAAGACACGGCACAAACCTAGAAGAATTGCTGAGTTTTAATTCACCGGCCGTGAAAGCCAATATACTATCTTTTTGGAAGCCTTCATAGGGAGGTTATGGCTGCTTGAGCTTTTGCTTCTCGCAGTCAAGGAGTGCAGTTGCACTCAATATAAAGGGAGGTATCGCGCAGTTCGATACTCCTGTGGGGGTCCGGGCGGGGACACCAAGAGCCCGCCGATGAGCCTGCTTGGTGTCCTAGGCGAAACCCCACACAAGACACGGCACAAACCTAGAAGAATTGCTGAGTTTTAATTCACCGGCCGTGAAAGCCAATATACTATCTTTTTGGAAGCCTTCATAGGGAGGTTATGGCTGCTTGAGCTTTTGCTTCTCGCAGTCAAGGAGTGCAGTTGCACTCAATATAAAGGGAGGTATCGCGCAGTTCGATACTCCTGTGGGGGTCCGGGCGGGGACACCAAGAGCCCGCCGATGAGCCTGCTTGGTGTCCTAGGCGAAACCCCACACAAGACACGGCACAAACCTAGAAGAATTGCTGAGTTTTAATTCACCGGCCGTGAAAGCCAATATACTATCTTTTTGGAAGCCTTCATAGGGAGGTTATGGCTGCTTGAGCTTTTGCTTCTCGCAGTCAAGGAGTGCAGTTGCACTCAATATAAAGGGAGGTATCGCGCAGTTCGATACTCCTGTGGGGGTCCGGGCGGGGACACCAAGAGCCCGCCGATGAGCCTGCTTGGTGTCCTAGGCGAAACCCCACACAAGACACGGCACAAACCTAGAAGAATTGCTGAGTTTTAATTCACCGGCCGTGAAAGCCAATATACTATCTTTTTGGAAGCCTTCATAGGGAGGTTATGGCTGCTTGAGCTTTTGCTTCTCGCAGTCAAGGAGTGCAGTTGCACTCAATATAAAGGGAGGTATCGCGCAGTTCGATACTCCTGTGGGGGTCCGGGCGGGGACACCAAGAGCCCGCCGATGAGCCTGCTTGGTGTCCTAGGCGAAACCCCACACAAGACACGGCACAAACCTAGAAGAATTGCTGAGTTTTAATTCACCGGCCGTGAAAGCCAATATACTATCTTTTTGGAAGCCTTCATAGGGAGGTTATGGCTGCTTGAGCTTTTGCTTCTCGCAGTCAAGGAGTGCAGTTGCACTCAATATAAAGGGAGGTATCGCGCAGTTCGATACTCCTGTGGGGGTCCGGGCGGGGACACCAAGAGCCCGCCGATGAGCCTGCTTGGTGTCCTAGGCGAAACCCCACACAAGACACGGCACAAACCTAGAAGAATTGCTGAGTTTTAATTCACCGGCCGTGAAAGCCAATATACTATCTTTTTGGAAGCCTTCATAGGGAGGTTATGGCTGCTTGAGCTTTTGCTTCTCGCAGTCAAGGAGTGCAGTTGCACTCAATATAAAGGGAGGTATCGCGCAGTTCGATACTCCTGTGGGGGTCCGGGCGGGGACACCAAGAGCCCGCCGATGAGCCTGCTTGGTGTCCTAGGCGAAACCCCACACAAGACACGGCACAAACCTAGAAGAATTGCTGAGTTTTAATTCACCGGCCGTGAAAGCCAATATACTATCTTTTTGGAAGCCTTCATAGGGAGGTTATGGCTGCTTGAGCTTTTGCTTCTCGCAGTCAAGGAGTGCAGTTGCACTCAATATAAAGGGAGGTATCGCGCAGTTCGATACTCCTGTGGGGGTCCGGGCGGGGACACCAAGAGCCCGCCGATGAGCCTGCTTGGTGTCCTAGGCGAAACCCCACACAAGACACGGCACAAACCTAGAAGAATTGCTGAGTTTTAATTCACCGGCCGTGAAAGCCAATATACTATCTTTTTGGAAGCCTTCATAGGGAGGTTATGGCTGCTTGAGCTTTTGCTTCTCGCAGTCAAGGAGTGCAGTTGCACTCAATATAAAGGGAGGTATCGCGCAGTTCGATACTCCTGTGGGGGTCCGGGCGGGGACACCAAGAGCCCGCCGATGAGCCTGCTTGGTGTCCTAGGCGAAACCCCACACAAGACACGGCACAAACCTAGAAGAATTGCTGAGTTTTAATTCACCGGCCGTGAAAGCCAATATACTATCTTTTTGGAAGCCTTCATAGGGAGGTTATGGCTGCTTGAGCTTTTGCTTCTCGCAGTCAAGGAGTGCAGTTGCACTCAATATAAAGGGAGGTATCGCGCAGTTCGATACTCCTGTGGGGGTCCGGGCGGGGACACCAAGAGCCCGCCGATGAGCCTGCTTGGTGTCCTAGGCGAAACCCCACACAAGACACGGCACAAACCTAGAAGAATTGCTGAGTTTTAATTCACCGGCCGTGAAAGCCAATATACTATCTTTTTGGAAGCCTTCATAGGGAGGTTATGGCTGCTTGAGCTTTTGCTTCTCGCAGTCAAGGAGTGCAGTTGCACTCAATATAAAGGGAGGTATCGCGCAGTTCGATACTCCTGTGGGGGTCCGGGCGGGGACACCAAGAGCCCGCCGATGAGCCTGCTTGGTGTCCTAGGCGAAACCCCACACAAGACACGGCACAAACCTAGAAGAATTGCTGAGTTTTAATTCACCGGCCGTGAAAGCCAATATACTATCTTTTTGGAAGCCTTCATAGGGAGGTTATGGCTGCTTGAGCTTTTGCTTCTCGCAGTCAAGGAGTGCAGTTGCACTCAATATAAAGGGAGGTATCGCGCAGTTCGATACTCCTGTGGGGGTCCGGGCGGGGACACCAAGAGCCCGCCGATGAGCCTGCTTGGTGTCCTAGGCGAAACCCCACACAAGACACGGCACAAACCTAGAAGAATTGCTGAGTTTTAATTCACCGGCCGTGAAAGCCAATATACTATCTTTTTGGAAGCCTTCATAGGGAGGTTATGGCTGCTTGAGCTTTTGCTTCTCGCAGTCAAGGAGTGCAGTTGCACTCAATATAAAGGGAGGTATCGCGCAGTTCGATACTCCTGTGGGGGTCCGGGCGGGGACACCAAGAGCCCGCCGATGAGCCTGCTTGGTGTCCTAGGCGAAACCCCACACAAGACACGGCACAAACCTAGAAGAATTGCTGAGTTTTAATTCACCGGCCGTGAAAGCCAATATACTATCTTTTTGGAAGCCTTCATAGGGAGGTTATGGCTGCTTGAGCTTTTGCTTCTCGCAGTCAAGGAGTGCAGTTGCACTCAATATAAAGGGAGGTATCGCGCAGTTCGATACTCCTGTGGGGGTCCGGGCGGGGACACCAAGAGCCCGCCGATGAGCCTGCTTGGTGTCCTAGGCGAAACCCCACACAAGACACGGCACAAACCTAGAAGAATTGCTGAGTTTTAATTCACCGGCCGTGAAAGCCAATATACTATCTTTTTGGAAGCCTTCATAGGGAGGTTATGGCTGCTTGAGCTTTTGCTTCTCGCAGTCAAGGAGTGCAGTTGCACTCAATATAAAGGGAGGTATCGCGCAGTTCGATACTCCTGTGGGGGTCCGGGCGGGGACACCAAGAGCCCGCCGATGAGCCTGCTTGGTGTCCTAGGCGAAACCCCACACAAGACACGGCACAAACCTAGAAGAATTGCTGAGTTTTAATTCACCGGCCGTGAAAGCCAATATACTATCTTTTTGGAAGCCTTCATAGGGAGGTTATGGCTGCTTGAGCTTTTGCTTCTCGCAGTCAAGGAGTGCAGTTGCACTCAATATAAAGGGAGGTATCGCGCAGTTCGATACTCCTGTGGGGGTCCGGGCGGGGACACCAAGAGCCCGCCGATGAGCCTGCTTGGTGTCCTAGGCGAAACCCCACACAAGACACGGCACAAACCTAGAAGAATTGCTGAGTTTTAATTCACCGGCCGTGAAAGCCAATATACTATCTTTTTGGAAGCCTTCATAGGGAGGTTATGGCTGCTTGAGCTTTTGCTTCTCGCAGTCAAGGAGTGCAGTTGCACTCAATATAAAGGGAGGTATCGCGCAGTTCGATACTCCTGTGGGGGTCCGGGCGGGGACACCAAGAGCCCGCCGATGAGCCTGCTTGGTGTCCTAGGCGAAACCCCACACAAGACACGGCACAAACCTAGAAGAATTGCTGAGTTTTAATTCACCGGCCGTGAAAGCCAATATACTATCTTTTTGGAAGCCTTCATAGGGAGGTTATGGCTGCTTGAGCTTTTGCTTCTCGCAGTCAAGGAGTGCAGTTGCACTCAATATAAAGGGAGGTATCGCGCAGTTCGATACTCCTGTGGGGGTCCGGGCGGGGACACCAAGAGCCCGCCGATGAGCCTGCTTGGTGTCCTAGGCGAAACCCCACACAAGACACGGCACAAACCTAGAAGAATTGCTGAGTTTTAATTCACCGGCCGTGAAAGCCAATATACTATCTTTTTGGAAGCCTTCATAGGGAGGTTATGGCTGCTTGAGCTTTTGCTTCTCGCAGTCAAGGAGTGCAGTTGCACTCAATATAAAGGGAGGTATCGCGCAGTTCGATACTCCTGTGGGGGTCCGGGCGGGGACACCAAGAGCCCGCCGATGAGCCTGCTTGGTGTCCTAGGCGAAACCCCACACAAGACACGGCACAAACCTAGAAGAATTGCTGAGTTTTAATTCACCGGCCGTGAAAGCCAATATACTATCTTTTTGGAAGCCTTCATAGGGAGGTTATGGCTGCTTGAGCTTTTGCTTCTCGCAGTCAAGGAGTGCAGTTGCACTCAATATAAAGGGAGGTATCGCGCAGTTCGATACTCCTGTGGGGGTCCGGGCGGGGACACCAAGAGCCCGCCGATGAGCCTGCTTGGTGTCCTAGGCGAAACCCCACACAAGACACGGCACAAACCTAGAAGAATTGCTGAGTTTTAATTCACCGGCCGTGAAAGCCAATATACTATCTTTTTGGAAGCCTTCATAGGGAGGTTATGGCTGCTTGAGCTTTTGCTTCTCGCAGTCAAGGAGTGCAGTTGCACTCAATATAAAGGGAGGTATCGCGCAGTTCGATACTCCTGTGGGGGTCCGGGCGGGGACACCAAGAGCCCGCCGATGAGCCTGCTTGGTGTCCTAGGCGAAACCCCACACAAGACACGGCACAAACCTAGAAGAATTGCTGAGTTTTAATTCACCGGCCGTGAAAGCCAATATACTATCTTTTTGGAAGCCTTCATAGGGAGGTTATGGCTGCTTGAGCTTTTGCTTCTCGCAGTCAAGGAGTGCAGTTGCACTCAATATAAAGGGAGGTATCGCGCAGTTCGATACTCCTGTGGGGGTCCGGGCGGGGACACCAAGAGCCCGCCGATGAGCCTGCTTGGTGTCCTAGGCGAAACCCCACACAAGACACGGCACAAACCTAGAAGAATTGCTGAGTTTTAATTCACCGGCCGTGAAAGCCAATATACTATCTTTTTGGAAGCCTTCATAGGGAGGTTATGGCTGCTTGAGCTTTTGCTTCTCGCAGTCAAGGAGTGCAGTTGCACTCAATATAAAGGGAGGTATCGCGCAGTTCGATACTCCTGTGGGGGTCCGGGCGGGGACACCAAGAGCCCGCCGATGAGCCTGCTTGGTGTCCTAGGCGAAACCCCACACAAGACACGGCACAAACCTAGAAGAATTGCTGAGTTTTAATTCACCGGCCGTGAAAGCCAATATACTATCTTTTTGGAAGCCTTCATAGGGAGGTTATGGCTGCTTGAGCTTTTGCTTCTCGCAGTCAAGGAGTGCAGTTGCACTCAATATAAAGGGAGGTATCGCGCAGTTCGATACTCCTGTGGGGGTCCGGGCGGGGACACCAAGAGCCCGCCGATGAGCCTGCTTGGTGTCCTAGGCGAAACCCCACACAAGACACGGCACAAACCTAGAAGAATTGCTGAGTTTTAATTCACCGGCCGTGAAAGCCAATATACTATCTTTTTGGAAGCCTTCATAGGGAGGTTATGGCTGCTTGAGCTTTTGCTTCTCGCAGTCAAGGAGTGCAGTTGCACTCAATATAAAGGGAGGTATCGCGCAGTTCGATACTCCTGTGGGGGTCCGGGCGGGGACACCAAGAGCCCGCCGATGAGCCTGCTTGGTGTCCTAGGCGAAACCCCACACAAGACACGGCACAAACCTAGAAGAATTGCTGAGTTTTAATTCACCGGCCGTGAAAGCCAATATACTATCTTTTTGGAAGCCTTCATAGGGAGGTTATGGCTGCTTGAGCTTTTGCTTCTCGCAGTCAAGGAGTGCAGTTGCACTCAATATAAAGGGAGGTATCGCGCAGTTCGATACTCCTGTGGGGGTCCGGGCGGGGACACCAAGAGCCCGCCGATGAGCCTGCTTGGTGTCCTAGGCGAAACCCCACACAAGACACGGCACAAACCTAGAAGAATTGCTGAGTTTTAATTCACCGGCCGTGAAAGCCAATATACTATCTTTTTGGAAGCCTTCATAGGGAGGTTATGGCTGCTTGAGCTTTTGCTTCTCGCAGTCAAGGAGTGCAGTTGCACTCAATATAAAGGGAGGTATCGCGCAGTTCGATACTCCTGTGGGGGTCCGGGCGGGGACACCAAGAGCCCGCCGATGAGCCTGCTTGGTGTCCTAGGCGAAACCCCACACAAGACACGGCACAAACCTAGAAGAATTGCTGAGTTTTAATTCACCGGCCGTGAAAGCCAATATACTATCTTTTTGGAAGCCTTCATAGGGAGGTTATGGCTGCTTGAGCTTTTGCTTCTCGCAGTCAAGGAGTGCAGTTGCACTCAATATAAAGGGAGGTATCGCGCAGTTCGATACTCCTGTGGGGGTCCGGGCGGGGACACCAAGAGCCCGCCGATGAGCCTGCTTGGTGTCCTAGGCGAAACCCCACACAAGACACGGCACAAACCTAGAAGAATTGCTGAGTTTTAATTCACCGGCCGTGAAAGCCAATATACTATCTTTTTGGAAGCCTTCATAGGGAGGTTATGGCTGCTTGAGCTTTTGCTTCTCGCAGTCAAGGAGTGCAGTTGCACTCAATATAAAGGGAGGTATCGCGCAGTTCGATACTCCTGTGGGGGTCCGGGCGGGGACACCAAGAGCCCGCCGATGAGCCTGCTTGGTGTCCTAGGCGAAACCCCACACAAGACACGGCACAAACCTAGAAGAATTGCTGAGTTTTAATTCACCGGCCGTGAAAGCCAATATACTATCTTTTTGGAAGCCTTCATAGGGAGGTTATGGCTGCTTGAGCTTTTGCTTCTCGCAGTCAAGGAGTGCAGTTGCACTCAATATAAAGGGAGGTATCGCGCAGTTCGATACTCCTGTGGGGGTCCGGGCGGGGACACCAAGAGCCCGCCGATGAGCCTGCTTGGTGTCCTAGGCGAAACCCCACACAAGACACGGCACAAACCTAGAAGAATTGCTGAGTTTTAATTCACCGGCCGTGAAAGCCAATATACTATCTTTTTGGAAGCCTTCATAGGGAGGTTATGGCTGCTTGAGCTTTTGCTTCTCGCAGTCAAGGAGTGCAGTTGCACTCAATATAAAGGGAGGTATCGCGCAGTTCGATACTCCTGTGGGGGTCCGGGCGGGGACACCAAGAGCCCGCCGATGAGCCTGCTTGGTGTCCTAGGCGAAACCCCACACAAGACACGGCACAAACCTAGAAGAATTGCTGAGTTTTCATTCACCGGCCGTGAAAGCCAATATACTATCTTTTTGGAAGCCTTCATAGGGAGGTTATGGCTGCTTGAGCTTTTGCTTCTCGCAGTCAAGGAGTGCAGTTGCACTCAATATAAAGGGAGGTATCGCGCAGTTCGATACTCCTGTGGGGGTCCGGGCGGGGACACCAAGAGCCCGCCGATGAGCCTGCTTGGTGTCCTAGGTGAAACCCCACACAAGACACGGCACAAACCTAGAAGAATTGCTGAGTTTTAATTCACCGGCCGTGAAAGCCAATATACTATCTTTTTGGAAGCCTTCATAGGGAGGTTATGGCTGCTTGAGCTTTTGCTTCTCGCAGTCAAGGAGTGCAGTTGCACTCAATATAAAGGGAGGTATCGCGCAGTTCGATACTCCTGTGGGGGTCCGGGCGGGGACACCAAGAGCCCGCCGATGAGCCTGCTTGGTGTCCTAGGCGAAACCCCACACAAGACACGGCACAAACCTAGAAGAATTGCTGAGTTTTAATTCACCGGCCGTGAAAGCCAATATACTATCTTTTTGGAAGCCTTCATAGGGAGGTTATGGCTGCTTGAGCTTTTGCTTCTCGCAGTCAAGGAGTGCAGTTGCACTCAATATAAAGGGAGGTATCGCGCAGTTCGATACTCCTGTGGGGGTCCGGGCGGGGACACCAAGAGCCCGCCGATGAGCCTGCTTGGTGTCCTAGGCGAAACCCCACACAAGACACGGCACAAACCTAGAAGAATTGCTGAGTTTTAATTCACCGGCCGTGAAAGCCAATATACTATCTTTTTGGAAGCCTTCATAGGGAGGTTATGGCTGCTTGAGCTTTTGCTTCTCGCAGTCAAGGAGTGCAGTTGCACTCAATATAAAGGGAGGTATCGCGCAGTTCGATACTCCTGTGGGGGTCCGGGCGGGGACACCAAGAGCCCGCCGATGAGCCTGCTTGGTGTCCTAGGCGAAACCCCACACAAGACACGGCACAAACCTAGAAGAATTGCTGAGTTTTAATTCACCGGCCGTGAAAAGCCAATATACTATCTTTTTGGAAGCCTTCATAGGGAGGTTATGGCTGCTTGAGCTTTTGCTTCTCGCAGTCAAGGAGTGCAGTTGCACTCAATATAAAGGGAGGTATCGCGCAGTTCGATACTCCTGTGGGGGTCCGGGCGGGGACACCAAGAGCCCGCCGATGAGCCTGTTTGGTGTCCTAGGCGAAACCCCACACAAGACACGGCACAAACCTAGAAGAATTGCTGAGTTTTAATTCACCGGCCGTGAAAGCCAATATACTATCTTTTTGGAAGTCCTTGACCTTGAAATTTTCACTCAAGTCTCTGGAAATCTCGGCAATCGTCTTTTTGCATTTTGACAGCACCATCATGTCGTCAACGTAAACGGCAATCAATGTTATGTTATTTCCGGAACCAATTTGGAATAGACACGGATCCGATGCGGTTGGTTTGGCACCGCACTTCCTCAAGACCTCACGCAGCTTGGCATACCAGTTTCTACCGGCCTGTTTCAATCCGTACAGTGATTTTTGTAGTAAGCAGACCTTGTCGCCTCCCTGCAACTGGCGAAGCATGTTCTTGGCCTTCTCCTTGGTTTCGCCGTCAGTTCCAGACATCGCAATGCTCTCTAACATCTCCCAGAAGTTCTTCGGTTGTTTCATGAATATTTCCTCGTCTAGGTCACCATACAGATAAGCCGTTGTGATATCGTACTGTCTGATTTTTACACCGAGCTTAGCAGCGAGACAAACCATCAATCGAATTGATTCCATTCGCGCCACCGGTGCGAAAGTGTCAAAGTAGTTGATTCCATCCTCCTGGTTGAAACCTTGAGCCACCAGCCTGGCCTTCCTCTTCTCAAGTGTTCCATCAGGTTTTAGTTTGTCGCGCAGCACCATCCGGCATCCGATGACTTTGGCATCACGGGGAGGATCCACCAGCACCCATGTTTTGTTTCTCAGGATAGATTCCATTTCCATGACCATGGCACCATGCCACTCGTTAGAGTTTGGTCCTGTTATTGCCTCCTTGAATGGAATCTCAGCTAGAAAAATCTCCTCGTCTTCTTCTTGCTCCTCCACATCTTGGAGATTTGTTTGAAAAAGTTTCTTCGGTCTTCCCCTTTTTCCAGTTCGCAGAATCTTGGGTCGACCACGTCCTTGCACAATTGAGTAGTATCCGATGTTTCGACAGTCGTTCTATCATGATCATCCACTGGCGTCACATCGAAACCGAGGAAAGGTTCATCATCTTCTCCAATTTCGGGTTGAGAGACTGGTTCCACCATGACAGTTGGTTGATCTTTTTCTCTTGGTGATTGCGGCGGTGGTTCGGCAAAGAACAGCTCCCAACAAATATCTTGCTTCGAGGATTCCGGGCGCTCCATCCTAGTCTCTTCCAGTGGCTTTTCATTCTCGAAAAATTTTACATCTCGGCTGATCAAAACTTTGTCTTTGTCAGGGGAGTATATGCGAAAGCCCTTGGTTTCTTCGGAGTAACCCATGAACACGCCTTCTCTGCCTCGTTGATCCAGTTTCCCTCTTCTGGGATCCCTGTCCAGGAAGTAAACCTTGCTTCCAAAGGGTTCTGAATTGCGAGATGTCTCTCCTGTCCACAATTTGTACGGTGTTTTGCCTCCGATACTTTTTGATGGCAGGCGATTACGGATGTAATTTGCAGTATTCACTGCTTCCGCCCAGAAGCGGTGAGGTAATCCGGCGTCGAACAACATGCACCTGGCAGTCTCCATCAAAGTCCTATTCATCCTCTCCGACTTCCCGTTTTGTTCGGGGTTGTGTGGGACTATGAGGCGTCTTGTAATTCCGCGCTTCTTCAGGTAGTTGTCGAACTCTCGATTCAGGCATTCCCTGCCATTGTCAGACTGGATCACCTTTACTAGTTTTCCTTTCTGATTCTCCATCCTGGTAACATACGCGACGGTAGCTTCATAGACCTCTGATTTTGCCTTCAGAAATCTCACTTCACACCAATGAGAGTGATCGTCGATGAATTCCAAGAGGTACCTTGAACCTCCCATAGATGGAGTCGGCATCGGTCCACACATGTCCGTGTGGATCAAATCGAGTAGCTCCGTCCGTCGATCGGATTTCTTTGGAAACTGCGTCCTGGACATCTTCCCCTCGAGGCAGACTCTACAGTCCAGAGTCGTCGATGAATTCCTCAGCTCAACGCCAGAAGCCCTCCCTTTTCTCACAGCTACCAAGATGTCGCCCACGTTGACATGTCCGAACCGACGGTGTAGTAATTTTAGATCAATTATTTTGGGCGATGCAGCCATATTTGCACGTTCTTGACTCTCACTGACGTAATATAGGTTATTCTTCCTCTCAGCTCGCATCAAGACTTCTCCTTTTCCGTTCATGACGACTGCACCTTCCTTGTCAAAAATCACCTCGTGGCCGCGGTCAGTGATCTTTCCCACCGACAGCAAGTTTGTCCTGAGGTCTGGAACGTGAGAAACATCTGAGAGAGAGACATCTCTTCGTTCGCAATGCGGGTAGATAAGCGAACACTGCTTTTTCCCACGATCTCTGCCGTTGAATCATCAGCCAATTTCACCACACCCCTTCGTGACTGATCAATCTTCGAAAAAATCTCAGGGTCGCCACAGATATGTGAAGTGGCGCCACTGTCGAGGCACCATATTCTGCGTACGTCACTGCTCTGAGTTGTCGTCGCCTGTAAGCATAGTTCTCTAGTGAAATTTACCGATTGAGTATTGGAACTGTCTTTACCTTTGTTCTTCGATGGATCTCTTTGTTTAAATCTGCACTGGCTGGCTCGATGACCTTGCTTTTTGCACACGTAGCACCGGAACTCAGATCCGCCTCCTTCTGTTTCACTGTTGTTGTTTAGTTTGGGTGTTTGTTTCTTATAGTTCTTGTTACCTGGACCAGTCTTCTTCTTGACTAACATAGCTCCCGCTATTTCACCTTGTGTGCTCGATTTTCGTGCGTTATCCTCTTCGATGATTTTGGTCAAAAGAGCCTCGGGAGTCGGTAGCTTGTCACGTGACTCTATTGCGCACCTTAAGTTCTCGAACCGTGCCGGCAGACTGTATAAACACATAACTGTCAACAATTCCGGATTGATCGTGATGTTCATATCTCCCAATTTGTCCACGGTGTCGAAGAAATCGTTCAGATGGTCACGCACGTCGCCATCGTCCGCCAATTTTTGTAAGGTTAGCCTTTTCAGTAAGGTCGCCTTCCGAGCCGGTGCCTGGGATTGGTAGATCTGTTTCAGTCGTTGCCATGTATCACGTGCCGTGACACAATTCTTGACTTGCTTTATTTCTCATGGCGACATCGACAAAATGATCAGCGACCGAGCCTTCTGATCCTTCTTGTCCCACTCTTGAATTGCCGCCGCGTTTGCATTTCCAGCCGCTGGTTCTGGTTTCGTAGAATTCCCGACGACGAATTCCCACAAATTCGTGTTGAAATTATCCTTACCGAGGGGTTCAATTCTCCCAATACTTCCGGCGTTCATTTTTGAGGTTAACTTCTGGCACGTTTTTACGAATAATTACGATTTGTTATTTAGGCACTTAGTCACACGCATCTGGGTCCATAACCTGTAAGAGGATATAAGGAAACCAGAGATATATAAGCAAAGCGAATTGATGTGAGTTTAATAATAATAACGAACTGATGTACATGGATGGCAATAGCTGAACCGCGCAAACTAAACATGTGTGAACATGGCGCGAGTTTTAGACAAACTGAAAGCATAAAGGGCAGGTGGCAGCACCTTACATATATAGAACCGCATACTTGATAAATAAGAATAAAACTTCCAAAGTTACAACAAATAGTATAAGCAAACATATAGTATGTTCAAATTTCTGCTTTTCAATATTTTAACAAATTCACAAAGAAATTTGATAAAATGGTCCGGCTAGCTCAAAACAGTTGCCAGCGTTTCGCCCCAGTGTACCAATGGGCTCTTCAGTTGGTTATGGTACACCTCACCAAGACGCATGGCTAGTACATACTGCGAAGGCCTCTGCAAGGCACTAAATGTCGCCACGAGCAGCGCCAATGTACCTTGCAGAGGCCTTCGCAGTATGTACTAGCCATGCGTCTTGGTGAGGTGTACCATAACCAACTGAAGAGCCCATTGGTACACTGGGGCGAAACGCTGGCAACTGTTTTGAGCTAGCCGGACCATTTTATCAAATTTCTTTGTGAATTTGTTAATGTACATAGCTCAATCGGACAATTTTACATCCTGTTTCCTTCGGGAACAGATATTTCCAATTTCAATATTTTCTATCTTTTGGGTATCTTAGTGATTTTTAGAATAGTCTTATATCAGTGATCATATGATATTTTTGTGAACCACCACCTTTTCGAACCACCAGCCGCCACTGCAATCTACATAGGTACATGTTTCGATGCCTAAATGCACTGGCATCATCATCAGCCTTACAGTGTAGCCTATTGGCAGCACTTAAAAACACTTAAAATTTTTCTTAAAAAGTCTTTTAAAAATTATGGTAGGTACACATTGCAAGACTTTTTAAGAAAACTCTTAAAGTGTTTCAGTGTATAAGTGATTTGAGTGTGTTTTTTATGTCAATAATTTATTACTGTAATTAGAAAGTGTTTTAAAGTGCTGACAATACACTGTAAGGCTGATGATGATGCCAATGCATATAGGCATCGAAACATGTACGTATGTAGATTGTGACATGTGATTACATCACAAGATTTTGAATATAAAGTATTGACTAGGCGGAACTAGGAAATCGTTTGATTATTGTGTGTATGCCGCAAGAGATAAATTTGTGCGCATTTTCAGAGGCAGCAGACCTGCCAACTACCTACTAACTATCTCTGAGCATTTGAACCGTAGACTCTCAGTATCTCAGAATCCATGGAAGGAAACCATTTCAAACAAACTGTAGTGCTGTAGGTTGGTTGGTTCCTTAATTTAGGGGCTGCGACAATGTAGTCATGTAGTCCCATGTACCTCGGGTGTGTGTTGAATCTGTCTGATAACCGGTGTTAATTGTGATGACTGTATTAGTGGGTGTTATCTGTTTTTATTTCAAGAAAGGACTCCAGACGATAATTTCAAGCAGTTCCTACTTTCGCTACTAAATGCTACCATCCATGACACCTAGCTGTGAACATGGCTACTACTAGATACCATCGCAACCAGCGCCTGGTGACGAACGTTGAAACTTAAGAGCATTAATCTAACCTAACCTACAAATTTTGCTTCACACAAGTATAGTTAGTGGAAGATTCTTTTAGATGCCACAAATCTATGACATGGGCCCGCCGGCTTTACTTCCCTTCCGGAGGAAGGCATACTGAGGGATTATTAACGCTCTTAAAAAATTCGACGACTTCAGCCGGGTTGGTACCTTGTGCATAGAAACTCAGCATGCTACTAACTATGCCACCGAAGCCTCCAAGTACTGTATTAGGCTATAATATTTCAGTTTTTTTTTTTTGAGACGTTTCGGCCATCAATGGACCACGATGTTCTTCACTCATATGATCACTGTAATGCTTGTTTTCTTGTCTGCCAGTAGATCTTCATTCTTGACGAATGTTCTGCTCTCCTTTCTTCCGTCCACTTGCAATGAGGGCGAGGCATCACAGATGTTAAAGGGTGTAGATTACTGGTTGATTTAACCGCCTTTCTGAACAGGTTCCTATCCCAAACCAGAGCTTGATTGATTCGAGCTTCTGTTAGGTCCTTTTAAACTTGCATCGACCATTTACAATAGGATTTTTTTTTAGATATTGATGAGTGGATTCGATATGAAAGTCAATGATGCTCCATCCGCTCCAAATGTCCAAAGAAAGACATTCTCCTTTTTCTCATCACACTCACCAAATCTTCTATATGTTCAAATAATTCATTGTTATGTCTTCTTCTGTAAGTACCATTATCATTAACAGGTCCTAATATTTTCCTTAGAATTTTCCGATCCTTAAGTTCTAATTTTCTCAATGGGCCTTTGTTTGTCATCTGTAAGCATTCTGCGGCATACAGTGCTGAGGGCCTAATTACTGTGCTATAATGACAAAGTTTGACATTCCGGGACAAGCTTTTACTTTTGTAAATGTTTCTGCAGGTTTGAAAGGCACCTTCCAATTTGTTACATCTGCTCTCAATGGCAGCTATTTCTGAATTATTAGGGGTAATCCATTCCCCTAGGTATTTAAATTTTCGGACTTTTTTGATTTTTTGCAGACCAATCGTGATGAATTTTGAGGCATCTTTGACATTTGTGATAAAATTAGTTTTATGGAAGGCCACTTTAAGTCCAGTTTTAGCAGCTATGGTTTGTAGTTTATTAAGTTGGTCAGTGGCCTCTTCCATTGTATTAGCGAACAAAGCAATGTCATCTACAAAAGCGAGACAGTTTATATTCAGGTCTTCTTTTTTATAACCAATTCGAATACCATAATTATTTGGTAAGATTGTTAACCATTCTCTTATAATTTTTTCCAAGACACAGTTGAACAGCATCGGTGATCCCAGATCACTTTGTCTACAGCCAGTCTTGATTGCAAAGGCTTCGGACAATTCACCACGAAATTTGACCTTAGAAATGGTGTTTTCTAAGCTTGCTTTGAACAAATTAATTGATTTATTGTCTAGGCCAAACTCACGTAAGGTGTTAATTATTGTGTCTCTATGAATGCAATCATAAGCCTTTTGAAAGTCCACAAAAATCACAACATAAGGTTTTGATCGTACCGTACAGTAGGAAATTATGGTCTTAATGCTATGAATTTTTTCAGGACAGGATCTTGATTTCCTGAAACCAGCTTGATATTTCCCTAACTGACGGTCTAATATCGGTTCTGCTCCGTTCAGAAGAGCCCTTGCAAATATTTTGTACGTTACCGATACCAGTGAAATACCTCTATAATTATTTGGGTCTGATTTATCCACTTTCTTATGTATAGGATGAATGATGGCGGAAGTCCAATCCTCCGGCAATTTTTCACTATGCCATATTTCTTCAATGGTTTTCTGGAGACAAATGATGGAGTCATTATCTGCATATTTCCATAATTCAGTCACAATACTATCCTCCCCAGAGGCCTTATTATTTTTTAGCCCCTTGATGATTTGTGTTATTTCTTCGACAGAGGGTGGTGAGCTGTCGTGGTATGCAACGCTAGGATAGAAAGCAAGTTGTTCAGTAGGTATGTCCGTGTTCAAAAGGGTTTCAAAATATTCTCCAAAGGCTTTAGCACAGTCTTTATTATTGAGATTAAGTTTACCATCAGATCCTCGGATGTGAAGAGTAGGGGCGATGTATTTGGACAGTTGGTGCTTAAAAGTTTGATAGAAATCCCTAGTTTCGTGTCTTTGAAAATCATCTTCAATTTGAATAATTTGTGATTTGTGGAAATTTCATTTTGTCAATTTTAAAATTCTACAAGTTTCTTTCCTGATGCAGAGAAAGTTCTCAAGGTTCACATCGTCTTTCTTGTTATTCTACTTGATCCAAGCTTTTCTTCTTTCCTCTATTGCGTGATCACATTGATCGTTCCACCAAGGGTGCTTGCGTGTTCCATCAAGAGGAATGGATTCCGAAGCCGCAGTAACAATGGCGTTCCTTAAAGTAGACCATGTTCCATCTTTTGGTTTGTTGTGGAGTGTTTCCGCAAAAGAGTTATTTGACTTCAGACCACCGATGTTGTACTTTTGCGTTTTCATTCCCTTTTCAACATTCACTCTATTGTTCCTCAACGGAATACCTTTCATTTTAATAAGGGACAGATAATGGTCTGAATCTATATTCACACTACGCAGGACCTTCACATTTTGGATTTCACGATCTGATTTTTTTGATATTGCAACATGATCCAGTTGAAATTCACCCATAAGTGAATTTGGATGTCTCCATGTCTTTGCTTTCCGAGGAAGATGTTTAAACGCAGTAGATTTCAGAACTAGGTTGTTATTTTTGCAGGTGTCAATCAGCCGTTCGCCATTTTTGTTTGTTCGTTTATGTGCGGGATAGTTTCCAACTATATTCCTAAACTTTTTCTCTCTTCCTACTTGATCGTTAAAATCACCGAGTAGGATGGTGGTGTGATGCGCTGGAATATTGTCAATCACATCTTCTAATTGTTCAGGGTTGTTACAAGACCAAGATTTGCATTTTCCCTGAAATTTCCCTGACTTAAGATCCCATTTTCCCTGACTTTTCCCTGACCACCAATACTTTATTCTGATCACCGTATGAACATATTTTAAAAATAAAACCCGTCGAATTGATCAAACGATAGTTACTTCGAATCGCACGACATACGGTGATTAATTTTTTTTATTTTTCTTTAAATACACATCCATGCTAACTTTTTTCAGCTACTGTATTACACGAGATATGTAAGTAAGCTATCTCATACAGAAAAAGAGTTTCTTATCAGAGAATGTAAAGAAAAGGCTTAAAGAAAGAATTTTAACAAAAAGCTAATAAGAATTAGCCCAGTTTTAGATAACGTGAGCACTTCTGAAGGCATGAAAAAAAACTAGCTTCATCTGACTTTTTTAATAAATTAATCGGTTATGCTAAAAAATTAAAAAAACACAACAAATAAATTTTAAAAAATGGATTCAAAGAACATAATTTTTAACTTCTTTCTTTGTCAGTACACTCCGTTCACAATGAAACGTTTTATATTCAAAAAGTTATTGCAATTGTTATAACTAATGACTTAAAAACTATGGCCTAATAGTCAAATAATACGATGGGTAAGTAACGTACATGGCATGGATTCTTTCAAAATTATTGCTAAGGTAAGAAAGAAATTAAAAATAGGTAATCAAAAAAATGGCACAACGAAACCATTTAATTGGACTCAAAAGCTATCGGACTTCTTTACATCGATTGACTGCAAAAGCCCTTTTCATTGTCTAGGAAACAAACAAGTATTGCACGGACCCACAGACAACACAAGACATTTAACACTTTGTAATCTTTTACGTCTTACGACTGCGCCATGACTGACATCAATGGATTACAAAATCCATACGCGATCTAGGTGACACTAAGTCTGGTATGCCAAGGATTAGTTGATACCTTATCCTATACTGATCAAAATTGAAGAACAAAAAGAATGGTTTGAAACTTAAAAGCTTTCACGGACGCCTGACGTACACTAGAATGACCATACATCGTGACACATGTTTTGTGCCCGTAAGATCTTATTGCTATAATTACTAACACTTAAAATACATAAACAATACTGAGAAAAAATATAGACATCGAAAACACAAAATTTAGTGACTGATACTGGTAAAGAAATCGATGGACCAAAACAGGAAATCCACGCATTGGCTCAGAGTATACACTTTTTTCTACATTCTTAGCAAAAAAAGCTAACACACTAGCTTTAAAACATTCGTTGCATACATCTATTTGAATAACTCTCTACAAGTACCCGCTGTTTAGCACTTTTAAACGTTCTTCAATATCATTTAGTTCGGCTTCTTTTTCTAACATCAATTCGACTCTTTTGGTTTTCAACTCTTTTACCTCGTCCACTTGCTCTCTTCTGTTTTTCTTTGGCCTCGTTTTCTTTTCTTTTTGGCTGCCCTCTCCTTAGGTGCATTTTCATATTCTGAAAGAGCATGCCTCGCCTTAACGAGCATTTCTTTGGTGACAGTCACTTTACCTTACTCTCCCTCGGATTGAACACCATTGTACACTTGTCTTAGGCCTATGAGAGAACGTTCGAGCTGATTTTCGACTATCATCTCAGTATTAGTAGATCAAGCATAGATGATATGCCGAAGGTACACGAAGCGAAACTTCGGCGAACCGAACACGGACGAGGTAAAAGGAGATGCGAGGGGGATGGTGCATGTGGAGTAGAGGCTTTGGCCCCAAACAAGCGCGATTCCCGACGAAACGCGACCAACTTGGCCAAGGGAAAGTGGAGGAAAGAGTGTAGTGGGGACAAACGACGAGACGAAGTATCGAGAGCAGCAGGGCTACCGCTATGTTTTCCTTTCTTGCTCTCTCTCCTCTATTTTACAATTTTAGCATTTTGCAGCCCTAACCCGACAAAGCGAAGGAGCTTCGCGCTAAAGGCAAATAGACAGATTCACGCTCCAGCATGTATTATTTTATTTTAAAAAATTAAAAAGTTCCCTGACCTTGGAGAAAATTTCCCTGACATTTCCCTGACTTTCATGACGGAATTTTTTTCCCCTGACTTTTCCCTGACTTCCCTGACCTATAACAGTCCTGTTGTTCCCATGATATATTAGTTTGCTCTCGGTCTTTCTTGTTTGACAAGTTCGTCGGTGCATGAAAATTGACCACGGTGTAGGCTTTATTAAGTGATCTAAATGACAATGTGGATAGTCTTCCATTGAATGATGTAAAATCCAGCACTGACTCAACAGCTTTCTTGTGGACTATAAAACCTGTACCAAGATGAGGGATGTTCTGTGTAACATAATATTTCAGGTATATTTTGAACAATTCATAAATATTACCATATTACCAATTTAGTGAAGATTACCGTACAATCAGCTTGATTACTCATGCTTCAAAGTTCCTGTCTAGAATAATTTACAAGAGGATGGAATGCCGGATAGAAACGGAGTTGGGTGAAGACCAGTTTGGTTTCAGGAGAAATGTAAGAACAAGGGAAGCTGTACTAAGTCTTAGGCTGATTTCGGAAGGTAGAATACGAAAAGATAAGAGAACGTTCATGGCATTTGTAGACTTAGAAGAGGTTTTTGATAATGTTGATTGGACTAAGTTGTTTGACATTTTGAAAACGATTAGAATGAAGTACAGGGATAGGAGGGTGATCTACAATATATACAGAAACCAGACAGTAGTCATTTGAGCTGAAGGACATGAGAGACAAGCTGGTATTCAGAAAGGTGTAAGGCAATGCTGCAACTTATCACCCATACTTTTCAATCTTTACATTGAACAAGCAATGAAGAAAATTGGAGAAAAATTTAAAGTGGGAGTGAAGATTCAAGGAGAAATAATTTCAACTCTGAAATTTGCCGATGATATTGTCATCTTGGCTGACACGCCTGAGGATTTGAATGAGTTTTTGAATGGTATGGACTCCGTCTTGAGGAAAGAATTCATGATGAAAATTAATAAATGCAAAACGAAAATATTGGAATGCAGCCGAAAATAATCAGAAACCTCTATGGACATCAAATTGGCAGGTGAAAAGCTGAAGGAAGTAGGAGACTTCTGTTACTTAGGAAGCAAAATAACCGGTGATGGACGAAGCAAAGAGGATATAAAAAGTAGGTTGGCTCACACAAGGAAAGCATTTCTAAAAAAAAGGAATCTGTTGACATCGAATATAGATTTAGTTATTAGGAAGTCATTTTTGAAAGCCTTTTTCTGGAGCGTAGCACTCTATGGAAGTGAAACTTGGACTATTGGTGCAGCGGATAAGAGGAGAATTGAAGCGTTTGAAATGTGGTGCTACAGGATAATGATGAAGATCAGATGGGTAGACAGGGTTTCAAACGAAGAGGTATTAAGACGAGTGGCAGAGGAGAGATGTTTCTGGCGACTGCTAATGAAGAGAAGAGATAGGTTGGTAGGACACATACTAAGACACCCAGGAATAGCAAGCTTAGTTATGGAAGGAAGGGTCGAGGACAAGAACTGTAGGGGTAGACCAAGGTTAGAATATGTTAAACAGATTGCCTCGGATGTAGGGTGTGGTAGCTATGTAGAGATGAAACGATAAGCTCAGGACAGGGAGGCATGGAGGGCTGAATCAAACCAGTCAATAGACTGAAGACTCAAACAACAACAACCAACTTAGTTTCGTCACTATTCTAGATGGATATATATACATCAATCATTGGTATGAATCTTAAATTTTAAGAACAGTAGGCTCCTTAATTCATCATGGAACTTCTTGTTGGATGTGAGACTTACTACATAGGAACATCAATGGGAGTCGAGAACATGCAGGGGCTCATTGCCCCACCTATCTCAAGTTATGTTGCTCTGGGCTGGTTGGTGTGCCCCTGATGGCATTCAGTGGCTTGGATGTTGTGGCATTTGATGCACCCTGGTACAATATAATACGTCAAGAGCATAATGTGGTACCAAAGGAAATTAAATTAGATTGTAATAAAATTAAGAAAACTTCAAGAAAAATCCAATGTTACCTGTAGATGTGCCATACTGGGAACACCAAGAGTAATCGAACTTGAGACGTACGGTACATGCATACCTGAGGCAAATTTTGTGATTATCAAGGCTATCATTGAACACATGTTTGGAGAAAGAGTAAAGTACAGTATATGTTTCTCAAATACATTATCACACATACTATTTTTAAAATCAGTTTTCTATTCAGTGCATCAAGTGTGCAGTATCCTCTCCTTAGATATACTCCTGCAATGAAGATGTATGATTTATAATTTATTACCAGTATTTCAGAGTTTATTTCCAACTGTTATATGATCAAACCTTTTCTTGACTAGCAAGTAATTGAAGATCTCTTTTAGTGATCTCAGATGCTTGATTATGGAATAATGCTTCATGGTCACCAAATTCTGAGAAACACCTACTGATGCAATCATTTAGCTGATTGAAATTTCTTGGGAGAGGAGGAGAAGGAGGCCTGTTAAACAAGGAAACAAGGCAAATTAATCTCAAAATCTATTTTACTTTAAAGTTTCATTTAGTAAACACCATATGATCATAACACAACCAATGAGAAACTATAGTCACTTTTTCTATAATGTTTACTTTTTATTTACTTCATTCCCATTCAATACTTTTTTATTTGAGACTGTTTTGCATTTCAGCATCCAATATAGTTTGCAAGCTTTGTGTGCCAATGGCTAACCTCCATGATCTGCTATGTCCATGATGTCAAACCCTAAATGAAACAACAACAACATTGCCTGATTTCCCCATTTTGCATGTGAGAAAGACTTCAAAGAAACAGATTACTGATACATAGCTGTTTCATTATGCCAAAACCTCTGTTCCAGTTGTTCCTCGGTGGTGCTGTCTCGAACCCTGCACCAGGAAGTCACTGTTTTAAAGGACTGCAGAAATTCATTGCACCTCGAGTCATACGATTTTTAGAATCACATTTAGTGATTACAATTATTCATTTTTTTATTTGAGATGGTTTTGTCTTTCAGTGGCCAGTCTTGTTTGTGAATGAGTCATCTCCATGAACTCCTATTAGGAGTCAGCCCTTGAGGGCTCCTTTGCTTCTACACCTCTCATTTTGAAAGCTTTAAACAATGAATCTAACCATCACATCCTAGATCTACCGCTGCACCCTGTATAACCAAGTTCACTAACCTCTTAGGTAATCTGTCCTTCTTCAGTCCCATCACTTGGCCCCACCATCGAAGTCGGTTCATATGAACAGCTTTATCTAACGTGTTCATTCTCAACCTGGCATTTATCTCTTCATTACGACTTCCTTCTTGTCATTGTTCCCGTTTATTTACCCCTGCAATCATCGTGCTACCCTCATATCAGTTATGTATAAGATATCCCACAGCAAAGTTGGTCTAAATGATGAGCGACATAGAGAGGGTTTCATCACTAACAGACAGTGGCGGATCCAGGCCTTGAGGGGCCCTGGGCAATATGATAGGTGGGGCCCACAACAATAGGAAATAAAAAATATCAAATCAAATGGAAAATAGGATGGTAATAATAAACTAATGAATAGTTACAATATTTTGAATACACTACAGTACATTTCTTTTAATGATATGAAAGAAACCTCTAAGTCCCCTTGAAGAAGATTATGTAAACTAAGAAATATTAAAATATTCCTTCGCGACTTTTTTCCCGGCTGAAGTCTTCTATTATTTCACTGAAATCTAAACTTGCTAAACGATCACGGGAGGTCATAGCTGCACTGAGAAAAGGAATATGAATTATAAATTAGTTTGAAAAGTATAATTAATTAATTAAATTTAAAAAATTCATGGCTCGGGGCCCCACAGACCGTGGGACCCTGGGCGGTCGCCCTCCCCTATATCCGCCCCTGCAAACAGAATACTGTAGATTGCAACTGAGAACTCATTGCATAGGCTTTTCTGTATTGGTACCTTGATTATAACTTTTTCCCCATACTCATCATCATCATCATCATCATCATTTTCCGTTTTCCAGCCTAGGCCGGGTCGGAGCAAACATGAGTCCCCTCCACTTTACTCGGTCTGTCCACCACTCTTCCTCAAGCACTGAACGCCACTCCATGTTCCGGTTTATCACGCTGCACTTAACAAGGTCCAACCACCGACCTCTAGGTCTTCCCCGTCCTCTTTTTCCCGTCATTTGCCTCTCCATCACTTGTTTTGGCATTCTTTCATCATTCATCCTCTTCACATGTCCATACCATCTCAATCTGTTCTGTTCCAGCTTTTCGTTCAGCTTCTGTACATTCACTTCCTTTCGAATGTCTTCATTTCTCACTCTATCTCTTCTAGTCTTCTGTAACATACTCCTCAAAAACTTCATTTCGGCTGCCTGCATTCTACTTTCATCCCTCCGGGTCATAGGCCAAGTTTCTGCTCCGTATGTCAATATTGGTAAGTAATAAGTCTTGTACATCACTTCCTTAGCCTTCATTGGTATGTCTTTATCCCAAATTAAATTCCGAACTTGATAGTAGAAGGCACTCCCACCTTGTATTCTCTTGCTAATTTCCATATCCAGTCTTGCATTTTCCATCAATTCACTTCCCAAATATTTGAAGTGCTCAACTACTTCCAGATTTACATCTCCAATTTTAACAATTCCTTTCCCTTCTTCCTTATGTCTTGTCATCACCATTGCCCCATACTACCATCCTAAAAGTACACACAGCCAAGTACTTAATACGGTTCTCCTGCTCCAATGTACAGTAGTTCCTCCTACCTGGCAATCTATTTCTTGTGTTTTTCCCCTAGAGACATCACCTTCATTTCTTTGATGCCAACTTTCATACCATATTCCCTACTATTTCTGTTCAACTTCGAACATGTAAGCCTGTAGGCTTCTGACAAATTCTGTCATTATAATCAGGTCATCATCATAAGCCAGAGTGATTATCTGGTTTCCACATAACTAAATCCCACCCAGTCGGTGTATGTCCTTCAGCAAATGGTCAACATATAACATTTAAAAATGTAACAGTGAAAGAATATAGCCTTGCCTCACTTCTGTAACAATTTTAAACCTAAAACTCATCCTATCACCAACTATCACAAAACATAAATGCTTTTGATTGCCTGTAGTAGTTTTCCCTCAACACCCTAATTCTTCAGGATTCCCTTGGTACCGTATCATATGCCTTCTCTGCCAAACATAAACACAACTTGGTATATTGGCTTTCACGGCCAGTAAATTAAAACTCAGCAATTTTTCTAGGTTTATGCCGTGCCTTGTGTGGGGTTTCGCCTAGGCACACCAAGCTGGCTCATCAGCAGTCTCTTAGTGTTCGTGCCTTCTTATGAAGCGCACCTGTGCTTCTTTACTGCGAGAGCTAAAAGCTCAAGCAGCCTTTCACCTCCCTATAAAGGCTTTCAAAAGATGGTATAAACGGCATTAATTTAGAAAAAAATCTGAGTTTTAATTCACTGGCTGTGAAAGCCAAAGGCCTCCTGTTTGCACAGTGACGTGCTCGTGGTTAGACTCTGAAGGTGAGCAATCCTTAGGAGCTTTTGTCTTGTTATTGATGCTTCGTCCTGTCCGCTTTACCCGTCTCCTGACACTTCCGCACTATACTGCTCACATATTGCACTCACTGCCATTGTCTTTCTGTCCTGTTTGGTGCTTACTGATTCCTGTTTAGCTCCAGCTGTCCCCATGCTTCTCTGTCTCATGCCACTCTCTACCATTGATTTCCCGCTTTAGCTCTAAAGTAGTGTGCCCATCTGTTTCTTTTTTTGGCATCCCATATTTCTTCGTCCTTTTCTCATATCCGACATTGTGGTGCGATGCGTACATTTCTGGTGATTCATGAGCAACACATGTCCTCCTCATTTCCATTTTAGGCTTTCTGCCCTTTCTACAATGTCGCGTATGTTTGTCCTTCTTATTAGTTCCTTGTTCCTGGTTCTGTGTCTTAGTGAAACATTTCTGATCTTACGCTCAATTCTGCTATGAAATGCTGCTCTTTCAGTTTCTCTGTCAAGGACCATGTTTGACAACCATAAAGTATCGTAGTGTTGGCATAACACATTTGTTCAGGATTTCTGCTTTTGTGCTTACTTTTTGTCTCTTGTCTGTGAGTAGGAACTTGAGCGACTAAAATTTTGTTTAGGGCGGCGGTGAATATATGTGGGCGAAATCCACATTGGGAGAGAGGCAGCAGGCAATATGTAGATGCGTGTAGGTAGATACGTCGAATGAATTTTTTTTGAAGTACAGCTGTGGTGCAGATGGGTCGTAGGAAGCCGGGGATGATATGGGTTTGCCAGGTTTTGGGAAGAAGAGCATAGCGGCACCTTCCACTGCTCCGGACGGTAGCCTCTGCGAAGAATGAAACTGTAAAGAACATTGGAGAAGCTTCTTTAATGTTGTACCAGCGGTGATTGTCTGGCCTGTGGGACATATTGGTTTTGCGAGACAATGCAAGGTGGATGTCAGCATCTTGGATGGGCTAATCCAAAGGATGGGCTGTCAAAAATGTTGTGATGATGAAAGCGGCCTAACGTCTAGGTTATCAGCCCCAAATGATGTTGGGCCGGTGACTGAAAATAGTCTCGGTGAGGAATGGCGCCAACATTTGCTTTAGCGGTGGGATCAAAGTGAGGATCCATAGCATGATTAAAATAATGGGTAAAGCGATCGGCAAAAACAATGAGTTTACTTGGTATGGCCGGAGGAGCCGCATTGTTGTGGAGGATAGGATAGCAGGGAACAGAGCATTTGCCATTCAACCAGTGGAGCAGTATCCAGAAGTTACTTAAGAATGGTTGAAGATCACGGAGTTGGGTACAAGTCACGTGCCGCTTATGCGCCCAGATGTAGTATTTTATGTGGCAAAGAGTTTGGCGTGGAGGTGCACATCGTATGTGCATAGATAGGAATGCAAGAGTGCCTGGAGGCGGCAAGCTTTAGGAGGGATGGGTGGCAGGGAGGGGATGGAAAGAGTGACAGGTATATGATGAAGAGTTGCTTGTTAGATACTGACTTCGAGAAGCTCTGGCTAATCCGCGTTAGTAAAGCTTGGACGTACCTTGTAGGAGAGGGCGATCCCGTTGGTGTAGGGTCGGAATGGTGAGCAGATGAGGCTTTCGGAAAATGAAGAGGCAGCGGCAGTGTATGAATTCAAAAAGCTTAGGAAGATGTAGGCAAGAGCCGAGTCGCCATGTTCAAAGAAGAGTGGATTGTCAGCATGTAGAAGAGTGTACCCAGCAAGTTGGTATGTTGGTGAGGTTGAAGAGTTTAGAAGGCTACTGCAAGGCTCCTATGATGCACAAGCAGTGCCAATGTACTATGAGAGATTGGCACTGCTTGTGCTGTGTACTATGAGAGATATCCTCCCTCAAATTAAAAAAAAATCTGGCCAGGCTGTGCATATTGAAATTTAACTGTTTCTCAAAGGATCAGGGATGTTTTGCACTCTGAATGAGCTTTTGGCAATAAATCAAATCTCAAAAAAATTGAAATACTTCGAAAAATTGATCTGGCCAGCTGAACTGGTTTGCCAGCGTTTTGCCCTAGTGTAATATTGGGCTGGTAAAATTTGATGCATTGCCATTAAGCTTATTCAAAGTACAGAATGTCCTGGATTCAATATGCAAAGCCTGTCAGGAAATGTTTGAATTTGAGAGAGGATACCTCTCACATTACATTGGCTCTCCTCGTGGTTCATAGCCGCCTTGCAAGGCCAGCATCTTGTTAAGGTATAAAATACCAACTGACAACCCATTGGTATACTGGCAAACCAGTTTCATCTAACAGGATCAATTTTTTGAAGAATGACATTCCAGTTTCTTTGAAATTTGATGCGTTGAAGTTGCAGGTTTTTAATCGAGTCCAGATTAATGTTTGAATGGTTATGAATATCATTAATGTGATGTCTTGGAGGATAAATCTCAATAGGAGAGTGGTAGCATGGGTGGAAAATCCTTAAAAAACAATAGCTTAGAATAGATCCAACAGGAGTTCTTGAAGCCTATATTAATGAAGATGGGTATAGGCTAAGAGAATATTCTTAATTTGGTTTTGTTAGTAATTCATGTCAAAGGTATAGGATAACAGTTATCAACAAAATTATTTAAAATTTTCTTTTATTCATTGAATTAATTCCAATGAACCTTAGGCTCGTACAGAGGAATTGTACAGCAATATGTGTTTGGCAGACCAATTATGATATGGTACTTTCATATGTGTTAAACGTTATTAGCATAATGTGGTACAATTTATGAGTAAAAAATTATAGCCAATTACTATCATACTGTATTACTATTCTGGTTGGTTCCTAAGTTTAGGGGCTGCGACAACGCAGTCATGTAGCCCCGTGTACTTTGGGTGTGTGTAGAATCTGTCTGGTAACCGGTGTTAATTGTGATGACTGTATTAGTGTGTGTTATCTGTTTTTTTAATTTAAGTACAGACTGCAACTTAGAATTTTTCAAATAGTTCCTACTTTTTCCGCCAAGCGCCACCGTCAACGACTACTAGGCCAAGTTCAGAACTTAGCTACTAGACGCCACCGCAGTCGGCTCTTGGCAACGAACGTAGAAACCTAAGAGCGTTGTTTACATTCTTAACCTATCCAATTTAGCTTCACACAGGTGTAATTAGTGGAAGATTCTTTAACATGCCATAAATCTATGACATGAGACCGCCGGCTTTACTTCCCCTCTGAAGGAAGGCATACTGAGGGATTTTTAACACTCTTAAAAATCCGATGGCTTCGGCAGGGTTTGAACCAGCTATCTTGGGCATAGAAGCTCAGCATGCTACCGACTACGCCACCGAAGTCGCCCTATTACTATTCTATATAGCATTCAATTAGTCATACTAATGAACAATTGAACAATTTTAAGAAGAAAATACAGACCAAGGAAGAAAAGTCTGAAGGTAATATTTGCTGAATAAGGACATATTAGTCGAGTTGATACAATATCTAAGATTGTTGGGTCCAAGGTCCCTTAAAATGAAAACCATTTAGGATTTTTAAGATTATGCATAACTAATTTGATGTAATAAGATGCATAGAATTTTCCCAACAGCAGCTCCATAGTTTTCCTCATAAATACTGACAAAGGTGGTGCAGTGTTTACTTCATTAGGAAGGAGAGAGATTAAAAAATATGAACTTACATGGGTGTGTTAGTTGCATTACAGCTACATGTAGTGAATTCTACTCTTTTGACATAATCTTTGCCAGGCTGGTTTTCAGAGGAGCTGAAACAAACAGAAACTGCAGTCTGGAAAATAAACACCTCACAAGAATATAGAGCACGATACATCTCTTATCATGCAGGGTATCTTAACCTTAACCTTAAGCTCTTCGTCACATTGTTGACTCTCTGCGACTTGTTCCATTTTTAGCTGGAGGGATAACAATTGAAGCAATTCGTGAAAAAGCGTCAGCTACAATGTTTTCCTTTCCAGTAGTGTAATGTATGTCCGTGGTGAACTGTCCAATGAAACTAATTTGTCAGATCTGAAGTGAGAAGTTTTTTCTGATCGTTGCTTGAACATGAAGGTGAGTGGCTTTGTGGTCAGTATAAATCAGAAGTACATGGCCTTCCAGCAAGTAGGCCTACTGAAAGTGCTTACATTAGAGAAAGCAGCGAGGAGTTCTCTATCATAGGTTGAGTAGATCTTCTCTGCGTTTGTTAGTTACCTGGAGGAGAATGTTAATGGTTGCAAATTATTGTCTTTAATTCGCTGTAGAGATGCACTGATGGCAAAATCTGAGGCGTCAACCATCAAAAATAGTGGTAAATTTGAAGATGGATGAGCCAGAAGTGCTGAGTCTGCCAGGTTGCTAATGGAAGATAAAAGGCTAGTCGAAGATTTTCTTTCCACTCAATCTTCCTGTTATCGTTCTTCTTAGCGCCATGGAGAAGGTTCAAAAGTTCTGCTTGTTTGCTGGCTGAGTATGGGAGCGCTCGTTGGTAAAAAAGATAATAAGGCTAAGGAACAGTCACAGCTCTTTTATTCTTGCAGGTAACAGATAGTTAACAATGCTTATTTATAGATATTTTCTTCAATTAATTCCAAAAAGACATCGGCTCGTACAGAGGAATTGTACAGTAATATGTGTGTTTACACACCAAGGAAGAAAATTCTGAAGGTAACACAAATTGATGACCAAGGGCATCGGCCTATTAGTAAAGTTGATACTATATCTAAGATTGTTTAGCCCAAGGTCCCTTAAAATGATAAGCACTTAGGATTTTTAAGTTTATACATAACTTTTTATAAGAAGAAAGTGATATGATGTAATTGTATACTGTTATTATGTTTAGTTTGTGTATATATGTTGTAATGTCTTGGATGAGGAGTGTCCTCGTATTAGTTTTAGTATTGTATGTTTCCTCTTATTTATATTTCGTTCAACCATATGGGGGCGTTCTGTGACAGATCTTAGATCTGCACCGACACTCCTCATCATTGTTTATTGTTATGTATAGTTGTAGTTTATATTAATTTAATCGGAAAGTGACCATTTATTAAGATGCATCGAATTTTTCCCACAATACTTTCATAGTTTTCTTCTTAAATACTGACAAAGTTGGTGCACTTTTTACTTCATCGGGAAGTTTATTATATGACTGTGATGCAGAGAACTTGAAACTATTTCTACCATATTTAGAAGAGTGAATGATATATAAGGCTATGTATGCCCTTCGCATGCCTAGTTCCATAAGAATGATTGTCTGAGTTCAAGATGTATGGAGAGCTATAGAGTATTGTGTTGTGTTTAATCTTGTATATTAGCATAGCTGCTCGGAGATCTGCACTTATGCTGCGGGGTAGAATTTTACTTCTGATGTACAGATCTTTTACTGGAGTGCAGTAAGGAAGGTTAAATATGTTTCTAATAGCCCTATTCTGAATAGTCATTAAATCATTCAGTGTGGATTTCCTGCAGTGAGCCCAAATAACTTTTAAATATTGGAGCTTGCTATGTACAAGTGAATAGTAGATTTGTTTTACAAGGTTTAGGGGAATAAGATACCGAAGTTTCCTTAGGATCCCTACTATAGGTGAGAGTTTCTTAGCAATTCGTTCAACGTGTTCAATCCAGGTCAGGTGTTTGTCAATGATTAGACCTAAATACTTTGCCTGATTAACCTCTTTTATTTCAATGTTATTTATATATATTTTGTCATGTGTGATTTCTTTCATGCTTTGTTTTGAAATTACCATGTAATTGGTCTTCTGTAGGTTCATTGTTAATTTATTGGCCTGGAACCATTGTGAGAGAGTATTTATATCTTGTTGCACATTTTGTATGATTTCAATTATATCTTTCCCAGTGTAGAAGATATTTGTATCATCTGCATAAAATTTGATATGCCCTCTCAAATTACATTCCACAATATCATTTATATAAATTAAGAATAATGTAGGTCCAAGTATAGATCCTTGTGGAACTCCATGAGTTATATATTTTCCTGAACTTATGCATTTATTCAAAGCTACATGCTGCTTTATTCCAATAAGGTAGCTTTGGAACCATTTTAGAGCTATACCTCGGATACCAGCATTTTCTAATTTTGATAACAGTATTTTATGATCTGCTGTATCAAAGGCTTTTGTAAGATCAATAAATAACCCAACTGCCATATTATTTTTGTCAATAGTTTCTTGTAGCATTGTTATTAGGTCAATAGTTGCTGCCTCAGTACTAGAATGTTCCCTGAATCCATATTGCATATTATGAAAGAATGTATTCTTGTTCAGAAATGAAAGCAATCTTGTTTTTACCACTTCTTCCAGAATTTTTGAAACTACCGATAAAATAGAAACAGGTCTATAATTATTTGGATTTCTTTTGTCACCACCCTTAAATATAGGAACTACTTTGGTTACTTTTAAGTCATCTGGTATCATGCCAGTAACTAAGGACTCATTAATCATTTCAACCAAGATTTTAATAAATGATTGCATATTGTTTTTAATGAAATTTGTCTTGATCCTATCTAAACCACAGGTCATTTTGTTCTTTAAATTTGTGATGATGGACTTGACCTCTGCTTCATCTGTTGGATATAAGTAGAGGGAATTTGACTGCTTGTGGTCCTTACTGAGGATTTCCTTCTGTTCAGGAATAGCTTTTGCTAGATTTCCAGCAATGATTGTGAAGAACAAGTTAAATGATTCAGATAGCTGTTGATTGTGGTTTGTACTCACTCTGGTAATGGTTTGATTCCCTCTTTAGATATCACATATCAGAGGAATGGTACTTACAGGGAACTGAAAATACGTTTATTCAGGTTAATTCTACATGGCTACACGACCGCATTGTTGCAGCCCCTAAACTCAGGAACCAAGAGGTTAATCCTGATGTAGAATTTCCTGAGGTGTTCAAAAAGCAATAGAAGATGGTTCTTGTGCTCTTGTGATGCCACAAGAATGTCATTTATGTAACAGTATACAAATTTTAGATCTCTCAGTAGGCCTGCAGTGTTGATGTATCTTTGGAAAGTTTGGACCGCATTTCGAAGTCCAAATGGGTGTATTAACAAGTAGTTCCATGATGAACTAAAGAGCCTACTTTTCTTAAAATTTAAGATTCATGCCAATCTATATAGACCTATCTAGAATAATGACGAAATCAAGTTGGTAATACTAACATTTCTAAGTACTGCAGTTTGAAATACACCTGAAATAGTGTAGCCTAATAGAGTAACTTACTAAAGTTGGCAGCCCTGGTGACTCTTAATATATTCATAGTTCCACCTCTTAAGGCAGGGGTGCCCAACCTTTTGTAACTAAGGGCCACATTGTAAATAGTTGGTGGACCTTGCATACCAATGTACTGTGGGGGTTGAGGGGTATAGAATTCTTTTTAAATATAGGTGCAATGTGGTTAGTTTTGTGGCTGTCTGAGCTTAGTTCTCTTAGTATTGTTGACATTTTCTATATGTCTTTGTACCGTAGTGGATAAATAAATAAAACACTTGTAACCGTACGTTCCCTATTCGGGGGGTAGTGGTGATTAACACCATAAGGGAATTTTACTAAGAACATTTATTAGCTTCACTTTACAATTCTTCCAGTATGCTATAAACAGCCACTTTCATGATCTCTTGCCAAACAATAATCAGACCATCACCAAACCTAACTGAATCTTCCTTACCATATCTCTTCTTCCTCATATTTTCTAATATCCACCTAGCTAATTTCAACAAATACACTCTTCCTCTGTCTCAAAGAGTTTCTCCTAACAATCTCTATAAAAAATCTACAAAAGAGAAAGGAAATATCTTTGCAGATGTGGAACTTCATTTAGCATGGCCCCCTTCTACCTCACTGCCAGACCATTACAAGGAATACCATAGCTCAAGGCTCAATACTACTTGCAATGATCAATCAGCAAAAAGGTAGCCATGCTATAACCTTAACCTATCATAATCTAAGATAAACTGTACAGTGACATACTATTAATAAATTTAATTTCTTTGGACATGTAATGAGGATGAATAACACCAGACTCACAAAACAAATTTTCCGACATGTATCCAAAAGCAAGAATGGTAATCAATGGTTACAAAGTATAAAAAGGGATATGGAAGAGATGGAAGTAACAATAGATATTATTCAGGACAGATTACTTTTCGGAAATATGATCAAAACTTTCAAGGGTTGCCAGGAGAAGGTAAAGAAGAAGCGGGTTAACATCTGGACGGAAGAGAGAAGAAGGAAACAAAGTGACGTATCGTAATGAAGAACTACTGGGAGGCAAGAAAGGATAATGGAAATAAGGGACAGTGAATGCAATGTGTTATTTTACGCGGTCGAAAGATGGCCAAAATCGAGGAAAGAAGAAGAAATTTAAATATTTTAATACATCTCTTTAAAATTGAAGTACGATGATATTCAATACACTCATACAGCGAGTATTTATGTTCATTTGACACAATAATCAAATTATGAAATAAAGTTCATGATAATGTAGTTTAGTGCGACGCCTGGAACTTGATTCAAAGTTTTGGTGACATGGCGCGGGCCGTAGGCGGCCCGCGGGCCGTAGTTTGGGTAGTCCTGTCTTAAGGTACGGTATAGAATGCACATAAAAAATTTGGTTGAAGTCTAATGGATATTATGGACTTTACATGCTGTTTGATATTGGATTTATCAGTGCGCGTAAAATCATGTTGAGAACAATGTCATATATGTGATGCTCAGAATTAACCTGAAATATTACGATCTATTATAGTGCCAATATCGGATAAAATTCATGTGTTAGTATAGAAGTTACATGTATCGGTAATTTTAACTATCAGAGAGCTTGGAATCATGTTGGCAGCACTGAGGTATATTAGTTACTCCAAATTAATTTAGTATGTCAGGTACTAGACGTGTGCAAAGTTTAGAGCTGATGGCTAGCACACTTTCTAATATATTGATATTAGGATGAAACAAATAGAGAGAGAATTTATTAACAGTTGGCAGCCCTGCTGGTTCTTACGAATACGCATAGTCATAACTCTTATGGTACACAAAGCACATACGAAATTTGGTTGGAATCCATTCATTAGTGTAGGGCGTGGTGGCTCAGCGGTCTAGCTGTGTGCTTCTCACCAAGGCGGTCCGGGTTCGATTCCCGGTCAATGCATGTGAGATTTTCGAAGTGAAATGCCATGTCCTGTGGTTCGGATTCCACGTAAAAAGGAGGTCCCGTGGCTCACGATCTCGCGATTAACGGTCACGTTTAACTACAAGCTTGCTTGCATTCATTAGTACAGGAGTTATATCGGTATTCATTTAAAAACTGGACCTATCAGCAGGCTTAGAATCGTGTTGGCAGCACTGATGTATACATGTTACACCAAACTAAGGTAGAATGTCAGGAACTATACGCGTGCAAAGTTTAGAGCTGTTAGCTTGTATACTTTCTGATATATTGATATTAGGGTTAAAACATAGGGAGAGCTTTTATTAACAGTTGGCAGCCTTGGTGGCTCTTTAGAATACGCACAGTCATATCTGCTGTAGTAGGCTACACATAGTAGGCCTACATAAGGAATTTGGTTGAAATCGAATTGATAGTATAGAAGCCACATGCATTTAAAAATTGGACCTATCGGCGGGCTTAGATTCATGTTGGCAACACTGGCATGTATGAACTTCTGAAAATTAATCTGGGATGTTATTATCTATGTGTGTTCCAATTTTGGAATAGTTCGCATGCATAACTTCTGAGATATCCAAACATAGAGCTCAAATTTCAATTGCGATTTTTCTGCAGTTGGTAGCACTGACGTCAATTTCAAATATGGCCGTGAAATATTCAGGCACCTAGATCTTTACTCTTACCAAATTTGGTTTCGATAGCTGAAGCCGTTTAGGAGTTGATAGGTGGGGACACACACACAGACAGACAGAGAGACAGACATTTTCCCGGATTGATCTCATAAGTCTACTTTTTCCTCATTTTTGAAAGTGAGAAAAGTAGGCTAAAAATTTGAACAACCCAATTGGAGAGTTATCACTGCTGTATTAGGTACGGTTTATGTTCTGGAGGTATAGAGATGTGGTGATACTCTCTGACTAGATCTGTCTTTGAAAATATTCGTTTCATCCAATTGACTGTTAAAATCTTGGAGTTTATGAACAGGATATCTGTCAGGCACTGTGATGCTGTTGAGAGCACGCTAGTCTCCGCAAGGCCTCCAGGAACCACCTTTCTTAGGGACTAAATTGAGGGTAGGCCTACTTGTCTAGGTGCTCTTTGAAGGTCGACAGATACCCACGTTAATCATCTGCTGGAACTCTACTTTGGCTGTTTTCTGTTTATCTGGAGGTAATCATCGTGCCCTTGCTGCTATAGGATGTCCCTCAGTGATAATGGTATGAAAAATAGCTGAATCTGGGGTGTCAAAATGACAATTTTTTTGAAGTACCGTACGTTGGGAAATTATTTTAGAATTTGAGCATGTTCGTGGTTTGGTGGCATAAACGTGAAGTGATTCTATGCCTGAGACCTTAATCAGTGTGCCAGATGCCGCTGTTGAGGTTATCGAGTCATTGAGTCGCCTGTTATTTAGATATACGGTACCGTACTTAAGGATTGAAATGGTGAATTAAGTCGACCCCAATGATGGGTGATTGTACGTCGGCGATCAGAAAATTCCATGTGAAATAGCGCCGTAAGGCAAATTGAGACCCTATAGACGCTCTCCAGAAGTATAAATACAGGTGCCGATTGCTGCATAAAGTTTACGGTCAGCTTTCATGTGGCGATCACTATCTGAAGGGGGAATTACCGATACCTCAGCTCCGGTGTCAACTAGGTATCAGCATCCACTGCTTCTGTCTGCAAAGAGAAGTGCGTCTCAAAAATCCAGAGTAGTTAAAGGGGACGTAAAGCCAATAACATTATTATTATTATTATTGTCTGTAAAGAATAGGCGGCGTGCAAGATGGCTCCGATGACCTGTTTTTCTCGATTATTAGAATGCTGGACGGAAGCCGATGGGTATGAACATAGGCTCTGACATTTTTTTGCTCTTTTTCGATACCATAATTATTTAAAGTGATACCAGCATAGTGCTCCATTGGACTTAAAACGCTGGACTGAGCACGACTTGTCTCGTGGTCTACTTTGTGGGACCGCGATGAAAGCGAGTTACTCATGGAAGAACGTGACATTGTTTTTAATTCATTGATGGTCAACGTTAATTCAGCGATCTGTGCATCCAGTTTTGAAATACGATCGTTGCTGGTATCGTTGATTTTGTTGATCACACTACTGTCGACCAAAATATTATGTGCACTCGAGTTTGAAGGTTGTTTGTGAAGTAACCAATAGACCTACTTAAAATCCAATAACATCATCATTTTCCTCGTTCTATTTTGATTTTTATTTAATTTCTTTTTGTTTTGTTTTATTAATTTTTGGTCTTTTTAAATTTAGATGTCCACCCCAAAATTTAAAATTCAATTCAAAATTTGTGTTCTTTAATCTGTTAAGAGGGGCAGATGACCTCGTAGTTCCGCCCCTTAAAACAACAACTAACTAACTAACTACTAGAAGTGGCTTTATCGGGAACTTTCTAGACCAGGAGCCGGATCGGATAAATGCCTGCGAGTGCGGCGGGCGAGGGCAGTTCGGAGTCCGTGTTAGTCCTGAGTGAGTCTGAGTGGAGTTGAACAGTGTGCCGTGCAGGAGCGCGAAGAGTAGAAATAAATAATGTGAAGATAAATATCTAACGATGATTTTGTTCCTTTTTGCATTCCCTCTTCGGAGAATAGTCATGGGATATGGAGCCAACTCGTATGTAAAGTGTTTTTTTTAGGTCGATCTCATACTGTTTTGTTATACACAGCCTTTGGAATATTGTGAGAGCGTCTACAGCCACCTGTTTGTTGTGCACCTTAACTGTGGCTGCTGCCAAGAGTCTTTCCTTTCAAATTTAACATTACCAAATTCCTTTCCAGTTATTTCTTTGACACCATTACATCCAATTTCTGTGACAGTAGCAATAATTATCACAAAAATAGGCTATACTAGATTAGAAACACTTTATTGCCATCAACATAACATAAATAAAAGAGTTAGTTAGTTATTGAGGTTTCAAGGGGCGGAACTACGAGGTCATCTGCCCCTATAAATAAAAGAACAGTGAGTTTTACTCAAAGAGTAGGTATAACATTGACTGCAATGGGTGGCCTTATCGCTAAGATCGATTTCTTCCAGGCACCCAACCCACAAAAAAAGTATGACATTAATAGATAACTATGCAATATTGATATCAACTTACATTCGAAGCTGTATTTCTTGAAATATCCGATTTCCGTATATTTTTAACCTGATAACATGAGAATCGTTGGTCCTAAAGCGTTTTCCTTGTGCTTAAATTAAAGCTAAATAACTGCTCTACAACTTTATTTCTCATGTTTTTTCTCGTAGAATGAGTGTTTTAGATGGTATTTTGTTCGAAAGACTAGCTTACTACATATTTCTAACTTTTTGAAGAAAAAAAATGGCCCATTTTCGAAGTGTTGTATCTCGAGATCTATAGGCACTCAGAGCTTGGTTTGCGCTCAAATTGTCGCTACGTTTGTCATCATTAAAAGTGCTATGGATGACTTTGCCGTAGAATGCATTTGTTTAGAAGTTTTAAGCCAAAATCTGAAACAAGACTGAAAATTTCGAGTTTTTTCGAGCACCACGAAGTTGGCACGGGTCTTTCGAAGTTGCAAACTTGGTTTTACACTGTTGGTATCTATCCTAACGACATCCAAAAAAATCAGAACCTTGCAATTTTTTGCGACCTAGCGCAATTTTTGTGTCTACGGTGACTGTCCTATACGGTATATTAGAATATAAGCACTACCTTGGCCAAACATGAACATCAGGTATTCTCTTCTCTCATTACCGTGCCGTCAATCGCTCCCCTGCTGCCGCGCAGTTTCATCTGAAACTGAAACTTTACAAGGCGAAACAAAATTCATAACTAAATAAGCAAGAAAGGTAATTAGTAATCTCCTTCGGGGTAGAGGGAGGGTGTGATGGGTGGACGACACGTGGTTCTAGAGTGAGCACACTTTATTGTCTTCGAGGATGCCCCGAAAATACCCCTCCCCTGCGTGGCCGCCAACCTTTACTACTGCTGCCTTCGCTTGCTGTTAGTTTCTAATGATATAGTCCGGGACACCTTAAATAAGTTACTAGGAAACCAACATGGCCGCCACATTTGGTGTTGCCAACCTACATCATTTAACACCAAAAAGTCAGCACACACGTCCTTATAACACGTACGCAAATGTTCTAAACTACGTAAAGGCCCTTTACATTTTACATAAAGTTGTGAAGCAGTCCTTGCTCAAGTTAGGGACATCTTGGTCATCAGTCCTCAACAGTCTAACTCTTAAGCAGTATTATGGTAGTGAAGTTAACTTAAATTAAATTAGCTCTTCTAAATTGATTTTTAAAGCATCATATAAAAGTTGGTTAATTTAGAAACTTGGGACATTGTATCATCAGCCCCGTGTAAACGACACCCTAGCACAGAATTATAATTCAGTTGTAAGTATGAAGTTAATTTGTTTATTAGATATATGTCATTGTTCTATTAGACTGTGGTGTGTGAGTGTGTCTGGTGAGGGTGCATGTGAGTGGGCCTGGTGACAGACTGTTTTAGTAGTAGTATTTGTTGTATTTTTTTTGTTAGTAGAATTTTGGTATTTAATTGTTAGTAGAAGGTTAGTATTTTGTAGTAGAATTGCTCTTTACTTATTCTGAAAGGGAGTAGCAGCCTTTCAGAATAAATCAATTCTTTACTAGTCTAATAGACGGTTAAGATATTGATAATATAAGCCAACTAATGGCTACACTGCGTTCTGCTGCACGGCTGAAAGCAACGGGAAACTACAGCCGTAATGCTATTCCCGAGGATATGCACCTCTCTATGCATAAATACATGTGATGATGGCCTCCTCCCTTGTAAAATTTCAATCCGGAGGTAAACTAGTCCCCCGTTCGGATCTCCGGGTGGGGACTACTCGAGAGGGGGTTAACATCACAGAAGTGACAAAGAGGAAATCTGACATTCTACGGATCGGAGCGTGGAATGTTAGAAGTCTGCTAGGAAGTGGAAAGTTAGAAAACTTAGAAAGGGAAATGGATAGGTTGAGGTTGGATTTGGTTGGGATTAGTGAAATGCGCTGGCAGGAAGAACAGGACTTTTGGTCAGGAGACTATAGGGTCATTAGCAATAAATCAAACAATGGCCAAGCAGGAGTTGGTCTCATATTGAGTAGGAAACTTGGACAGCGGGTAGAATATTATGAGCAATACAGTGAACGGATTATTGTAGCAAAAATCAATACTAAACCTACGTGCACCACAGTGGTACAAGTCTATATGCCTACCAGTCAAGCTGATGATGAGGATGTTGAAAAGGTCTACGAAGAAATAGATGACATTCTGAGGTATATCAAAGGTGAAGAAAATGTTATAGTAATGGGAGATTGGAATGCTGTGGTAGGAAAAGGGAGAGAAGGGAAGATAGTAGGAGATTTCGGATTAGGTGAAAGGAATGATCGAGGAAGCAGGCTGATGGAATTCTGCACCGAACATGAGTTGGTCATAGCTAACACCTTATTCAATAACCACAATAGAAGAATATACACATGGATGAGACCAGGAGATACAGGGCGTTACCAAATCGACTTCATTATGGTCAAGCAGAGGTTTCGAAACCAGATTTTGGATTGTAAAACATATCCTGGTGCTGACATAAACTCTGACCACAATCTGGTTGTAATGAAATGCAGATTAAAGTTGAAGAAACTGAAGAAAAGTCAAAAGCCAAAAAGGTGGGCAATAGACAGACTGAAAGTAAAGGATGTAAACGAAAGATTCAAGAAGAGTATAAAGGAAGGACTAATCAAAACCCCTAAACAAACTTCTATTGCAGACGAATGGGCACTTTTGAAGAATGAAATAACAAAATCCGCAGAAGAAAACATTGGTAGGAAAGAAAGAATAGGTAGAAAACCGTGGATCACTCAGGATATACTAGAATTGATGGATGAAAGGCGGAAACACAAGAATCTAAGAGATGAAGAGGGGAAAGCAGAATACAGACGTCTGAGAAATGAGGTTAACAAGAAGTGCAAGGAAGCGAAAGAAGAATGGTTGAAAGAGAAATGTGCAGGTATAGAAAAGTGTCTGAAATTAGGAAAAGTAGACACAGCTTATCGAAGGATTAAGAATACTTTTGGGGAAAAGAAGACTAAGTGCTGTAATATTAGGGACACAAATGGAAAGCCTCTAACAGATAGGGAAGAAAAGCTTGAGAGATGGAAAGCTTACATAGAGTGCTTGTATAAGGGAAAGGAGATTGAGAATCATGTAATGGAAAGGGAGGAGGAAATTGATGAGGATGCAAAAGGAGATTTAATATTGAGATCAGAATTTGACAGAGCATTAGAGGACTTAGGCAGGAACAAAGCACCAGGCATAGATGGTATACCGATTGAGTTGCTACGCTGCATAGGAGATGAAGGTCTGATCAGGTTATTTCACTTGGTGTGTAGGATTTATGAGACAGGTGAGGTACCCCCTGATTTCAAGAAGAATGTTATCATCCCTATACCAAAGAAAGTGGGAGCTGACAGATGTGAAGATTACCGTACAATCAGCTTGATTACTCATGCTTCAAAGATCCTGTCTAGAATAATTTACAAGAGGATTGAAAGCCAGATCGAAACGGAGTTGGGTGAAGACCAGTTTGGTTTCAGGAGAAATGTAGGAACAAGGGAAGCGGTACTAAGTCTTAGGCTGATTTTGGAAGGTAGAATAAGGAAAGATAAGAGAACGTTCATGGCATTTGTAGACTTAGAAAAGGCTTTTGATAACGTTGATTGGACTAAATTGTTTGACATTTTGAAATCTATTGGAATAAAGTACAGGGATAGGAGGGTGATATACAATCTATACAGAAACCAGACAGCAGTCATTCGAGCTGAAGGATATGAGAGAGAAGCTGGTATTCAGAAAGGTGTAAGGCAAGGCTGCAACTTATCACCCATACTTTTCAATCTTTACATTGAACAAGCAATGAAGGAAATTGGAGAAAAATTTAAAGTGGGAGTGAAGATTCAAGGAGAAATAATTTCAACTCTGAGATTTGCTGATGACATCGTCATCTTGGCCGACAAGCCTGAGGATTTGAATGAGTTTTTGAATGGTATGGATTCCGTCTTACAGAAGGACTTCATGATGAAAATTAATAAATGTAAAACAAAAATTCTGGAATGCAGCCGAAATAAATCAGAAACCTCTATGGAGATCAAATTGGCAGGTGAAAAGCTGAAGGAAGTAGGTGACTTCTGTTACTTAGGAAGCAGAATAACCAATGATGGACGAAGCAAAGAGGATATAAAAAGTAGGTTGGCTCAGGCAAGGAAAGCCTTTCTACAAAAAAGGAATCTGTTGACATCGAATATAGATTTAGGTATTAGGAAGTCATTTTTGAAAGCCTTTGTCTGGAGCGTGGCGCTCTATGGAAGTGAAACTTGGACTATTGGTGCAGCAGAAAAGAGGAGAATTGAGGCATTTGAAATGTGGTGTTACAGGAGAATGATGAAGATCAGATGGGTAGATAAGGTTACAAACGAAGAGGTATTAAGGCGAGTGGGAGAGGAGAGATGTTTCTGGCGACTGCTAATGAAGAGAAGAGATAGGTTGGTAGGACACATACTAAGACACCCAGGAATAGCAAGCTTAGTTATGGAAGGAAGGGTCGAGGACAAGAACTGTAGGGGTAGACCAAGGTTAGAATATGTTAAACAGATTGCCTCGGATGTAGGGTGTGGTAGCTATGTAGAGATGAAACGATTAGCTCAGGACAGCGACGCATGGAGAGCTGCATCAAACCAGTCAAAAGACTGAAGACTCAAACAACAACATCTTACGTTAGTTCATGTAGGTTTGGAATTTTTAATTTATATTTTAATTTTTATTATCACAGTCGGAACACAAAAAGTGCCCGTTCTTATGAGTGTTTTAACCATGCGTCACATTTAAGAATTGTTTTCTCACAAACCCGTCATCAGATCGAATCCAAATTTTAACACAATATACATGGGAATGTTGTATAACTGGTTTATTAATCTCAAAATTGTGTGTGTCCAAGAAAGAAAGTTGTTATCATTATTGTAAGGTAACTTTTTCTCGGCTCGGGGTCGTTGGAAAATATAGATCTTGGTCGCGTTGGAATCCTTATACATCAAAAAGGTATGCTGTATGACTGTGAAATACGTAAATTAATTCACTTATTTTATATCGTTTTGTATTTGTACGGCGAAATAAGACATGGTTCACGAACTAGCCGCTCCGGGGAATGCTGTACAGCGTTGCCGAGATGGAGCCCATCACTTACGAGCGAGGCACGCCATGACGCGTGATGGGCTCCAACTTGGCAACGCTGTACAGCTTCACCCGGAGCGGCTAGCTGGCGAACCGTCTTATTTCCCCGTACAAATACAAACCGATATAAAATAATTGAATTAATTTACGTATTTCACAATCATACAGCAGAACCTTTTGATGTATAAGGATTACAACACGACCAAGAACTACATTTTCCAACGACCCCGAGCCGTGAAAAAGTTACCTTACAAAAATTATAACAACCTTCTTTCTTGCACACACAAAATTTTGAAATTAATAAACCAGTTATACAACATTCCAATGTATATTGTGTTAAAATTTGGATTCGATCTGATGACGGATTTGTGAGATAATAATTCTTAAATATGACGCATGGTTGAAACACGCTTAAAAACGGGCACGTTTTGTGATCCTACTGCGATAAAAAAATATTAAAATATAAATTAAAAATTCCAAACCTACATGATCTTAAGTACAATGGTACAATTGAACGACGAAAATGATGATATGATGGGATTTTATGTAGGTCTATTGGTTACTTCACAAAAAACCTTCAAACTCGAGTGCACATAATATTTTGGTCGACAGTAGATAATGTGACTGCATGGTTTGAGCACAAATATTCGATTCAGGTGATGACAATTCAACAACTTAGTCATAGTGGCTATGGTGTCAAGATCATCTTTACTGGTAGCAAGTATGGACCATGCTGTAACAGGAGGCCGCTGCATAAATATGGTTTCAAGAAGTCGTCCTTAACTTGCATACCGTACCGGCTAAAGTTTGCATCTCTCGTAAGAGCTGAGATGGCTTCTTGTCACCCAATTCTAATTCTGTTAATAGTTTCGTCACTTTCCAGACTCTTCAAATTCCTACAAAAGTCTAGTTTTAAGATCTGTGAATGAATGGAGTGGTACGGTAGATAATGGTCGAGTCTAAAATGTCCGAAATTCATTCCCTGATATCCGCTTCTAACGATGCAACGACATGGTTAAATTTCGTGGTTTCATTTTTCATACCGGTACCTAACGTAGTAAATTGTGCTTCCACTTGAAGGAACCATATCTTAGGATAATTTTCTTTTTCCAGATCGGTGGAATCTTCTCTGAAACACGTGAAGGCCGCTTCGTTCAACGCTGAGGTTAGAGTTGTCTTGGTGTTGTCATGGAAGTTGGTCATTTTTAGACTTCTCTGGCCGATAATACGTTTCGTTCAGTTATTAATCACGTCGCGCTCACCAATATGGATCTTAGCGTTAAATGTAGCCTAATAATTAAATCCAACATGCGTGAGAACAAAACATCCCTCCCTATATATTATTCTGCTAAGGTCCCATTCCAGTTTTGTACCGAAAATAAGGTCCCATTAACACCAACCTACACATATGGGGTACCTACAGGTTCAGCATAACCCAATGCGTAAGCGAAACGCACTCACTTACTCTTTAAATGCCTCACAATTAAATATATACCTTAAAACATGTATATTTACAATGAAATAATGAAAGAATGCAACATGGTAACATGGTAACAGAATCTCACAGATCCATCTATTTCTGTAAGACACAATGCAATTCCAATCATTACATTACTGTGAAAGTTTCCAGACGGTTATAAGGCTATCACTGAACCAAAATAAGCTGTAAAATTCATCAATACATACAGTATAATGGACTTAAGGGGGTTAAGGGGCACTCTAGATTTTTTCACGCAATTTTCACGTGTGAGTGCGGTACGAAAGGTCTTTTTCACCCGACTATAAAGGGTCTCCGAAAACCACATTTAAAGACCCTTAAATTAACAGTGTCTGTGATATTCCCAGAAAACTAACTTCGCTCTGATATACCTATGAATAGGCTTGCCATACGTCCCGGTTTGACCGGGACAGTCCCGGTATTTTGCTCTTGTCCCGGTGTCCCGCCCGGTTTTATCAATGTCCCGGAAAACGGCTGTAAGTTGTAAAAAGTTACGAATTTATGTGTTTAAGAATCTTTTATGAATCGGTTACTTTTCAACAATCAATGAAAAGGTCAAGCTTAAGAAGACATTTTGAAAAAAGTACATTCAAGTCAAAGATATGAGTGCTTTGAAAGCAAAGATTAACATTGTTAACTCATTAATTAATTGTTTTTTTAGTTTGTCAAAAAGTTTTTTTTGTCATTGTTTTTCTAGTTAGACAAAAAGTTGTAGTATTTCAAAAAATAATAAGACTTAGTAAGTAGGGGAGTAGTGAGAGTTCCAAATAGTGTCATGGCCGCCGCGTGAGTCCAAGCCAATATCTCGCGAACCCATGGTCGGATGTTGACAAATGAGGTGTCGTTGGACTCGGGCTGACGCCCTCTTTCCAAAGGGCCATTCATTTCAATCCCTAAATAAAACCTACCCCTACTAGGGAGTGAAATTGTAATTTTTTAGTGAAAGTCTCTTTCCAAATGGGACATGTATAAGGTGCGCTGCTAAAATGAACTTAAACGTGGTTGCCCATATCGCGCATGCGTTTTACGAGATGCCGCTATGGATGAACATTTTTGTTTTTGTTTTGTACGCATGCGCACTTGGGATTTTTGTAAGAGGGCGAGCTCTTTGAAAAAAATGATTGATAAGAAGAGGTTTTGGTGGTGAGGAGAGAGCCAGATAGTCGCCTACTTTCCTACGAAGTTTGCCGATATCTCTCGAACGCAAGGTCGGATTTGAACGTGTGACGTGTCAAATCGCTTGTCTCGAAGCCCTATACATGTTATTAATAGGTTAGAGTTTTGAGAATGAGGGAAACAGGCTTTTTTGGGGTAAAACCATGATTTTAGACTTTTTCTGATATTTCACGAATGCATGGTCGGATTTGGTCCTATGACGTGTCAAATGGCTTGTCTCGAAACCCTCTTTATTTTGGTAATAGGTTAAAGTTTCTGAAAATGAGGGAAACAGAATTTTTTGGTGTAAAACCGTGATTTTAGTCTTTCTGATATATCTCACAAACCAATAACGCCAGAGACGTATACGAGGGGTCGTAGGACTCGGGGTGAGGCCCTCTCATTCCCCCCCCCCCTTTTTCAAATATAGTATTTATATTTTAAAAAAATGCGAAAGGGTCTAACGACACTTTTGTTGAAAACATTTTAGTTTTTAAAACTTTTTTTTTAATTTGTCTAAAATGTTCATGAAGAGTGGTTGCAGATAGAGACGATACCACTGGACACGTGTTTCAACGAAGCTATTACTGGCCACGGTGGTGATATACTAATACAGTATTCGCTATTTCGATGAGACGGCGGGTCGAGGGTTCGTTTTCCGATTTTTCCTATGATGGAATACCTAATACCTAAACCCCCTGAAGGGGGTCTTTAACATGTAAACGATTATGAGTGACATGACAAATGATAATTCCTTGATTCGATGAAGTTGGCTTTAGATAGAACAAATAGAACTTGGTTATATGTTGCTTGAAGTGAGTATAGAAAACAAACTTGCTGGGGCAGACTGACAGGATGTGGATGTTATTTGAGCTTATTGGAATGCATTGACTTGACTTGACAACAGGGCAATGAAAAAAGCACAGAGATGCTGAGGACACTTGAAGGTCAAACGATATGGCAACCATGGTGGGAGGGGGAAGCTAGGATGATGTCGCCGATCATGTTCAATGGATGAATTTATATTTTGCGAAGCATTGTTCGGAGAGGGTCATGGGACGACTTGTTTTAAGGGTATTTATTTTTTCGATGTTTCCTATGGTGGACTCATTGATTGAAATAATCCAAAACTGCTAGGGCATGGCCTTGAGATTTTATAAACCGATAATGGGATTTTGACATACAAGATCCACTCAGAACTTGACATGATGTCATTCTTTTTATGGCTTATGAATTTCCCCAAAAAAGACCCAAAACAACAAGATCATGGACTTTTGCTTTTCTTAATATATTGCAAACCCATAATGTAAGATGTTTACTGTGAGTGACGAAATCTAGCTAGGTAACGAAAGAATTATTGGAGGATATATGTATGGTGACTGACACGTCTTTGACCATTGGAACTTGTTTTCAGATCTGACTGTAGTACATAGGGAGTATAGGTTGTAGGCATGGATTGACAAACGGTGCACACAAAATTCAATTTATCGATTCAAGAATTAAGAGTAGACTATCATTAATTAATTGGTTAAAGAGTGTAGCTAAAAATAAAAAAATGGTGACTACATTAAACTAAACTGAACCAAGTCGAATCAAACCCAACCGAACCAAACCAAGCCTAAAGCAAACCAAACCTAATCAAGAACAAGCCAAGGGCTTAAGTGTAAAACTTGTGGGGGAATGCAGTCATTGGCAATGTCCAAAGGAAGGGATAACGCTCTACCTCTAGAGGGTAAGGTAAAGCTAGCGCATGGTGCTAATGCATATTCCCAAGTACATGAACCACACACACACAACTATCCTATGCTGTTTTTATGAGTTAACTGTTAAAACTTACTCAGTGGTTACTGAGCAAGATGGTCGCTACACACAACAAGCTTTAAATACTTGAGGCTAATAATCTATACACACACACACACGCTTGTTCTAAACTAAACTGTCTTGCTGGCAGTGCTCACACAGTAGGCAAATGACAGAAATGCTTGGCTAACAGAAATACAATCATTTTCGTTTGTCTAATGTTACCAGCTAACCATTACATGCTATAGTGGTGAGCACATGTGCCTCTTGCACTGGAGATCGTAACTCGATTTCTAGCTCTAAGGCCTAGAATGAATCAAACTAAGAAAGAAGGGTATGGTGACGCAGTGGTTAAACTGTTAGCCTTTCACTAAGGTAGACTAGGGTTTGATTTTAGGTTAATATACATGTCATAAACAAACAAACAAACAAACAAACAAAAAAGCAGAGATAATGTTTAAAACTGATTACACTTGTCTCTTTTCAAATTATTACTTAGATTGCAAATACAAAGGTGGACTGGGTTTGATATTCAGTTAATGCTGCCTATCGCATACTAGCCTGTAAGAAAGCCAAACAAGCAAAAGGCATAGGTAGAGCAGTGGTAAAATCGCTATGTGTAGAGAACTACCTAACGGTTTTATGAACTGGCAATGGTATGTCGCATAAACAGTGCAGGATACAATCCAGCAACCATAATTTGTATCTTGTGGAGCAGAGAAAACATATATATAGAGAAAGATATAGAAAGCTAGTGTATGTATGGGTAGCATTGATAATTTGACCAGAGAAAATACGATGAGGTAGGGTGGGGAGAGGGAGAATTAACACTTATATATGAATGAATGGTAAATAGTATTTTAGTTTTTTTTCCCAATAGTTTTGTTTTTTAAATGCAGTGGTAGATAGTCGTTATTTTGTAAAACATTCTTACTTGCAGTAGTAATAAGACTCTATGGTTTCGCTAACACATAGATAGACTGTATTATTGCCATGGTCAAGCACTCACATTAAGATCATTTACAAAATCATAAAATGAAAAATAAAAAATCTTGTTTTGGAAATATCGTTTTTCAACATACACAAAATAAATATATAAAAAATTTGTAAACAGCAAAATGGAAAATCCATGGTCAAGCACTCACATTAAGATCATTTACAAAATCATAAAATGAAAAATAAAAATCTTGTTTTGGAAATATCGATTTTTTTCAACATACACAAAATAAATATATAAAAAATTTGTAAACAGCAAAATGGAAAATCCATGTTTCCATATAGACAAAATTTAAAAACCTTAAACGGACATTTAAGAAAATATATGCAAATGGGAAATTGACAAATGTGTAAATATGAAAATGGAAAAATCCATGTTTCCATATCATGAAATTGAAAAACATCAAACTGTCATTTAAAAAAATGCAAATGGAAAATTGACAAATTGCAATGTGTGAAATGTGAAATTGAACAAATGGCTATCATTATTAAAAAAAAAAAAGAACATGGTGCTCTATGGTTGAGGTGTGAATCAAACCCTTTCTACTTATTTGGACCACCCGAGACTGAGTAGACTAGTTTAAGTTGTCATACCACTTTTAAAAGTTTGTGTTAAATCTAGGAATTGAACCCAAGAGCTTGTAGGGGAGATCAAAGGTTATAATATGTTAAACAGATAGCCTTGAATGAAGGGTGTGGTAGCTATATAGAGATGAGACGTTTCGCTCGGGGCAGGGAGGCATGGAGATCTGCATCAAACCAGTCAAAGGACTAAAGACTCAAACAACAACATGTACGTTCACCAAAATAATGTTGTGTAACGGTAAATGTTAGTCAACGAACAGTAATGCATTACTAAAACCCATGACACGATACCTAAGAGCTTTTCTAAAATGATTTTAAAATGCCTTTAACCCTATATTGAACACCCAGTTCACAAGACTCATAACTGCAATGTTATGGTAAAACAAAACAAAATCTATATTTCAAAACAAACAAGTGGTTTAGTCAATGTATACTGGAAAAAGTTTTGTAAACACTCAAGTCCTCAAGACCAATTAAATTAGTAACTGTCAGGTTGGCCGAGTGGTTAAGGTGTTTGACTTAAGATCAAATTTCTGTATAAGGAAGCAAGGGTTCGAATCCCTTACCTGACATAACTATTGCCTTAACATGGCTTGGCCACACTGTATTATTATGATACTCAGTACACAAACCATAGATATAGTGTATTGTTTAAGGCCACTCTCTTTCTGAACATAGTCAGAGACTGTTGATGGTTAACAATTGTATTAATAGTGGGACATGGGGATAGCAATTAAGAAAAAACAGCCAATACCCATACAATATTTTTATTCATTTTAGTTTTTTTTACAATAGTTACACACTGAATACAACTTTTTATCTCTTTACCATTGTTTGATATAGATTTTAAACACAACGCTTGTTGTAGATCCTTTTACAACTTTCTCTAGGTACTCTTGTTCTTAAAAACTGGGGAAGCCGCAATGGTTTTATAGACATTAAACCCTCATTCTCTTTTTTTTCATCATCATAATCATCATTATTATAAATATTATCTTTATAATTATTATAGTCATTGTCACCATCATTATCATCATCATCATCATCCTCAACATCACTAGAACTATCCAATTCCATTTTTTCCTTTTCAAAAGGGATCTCTTGAAGAGTCTGTGTTGCTTTTGATAGTGTTACGGGTTTATTGAACGTTGACAACTGTCCTAACATGACTTTTTGAGGAGATAAATGTTTTTTCATAAGGAAGTCACTATGTTGAGTAACACTATGTTTTTGTCGGACTTGCTTTTTCTTGTTCTTTTGATCATGTTTTGTTAACACTAACGGTGTTTCATTTGGTATACCACATTGATGAGTACCCACACTTAAGACCTCACTATGTTTACTTTTTAGATGACCTAGACATTTTGTTGTTCTTTGTTTTGAGCACTGCCAAAATATGATGCCATTCGCATTTTCTCGCTTATAGTTATAAGAGTACCCATGATACAGGGCACGTGGTTTACCTTTATTGGTTATAGTATATTCCATAGTAGTCACTGACTTGTATAGTCGATCCGCCTACTACAATGGTCTGAACACTTGTGGTGAAAGAATGATGTTGTGTTGACGTTTTATGCAGGATAATGTTGGTGGCATATGTGGGTGGCTTATGTTGATGACATGTGTTGTTGGCTGATTTTGGTGGCTTATGTTGATGGTTTATGGTGGTGGCTTATGTTGATGGCTTATGTTGGTGGCTTATGTTGATGACATATGTTGGTGACTTATGTTGATAGCTTATGTTGGTGGCTAATGTTGATGACATATGTTGTTGGCTTATGGTGGTGGCTTATGTTGATGGTATATGTTGCTGGCCTATGTTGATGGTTTATGTTAATGGCTTAGGTTAATATCTTAGGTTGATGGCATAAGTTGATGGCTTATGTTGGTGGCTTATGGTGGTGGCTTATGCTGGTGGCTTATGCTAGTGGCTTATGGTGGTGGTTTATGGTGGTGGCTTATGTTGATGACATATGTTGGTGGCTTATGTTGGTGGCTTATGTTGGTGGCTTATGGTGGTGGCTTATGGTGGTGGGTTATGGTGGTGGATTATGGTGGCTTATAGTGGTGGCTTATGGTGGTGGTTTATGGTGGTGGCTTATGTTGATGACATATGTTGATGGCTTATGGTGGCTTATGGTGGTGATTTATAGTGGTGGCCTATGTTGGTGGCTTATTTTTGGTGGTTTACGTTAATACCTTATTTGTAATGGCTTATTTGACAAGTTATTGTTGTCAATGTATTTAGAGGATTTTTCTCTTGGTTTTGGAAAGTATTTCAACTCTTTTTTATGGTAGCATAATGCTTACCGCCATGTTTGTAAGCAACAACAACACACTAAAATTCCAAGAATCCAAAGTACTCTAAGGTTAATGATTGTCTCTCAACTCCATTCAACGTCTAGTCAAAAAACATTATATATTTTTCACATTTTACAAAAAAGGTAAATTGGGAAAGTAAGCTATATGTTTAAACTAAAAATCATATCAAATCATATGCTAACTCCAACACCTACGTCTACCCCAATCTCAGTCAAAAAAATATAATATTCTTCAAATTTTTCCAAAACAGTATTTGGAAAGTAGGCCATATTTTGAAAACTAATCATTCTATAAAGTCATATATATATATACTGAAACCAATGGCTTTTATATCCTTAATCTTAAGAACAAAATATGGAATTTTTGACATTTTTTCCAAAAATGTTCATTTTAAAACGGGGCTATATTTTGGAAACTAGGAATTTTACAAGAAAGTTTGTTTAACGTAAATGGCAGGTATTTACCCCCACTACCCGCAAACCAAGTCCCAGGTCTCTGGGGAAAAATCCAAAAAAAGTTCAATTTGGAAAGTAGGCAATATTTTGAAAACTTATCATCCTAAAAAGTCATATATAGACTCAAACCAATGGCTTTTATGTCCTTAATTGGTAGAACAAAACTTAACATTTTTTCAGTTTTTCCAAAAAAGTCCAATTTTCAAAAATTGTCTATATTTTGGGAACTAAGAATTTTACAAAAAAAGTTTGTTTAACGAAAATGAAAGGTCTTTACCCCCCTCTACCCAAAACATAAATTTCAGGTCCCTAGGACAAAAACTGTGCAGTATATATATATATACATTTTTTGGGGGGGAGGGGGTCTATATTCACTTTACCTCCCCACTTCACAAGATGGCGGCCATAGCTTAACTTAACCTAACCTAACCTAACCTGACCTACGAGGTGTGATCAAAAAGTTCCAAAAATGTGGCTGCAACTTAACCAAACCTAGCCTAGCCTAACCTAACCTCCCTGTTGACTAGCCCCCTTTGGACGGGTCCTTTTGAAGGGAGTCATTTTTTTTACGTGTCCCGGAGGACGGGTCCTTGTTGACGGGTCCCAGTGGCGGGTCCCCTTTGACATAATTTGGATAAAATGCAAGGCCAGTCCATAGGGATCAGTCCAAAGGACCCGCCACTGGGACCCGTCAACAAGGACCCGTCCTCCGGGACACGTAAAAAAATGACTCCCTTCAAAAAGGACCCGTCCAAAGGGGGCTAGTCAACAGGGAGGTTAGGTTAGGCTAGGCTAGGTATGGTTAAGTTGCAGCCACATTTTTGGAACTTTTTGATCACACCTCGTAGGTCAGGTTAGGTTAGGTTAGGTTAAGTTAAGCTATGGCCGCCATCTTGTGAAGTGGGGAGGTAAAGTGAATATAGACCCCCTCCCCCCCAAAAAATGTATATATATATATATACTGCACAGTTTTTGTCCTAGGGACCTGAAATTTATGTTTTGGGTAGAGGGGGGTAAAGACCTTTCATTTTCGTTAAACAAACTTTTTTTGTAAAATTCTTAGTTCCCAAAATATAGACAATTTTTGAAAATTGGACTTTTTTGGAAAAACTGAAAAAATGTTAAGTTTTGTTCTACCAATTAAGGACATAAAAGCCATTGGTTTGAGTCTATATATGACTTTTTAGGATGATAAGTTTTCAAAATATTGCCTACTTTCCAAATTGAACTTTTTTTGGATTTTTCCCCAGAGACCTGGGACTTGGTTTGCGGGTAGTGGGGGTAAATACCTGCCATTTACGTTAAACAAACTTTCTTGTAAAATTCCTAGTTTCCAAAATATAGCCCCGTTTTAAAATGAACATTTTTGGAAAAAATGTCAAAAATTCCATATTTTGTTCTTAAGATTAAGGATATAAAAGCCATTGGTTTCAGTATATATATATATGACTTTATAGAATGATTAGTTTTCAAAATATGGCCTACTTTCCAAATACTGTTTTGGAAAAATTTGAAGAATATTATATTTTTTTGACTGAGATTGGGGTAGACGTAGGTGTTGGAGTTAGCATATGATTTGATATGATTTTTAGTTTAAACATATAGCTTACTTTCCCAATTTACCTTTTTTGTAAAATGTGAAAAATATATAATGTTTTTTGACTAGACGTTGAATGGAGTTGAGAGACAATCATTAACCTTAGAGTACTTTGGATTCTTGGAATTTTAGTGTGTTGTTGTTGCTTACAAACATGGCGGTAAGCATTATGCTACCATAAAAAAGAGTTGAAATACTTTCCAAAACCAAGAGAAAAATCCTCTAAATACATTGACAACAATAACTTGTCAAATAAGCCATTACAAATAAGGTATTAACGTAAACCACCAAAAATAAGCCACCAACATAGGCCACCACTATAAATCACCACCATAAGCCACCATAAGCCATCAACATATGTCATCAACATAAGCCACCACCATAAACCACCACCATAAGCCACCACTATAAGCCACCATAATCCACCACCATAACCCACCACCATAAGCCACCACCATAAGCCACCAACATAAGCCACCAACATAAGCCACCAACATATGTCATCAACATAAGCCACCACCATAAACCACCACCATAAGCCACTAGCATAAGCCACCAGCATAAGCCACCACCATAAGCCACCAACATAAGCCATCAACTTATGCCATCAACCTAAGATATTAACCTAAGCCATTAACATAAACCATCAACATAGGCCAGCAACATATACCATCAACATAAGCCACCACCATAAGCCAACAACATATGTCATCAACATTAGCCACCAACATAAGCTATCAACATAAGTCACCAACATATGTCATCAACATAAGCCACCAACATAAGCCATCAACATAAGCCACCACCATAAACCATCAACATAAGCCACCAAAATCAGCCAACAACACATGTCATCAACATAAGCCACCCACATATGCCACCAACATTATCCTGCATAAAACGTCAACACAACATCATTCTTTCACCACAAGTGTTCAGACCATTGTAGTAGGCGGATCGACTATACAAGTCAGTGACTACTATGGAATATACTATAACCAATAAAGGTAAACCACGTGCCCTGTATCATGGGTACTCTTATAACTATAAGCGAGAAAATGCGAATGGCATCATATTTTGGCAGTGCTCAAAACAAAGAACAACAAAATGTCTAGGTCATCTAAAAAGTAAACATAGTGAGGTCTTAAGTGTGGGTACTCATCAATGTGGTATACCAAATGAAACACCGTTAGTGTTAACAAAACATGATCAAAAGAACAAGAAAAAGCAAGTCCGACAAAAACATAGTGTTACTCAACATAGTGACTTCCTTATGAAAAAACATTTATCTCCTCAAAAAGTCATGTTAGGACAGTTGTCAACGTTCAATAAACCCGTAACACTATCAAAAGCAACACAGACTCTTCAAGAGATCCCTTTTGAAAAGGAAAAAATGGAATTGGATAGTTCTAGTGATGTTGAGGATGATGATGATGATGATAATGATGGTGACAATGACTATAATAATTATAAAGATAATATTTATAATAATGATGATTATGATGATGAAAAAAAAGAGAATGAGGGTTTAATGTCTATAAAACCATTGCGGCTTCCCCAGTTTTTAAGAACAAGAGTACCTAGAGAAAGTTGTAAAAGGATCTACAACAAGCGTTGTGTTTAAAATCTATATCAAACAATGGTAAAGAGATAAAAAGTTGTATTCAGTGTGTAACTATTGTAAAAAAAACTAAAATGAATAAAAATATTGTATGGGTATTGGCTGTTTTTTCTTAATTGCTATCCCCATGTCCCACTATTAATACAATTGTTAACCATCAACAGTCTCTGACTATGTTCAGAAAGAGAGTGGCCTTAAACAATACACTATATCTATGGTTTGTGTACTGAGTATCATAATAATACAGTGTGGCCAAGCCATGTTAAGGCAATAGTTATGTCAGGTAAGGGATTCGAACCCTTGCTTCCTTATACAGAAATTTGATCTTAAGTCAAACACCTTAACCACTCGGCCAACCTGACAGTTACTAATTTAATTGGTCTTGAGGACTTGAGTGTTTACAAAACTTTTTCCAGTATACATTGACTAAACCACTTGTTTGTTTTGAAATATAGATTTTGTTTTGTTTTACCATAACATTGCAGTTATGAGTCTTGTGAACTGGGTGTTCAATATAGGGTTAAAGGCATTTTAAAATCATTTTAGAAAAGCTCTTAGGTATCGTGTCATGGGTTTTAGTAATGCATTACTGTTCGTTGACTAACATTTACCGTTACACAACATTATTTTGGTGAACGTACATGTTGTTGTTTGAGTCTTTAGTCCTTTGACTGGTTTGATGCAGATCTCCATGCCTCCCTGCCCCGAGCGAAACGTCTCATCTCTATATAGCTACCACACCCTTCATTCAAGGCTATCTGTTTAACATATTATAACCTTTGATCTCCCCTACAAGCTCTTGGGTTCAATTCCTAGATTTAACACAAACTTTTAAAAGTGGTATGACAACTTAAACTAGTCTACTCAGTCTCGGGTGGTCCAAATAAGTAGAAAGGGTTTGATTCACACCTCAACCATAGAGCACCATGTTCTTTTTTTTTTTTAATAATGATAGCCATTTGTTCAATTTCACATTTCACACATTGCAATTTGTCAATTTTCCATTTGCATTTTTTTAAATGACAGTTTGATGTTTTTCAATTTCATGATATGGAAACATGGATTTTTCCATTTTCATATTTACACATTTGTCAATTTCCCATTTGCATATATTTTCTTAAATGTCCGTTTAAGGTTTTTAAATTTTGTCTATATGGAAACATGGATTTTCCATTTTGCTGTTTACAAATTTTTTATATATTTATTTTGTGTATGTTGAAAAAAATCGATATTTCCAAAACAAGATTTTTATTTTTCATTTTATGATTTTGTAAATGATCTTAATGTGAGTGCTTGACCATGGATTTTCCATTTTGCTGTTTACAAATTTTTTATATATTTATTTTGTGTATGTTGAAAAACGATATTTCCAAAACAAGATTTTTTATTTTTCATTTTATGATTTTGTAAATGATCTTAATGTGAGTGCTTGACCATGGCAATAATACAGTCTATCTATGTGTTAGCGAAACCATAGAGTCTTATTACTACTGCAAGTAAGAATGTTTTACAAAATAACGACTATCTACCACTGCATTTAAAAAACAAAACTATTGGGAAAAAAAACTAAAATACTATTTACCATTCATTCATATATAAGTGTTAATTCTCCCTCTCCCCACCCTACCTCATCGTATTTTCTCTGGTCAAATTATCAATGCTACCCATACATACACTAGCTTTCTATATCTTTCTCTATATATATGTTTTCTCTGCTCCACAAGATACAAATTATGGTTGCTGGATTGTATCCTGCACTGTTTATGCGACATACCATTGCCAGTTCATAAAACCGTTAGGTAGTTCTCTACACATAGCGATTTTACCACTGCTCTACCTATGCCTTTTGCTTGTTTGGCTTTCTTACAGGCTAGTATGCGATAGGCAGCATTAACTGAATATCAAACCCAGTCCACCTTTGTATTTGCAATCTAAGTAATAATTTGAAAAGAGACAAGTGTAATCAGTTTTAAACATTATCTCTGCTTTTTTGTTTGTTTGTTTGTTTGTTTGTTTATGACATGTATATTAACCTAAAATCAAACCCTAGTCTACCTTAGTGAAAGGCTAACAGTTTAACCACTGCGTCACCATACCCTTCTTTCTTAGTTTGATTCATTCTAGGCCTTAGAGCTAGAAATCGAGTTACGATCTCCAGTGCAAGAGGCACATGTGCTCACCACTATAGCATGTAATGGTTAGCTGGTAACATTAGACAAACGAAAATGATTGTATTTCTGTTAGCCAAGCATTTCTGTCATTTGCCTACTGTGTGAGCACTGCCAGCAAGACAGTTTAGTTTAGAACAAGCGTGTGTGTGTGTGTATAGATTATTAGCCTCAAGTATTTAAAGCTTGTTGTGTGTAGCGACCATCTTGCTCAGTAACCACTGAGTAAGTTTTAACAGTTAACTCATAAAAACAGCATAGGATAGTTGTGTGTGTGTGGTTCATGTACTTGGGAATATGCATTAGCACCATGCGCTAGCTTTACCTTACCCTCTAGAGGTAGAGCGTTATCCCTTCCTTTGGACATTGCCAATGACTGCATTCCCCCACAAGTTTTACACTTAAGCCCTTGGCTTGTTCTTGATTAGGTTTGGTTTGCTTTAGGCTTGGTTTGGTTCGGTTGGGTTTGATTCGACTTGGTTCAGTTTAGTTTAATGTAGTCACCATTTTTTTATTTTTAGCTACACTCTTTAACCAATTAATTAATGATAGTCTACTCTTAATTCTTGAATCGATAAATTGAATTTTGTGTGCACCGTTTGTCAATCCATGCCTACAACCTATACTCCCTATGTACTACAGTCAGATCTGAAAACAAGTTCCAATGGTCAAAGACGTGTCAGTCACCATACATATATCCTCCAATAATTCTTTCGTTACCTAGCTAGATTTCGTCACTCACAGTAAACATCTTACATTATGGGTTTGCAATATATTAAGAAAAGCAAAAGTCCATGATCTTGTTGTTTTGGGTCTTTTTTGGGGAAATTCATAAGCCATAAAAAGAATGACATCATGTCAAGTTCTGAGTGGATCTTGTATGTCAAAATCCCATTATCGGTTTATAAAATCTCAAGGCCATGCCCTAGCAGTTTTGGATTATTTCAATCAATGAGTCCACCATAGGAAACATCGAAAAAATAAATACCCTTAAAACAAGTCGTCCCATGACCCTCTCCGAACAATGCTTCGCAAAATATAAATTCATCCATTGAACATGATCGGCGACATCATCCTAGCTTCCCCCTCCCACCATGGTTGCCATATCGTTTGACCTTCAAGTGTCCTCAGCATCTCTGTGCTTTTTTCATTGCCCTGTTGTCAAGTCAAGTCAATGCATTCCAATAAGCTCAAATAACATCCACATCCTGTCAGTCTGCCCCAGCAAGTTTGTTTTCTATACTCACTTCAAGCAACATATAACCAAGTTCTATTTGTTCTATCTAAAGCCAACTTCATCGAATCAAGGAATTATCATTTGTCATGTCACTCATAATCGTTTACATGTTAAAGACCCCCTTCAGGGGGTTTAGGTATTAGGTATTCCATCATAGGAAAAATCGGAAAACGAACCCTCGACCCGCCGTCTCATCGAAATAGCGAATACTGTATTAGTATATCACCACCGTGGCCAGTAATAGCTTCGTTGAAACACGTGTCCAGTGGTATCGTCTCTATCTGCAACCACTCTTCATGAACATTTTAGACAAATTAAAAAAAAAGTTTTAAAAACTAAAATGTTTTCAACAAAAGTGTCGTTAGACCCTTTCGCATTTTTTTAAAATATAAATACTATATTTGAAAAAGGGGGGGGGGGGGAATGAGAGGGCCTCACCCCGAGTCCTACGACCCCTCGTATACGTCTCTGGCGTTATTGGTTTGTGAGATATATCAGAAAGACTAAAATCACGGTTTTACACCAAAAAATTCTGTTTCCCTCATTTTCAGAAACTTTAACCTATTACCAAAATAAAGAGGGTTTCGAGACAAGCCATTTGACACGTCATAGGACCAAATCCGACCATGCATTCGTGAAATATCAGAAAAAGTCTAAAATCATGGTTTTACCCCAAAAAAGCCTGTTTCCCTCATTCTCAAAACTCTAACCTATTAATAACATGTATAGGGCTTCGAGACAAGCGATTTGACACGTCACACGTTCAAATCCGACCTTGCGTTCGAGAGATATCGGCAAACTTCGTAGGAAAGTAGGCGACTATCTGGCTCTCTCCTCACCACCAAAACCTCTTCTTATCAATCATTTTTTTCAAAGAGCTCGCCCTCTTACAAAAATCCCAAGTGCGCATGCGTACAAAACAAAAACAAAAATGTTCATCCATAGCGGCATCTCGTAAAACGCATGCGCGATATGGGCAACCACGTTTAAGTTCATTTTAGCAGCGCACCTTATACATGTCCCATTTGGAAAGAGACTTTCACTAAAAAATTACAATTTCACTCCCTAGTAGGGGTAGGTTTTATTTAGGGATTGAAATGAATGGCCCTTTGGAAAGAGGGCGTCAGCCCGAGTCCAACGACACCTCATTTGTCAACATCCGACCATGGGTTCGCGAGATATTGGCTTGGACTCACGCGGCGGCCATGACACTATTTGGAACTCTCACTACCCCCCTACTTTAGTAATTGTTCAATTAAACAATTTTATGAAGTTTTTTAAATTGTATTTTATTAACACTTCTTTCTAGATGGTAGACCACAAAAAAAAATATTAAAAAGAAAAAATTATATATCTTTATGTAGCAAAAATTCCTTTTTTTATTTTTAAAAGGTGTGTAGAACTAACAATTTAGGGTGCCAGATTCCCCCCTCCCATCACTTGCGAGGCTTAAAAAGAAGGCTTAACACTCACCATTTTGCTTCTAATAATTTTTAAGGGGGGGGGGGGGTAATCCATACCCAGGAGACCTCCCGGTAAGGCCAACCCATATTAATTTGTCCCGGTTTCACTCACCAAAAATATGGCAAGCCTACCTATGAAGGAATGACAAACCCCTGACCACTGCACCAGTAGCTGAATTGATGAAGTCTGATTATTCATACTAAGGATAAATCAGTCATAGCATTCATGATTGAGATTTTGCTAAGTGTACTCTTTACAACTAGAATATTCGCGGGCGAAGCCGCAACGGGTAATGCTAGTTCTTATTATTCAATCACCAATAACAGATTGCCAGACATAATGCACAGCCTTCTTGATCAAACTCAAAAGCAAAGAGAACAAACCATGAATACACAATATCAAAAAGGAAGTTCTTAATGATCATTAGTTTTATACTGCCTTATTTGAAGGCATACACTGGAGCCCACCACATTCTATTAGTGTACCATACAGCGCCAGGGGCTACTTGCTCCAATATTTTAGGCACTTTGTACAATTGTACTAAAATTTCCAAGTTAAAGTTAATAAAGTTCTTAATTGCCAAGTAGTTAACTAAATCACAAAGGAACTATGTCTTAGTGAAGAGGTTTTTGGATTTTCATTTTACATTGATTTAGCCTACATAATTTCTAAAAGTGGGTCATTGTTTCCCACACGGGCGGGTTATTTTGCTCCACCTTCAAAAACAATGTTGTTTTAACGGAACAATTGGATGGAGCAATGTTACACACCATTCCAGTTTTTTCATTTCTTAGACTATTTTTTTAAATACCGGTACCAGTATGTATTTTTCAAAATTACAAGATTATTTTTGAAACAAAAGGAAATAACAGATTTTCTTGGTGGAACCACCTTTACTATGAAAGAAAACATATTTACATAATCGAGACAAACTTAAATACACACGAGAACATTTCACTCAACACCACCCGGGAAAAAAACCTATATTTATCATCTTCGGTGGATCTATGCCTACTGCAATATTCTTCCATTCATAAAAAAAAGTTGGTCTGGTTTTGATGGCCATTTCTATGATTTATTTGACTTAGTCATTGCACTTACTGTTGCCCCAGTCTTATTAAAGTTTGAAAGTGATCTGCAGCCTTTCTATGGGAAAATGCACCGTTCCTGATACTTTCCAGACATTCTTTCAACTGTTGGGGAGTAAAATCGATGTATCCACGTGATTCTGGTTTTTCTTTTATATTCCCGAACAATCTCTAGAAGAAATAATGCAGAAATATAATTAAAATGCTTTTCAGAAAAGAGAGTGAGTGGGGTTACGTTAATCCATTTTATGAACGGTGCAAAGTGGCCCCACATTTGTAGAAAATGTAAACTCACGTACCGGTATTTCTGTCCCGTAGAGTTAACTTTTCAAATGCAAATTTCAGTTTCAAAAACTACACTTCAACTCAATGGCTGCCTCTCACCAGCTACACCTAAAATGACAGAAACAGCAAGTACCGGAAGAACGAATATCATGCCATCTATGAATTATAGCTGAAACCATTTCGTTATAATTGAAGGTAGTCCCTTCAGAGGGTTTTGATTCTTATTTTATTTCTGGAGCAAAGTAGCCACCGCAGGAGCAAAGGAACCCAACTTTACCGCTGCAGTACTTAAAAATAGTTTAAATGTCTACCCTTACCAAGAGACCACCCCTATAAAAAATAAGTATTTAGTGGAAACATCGCTGGTCACTGTATTACTAAACATGTATTATCTTGGGATTAAACCTTCTAAACTGATGTTCTAACCACCAACTTACAGTAGGATGTTGGTTGGTTCCTCAGTTTAGGGGCTGCCTCAACGATGTCATGTAGCCCCGTGTACTATGGGTGTGTGTATCTGTCTGATAACCGGTGTTAATTGTGATGGCTGTATTAGTGTGTGTTACCTGTAATTCAGGTAAGGACTGTAGACGATCAATTTCAAGTAGTTTCTACTTTTGCTACCAAATGCTACCATCTATGACACCTAGCTGCAAACTTGGCTACTAGATGCCACCGCAACCAGAACCTGGCAGCGAACGTTAGAAATTAATAGCGTTAATCAAATCTAACCTAAAAAAATTAGCTTCACACAAGTGTAGTTACATGCCATTAATCTATGGCATTGGCCCCGCCGGCTTTACTTCCCCTCCGAAGGAAGGCATAGGGATTTTCAACGCTCTTAAAAAATCCGACGACTTTGGCTGGGTTTGAACCCGTGACCTTGGACATAGAAGCTCAGCATGCTACCAACTACGCCACCAAAGCTGCCACACAGTAGGATGTAGCCTATATCTTATCATTATATTGGTGATATTTTATCATGCTTTTTAGAAGAACAAATTGAAAATCACTCACTTTGGTGCGTTACTACTGCAAGAAGGACATGCAGTGGTGGGTTCCGCTGTTGATGTAGAAGCTTCTCCAGCATTCCCAGCAAGTACACACAAGATTTTGTGTATTGCCTGTAAGTCCTCATATTTCTGCTTGCGTAACTCTTCAACACAGCGAGCTTGCATCTCTTCACCATTAGAGGATACACATCTCAGAAAGGCTGAAACAAAGTCCAAGTCCTTCAAATGTAGATTTAATATTCTTTCATCTTACGCAAATTTCAAAAACTCTTTACTGTTGTAGTTGTTGTTTCAGTCTTCAGTCTTTTGACTGGTTTGATGCAGCTATCAATGCTTCCCTGTCCTGAGCTAATCGTTTCATCTCTACATAGCTACCACACCCTACATCCGAGGCAATCTGTTTAACATATTCTAATCTTGGTCTACATCTACAGTTCTTGTCCTCGACCCTTCCTTCCATAACTAAGCTTGTTATTCCTGGGTGTCTTAGTATGTGTCCTACCAACCTATCTCTTCTCTTCATTAGCAGTTGCCAGAAATATATCTCCTCTCCCACTCGTCGTAATACCTCTTCATTTGAAACCATATCTACCCATCTGATCTTCATCATTCTCCTGTAACGCCACATTTCAAACGCTTCAATTCTCCTCTTTTCTGCTGCACTTCTATAGAGCGCCACGCTCCAGACAAAGGCTTTCAAAAATGACTACCTAATACCTAAATCTACAGTATATTCGATGTCAACAAATTCCTTTTCTGTAGAAATACTTTCCTTGCCTGAGCCAACCTAATTAATCCTCTTTGCTTCATCCACCACTGGTTGTTTTGCTTCCTAAGTAACAGAAGTCTCCTATTTCCTTTGCTTTTCACCTGACAATTTGATGTCCATAGAGGTTTCTGATTTATTAAGGCTGCATTCCGTTTTAAATTTATTAATTTTCATCATGAATTCTTTCCTCAAGACGGAGTCTATACCATTCAAAAACTCATTCAAATCCTCTGGTGTATCGGCCAAGATGACGATGTCATCAGCAAATCTCACACTTGAAATTATTTCTCCTTGAATCTTCACTTCCACTTTAAATTTTTCTCCAATTTCCTTCATTGTTTGTTCAATGTAAAGATTGAAAAGTATGGGTGATAAGTTGCAGCCTTGCCTTACACCTTTCTGAATACCAGCTTCTCTCTCATGTCCTTCTGCTCGAATGACTGCTGTATAGATTGTAGATCACCCTCCTATCCCTGTACTGTATTCCAATCTTTTTCCAAATGTCAAACAATTTAGCCCAATCAACACTATCAAAAGCCTTTTGTAAGTCTACAAATGCCATGAACGTTCTCTTATCTTTCCTTAATCTACCTTCCAAAATCAATCAAAGACGTAGTACAGCTTCCCTTGTTCCTACATTTCTCTTGAAACCAAATTGGTTTCACCCAACTCCTAGGGTACTGGGAAGTGTTTTCTGATAGAAATGTCATTAAAATATGTTGGAATTTAAATTCCATTTAGTCCTCTCCATTTAAAGATATCTCAATGAAATCAATTTGGGGACTTTCAATTGTGATAATGTAATAAATAATTATATCTGCATGTAGAGCACACTCCAGGGAATTATATCACACCAAAAAAGAGAATTCAAATTTTTGACCGCAAAACACTTCCCAGTGTCCTTAATCTACCTTCCAAAATCAACCTAAGACATAGTACAGCTTCCCTTGTTCCTACATTTCTCCCGAAACCAAACTGGTCTTCACCCAACTCCTTTTCTATCTGGCTTTCCATCCTCTTGTAAATTATTCTAGACTGGATTTATGAAGCATGAGTAATCAAACAGATTGTACGGTGATCTTCACATATGTCAGCTCCTACTTTCTTCGGTATAGGGATGATAACATTCTTCTTGAAATTAGAGGGTACCTCGCCTGTCTCATAAATCCTACATACCAAGTGAAATAACCTGATCAGACCATCATCGCCTATGGAGCGTAGAAACTCAATCGGTAGGCCTATATCATCTATGCCTGGTGCTTTGTTCCTGCTTAAGTCTTCCAAAGCTCTGTCAAATTCTGATCTCAATATTCAATCTTCTTTCTCGTCCTCATCAATTTCCTCTTCCCTTTCCATTACATGATTCTCAATCTCTTTTCCCTTATACAAAGACAGTGTGTAAGCTCTCCATCTCTCTACCCTTTCTTCCCTATCTGTTAGAGGCTTTCCATCTGTGCCCTTAATATTACAGCACTTAGTCTTCTTTTCCCCAAAAGTATTCTTAATCCTTCGATAAGCTGAATCTACTTTCCCTAATTTCAGATAATTTTCTATACCTGCACATTTCTCTTTCAACCATTCTTCTATCGCTTCCTTGCACTTCTTGTTGACCTCATTTCTTAGAAGTCTGTATTCTGCTTTTCCCTTTGCATCTCTTACATTCTTGTGTTTCCGCCTTTCATCCATTAATTCTAGTATATCCTGAGTGATCCACGGTTTCCTACCTATTCTTTCTTTCTAACCAATGTTTTCTTCTGCGGATTTTGTTATTTCATTCTTCAAAAGTGCCCATTCGTCTGCAATTGAAGTTTGTTTAGGGATTTTCATTGATCCTTCCTTTAAACTCTTCTTGAATCTTTCGTTTAGGCTACATCCTTCTCTTTCAGTCTCTCTATTGTCCACCGTTTTGGCTTTTGACTTTTCTTCAGTTTCTTCAAAATTAATCTGCATTTCATAACTACCAGATTATGGTCAGAGTTTATGTCAGCACCGAGATATGTTTTGCAATCCAAAATCTGGTTTCAAAATCTCTGTTTGACCACAATTAAATCGATTTGGTAACGCCCTGTACCTATCTCCTGGTCTCATCCAAGTGTATATTATTCTATTGTGGCTATTGAGTATGGTGTTAGCTATGACCAACTCATGCTCGGAGCAGAATTCCATCAGCGTGCTTCCTCGATCATTCCTTTCACCTAATCCAAAATTTCCTACTATCTTCCCTTCTCTTCCTTTTCCCACCACAGCATTCCAATCTCCCATTACTATAACATTTTCTTCACCCTTGACATAACTCAGAATTTCATCTATTTCGTCTTAGACCTTTTCAACATCTTCATCATCAGCTTGACTGGTAGGCATATAGACTCGTACCACTGTGGTGCACGTAGGTTTAATATTGATTTCAGCTACAATAATCCGTTCACTATATTGCTCATAATATTCCACCCGCTGTCCAAGTTTCCTACTTAATATGAGGCCTACTACCCCTCATAGCCGCGGTTTGATTTCATGCTAATGACTCTATAGTCTCCTAACCAAAATTCCTGTTCTTCCTGCCAGCGCATTTCACTGATCCCAATCGAATCCAACCGCAACCTATCCATTTCCCTTTCTAAATTTTCTAACCTTCCACTGCCTAGCGGACTTCTAACATTCCACGCTCCGATGCGTAGAATGTCAGATTTCCTATTTGTTACTTCTGTGATGTTAACCCCCTCTCGAGTAGTCCCCACCCGGAGATCCGAACGAGGAACTAGTTTACCTCCTGATTGGAATTTTACAAGAGAGGAGGCCATCATCACATGTAATTAATGGTAGGTTAAGCCTGAGCTCAGACACTACCTGAGGGAAGATGATTTGAAAAGAAAAGGAAAAAGGTTTAGGAGTGGAAACGATCTTAGGCAGAGAGGAAGAGAATCCAAGGCAAAATAATAAGTTATAAGGTAGTAAGAAAAAAAATATTATGTTGCGCGAAGCTTGTAGAAGTAAGGTGAACAAGTGGGATCTTGAGGGAGAATAACGAAGAGAGCAGCATGAGCTGAGGTTACCGGCAAGCTATCGCTAAGTGCTCTTTCCCTCCCAAGCGTGAATTTTAGTACTATGGGGAAGGGTGGTGCGCTGGCGAGTAAAGGTATGCCAGATGAAAATGATGTATGTACTTTCCCTAAAATAGGGTGATATTTTCTAAAGCATTCTGAAATGCTAGAAAGATTTAAATTTGCCGGGATATTTTTATTACCCGCCACTGTTGGATCCCCAACAGAATGACCGAATGCCCCCAGTGTGGGCAGAGATAAAGCACCTTTAGAGCTTTTAGCGATATTTTTATTATTATTAGTAGTCGAAATCGTTAGAGAGAACCAATTGTTGCGTTTAAAGAAGGCTAAACTCTTACCCAGAAGGGTGCCGACTAAAAGTTTAGAAAGGATAAAAAACTCAAACCTAACTTGAACAAAACCAAAATTCTAAACAGTAAATATAAGACAGAGCGAAAATCTTTTCAAGTAGGAAGCTGGCTGAGCGAGCTATACTTGCCTTAATAATTTACTAGAATTGGCTATGATAGCTAAAATAAACTTTTTAAGTGATGTTAGCAGAAGTTTTGCTCTAAACGCAACAAGTGATTGAGTTTGTAGTAAACTTACCATTCGGTGATTTTGTTTATTTCTTTGAATATTGAATCAATTCAGGATAAAAATTAGGGAAGGAAAGGTCCTGCCTAACAGGTCTTCTAGCAATAGAAGTAGAAAAAACAAATAATTGAGATTTTTTAACAAAGTAAGGAATTTAAAGAACACTAATAATTTAGATTTTGGGCTAAAGAAGGTTTTAGACAACTTAAAGGTCTCAGACCTATAATAATAAAGAGTTTTTACAAATGGGTTTAATACTTCTTTTGGAGATAAATAAACATTTTGTTATAGATTGGCAAGGCAAAACACCAATGATTTAAGAAGGCCTTTGTAGTGGGCAAAAGGCTATAAATACTTAACTGTAAATTCCTGGACACAGCAGGAGAAGAAAAAAGAGATTTAGAAGTGGATTTATAACCACTAAGATATTGAAACAGACTTTAAGAAATGCTAAGTTCAAATGGAGCAGGTCGCATTAACGGAGCCTGGATTAAACCACATCAGATATAAACTTTTAACAATTGGAAAAGTAGAACTTCCTGGACGCAGCAGGACAAATGCGTATTAAGATGTGGGTTTATAACCATATGGACGTTTAAACAGAATGAATAAATGGTATACCGAACAAAAGTGATATGGGTCTTACAATATGACTGTTAGCTGTTACCTAACAAAAGTGGGAGGGAGCCTAATTTTAGACAAAGCCTCATGTAATATAAGAAAATAGTTTAAATATACCCTAAATTGTTAGTAAAGGGAATTAGGAGCATAGGAATTATGGGATTCGAGTCCTGGCCAATTTTATTGCTCTCATCGATTCGCGGTGCGGAAGATTGGTAACCGGCACTGTGTTTCAGCACTAAAGTTTGTTGAATGATTGTAAATGGTCACTATTGTAGTATGTATAGGTTCATTAAGTTACACTTTGACGTTTTTTTTGCGTTATGGAGTCTTGGTGTTGCAGTTAATACGTTCACTTTTAATTGGAGTTTAGACATAATTTGAAGTTATTGAGTACAGTTTTTCACAGTTAGAGTCTATTTCGAATGGAAATTTCCAGAGATGACATGACAGTTGAATAGGGCAGTAGATATCCCACGGTGGAAAAACGTTATTTTTACGACAGCTACAAGTTTTAGCAGAATTCCATGTTGCAGGGAAGGTATTCCCCTATGTAGTACAAGAAATGGTAGATTTCATAACTTAAGTAGCGAGCCTAGTTGGCTAAGAATGACTATTCCCGCGTGGGGCAGTTTTTTCACAATATTGCGAAAATCAAAATACTGCCTATAAAATCCATTAAAGCTTTTCTGTTTGGATTAAAACCCTTTTTAAAACATGGTTAAAATCACTTGAAGGTACAGTAGGTACTTAGCTTTCCATGATGTTTCCTGAAGCCGTTAGATCCAACTTAAGAACATAGCGTCGATTTGAAATTACCTCATTTGGAGAGGAGGCAGGCCTCTGAGAGAGGGCTGAACTTTTCACATAGCCGACTAGACAAGAAGTGAGCGAGAAATTTGAACACACAGAGAGCGTGAACAAGCAGGGAGGGAGGGAGAAAGAAAGAGAAGCTAAGCACTGTAGGAAACATTGGGAAACACAATTTTCGATACAATGAGAATTTGATACATTAAATAAAATCTTCATGGAGATGGCAGATGACGACAACGACGACATCTGCTTGAGTGGTTTGGAACCATTCTTGAAATTGCTGAATTCAAAAGCTTCGACAGGTTGCCGCGTGGTGATCTGGGGTTGAGTTGCAGAGAGTATAACTGAAACAGACTTACATACAAATAAGTACATATTCAAAGAAAAGGGAATTCATAAAGGGTCACTGTTGGTGTCTGCGAGGAGGGAAATAAAGGAACTAATGAAAAGAGAAAAGCAAAGAGCAGCGACTGCTAACTCTAACTAAACGTGGATTCCAAGAAATACACCAAGCTGGGGGCGGACATAACAAGGAGGAGAAAAATATTTTAATTTTCAAGCGGTATATGTATTACGATAATAATTTAATTTCTACAGCTACACAAACAGGCACATTTTACATTATTCAGCCACTTCAATACACTCTTGAAATAGAACATCCGTATTAAATTAACTATAACAAATAAAATATTTCGTCCATTGAAGTGGTATGTGGAATAGTTCCCATTACACAGGCTGCGTTTCCCTTTTGAATCGCTATGCCGATTCTCTGCATCAAATAGGTTTGGAACGAGGATCACCAGAGACTCCACCTATTACTCTTCCTCGCTTGTTTACTAGATTTATTGCATCATCACTCCAAGGATCCATTGTCTCCACAGCAAAGGCCACAAAAATATAGTCCTCCATGATCTTCCTATATTTGTTGTGCTTCCGAGTGACGGCGAACTCAGCTACAGATCCCGCTTCTTTTGACGATGTGAGATATAGGAAGGAGCCAACGTATCTGAGCATGTTGCATCCCAGACTAGGCATTTGCCATTCGACCACGGAATTATGGTCATCCCATCAGGGCGGCGACCTCGTCTCTGCAAATTTCAGATGGTTCAAGAATTGACGAGAATTTTGCAGTAGCGAAAGCCCTCCGAAGCGTTTCATTAATCGAGAAATGAGGAGAATGTCGGCCAGCACTCATTTTTACAAGAGAGACCGAGTACCACGTGCGGAAACGACCTCACCACAGACACAAGTATGAGGTTTACAAAGCGTTGATCCAAGGCGGAGAGACATCGAAATCCTAAAACTATTGTTGTCCAGTAATGTCCCTATGGTTCTCGATGGGATGGCATTTAACCATGAATTCGATTCTTTCTTCAAACTAGACAAATGAATAGCCTTTTCCTCATCTGAGTGACATTCCAGGTTGTCCATTACTTTTTTGCAAACGAGATCGTCCCAATTACGTTGGAACGCAGGAGCTGAAGGGATAGATGGATCGTTAAACTGGCAGTTCCACAATTCCAATGCCTCAGCGTAAAACGTGATTTCCTCAATGCCCGAAATAACCAGAAACATTGACTGGACGAGAGAGAAAACACTATTAACCGATGACATGAAAGCTGGAAGCATTAAATTAGGTGAAATTAGTGATATGGGTCTTACAATATGACTGTTAGCTGTTATCTAACAAAAGTGGGAGGGAGCCAAATTTTAGACAAAGCCTCATTGTAATGTAAGAAAATAGTTTAAATATACCCTAAATTGTTAGTAAAGGGAATTAGGAGTATAGGAAATATAGGATTCGAGTCCTGGCCAATTTTATTGCTCTCATCGATTCGCGGCGCGGAAGATCGGTTACCGGGCACTGTTTTGTAGCACTAAAGTTTGTTGAATGATTGTAAATTGTCACTATTGTAATATGTAAAGGTTCATTAAGATACACTTTGACGGGTTTTTAGCGTTATGAAGTCTTGATGTTGCAGTTAATAAGTTCACTTTTAATTGGAGTTTAGAAATAATTTGAAGTTATTGAGTACAGTTTTCCACAGTTTAGAGTCTATTTCGAATGGAAATTTCCAGAGATGACATGACAGTTGAATAGGGCAGTAGAAATCCCACGGAGGAAAGAAGTTATTTTTTAGACAGCTACAAGTTTAGACAGAATCCCACGTGGCAGGGAAGGTATTCCCTTATTTAGTACAAGAAATGCTAGATTTCATGACTTTAATAGCGAGTCTAGTTGGCTAAGAATGAGAATTCCTGCGTGGGGCATTTATTGCACAATATTGCGAAAATCAAAATACTGCCAATAAAATCCATTAAAGCTTTTCTGTTTGGATTAAAATCTTTTTTAAAACATGGTTAAAATCACTTGAAGGTACAGTAGGTACTTAACTTTCCATGATGTTCCCTGAAGCCGTTAGATCCAACTTTAAAACATGGCGTCGATTTGAAATTACCTCATTTGGAGAGGAGGCAAGCCTCTGAGAGAGGACTGAACTTTTGACGTAGCCGACTAGACAAGAAGTGAGCGAGAAATTTGAACACACAGAGAGCGTGAGCAAGCAGGGAGGGAGGGGGAAAGAAAGAGAAGCTAAGCACTGTAGGAAACTTTGGGAAACACAATTTTCGATACAATGAGAATTTGATACAATAAATAAAATCTTCATGGAGATGGTAGATGACGACAACGATGACATCTGCTTGAGTGGTTTGGAACCATTCTTGAAATTGCTGATTTCAAAAGCTTCGACAGGTTGCCGCGTGGTGATCTGGGGTTGAGTTGCAGAGAGTATAACTGAAACAGACTTGCATACAAATAAATACATATTCAAAGAAAAGGGAATACATAAAGGGTCACTGTTGGTGTCTGCAAGAAGGGAAATAAAAGAAATAATGAAAAAAAAAAGAGAGAAGAGAAAAGCAAAGAGCAGCGACTGCTAACTCGAACTAAACGTGTATTCCAAGAAATACACCAATTACGCATAGAGAGGTGCATATCCTCGGGAATAGCATTAAGGCTGTAGTTTCCCGTTACTTTCAGCCGTGCAGCCGAGCGCAGTGTAGCTATGTTGGCTAATGTTATCAATATATTAACCATCTACAGAATAAGTCGGAGCTTCTTTAAATCTCTACACAAACACTTCATTGGCACTCTCAATGCAAATACTTTCGTCAAACTTGGAAAACTTAAACAACTCACAAACACGCGAGAAAAATTTCATATCAATGTTCTTGCCATTCAAGAGACACGCTTCATGGATGAAAACTACTTCAACACAAAAAACTAAAGGATTTACAAAGGTAAAACCGCTGTCAGAAGAGGCACACCGTTATTGATTGGTACGGCATTTGTAGTGCACAAATCTGTCATGAATAATATCATAGACTTCAATTCTGCATCAGAACGCATCTCCATACTTTCCTTTAAATCAGGTAATGCACACACACCTACAAATGTCCATAACAGAAAGAAGCCACGAGAAGTTGAAGACTTCTGGGAAGACACGGAAGAAGTAACCAATAACATACCTAAAAGTCATGTGAAAATTTTAATGGGAGATTTCAGCGCGCAGTTAGGTAAGGAGAGAAAATACAAACATATCACAGGTCCACACTCAGCACACATTCGCACAAACAAGAATGGGGAACACTTCATAAACTATTGTCAAAATTTTAATCTCAAAATTATGTCTATGCAATTTCAAAAGCCAAGACGGAAACTTACAACATGGAGAGCACCCAACACTATATGGGGAGAATTCCAGATTGATCATGTGGCTATTTCCAACAAAAATACGCGGGACATTTTAAATGTCAGAAAGCGTAAAGGATTTTTCGTGTCTGACCATTACTTATTGCAAGTTAAGATTAGGCCAATCCCATGACAGAAAAAAAGGCACAAAACAAAATAGTCAAACCTGATCCAGAATACTTTAAAATAAACAGGGAAAAACTCATCGAAGAAATTAATAGGAATTCAACAGGTACTTGGACAGATCTTGCGAACGCAGTTCAGAAGGCAATATGTTGGGGACAACCTCCTAGAAAACGAAAACATTGAAGGTGGAACGTAACTTGCGATCAAGTCATTGAGAGAAGAACACAGGCATGGCAGAAGTTCAGTAGTAACAGAACATCAGAAACATGGAAGGAATTTCATGAAGTACAGAATTAATAGTCGAAGGAAATCAGAAGAGAAAAACGAGCGTACGACAACAACAGGCTAAAAGAAATTGAGGAAGATTTCAAGAGAAACAACACAAGACATTTCTACAGAACATTCAAAGAAAATATTAAAGGTTATCAGCCTTCTAATCTCTGCTTCCGAAGACCAGATGGATCCCTGGAAACAAACAAGAAAGGAAACTGTAAAATTCTCAAACAATACTTTGATAAACTTCTCAACTGCAAGAAACCTACAGAAAAAATAACCTTACAAGACACCACTCCAATCCCGATTCTAATCCACCTACAATAGAAGAGATAGAGGGGATCTTAAAAGAAATGAAAAATAACAGAGCAGCAAGAGAGGATAGCATTATTGCCGAGATCTGGAAGCTTCAAGATATAAACGTCACCAAGAAAATTCATAAGATTATTACGGAAATTTGGGTCACAGAGAAAATGCCTGAGGAATGGAAATGTGCATTGATCCACCCCTTGCAGAAAAAGGGTGGTAAGACAGATCCAAATAATTACAGAGGTATTTCACTAGTACCAGTCACCAACAAAATATTTTCTAAGGTGTTATTGAACAGACTAGAACCACAAGTAGATCCACAGATAGGGGAGTATCAGGCAGACTTCAGAAGAAGGAGATCTTGCATCGAACAGATCTGGAACTTGAGAACACTCCTGAAAGTTAGACAGAAAAGGAGCACTGTAGTTACCTTTGTGGACTTTAAAAAAGCATACGATTCCATAGACAGGGAAACGCTCTATGAAGTACTGAAAGAATATGGCATCGACAGAAAAACAAGGGCACTTGTACAACAGACGCTCACAGACACCACCTACAAGATCAAGTTCATGGGGGAAATTTCGGAACCCTTTCAGATACGCACAGGTGTCAGACAAGGAAACGGGCTCTCACCAATCTTATTCAACATGGTATTAGACAAAATTATCAATGGGAGGAACAAGTTCAAGAAATACAGCTAGGAAGAACATGGGAAACTAAAACAATCATAAAGTGTCTGGCATTTGTGGATGACGTAGCCATACTCAGCAATAACACCCAGGAGGTAATGGAAGCACTGGGACGCTTGCATGAAATAGCGGGTGTTGGCGAATTGAGCCAGCTATTCTTCCGAGTGGATCTTTCTTATCTTGTCATTCCATCCCACAGTCCTTTTTGGCCAGTTGCCCCAGGCCAAGTTCTGGTTCTTCCGTTGAAATAATCCTCCCTTCCGTCCCCCACCACTACCACTGTGAAAACCCAAAATCTAATGTAACTCTTATTTGTTCTTGCAGAATGACCCGCTGGCTCTGGGATTTCCTGTAAACACTCTGCCATGCAGGGCTGTACAAATTGCACAATTCACTGAAACAATCATTAGCCTATGCCTTAATTCTTTTAAAAGGCCACATCAGTTAGAAGTTACCTTAAACCCGTTACATTATTATTACTATTATTATTATTTTAATTATTATTGTCCCCCGTGGTGTATGGATAGCACGCTTTTCTCTTACTGAGGAGGCTCTGGATTAGATTCCAGCCAGAAACTTAAGATCTATGTAATGTTATTGGTTTTACGTCCCTTTTAACTACTATGGCCGGGGTGCCGGAATTTTGTCCCGAAGATCTTTAACGTGCCAGTAAACCTACTGACACGGCTCCATCGCAATTACGCACCCACAAATGCCTAATGACTGCGCCAGGATTCAATCCTACAGCCTTGGGATCAGTAGGCAAGAACGTTACCGCTGAGCAACGCAGCCAGTCATACTTAACATCTGATTTGAGGGCTGGAAACAATTGTCGTTTATTCATTTTGAAGGCTTGCCGATCATGTAGTGCTGTGTACTTCGGTGTGTGTGGAATCTGACTGATAATCTGTGTTATTGTAACTGCTGTAGCGTACTATTGTGTACTTGTAATTTGGCTAGGATATGGTTAGAAGGGCGCCATGACCTTAATTTAGGTACAATCTAGGCATCTGCCTGGAATACAAATGAGAAACCATGAAAAACCACTTCCAGCATTGCTGAGGTAGGAATCAAACCCGCCTATTCTCAATTCTGCATCAGGAGAAGGAAAGCCTCGTGAGGACAATTAAGTACCTGTTTGATATGAGAAGTAGTGGTCCATGATCTAAAATCAAAGTGATGTGGCTAAGGGTGTCGTCGCGCAGGTTATTCGTCCCCCACAATTTGTAGGCTATGAACTGGGTTGCAGTCGGCTTGATGTTTGGGTGCTCCCAATCACGGGTTTGTTAGACCATTATTGTTGATTCATTGACGGGCTTTGCGACATCGTCGTCATGTAACCCCGTGTACTTGGTTGTGTGTGTGGAATTTGTCCAATAACTTGTCTTATTGTGATGGCGGTATTATTGCGTGTAGTTGTAATTAAGATGAGGATTGGGAAGGAGGCAGCCGTGGCCTTCAGTCAGGACTCAATCCGGCATTTGTCTGGAGTAGAAGTGGGAAACCACGGAAAACTACTTCCAGGATGGCGGAGGTGGGACGAACCCTCCTCCTCCTCTCAGTTTTACCTCACGAGGCTGAGTGTAACCCGTTCCAGCCCTCAAATCAGAATTACATTTCTTGGCAGATCCGGTAATCGAACCCGGGCCTCCACGGTGATAGCCACTACGTAACGAGGCGGACATATAATGCTCAATGAAATATCATCTAAAAAAACTACTAAAATGAATGAAAATGACTTTTATAAAACTATTCCATCAAACTGAAGTATGGCGACAGTTTTACAGAGGATTCATAGAAGGAATCCTGTTTTATTCACTACACAATTACCTACTCTCATTAAAATATACTTGAATTTAAGAAGGAAATGGCAGTTAAAATGTTATTCTTAATCTTAGTGTTTTTTGAACCATATTAATTAAAATCTCAATAAAACAAACTTCCCGGATAGACAATAAAGAAAAAAACTACTAACTTTCATTAAAATATACTTGAACTTAACAAGGAAATGGCAGTTAAAATGTCATTCGAATTAATGAACTAAAGAAGGAAGCAGCCGTGGCCTATTGGAAGGGACAGTTCCTGGATTTGTATAGAGTTGGAAAATAGAAAAATCGGAAAACCATTTCAGGCTGGCAGCATGGTCGAAATATAATTGCTAAATAATAGTGTGACCCTTGGTTAGTATATAATTATAATTTACACCAATTACAAATTCAGTTCACCGGGCTGATTGCCAAGCTACCCCAGCCCTTAAAATGAATCTCCAACTATTAATAATGGTACTGGTATTAAGTATGTTTTAATTTCATCTAATAGGTTAGGGTATTCAATGAAAATTTTCACTTGGTTTATTAAAATTTAATTTTGTTCATTTATTAGTGTATGCAAAGAAGATCGGGTAAAATGTTAGAGCTTGCACTTACAGTAGGTTATATTAACGCTGTCAGTTTATCGAACACAATCTCATGGATGTCCATATTTGTGAAACTATTGAGGACATATCGTATCCTTTGTATAAAGCTTCTCCACAGACAGTAGTTGTCACCATATCCAGAAAGCTAGGTCATACATATGTGAATTTATAGTAATTGACACCCCTGGGACCGTCAAAATGAGAGCCACCTCCCCTCCAACAGTTTAATGACGAAATGTTGGAACGTGTGAACAGTATGGTATGTGTTGGCTGCAGAGTGGGGGAAGGTAGGGGAGGTTGCTAATGAGCTATAGCTGGCCGAATTGGACTATGAATTATCAAAGGGGTAGATCATGGTGGCCAGAAAAGTCTGTCCGATTTTATCAGTGTAATTAACTGGCCGAATTGGACTGCGCCCGAAATAGCTGCCAAAACAGGTCTACAAATATCTTACGAGATGACCCAATACATGGAACGACAAACAATGTGCAAACCTTGCATACGATATATGGATCCATAAAAAGAGTCGAAAAATTCAAATATTTAAGGGAATATATACAAATAGGAGGATCAAACAAGGCGTCTAACATAGAACGAACGGTAAAACTTCAGAAAGTATACAAACTCACATGTTCACATTATAATAAGAAAAGCGTAACAAGACAGGCCAAACTTAGACACTGCGAAACAGTCGTACTACCAGAAGCATTAGTACAGTAAAATTAGGCTTCGAGACGGAAAAAATTAAATGACAACGAATTTCTTCAAAAACACGTTCTATAAGACCCCCTGAACATCCCCAGAAAAATCACCAAAAATCGGGCTTGGGAAACACCCCTAAATTTTCAAAAAAATTCCGCCATCTTGGATTTTTCAAAAAACTGCTATAACTTATGAACGAAAAGTAGAAATACGGTGCGGTTTTCGCCAAAAGTTGTGTGTTCGACTTTTAGATGTTGTACCTACTATGAAAACTCACAATCAAGTCTGGGACCGTCCTTAAAATTTTGGATAAAAACAATGCTTTAGCTTACGAACAAAAAGTAAAAACTAAATGCGGTTTCCCCAAAAGGTTGTGTTTCTACTTTTAGATGTTGCACTTACTATTAACTCTTGATGTTGTACTTAATATTAACAGTCAAGTTGGGGACCGTCTTTAAATTAAAAAAAGGACGCTTTTAGATTTTTGTAAAAAAAAAAAAAATCGATGTAACTGTTGAACGTAAAGTGAAAAGGATGCTATTCTGTCTACAAGTTTAGATTAACTTTTACAACTTGTGCACATCAAATAACTGGATATATACGAGGGGGAACGTTCCTAAATTAGAAAAAAAAAAGTTACGAGCCTTACAGTAGTCACATATGATGTGTAACATCTGACATGTTATCCTACTCGTATACTACACAGCTTGGACATTCTTAAAATGTTAATTTACACTCCATTTTCATACTGGTACTATGATGAGTGTATAGATTGAATTGGATATATGCTACTGTCACATTTGTGGCGCAGCGGTCAAGCTGTTAGTCTCTCACCAAGGTAGACCAGGTTTGATTCCCGGTCAATACATGTGAGATTTTCGAATTGAAATACCATGTCCTGTGGTTCGCATTCCACGTAAAAGGGAGGTACCGTGGATCATGATCGTGAGATTAACGGACACGGACATTAATAATTCATAATAACAAAGTGACACACAACGTCGACAGTGAGCACATTCCTCAGTAACTATAACATTCATTATTCTCAAGGCTCTCATACAGTTCGTCGTAAACAATCAAAACATGGCTTCCTACAATCATGTAATGACCTAGTCTCAGATATGATGAAAATACAGCTTTTATTCCACTCATATAACAACATTCTGTTATGCATTTAATTTTGACTACTCACGGAGCTTGACAATAATGCCGCTTACTTAAATGTCATTTGTCGTCTTTGTCCTACCCCATGTGATATTCAACCTTGATCGTGAAGCTTCATAAACTGCTCTGACAAATGAAAGTCGGTGAAAAATTTGCCACTGTGCTCGTCATACCAGTGCCTGCTAAATGCACTGCCTACTGTATTGCCATAACATTCTCGCGCTACAGTGCACACACTGCCTTGTTTCCATTACACACATTTTCAATTGTACATCCAGCTGGCAGTCCGTCTTCACTTCCGTCCGATCCATTTCCGTTCGATCCACTTCCGCCCGATTCACTTCCGTCCCATTTTTCTGGCAGTCTGTCTTCACTTCCATCCGATCCACTTCCGTTCGATCCACTTCCGCCCGATTCACTTCCGTCCCCAATTTTCAAAATCACTCCCACAAAACTATCCAGCAACCGAGCGGAAAGATGTTACACATCAAAAACACGTCATAATAAACTCTTATATTGCATAAAGAAAATCTAATGCTCATAGCAGAGTATTCACAGTTTTTGGGCAAGAACATGTAGCCTACAATGGATTTACGATGTTCAAAGGTTACAAAAAATCATTTTAGCTAAAACTGACATTACAAAATATTAGTACTATAAACAACAATACACAAATTGCAGACATTTTACATTGAAGATAACATTTATTAGACATTGACACATATTAAGACAACATTCATTTGTTTACAACTCGTCTTCTCTTTGATGTTTCTTTGGGGGCGATGCTAGACCTCTTTTGTACAGAGACGGCGGCTGCATCATTGGTTTCATTTTCGATTTGCTCTGGGTCATCTTCTTCCTTGGTAGCATGCTGAGCTTCTATGCCCAAGATAGCGGGTTCAAACCCGGCCGAAGCCGTCGGATTTTTTAAGAGCGTTAAAAATCCCTCAGTATGCCTTCCTTCGGAGGGGAAGTAAAGCCGGCGGTCCCATGTCATAGATTTATGGCATGTTAAAGATCTTTCCACTAATTACACCTGTGTGAAACTAAATTGGATAGGTTAAGAATGTAAACAACGCTCTTAGGTTGCTACGTTCGTTGCCAAGAGCCGACTGCGGTGGCGTCTAGTAGCTAGTTCTGAACTAGGCCTAGTAGTCGTTGACGGTGGCGTTTGGCGGCAAAAGTAGGAACTATTTGAAAATTCAAAGTTTCAGTCCCTACTTGAATTAAAAAAACAGATACACACACTAATACAGTCATCACAATTAACACCGGTTATCAGACAAATTCTACACACACCCAAAGTACACGGGGCTACATGACCGCGTTGTCGCAGCCCCTAAACTAAGGAACCAACCAACCAACCATCTTCTTCCTCGTCATCAAAGAAAGTGCGTTTGTTCAGGCATGCATCTCTTGCACATACGGCGCACATGGTGGTACATGGGAGGCCTCCTCTCCTGCATTCGCAGTTTCTTGTGCAGTCTCCCTTGCATCCACACCTTACAATGTGGAGGAGACGTTCAGGCGCGGGCAGCAACGTAGACTGAATAGGAATGTGCCTTCCACATTCGAGTTTCCATCCCCAATCTTGCGGTGGAAGACGGTTGCCCTTCCAAGCTTGGACCTGGTGGTAGACGCGCAGACAGTGTTGACGTGCCGCAGCGGAAGAAGGAGGAAGGCTAGAAAGATTCACGATGAAGTTCGGTGGTTTCTTTCCCACGGTTTGGATGCACTTCTTAAATCGTGCTTTGTCAAGGCCCTCTCCTGGTTTGCCTCCGTAGAGCTTGATGATAAATTCCTGTCCTGAATCAAACAAAACATAGGTAATGTACAGTATACCGATTTCTAGTAGTCAGAGAATTAAAAGATCATACCGGTATTATAAGAACAAGTACGAAAGAAAAGAAATAATTTACCTGCAGCTGCAATTTTATCTTGTGTTGCGGTTTCGTCCAGGAAAACAGCGACTGTTTTACGGAGTTGTTGGTCGTTGTGCAGTTATTAAAGCTTACCAACGGACTCTTGTAATAAAAGGTGGAGGTGGTATCACATCCCATCATTGCGTGGACAAACAGTAAGTGAGCTGTCATTTCTCCGAGACCTTGATGCAGCTCCTTACTACTGTAAATCTTTTGGGAGTTCGTTCAGTTACCCGGAACTAACAAAAAGATGGAATGGTCCGGCTGCGTCAAGGCTGCTATTAAAGCAAGAAGATCTGAATCGGCGCCGACTACGACTGCTCTTTCCCCAGATTCGGCCTAATTTTTTTTTGCAGTTTCTACAATCAAAACATCCGCGTCACTGGGTGCATGGAGGACTGGGATATTTGCTGTCTGAAATGCTGCTCCTAGAAAGTTTACGAAATTCGTTTTGTTGTCAACATTGGATAAAAACTGTTCTTTATGTGCAGTCAAAATATTGGAAGATGTCACTTCTACCCTAGCTGACGACTTTCCGATGCAACGGCGACCATGTGCAGCGTCTTTCGTGCACGCCTCGTAGCCGTCGAACACTATAATGACACTTTCTCCGTAATGCCTTTTACGTAGTCCTTGCAGGCATTGCACACATCGACATAGGTTGCTGGGCGAGGCCAATGCACGCGGTGTATAAGATCACCACCATCTAGAACGAACTTGGGGTTATCAGGCATCTGACTGCTCACCTTGCAGACTTGGTCTATAACCTGATCTATCTTCGACTTAACACCAGCTCGGAGCCCTACGTTGTCGAACAAAGCTTGGGGATATGGCGTCAACTCACTTTTCGTTTAGGAGAAAGCCTTTTTTTAAGTAGATATGTGTTATTTTTTTTCAAAATTTAAAGACGGTCCCCGACTTGAATGTGAGCTTTCATAGTAGGTACACCACCTAGAAGTCGAAACACAACTTTGGGTGAAAACCGCACCTTATTTCTACTTTTCGTTCATAAATTATAGCAGTTTTTTGAAAAATCCAAGATGGCGGGCGTTTTTTTGAAAATTTAATAGTGTTCCCCAAGCCCGATTTTTGGTGATTTTTCTGGGGACGTTCAGGGGGGTTTTATAGAACATGTTTTTGAAGAAATTCGTTGTCATTTAATTTTTCCGTATCCGGCCAAATTTTGCCCTAATATGACTGTACTATATATGCGTCAGAAACGACAACAATTGGAGCATCAGGCATCATGGAAACTGAAAACATAGAATGCAAAATTCTCAGAAAAATATTTAGAGCAATACACAGAGATGGCATATGGATGAAAAGACCTACCAAAGAGATATACGAGTACACAGACATACTCGCCGATATGATCAGAAAACGCAGACTAACGTTTTACTGGAACATACAGAGAATGAACAACAAAAGACTTACAAAGAAGATCTTGATGTAGTCAAGCAGGAAAACTAATTGCTATCATGCAATAGAGGAAGACTTAAGGCAGGTGGGGATCGACAGGCAAATGATTGGAGACAGAGGAGAATTCAGAAACAAAATTAAGAATACAGAATTTAAAGCAAATGAAAAGATGAAGACAAGAACATTGTGGACAGAACAACGGAAACAGGTGCACAGTCAAAGGATAGTTAGTTATTGTTGTTTTAAGGGGCGGAACTTCGAGGTCATCTGCCCCACAGTCAAAGGAGGAAGAGATTTGGGAAAGAAAAGAGGAAGAAGGGAGAGAAGTGAAAATTGTGTCATCATGAGATATCTAAGTTCGAACACTGTCCATAAGGACAAGAAGACGGGGAGAAGACGGAGAGGCCCTTTAACAAAGGAGCGGAAGAACAGGCTGATATATGGCCTCAAGAGATACTGGCAAGATGTCAAAGCCGGCAAACGAACAAAACGCTGGCACTGAAATGAGAGTGGTTGTTAACACGCAGTCCATAGAGGCTCAAGTCGACGGTTAATAATAATTACATATATATATATTTAGCATATGGCTTTTAGTGCCGGGAGTGTCCGAGGACATGTTCGGCTCGCCAGTTTTTTTTGTAGCTGCTTCGAGGCGGACACCAAATGGGTGAGCTACAAGTACCGTCGCGTGTGGAGTGTTGTCTGGGGAGGAAAGTTTGAATGTAAGGACGAGGAGTTGGAAGGTAGCGGCTGTGGCCTATAGTTAGGGACCAAACCCGGCATTTGCCTGGAAAGAAGATGGGAAACCACAGAATACCATCTTCAAGGTTGCCGGCGGGGGGATTCGAACCTTCTCGCCTCCCGGATGTGAGCGACTGCCAGCAGGCATGCCATAACGACCACGGCTAACTCACCCGGTATAATTATAATAATAAATTGGAACAGGTATAATAAAAAATCAATATCTCGGAAAGCAAAACTTAGACACTATAGTACAGTAATCAAACCTGAATCGTTATATGCATCGGAGACTTTAATCATTGGTGGTGGATTTTTAACCAAAGACATAGGGAAAGAAGAAAGGAATTTTTTACGATTTTTTTACCCAGTTTGTATAGAGGGAATAAGGAGGAAAAAATCATCCCAGAAAATATATAGTCAATCTGAAAAAATCTCTCACACTTTTTGGAAAAGACGATTGAAATTTTACGGACACATTATTAGAATGGACAATAACAGACTAACTACAAGAATTCTCAACCTAGCCCTTTTATTAAAAAACAAGAACAGCTGGCTTCGTGAAATTGAAATAGATCTCCGGGAAATCAACATCTCAGAAGACATTGTATAGGATAGATGTGATTTCAGAATCACAATTTGGAGACAAACCCAACATCAGAGCCACTATAACTTGGACACAAGAACGAAGGAAGAAGCTTAGCGAGATAATGAAGAGATTTTGGGAGGAAAAGAAGCCCAACGCATCAGCTAATCAGGTTCAACGGCTCCTGAGTAGGGAATAACTATGTAAAAAAAATACAGCAATGATTATAATGATCGATTGCTCATGAGTAAGAAAATTCTCTGAATGTTAGCATTTTGATTCTTGGATTGTTAAAATAAGGCATGAGAGACTATGCTGGTATGGACATGTTAAGAGGATGATCGGGCAAAGGTTACCAAAAATAATGGAAAAGCTTAAGATCGATGGAACAAGACCGCTAGGGTGTCCAAGAATGCGCTGGAGTACAGGAGTGAGAGTCTGTATAGACTTTAGAGAGAAGAGGAGTTAACTGGCATCAAGTGGAGGGAGAAAAGTGGTGGGAAGATAGAATAAGATGGAGAGGCCTCGTAAACACCCAGACCCGGCAATAGCTGGAACGGGATTTGGATATTATGATGATGATGATGACTCAACAGTTTTTACAGTTCCTGAGACGATCCTTCATGTTTGTTCGGTTTGCTGCGCATATCTTTTCATAAAAATAAAAAACTTTCATTGTAATATTTGTCTTTATATTTAGCAAACACACAATTGAGACGTTATAATTTCGAAGTTTACAACATTGGGTAGTCCATTTCTTCGCAGTTGATAGTTTCAGCTATGGTTGTTATCATACGGTAGTTTGATGCTCGGACACGTGTCCCGCATCTCTCCACTCAGTACTTTCCCCTGTCACGAGACGTAAAATAAATTGTTTGGTAAAGATCCTGGCAGAGTAAAGTTACCAGATCTTCCAAGATTTCGGAAGATTTCCAAATTTAACATGTAGTGGGAGAGAATAATTAATTCCAGTAATATCTAACATTTTTAATGGCCTATTTTAACCGCAAATTTTAAATGAGGGAAACTTCATGTTCTCAACTAACTTATTTCAATTTTTAGTCACTCTGTCTTAAATGAAAGCTTTTATCGATACTCAAGGTTACTCACATCAACCTGCCTCCATCTCTGGGCAATATGTGTCCAAAGTTACACGATGAGGCTTATCTACAATACATGAATACACCACTAAGGAAATGAGTACCGGTACTAGATTATTCAGTTCATGGCACTGGTTTATCATCTTACCGTGAGACCCGTTCATTAGAGTATTAGTAAGAAATGCACTTTTTCAGACATTAGCATGAGATTAATCTAATTTTTTATTGCCCACCTCCTGGTGTAGCGGCTAGCGTTCCTGACTGTTGTCTCGGAGGTCCGGGTTCGATTCCTGGCTCTGCCAAGAAATTTAATTCTCGTCTGAGGACTGGAATGGGGTAATGTACCCTAGGGCACTAGGCTGACTGGTGTCGAACCTGGGTCTCTGGGAAATTGAGAACATACTGGAGATGCCAGCAAGAAACGAACCCAGGGTTTTTGAGGGAGTTTAGACAAGAAAAACCCCTAGGGACAGGACACATTAAATCACTAAGGTGATATGGGATGAATTCTGACATTATTTATTAACATAATGCAGAAAATATAAGCAGAATACGACAGTATTGGGCTGTAAAATGCAGGAGTTTCTCTGCATAGCACTAGGAGTCGGAGCTCATGACAGTTTTACAAATGCGTTTTTAAAGTAGGCGTGTTTTCGTGGCGACGTGTCAGTCATTTGGGACTCTTTACACCGTCTGGAGGAGGGTGAGAGACACAGTCGTGGTCCAGAAATTCCCCTTAGCACAAGAGAAGAGAGCAGTGGGATGAGGAACGACAAGGATAATTTAATGATTACTCGCGATTGGAATATGTCAGAGACATGAGAGTTGCACCAATATTAATTAAATGCAAGGAGGCTAATTATCAAGCCATCAGACGCCAAAATTGAAGCAGATATAATAAAATGCGGAAGAGTACAGCCTAAAGAAGGTTGGCGCATATATTTCACAAAGCAAAAGGGGAATCACCATCGACTCGGCGTCATCACGTGCTGAAGAGGATAATTAATTCTAATTAATTGACCGATCGATTCTGAAACACCCAGGCATTTATGGAAATGGCGATGCAAGACGGACCTGAGAAACATCATTTCAAGCCAGAAAAAGCATTTAGAGGAGAGATGAAGCTCCGAGAGATTTGGGGACCTACTTTTCTTGTGAAAAGCAATATAAGGTTGCCGAGGCAGGCAGTCGAAGACAGTTGTACCAGATTCTAGCGCGGAACGTATGTCGCCCGGGTCCAGGAAAGGGACGCGCGCACAAAGACTTTAACAATCTTTTGTGAGTTACTCAGTATGATTGCCGTACAGTGTAATGTACGAATTAAGAACAGTTAATAATAGTCAGTTCAACCGAATCGCAGGGCAGGGACCATGCTGCTCTGGTCCAGGAAAAGAACGCGCGCACAAAGACTTTAATACATTTTAGTGAGTTACTCACTATGATAGCCGTACAATGTAAATACGAGTTAAGAAAGTATTATAATAGGTCAGTAGAGCCTCATAATGAACAGTCAATGTATTGTTATACAAATGTACCTGGGACTGTACAACACTCTGCTAGAAGCATACCGCTCAGTGAGGCAGTAAGTGCAGTACGAGGACAGTGAAAGTGGTAATTGTGCACGTATCATGTACAATAGACGAACGCAGCGCAGAACATATCTGTTAGACGTGTTGTCAGTGTTTAGAAGTGCGCATGTAGGAATAATTTGTTAATACGGGTGAAGCAAATTCACGTAAATACCACTTTATTAACGTTGAGAACAATATTAAAGTTAGTTAGTTAGTTATTGTTGTTTTAAGGGGCGGAACTACGAGGTCATCTGCCCCTCTTAACACAGATTAAAGAATACAAATTTTGAATTGAATTTAAAATTTTGAGGTGGACATCTAAATTTAAAAAGACCAAAAATTAATAAAACAAAAACAAACAATTAAATAAAAAAAAATAAAAATAAAAAATTATAAACATAAACAAAAATTACGGAAAAAACAAAACATTATCATTCAAAAACGAACAAGTCGTTGAGTCAAAGTTCACTGGAAAATTTAGATTGCTGGCCCTAACCCACTCTCACTTATAAAGCGGATAACGCGATCAGCAGCCTCCGCGTCATCGGCTAATATAAGTTTGAGTGTCGTCTGCAAACCAAGGTTTCTTCGTAAGTCAGCAAGATCCACACACTCGGTAAAAATGTGGGCCACGGTGAATACGGCTCCACAGGTACAAAGTGGGGGGTCTTCCCTTCTCATTAGGTACGAGTGGGTGGATCTTGTATGACCTATCCTTAGCCTACACAAAATGACGGACTCTCTCCGGGCCCGGAAGGAGCTCCGCCACACGCGAGTTGTTCCCTTGATCGCTCTCAGTTTACTGGGCAGTGGGTCAGCTAGCCACTGACTCTCCCAAAAAGCCAGAACTAGTAGGCGTAACTGAGAGCGAATATCTCTAGCGGGTACCTCCATTGGTCGAGGTGGTAGTGATACCGCCTCTTTTGCAGCTTGATCTGCTAACTCATTTCCCACAATTCCCATGTGGCTTGGAAGCCACAGAAAGGTGATTCGAGTGTCAGCGTGGCACAGCCCGGCTAGTAGGTCGTGGATTCGCTGCACTAGGGGGTGTTGCGGGAAACATGTAGCAATTGACTGCAACGAACTCAAAGAGTCGGTACACACGAGAAAGTGGACTCGTGCATCCTGTAGTGCAAACTGCAGAGCTTCATAGATGGCAACGAGCTCCGCAGTAAACACACTACAGGCCTCAGGCAAAGAGATCTTGGTATTTGCACCATCAATAACGTAAGCACAACCCACTTTCTTGTCCACCTTCGAACCATCCGTGTATAGAATGCCAGCGTCCGGAAATTGGTGAACTATGCTGTGGAACTGCCTCCGGTAAACGGAGGCATCCGTGTTCACCTTAGGACCTCGGTGCAGATCTAACCGAATTTCCGGACGCGGGACTTGCCAGGGAGGCACCTCGCTAGATGTCCGGATCATACAGGGACCTACAGCCACTCCTATTTCAGTACACGAGCTATCAAGTCTAATACCAACCGGCCGAGTGGCACGAGGCCGGTTGGCGTAACCCTGGTGGTTTTGGGTACCGAAGAGAGCTTGATAGGTCGGGTGATGCGGCATTTGACGCACATTGGCAGCATATGCTAAAAGCATATGTTGGCGTCTATAATTTAAAGGTGGAACACCCGATTCGGCGAGTAGGCTGGGTATCGGGCTGGTCCGGAAGGCACCGGTACCCAGCCTAACGCCACTATGGTGGATACTGTCCAGCATTTTCAAGGTTGCCGGCCTTGCTGAACCGTATGCCGCAGAACCATAGTCTAGCCGGGACAGGACGAGGGCTTGGTAGAACCGTAGCAGCACCGCACGGTCAGCCCCCCACGTAGTGCCACTAAGAAACCTGAGCATGTTCAGTTTCCTGAGACATGTCATTTTCAATTGCCGTATATGGTGCTGCCACGTTAACTTGCTGTCAAAATGGAGCCCCAGGAAGCGATAAGTGTCAACCAACGGCAACGCAGCATCCCTGAGATGTAGTTCAGGGTGTAAATGTAGCCTCCGGAGCCGACAAAAATGGACGACGGAGGTTTTCGCTGCTGAAAAACGAAAACCCCGGTCGTGAGCCCACCTGTCGACCCGGTTGATAGCTAGCTGCAATTGCCGTTCAACGACTGCCATACTTCCAGAGCTGTAATGCAGAGCTAAATCGTCTACATACAGCGATGGAACTACCGCGGACCCGGCGGCGGCAACAATGCCATTAATGGCAATCGCGAACAAGGTGACACTCAGCACTGAACCCTGAGGAACTCCATTTTCTTGGGTGTAGTATTGCGACAATGTCCTACCGACCCTTACACGGAAGAGTCGGACGGACATGAAATTCGCAATGAAAGTCGGTAAGTTACCACGGAGTCCCCACTTGTGAAGGGTGGAAAGGATCCCGTAGCGCCATGTGGTGTCGTAGGCTTTCTCGAGGTCAAAGAAAACCGTGACTAGGTGCTGCTTTCGGAAAAAAGCCTCCTGTATGGCGCTCTCAAGTCGCACCAGATGGTCAGTGGTGGACCTATGAGAGCGAAATCCACATTGGTACTCAGACAGGAGACCTTTATCCTCCAAGAACCACACCAGTCGACGGTTCACCATCTTTTCGAGCAGCTTACATAGGCCATTTGTCAAACAAATGGGCCTATAGCTGCTTACAAACTTGGGATCCTTTCCAGCCTTAGGAATCGGTATCACGATCCCCTCTCGCCATTGAGATGGAAACTCCCCTTCAATCCATATACGATTGAAGAGGATCAACAGTTTTTTAATACTGGATTCGCACAGATGTTTTAACATTTGATTATGTATGTTATCCGGTCCAGGAGCCGTATCCCTGCACAGTGCAAGCGCACTGTGCAGTTCCCATTCAGAGAATGGTACATTATAGGACTCCGAAGCAGCAGTGGCAAAGGACAAGGGGTGAGTCTCTGCCTCCCGCTTCAGAGTCAGAAATGTAGGATCGTAACTCCCGGAGGAGGATACATCGGAGAAGTGCGAGCCAATGCTGTTGGCAATGGCGAGATGGTCCGTGATGATGTCTCCATTGATGGACACTCCGGGTATCGATAGTGATGTCGGGTGTCCGGAGATCCGACGAAGCTTAGTCCACACTTGTGATGAAGGAGTATGCGCCGTCATGGACGACACATACTTTTCCCATGTCGTTTTCTTACTCTCCCGAATCAGATATCGGGCTCTAGCACGCATCCTTCTGAAGGTGATAAGGTTGGCCATAGTGTTTTGCCTCCGATAGCATTTGAAAGCACGTCGACGATCTTTAATGGCTGCTGCAATCTCGGCTGTCCACCAAGGGACAAGCTTCCGGCGTGAGTTTCCGGATGAGGAAGGTATTGTTTCCTCAGCAGCAGCCAAAATACCATTCGTTATGTGAATGGTATGATCGTCGACACTCTCAAAGGTATCTTCGGCAAACACCGCACGTGCCGTGAAAGTTGGCCAATCAGCCCGACGGAGAATCCATCGACTTGGTAACTCGATGGCTCTCTGGTTCGGAAGAGTAACGATAATTGGAAAATGGTCACTATTACAAAGGTCGTCGTGTACACCCCACTGTAGCAGGGGAACCAGCGCACGACTGCACAAGGTAATATCGACACTTGAATAAGTGCCGTGTGCAATAGAGAAGTGCGTAGGTTCTCCTGTGTTCAACAAACACAGGTCCAGCCGCCTGATCAGCCTCTCAAAATCTCTCCCTTTACCGCTAGTGGTAGCGGAGCCCCAGATGGTGTTGTGGGCATTAACATCTCCCAGAAGGAGGAAAGGAGGGGGGAGCTGAGAGACTAGATCCACCAGCTGGTCGTAATCCGGCTGAGAATCAGGCGGGATGTACACGTTACATACTGTTGCCATTACTGGCAACGAAGTACGAACTGCAACTGCCTCTAGCTGAGTACGCAACGGCACCTCTTCACCAAAGAGGCTAGAGTGGACGAGAGTGCAGACGCCACCAGCGGCCACAGCTCCGTCCACCCGGTCTTTAGAGAAGAGTTTGAAGTGACGCATTGTTGTCTCATGTCCAGGACGAAACCTGGATTCCTGAAGGCAGACAATGGTTGCCGAAAACGAAGATATTAATTGTCGTAACTCAGCGAGATGAACAGAATAGCTATTACAGTTCCATTGTAATAGTGCCATGGTGTGGACTTAAGTAGAAATGGGTCTTCTACTTATGCTTGACCGTTTGCCACCCTTCCCCAGCTCTAGTTGGAGATGATGGGGCAGGAGAGCACACCTCAATCTCCACATCTCCGTCCGAAGACGAAGAAAATGGAGCGGGCGCTCTCTTGGGTTGCGCGCGGTCGTCGTCGGACCTCACGAGTCTCGCTCTTGGGGAAGAGCGAGAGCGGTGTCGAGGGACTTTCTCCCGGTCCGAAGACTGGGTGTCTGTCCCCGACACGCCCCGAAGAGATTTCTTCTTGGATCGGCGCCGACGCGTGTTTGGGGAAGTAGATGGCCCCTTCCCCACAGACGCCGGGTCCTTATAAAACAAGGTCGCTCCTGCTGGCACCGCTCCACTGGTAGTGGTAGGAGCGGGATGGTCAGCAGATACGTGAGCAGCCCTGCCTTTAGGAGAGGAAGAGAAACGGCGCTGAACCGTTCCCCTCTCCTCCGCCGATCTATTTTCTTTTCTATAGGGGAGTTCCTCCATACGTACGGGCTTGGCTTCAGCAGGCTTCGCTCCCTTGGTGGTAATGGGAGCGGAAAGGCCAGCAGAGACAGTAGCCACCCCGTCAGCAGGAGGGCGAGAGAGACGGCGGCGAACCGTCTCCCTTTTCTCCCCTACATTTTTCGTATTAGGTGGGCTGGAAGAAGGACCAGCCCTGGTCGGCAAAGTCTTCTTTCCCCCTTTAGCTGGGGAAGACTTGTTCGCCGACCGTTTCGGAGAAGAAGAGGACTTCTTCTCCGATTGCGCCGGTTTAGATGGTATAACCGGCGCCTTCTTTTGCTGGGCCGAAGAAGGTTGTTGTACCTCCTTCGGGCTGACATTTTTCGCTGGTACAGCGAGGGGTGATTTTAATCCTGCTGATAATACGGGCGTCGAGGGTACTACACTCGGTAAAGATGCGGCAGGGGTGAATGAGGGCGTCGTTGCAGCTGCAAACGATACCCGAAATTCGGGGGCATTCATATCACGGTACCTCTTGCGAGCGTCGTGATATGAAAGCCTATCAAGAGTTCTTATTTCTTGAATTTTTGCTTCCTTACAGAACTCAGGGCACTGCTTCGATCGTGGAGAGTGGCTTCCTTGGCAGTTAGGACAAATCGGGGGAGGCGTACACCTCTCACCCTCATGTGTCCCCTTGCCACACTCTCTACACACGGCCTTGGCAGTGCACCTGGCGGAAACATGCCCGAATTTCTGGCATTGATAGCAGCGCATAGGTGGAGGGATGTACGGTCGAACATCGCAGTGGTACGATGTGACCTTCACCTGCTTAGGTACTACATCACCCTCAAAATGGAGAATAAAAGCGCCGGTATCGACGCTGTTCTCCCCAATCTTTCGGGTGATGCGCCTAATCTTGGTGACGCCTCTCTTCCCCAGATCCCGCAACAATTCCGCATCGCTATTTAAAATGAGGTCACGATGGAAAATAACTCCTCGGACCTCATTCAGCGTTTCGTGTTTTGAGACCTTAACGGGAATTTCGCCGAATTGCGTGCATTCCAGCAACGCTTCGGTTTGCTTCCGATCAACGGTGTGCAGCAGCAGCTGACCGTTCCGGAGCTTGGAAATCCCGTTAAGATCACCAAATTTCCCCTCGATTTCCTCAGAAAAAATTATTGATTTTACTAGTTTAAAATCACCCCCGTCAGTCCTCGTAGCTACCAGGTAGCGAGGAGACTTATCAGCGGGGAATCTTCTATTAAAGGCTTCATCCCAAGGCGTATACACCTTGGGATTAGCTCGACACTCAAGAGACGGCTTTTTAAGGGTGCCACCCTGTACAGGTGTCCGTGATCGCTTTGATGGCATCCCGGACGAAATCCTCCCCGAATACTGCCCACTCCGAACGGGGGCTATCACTGTGGGCGCCACCCAGCCAAGGCAATACCTACCTGGCATAGCAGATATTGCCCGGGGTCCCAGTGCCTCGAACAGGCACTTCCCCCTCGGCATGCACAGGATTTATTCAGCTCCAGTATTCGGCCATGCAGGGACCTTCGTTGTAAGGCGGATACTACTGTAGGGTACATGGCGCACCCACCTGACGGGATGGGGCATACCGTCTAGGCTTTCTGGCCAGATGGCCAAGCTGGTGGCCCTTCCCCTAACAGCACGCATGTTTATTTCTATTGGTCAAACCAGAGCTGGGACCAGAAAACCAAAATTGACCTTTATAAGGCCCCCTCTAAGTCGCCTTTTACGACAGGCAGGGGATACCGTGGATGAATTCTGCCCTCCCCATCCACAGGGGGTCTGAACAAATCAAAACTGGCAAGTTATTCGACCGTGGGTGTATTCTAACCCGCACCCACACAATATTAAAGCACGTCGATGCTAGTATCAGTAACTTACCACGTGATAGGAGTTGACGAACATTGGGAATCACAAGGGATTTTCAAGGAAAGGGATCCACTAGGGAACTTCAGGCAGTGTCACGAGCCTTTCAAACGGGATACAGGAATATTCGTGGAGGGAGGCTCTACAGAACCTATAATTCTGAGATTCTGCATTAAGTGTCGCCAAGTGAGAAAATGTAAATAGATATCGTGTGTTTTTAAGTGATTTGTATAGTTAAAAATGTGTATTCTACAAGTGTAGTGATAAATCTAATGTGTGATATGGCAAAACGAGGCAGTAGCCTCGATATGAGAAAGGAAAGTGTAGTGTATTGCTCAGTGGAAAAATCAAGTAGTATGTGTGTACAAAGTGTGATTATGCCTTGCTAAAATGCAAATATGGCAGGCATAATGGATCACATATGGGCGAATCCGCCAGGATGACTATGTGAGTACCCAAAAACCATGATTTTGTTGTAAGAATGTAATCAACTATATGTCAGTAATATCTAAAGTTAAAATATATGCCAATGAAAGTTGAATTTAGAAGGTAGAACCTTCATACATTAATTTTATGTTGAATAGTCAAGTTAAGATGTTCGTTGTACATCACGTTGTGTGTAAATCCGTTATAAGTAACATAGAAAATGGCATTTGATTTAAAAGGATGAATAATTTTAATGGAAGCGGATGTTCAGTTATTGATGTTATAAATACCGGTACGTCGTGTCGAGATAAGGGATATTATGTCAGTAATAATAATAATAATAAATAGACATCAGGGAAATTGTAAGCAAAGGTATGTTTATTTGAATAGCTGTATGTCTAAGCAGTATTATTAAAAGTAAATGGACCACTCAAAAGAAATTAATATCAGAGAATCATATGATAATGGACGGAAAGATGCAAAAGAGGTAGGATATGGAAATGTTTAAAAGAGAATTGAATTGCAGCTTGATGAAAAATGTAATAAAATTAATTAATAGAGATTGTCTTATTAATTAAGGGAGAGACCATCTCACAATAGTCGGGAAAGTCAGGTTTGCTAAATCGACGTATGAAATCTCGTATAGCCAAGGGGCGTACGGAGATATAAAATGCAATTGAGCGTATATAGTGGGATCCCTAGCTCAGATTATTGCTAATAAGCAGTCCGGATTCGAATCAAGGGGCGTATGGGAGGAAAACGAGGACACCTCGCCATAACGCATGATGTTGTTGTTGTTTGAGTCTTCAGTCTTTTGACTGGTTTGATGCAGCTCTCCATGCCTCCCTGTCCTGAGCTAATCGTTTCATCTCTACATAGCTCCGACACCCTACATCGGAGGCAATCTGTTTAACATATTCTAACCTTGGTCTACCCCTACAGTTTTTGTCCTCGACCCTTCCTTCCATAACTAAGCTTGCTATTCCTGGGTGTCTTAGTATGTGTCCTACCAACCTATCTCTTCTCTTCATTAGCAGTCGCCAGAAACATCTCTCCTCTCCCACTCGTCTTAATACCTCTTTGTTTGTAACCCTATCTACCCATCTGATCTTCATCATTCTCCTGTAACACCACATTTCAAATGCTTCAATTCTCCTCTTTTCTGCTGCACCAATAGTCCAAGTTTCACTTCCATAGAGCGCCACGCTCCAGACAAAGGCTTTCAAAAATGACTTCCTAATACCTAAATCTATATTCGATGTCAGCAGATTCCTTTTTTGTAGAAATGCTTTCTTTGCCTGAGCCAACCTACTTTTAATATCCTCTTTGCTTCGTCCATCACTGGTTATTCTGCTTCCTAAGTAACAGAAGTATCCTACTTCCTTCAGCTTTTCACCTGCCAATTTGATCTCCATAGAGGTTTCTGATTTATTTCGGCTGCATTCCAGTATTTTTGTTTTACATTTATTAATTTTCATCATGAATTCTTTCTGTAAGACGGAGTCCATACCATTCAAAAACTCATTCAAATCCTCAGGCTTGTCTGCCAAGATGACTATGTCATCAGCAAATCTCAGAGTTGAAATTATTTCTCCTTGAATCTTCACTCCCACTTTAAATTTTTCCCTAATTTCCTTCATTGCTTGTTCAATGTAAAGATTGAAAAGTATGGGTGATAAGTTGCAGCCTTGCCTTACACCTTTCTGAATACCAGCTTCTCTCTCATGTCCTTCAACTCGAATGACTGCTGTCTGGTTTCTGTACAGATTGTATATCACCCTCCTATCCCTGTACTTTATTCCAATTGATTTCAAAATGTCAAACAATTTAGTCCAATCAACGTTATCAAAAGCCTTTTCTAAGTCTACAAAAGCCATGAACGTTCTCTTATCTTTCCTTATTCTACCTTCTAAAATCAGCCTAAGACTTAGTACAGCTTCCCTTGTTCCTACATTTCTCCTGAAACCAAACTGGTCTTCACCCAACTCCGTTTCTATCTGGCTTTCAATCCTCTTGTAAATTATTCTAGACAGGATCTTTGAAGCATGAGTAATCAAGCTGATTGTACGGTAATCTTCACATCTGTCAGCTCCCACTTTCTTTGGTATAGGGATGATTACATTCTTCTTGAAATCAGGGGGTACCTCACCTGTCTCATAAATCCTACACACCAAGTGAAATAACCTGATCAGACCTTCATCTCCTATGCAGCGTAGCAACTCAATCGGTATATCATCTATGCCTGGTGCTTTGTTCCTGCTTAAGTCTTCCAAAGCTCTATCAAATTCTGATCTCAATATTAAATCTCCTTTCGCATCCTCATCGACCGTGAACTGGCTAATTGTGTGAATTAATTCATCTCTGTGGGAGTGAATTCGACGGGAGGGTAGTTGAGCCCTGGCCGTGATCTTTGACGAGAGCGCCGACTATTCCAATACGACTATGTGTACGATGAATCTCGTTCCCTCGGCTAAACGTAAATGGGTCAGTTTGAGGCCAGCCTTTAAATCCTAAATGATAGGGATAAATGTTTAAACAGTTCCATATTCCGTAATGCATTCAGTATGAATTAGGTCATCTGTATTTTTTGTGGGTCACTAAGACTGTACACTGTTGTGTCTGGAAGTAGCAGGCAAATGCTTGGAAAGAGAACGGAAGGAGAGACGTGAGGGGGTAGGTAGCGGCCATGTTGTTACCACCCGCCGCGAAGGTCCATTGTACTGAACGAGGGTTGGGGAACAGACCTCACTCATTGTAGGCTTGGAGTAAGATGTGTAAATTAGAAAGCTATGATACCCTGATTGTAAAGAAATGATGATTTTATTATTGAATATAGAATGTATGTGTAATGAGACACCTTGCTAATTAAGAATCGTTCTGATATCATAATATTTGGCCGAGTTGTAATATGGCAAAAATGACATTTTTATACTGACAGAGACACATTGTTCCGAGGTTGGAAACTATAATTATACGCTATACCTATTCCACGGGCAGCAGTAAGGTCCCACTCGACGCGACGGCGGTAGACTAATAAATATTTGGAAGATAAACTCTTTACGGCATATAGTGGATTCACAATAAATAAGTTGGTTAATGCATGGTAGGCTCAAATATTTTGGTGGGAAGGAAGAGACAAGGCATGATGATACTCATATTGTATAGGGGAAAGTGCATACAATAGTCAACGAGAGATTGTAAGATTAACGTTGTTTGTGTAATTTTACCAGTGCATTAGCGCACATGGGAATGATTTTTATGGTGATTTTAATGTTACATTAAATCAACAATCATTTGGATTTGTGTGAGGATAAAGTGTGAATATTAATGGAGGGTTGGAGTATATTTTGCATTTTTGTGTTAATTTAATTGTTGTAGTGTTTTGTTGTGTGTTAAGCCATGATTTTAAACTCAAATTAAATCCTTTAGACTAGAGTTGTGTGTTGTTATTGTAGAGTTGATACCTCTTAGTTTCAAATCCAAAATATGCGACTGCTCAGTGGGTTGAATGGTACACGCCCGAGGACTGCTGCTAGCTGGAGGCGGAAGCATATATTTCAATGGAAAATCTTCAATCGTGAGGCAAAACTGAGAAGAGGTGGGTTCGATTCCCACCTCAGCCATCCTCGAAGTGGTTTTCCGTGGTTTCCCCACTTCTACTCCAAACAAATGTCAGGATGGTTGCTAGCTTAAGGCCACGGCCTCCTCCTTCCCTATCATCACCTGAATTACAAATACACACACGACTACAGCCACCACAATAGCACAGGCTATCAGACGAATTCTTTTTATCTATGTACAGTATATACACACTTTTACACGGGGTTAAATGACCACGGTGTCCAAGCTCCTCAAACGAAACAACAATAATAATCTAAAATTTACGATAAATAAGCTAAGAAGATAATTGGGCCAGATAACCTTGATGTTCTATCCCTGAAAATAATCCCCTCCACTACCACTATAATGATAAATTATGTGGTAGAATATATTACTTTCAGTATCGGTTAATTATGACTCCTCCCCTGAAGATGCCTGATTATGTAATTTAACAAATTACAAAACATATAAATAAATCTTTAAGGTACAATGACCTCCGGAAAACGTAGAAGGAAGGGATGGAAGGAAGGAAGGGAGGGAGGGAGGGGGGAGGAAGGATACCTACAGGTTCTCGAGCACGGTCTGATGCGGCCCGATATCGACGGTAATAACGGATCAGTTCTGTATGCAACTGTTGTGACTTGATGGTAATGTTATGAGCTGCTAGAGTGCGGACGCTATGTGGTGAGGCTTCAAGGTCAAGCTAACCGCTCTGGCCAGACAGATTTCCAACCACGATTCAGTGGTAGGGGAACAGCGACAGCACTCACACGTGTGTGTCTTGAGCTCACAATCAGCTTAGTTACATGAGGGGTGTCTTCTCCAACGCTCCGGCTCCCCACCACTCACACTATACCGCGACCTTGCAGCCTCACCACATACCATCGGTACTCAATTCATGAGAACGTATCTTCGAGCACAACTTAGTACATTTCCTTTCATAAAGAGACAGAGAGAAAATATAATTGATCTTGCCACAAATTTCAGCGCAAATTATGGTATAATATGAAATAATACAGGTGTTATACATGGTGTTTAAATAAGTTGGAATGTTGAATAAGTGTGCATTATGATGATGTCAAATATCATTAGACAGACCAAATTTAGTATTTACTATCATTACTAAAAATGGAATGGCAGCAATTGGCTACTGATTTTATTTTATTCTGGTTGTTTGGTTCCTCAGTTTAGGGGCTGTGACAACGCGGTCATGTAGCCCCGTGTACTTTGGGTGTGTGTAGAATCTGTCTGACAACCGGTGTTAATTGTGATGGCTGTATTAGTGTGTGTTATCTGTTTTTAATTCAAGTAAGGACTGCAAACATTCGATTTCAAGCAGTTCCAACTTTTACTACCAAAACGCCACCGTCAACGACCAACTAGTTCTGAACTTTGTTACTAGATGGCACCCCAATCGACTCCTGGCGACGAACGTTGGAACCTAAGAGCGTTAGTCAAATATAACTTTTAGCTTCACACAAGTGAAATTAAGCAAGCCTCCATAGCTAAGGCGGCAGCACGCCGGCCTCTCACCGCTGGGGTCCGTTGTTCAAATCCCGGTCACTACATGTGAGATTTGTGCTGGACAAAGCGGAGGCAGTCACGTTTTTCTCCGGGTACTCCGGTTTTTCCTGTCACAATTTCATTCCAGCATCACTCTCCACTATCATTTCATCTGTCATTCAATCATTCCCACAGGGGAGTACGACTGGCTTCGGCAGCCGGCACAGTTCATACCTCGCCGCTAGATGGGGGCCTTCATCCATTCCATTCCCTGACCCGGTCGGTCGACTGGAAGCAGGCTGTGGATTTTAATTTTTCACAAGTGTAATTAGTGGAAGGTTCTTTATCATGCCATAAATCTATGACATGGGACTGCCAGCTTTACTTCCCGTCCGAAGGAAGGCATACTGAGGGATTTTTAACGCTCTTAAAAATCCGACGATTTCGGCCGGGTTTGAACTTAAAGCATTTTATCTAATGGAATGTGATACATTAATAGTAGGTAATATAAGGCGGTTCTGGGGCAGGGGCTAATGCGCAAGATGGCCGCCGCGCGCAACTGTCCTATGTTATTCTTATGGAGGGGACAGTCAGAGCTGGGGCAGGGGCTAATGCGCAACATGGCCGCCACGCCCTGAGACCATGAATGACGTTACAGGGAGAGTTCGGCCGTGTAGTTGCTAAATGGAATATTTATTATTATTATTAGGTAAATATTGATTGATCATGTATAATCAATACCAGCCTTATATTGTCCACCTCTTGGTGTAGTGGCTAGAATTTCTGGCTGTTACTGCGAAGGCCCGGGTTCGATTCCTGGCTCTGCAAAGAAATTTAATTTCTGGTCTCAGGAGTGGAACGTGGTACACTCAGTCTTGTGAGGCAAGAGTGTCAAAAGGCGGGTTTAATTCATACCTCAGCCATTCTACCTAACCCAACTTCACCTAACCTAACCTAACCTAACCTTACTTAACTTCAAAGTCAGAGCAAAAAAAGTAAGAGCAAATGAGAAAGCACAAATAATAAACTTAGTTATAACTAGAGACCGGATTTTAAAGGGAATCCTTTTTTTTTATTTTTTTTTTATTGGAAACAAGAAATAATCGATTCTATGGGTTAAAACTGTATTTAAAACTCAAGATTGCCGTGTTTTAACTTCCCTTTTTTCCCTTTTCCCTTTTTTTAGCCCTTGTTCCGTTTTTTCCTACATCTGCCCTTATTTTCCCTTTTTTTTAAAGAGTATACGGCAAAACCTCAAGAATTTATTTCACTTTGAGGGAAAATACCTGCATAAAATACCGATGTAGCGTAAGGGAAGAAAGAATTAACACGGGTTCTATACCGAACTCAACCCAGAGTACAACAAAGTGTGGCAAGTTGTTAGGGACCAAGCATCATACATGGTCTCAGCATTTGCACAGTTGAAGCCTATGTATTCTAATCTTCACCATACATCTTGTATTGCTCATGCTTTGCATAGGGTATGTGAGGCAATAAGGTTTGAATATATTGTTGCAAATGCCTTCATATCCGAACTTAAGAAGACATTGATTAAAGCTCCAAGTAGAATACAGCTTTACAAGGAAGTTACAGGCCTACCACTACCTAAGTTTCCCATCATAACTAGATGGGGGACATGGATTTCATGTGCTGTTTTCCTTTGTGAACATTTCACTAAGATAAAGGAATTTATACTGTCTTTGGACGATGTTGAATCTGCAGCTGTGGGTCGAGCGAAGGACCTGCTGAGTGATCCGAATTTGGAGACAGAGCTGTACGCAGTGCATACGTTCAAGTTTCTTCCTGCCGCCATCTTGCAACTGGAAGAACAATGCTTATCGAAGGAGGTGCAGAGGAGTGTGGTTGAAAGAACTGACAACATGCTTGAGGGATTCGCAAAAGAAAATCTGAAGGCAAGCTTAGCAAATAATCCAGACATTGAAAAAATAGTGAAGTGCACTGATTTAGAGTTTAGAGTAAAAACCAAGTATTCCACACTGGTTTCCGTTGATGTAGAGCGCTCATTTTCTTTGTATAAAGATATTTTAAATTCAAAGAGACAAAATTTGACTTTTAAACATATTGAAATATTAAATATCATCAGGTTCAATTCGTTCTTAATGCAATAAACACTGTAACACAAGGACACTACATAAAAGAGAATAGGCCTACATCCTTAACATCCTCAAATGTTGGACATGTAATTGATACAATTCTTTAATGCAGTAAAGTTAAATTAGAAGTGATTAACTGATTATGCATACCTTTTTATTTCCTTTATTCTCTTGACCAGTTCCCTTTTCTTAAATAATTCCTTTTAATGAATATTTTCCCCTTTGCTGGTCCTTTTTTATTGAATATTTTCCCCCTTTTTGGCCCTTTTTAATGAATATTTTTCCCTTTAAAATCCGGCCTCTAGTTATAACCTAACCTAACCCAACCAAACATGTCCTCACCTAACCTAGCCTAACCTAACCTAACCTAACCTAACTTCAAAGTCAGAGCAAATGTGAGAGCACCCATAATAAACTAAGTTATAACCTAACCTAACCTAACTTCTAAGTCAGAGCAAATGTGAGAGCACACATAATAAACTAAGTTATAACCTAACCTAACCTAACTTCAAAGTCAGAGCAAAAAGTAAGAGCTAATGAGAGAGCACAAATAATAAACTTAGTTATAACCTAACCTAACCTAACCTAAATTCAAAGTCAGAGCAAAAAAGTAAGAGCAAATGAGAGAGCACAAATAATAAACTTAGTTATAACCTAACCTAACCTAACCCACAGAAACCTCATTTAAAGATTTTAGATTTTACATTTTAACATTTTACATTTTAACATTTTAGATTTTTGATTTTTTCATTGTACATTTTTTAGATTTTACATTTTGAATTTTTTGTATTTTAAATTTTAGTTTCTTAGATTTTACATTTTAAATTTAAGATTTTTTGATTTTAGATTTTACATTTTACATTTTCCGAAAAGAGTAAACTACTAGGTCACATACCTAACCTCGCCAAACCTAACTTTACCAAACCTAACTTAAGCTAATCCAAAGGCTAATGCACATACACAAAGTATATAAGGGCACATGCAACTATCCTTATGCTAGTCTTATAGGCTACTGTACAACATGATCACTATCCCAACCGGGTATTTTTTTCATTTGTTGTTTACACATTTGTCAATTTTCCAATTTCCCATCATCAGTTTTTTTTAAATGTCAGTTTTAAGTTTTTCAATTTCATAATATGGAAGCATGGATTTTGCATTTTGTTGTTTACACATTTGTTAATTTTCCAATTTCCCATTTTCAGTTTTTTTAAAAAGTCAGTTTTACATTTTTCAATTTCATAATATGGAAACATGGATTTTGCATTTTGTTGTTTACACATTTATCAATTTCACAATTTCCCATTTACAGTTTTTAAAATGTCAGTTTAAAGTTTTTCAATTTCATGATATAGAAACATGGATTTTCCAATTTGTTGTTTACACATTTGTCAATTTACAAAATTCCCATTTACAGTTTTTGAAATTTCAGTTTACTGTTTTTTATATTTTGTCCATATGGAAACATGGATTTTCCAATTTGTGTTATACATGTTCATTTTGCATTAGGAGTGGAGAGAGGTTGGTAGTAATTAAAAATGTACAAGCAGTGTCCATACAATATTTTTTATTTTAAATACATGTACACTATTTACACATAATACATTTTTATATATATTCTTTTTTGTTATAAATTGTACATTTGTTTTTATTTTGTTTTCTATTTTATTTATTTTTGATTATGATTACCATTTTTTATTTTATTTTTTATTTTTATTTTATTTTTTGTAGTGCTATTGTTTTATTTCCTAAATTGTTTTGTTTTATATATTTGCTAGTTGCAGGCAGAAGATTTTGATATTCAAAACTTAACTCTTTAAGCATGGTTAATGATTGAGTAATGTCCATAGGCATGTGTACCTATACCATTAGCATCAATCACTCTTTTATCATCACCAGGACACAAAGCAATTTTGTTTAGTCTTATAGATGATATGTCATGTTGTTTAGAAGCGATAATGTTCATTGGTATTCTTTGTACATTGTTTTTCATGACACTATCCTTATAATCTTGAAAGCTTATACAATTTTTGACAACACCTCTGTTAATACCTTTATTCTTTTTGATTTCTTTACCATTTATGTCTAAAGCGTACATTTTAGCTCTAAGTCCAACAAATGCTTTTATAATTTGTCCACAAGCCTCGTCTTTAAATTTTCCCAACGTTTTCTTGTTTGATGTAGAGTAACATATGTGATTAGTAGGATAATCTGATGTGTCCAGGTGTTCTAGGAAATCCAACTTGTCTTGATATACATCTGGGGTGTTAACCAAATAAATGAACGAGTCGGTATCCATATACGTGAGTTTAAGATTGTTCATTCCATAATAGGGTAGCAGGACATCATAGTGGTGGGAATACATTAGAGTTTTTGAAATATTCAGTATACACATTCCAATATATATAGGCTTATTGAATACAATGTTACGTTTAGCCATGTAGAAAGCAGCTAGGTTAGGACCATAAATGGTTCTGTCAATAAATGTCGGCTTTGCTATTAGCTTTTCTGCCTTTTTGCTGTCAGTCACAAGACGTATGTCAATTCTTTTACGGATATTTTCCATTGTTTTTCCAAAAATGGCATTGCTGAATAATTTGTACAGATTTTTCTCAAAATCATTTTTGGCTTGTTTTCGAAGGTTGTTATTTAAATCAACGTATGCCTTTAACCAAGGTCTTTGATTAAACTTTAACACACGATGAATTTTTATCAATTTTATTCCATGATCTAAAGCCTGCTTTAATGCCATGTAGTGAACAACATATCGCTTTCGATTTCAATTTTGAGGAATTAGTTTCTTCAGAGACGAATCCTTAGGTTGTGTACACTCTGGTAGGAAAGGTAATTCATTGTGTAGATCATGAAGGTCAGATGGGTAATCAACATCAACGTCTAGAATGTATCCCAGAGGATCGTCTTTCTTTAGTTTTTCTAGACAACAGTATTTGGAGAAACCCACTGAAATCCACCATAAGGAAGGGAGTGGCACTTAGCCCACCCATATTGGTTGTTGGCATCATCATAGGTAATAAACTGCGATGGTTTCTCAGAATCATAGGTTTCCATGTATTTATTGTTAGCTTCAGCATACCGATGAGACACCTGGCATATGCCTCCACGTATTCCAGACTCGATTAAAAGAATCTGATCGTAATCCTGTAGCAATTCCAGTTCAATTCCTGTGTAAAGGAGCATTGCCTCGAAACTTAAACTAGGTGAAGTAAAAATGTGTGCAGCATCCACTCGGTGTGATTCTAGTGTTTTGTTTCTAAACGTTTCAAAGCTGTCTGCAGGAAAATGGGAAATTGGAAAATTGACATATGCGTAAACAACAAAATGCAAAATCCATGTTTCCAAATTATGAAATTGAAAAACTTAAAACTGACATAAAAAAACTGATAATGGGAAATTGGAAAATTGACAAATGTGTAAACAACAAATGAAAAAAATACCCGGTTGGGATAGTGATCATGTTGTACAGTAGCCTATAAGACTAGCATAAGGATAGTTGCATGTGCCCTTATATACTTTGTGTATGTGCATTAGCCGTTGGATTAGCTTAAGTTAGGTTTGGTAAAGTTAGGTTTGGTGAGGTTAGGTATGTGACCTAGTAGTTTACTCTTTTCGGAAAATGTAAAATGTAAAATCTAAAATCAAAAAATCTCAAATTTAAAATATAAAATCTAAAAAACTAAAATTTAAAATACAAAAAAAATCAAAATGAAAAAACTAAAAAATGTAAAATGAAAAAATCAAAATCTAAAATGGTAAAATGTTAAAATGTAAAATCTAAAATCTTTAAATGAGGTTTCTGTGGGTTAGGTTATAACTAAGTTTATTATTTGTGCTCTCTCATTTGCTCTGACTTTGAAGTTAGGTTAGGTTAGGTTAGGTTAGATTAGGTGAGGATATGTTAGGTTATAACTAAGTTTGTTATTTGTGCTTTCTCATTTGCTCTTACTTTTTTTGCTCTGACTTTGAAGTTAGGTAAGGTGAAGTTGGGTTAGGTAGAATGGCTGAGGTATGAATTAAACCCGCCTTTTGACACTCTTGCCTCGCAAGACTGAGTGTACCCCGTTCCACTCCTGAGACCAGAAATTAAATTTCTTTGCAGAGACAGGAATCGAACTCGGGCCTTCGCAGTAAACAGCCAAAAAGGCTAGCCACTACACCAAGAGGTGGACAATATAAGGCTGGTATTGATTGTACATGATCAATCAATATTTACCTAATAATAATAATAATAATAAATATTCCATTTAGCAACTACACTCTCCCTGTAACGTCATTCATGGTCTCAGGGCGTGGCGGCCAAGTTGCGCATTAGCCCCAGCCCCAGCTCTGACTGTCTCCTCCATAAGAATAACATAGGACGGTTGTGCGCGGCGGCCATCTTTCGCATTAGCCCCTGCCCCAGAACCGCCTTATATTACCTACTGTTAATTCCTAGCGAATATGTATTTTCTAATATATTTAAGAATTCTTGTTGGAACTTGATTAATTAAATTAACATTTGTTTATTTATATACATATACAGTATATATATATATATATATACATGAGATAGGGTTTATTACAGAGGATGATTGATGATTGACAGTCAAATTCAGGATGATTATGTTACAATAGCATACACCGATAATGAGTATTAAAAATATGAAGAGACGACGTAAATAAACTTGACGTTATCTACAATCAAATGGAGAGTTGTGATATTTGACGAATAAATTGTTAATTCATTGTAAATACTTGTGAGAACAATGAAGCTGTTAAACAATATTATAGGGCTCATTACAGAGGAGGTTCGCAAGTGCATAAAATATAATGCTTAGATAGTTTATGTATAAAATAGATTGATTATTTCTGAAGATGAATACAATCACAGGTGAAGTGTTGGTTGGTTGGTTCCTCTGTTTAGGGGCTGCAACAACGCGGTCATGTAGCCCCGTGTACTTTGTGTGTGTGTAGAATCTGTCAGATAACCGGTGTTAATTGTGATGGCTGTATTAGTGCGTGTATCTGTTTTTTAATTCAAGTAAGGACTGCAACTTTGAATTTTTCAAATAGTTTCTACTTTTGCCGCCAAACGCCACCGTCAACGACTACTAGGCCTAGTTCAGAACTTAGCTACTAGACGCCACCGCAGTCGGCTCTTGGCAACGAACGTAGAAACCTAAGAGCGTTGTTTACATTCCTAACCTATACAATTTAGCTTCTCACAGGTGTAATTAGTGGAAGGTTCTTTAACATGGCATAAATCTATGACATGGGACCGCCGGCTTTACTTCCCCTCCGAAGGAAGGCATACTGAGGGATTTTTAACGCTCTTAAAAATCCGACAGCTTCGGCTTGGTTTGAACCCGCAGGTGAAGTGTAGTGATGTTAAATTTATGTGGTGATAATATGCGATTAAACTTTGAATTTTACTTATTTTTTTTGAGAAATCACCTCATCATAAAATATTAGGTATTAACAAAGGACTATTTGTCTGTCAGCTTGGCGATATTTTTATTTTATTTTAATTTTAGGACATTTTTGAGGCTTTCGGATCTGAATCCAGAATTGCAGAATTTAATACAATATGATCAATAAAGTTCATGATATTATTTTACACATGAGTTCTGATTTGTACGTTTTACTGAGAATTAGCGTGTTTTGGGGATCTTAGTTTGATAGAACCATTCAGTCTCATCCCGTTAAGAACCCAGAGATGCAACCCGAGCATTTTATTGTTTTCTAATGCCAAATTAAGATATACACAATCTTTTTCTTCGTTTGCTTTAGCGTTTGTCCCATCTCGTGGCAGGGTCCGCTATGCGAATCCACTGTCTCCACTTTACTCGGTCATGGGCCATGTCCGGATGTAGGTTGACGCTTTTCAGATCCCTGTGCAGCGTATCGGCCCTACGTTGTCTAGGTCACCCCTTTGGTCTTTTCCCGGTGACCTCTTGTGTGCATCCCCGTTTTGCAATGATGTCCACTCCTAACGGTAGCACATGCCCAAACGCATTTTGTTGTTGAATGCAGTGACACCAAATCGTTCCTTTATTCCTTCATTGGGGACGTGATCCATCCTAGTAATCCCAGCTGTCCATCTAAGCATCTTGGTCTCCATGACACTTCGCCGACGTTCTGCTGCCTTCATGATCGGCCAACATTCAGTACCATAAAGCACCATGGAACGAATGACAGTGCGGTAAATCTTCAATTTTAGGAGGTCTTTCATCTGGCGATCGCACATGATACCTGTCGTTGTTCGCCACTTCATCCAAGCAGCATTAATTCTTACGTTGACCTCCTCGGTGAGACGACGTTCAGCAGTTATCGAAGGGCCAAGATACTTAAATGTTGTCGTTCGAGGAAGTTCATCGCCGTCGACTTGGATTGTTCCGATTTCTCCTGCATCCGATGTCATATATTCCGTCTTAGCTTTGTTAAGCCGCAGGCCATATTGACTTAACCGATCACTCCACATTAATATATAATTTTTGACTCTGTTGGTTCTTTATTGAATGAGTCTTGTGCTGTTTTAGCCCGGTCATCGCAATACTCATCCGGGAAATAGGTAAAATACATACCGTTTCATTTGAGACTCTTTTGCATTTCAGCGTCCAGTTTCGTCTACAAGCCTCTGTTCGAGAACAAGTCACCTCCATGACCCCTTATTAACAGTTGGCACTGTGGCCTCCTGTGCATCTACGCTCTCACACGTTGAAATAATTTGACATCATCGGCTCATAGATCTGCTTCTGTTTCTCATCAGCCTCTTAAATTATCTATCCTCCCCCATTCTCTTCACATGACCCCACCATCTGTGTCTACACATACGAGCTGCTTTATCTTACAAAATCCGACGACTTCGGCCTGGTTTGAACCCGAGACCTTGGGCATAAAAGTTCAGCATGCTACCAGTTACGCCACTGAAGCCACTTCCCACAGAGACAGATGGAAAACTGATTGTGATCTCGTGCAGTGGCGTTGTCATGGCAACCTCTGATGGCTCATCCATCAATTTAGTAGCGTTGTCATGGCAACTTCTGATGGCTCTTGGAATTTTCTTATAATTCCGAAATCAATTTGCTCATCCCTCGGCATAACGGTGGGTCATATCAAAAATGCTTTCGGACAAAAGTTTTAGGTAATTATTAGGAGAACATTGTCCATTTTGTACGGTTTTGATATTGTGCCTATTAAGAGAGATACGATTAATTTCCCCCGAAGAAAACACTCTTTCCCACCCCTTTGGGGGGTTGGTGCTATCAGAAATCTTTTCAAACATAAAGTTTTGGCCCTTATCTGACACATAGTATGAACTTTGAATATATTAGATATTTCACATATTAAATGAGTTATAGTGATATTTCACTTTTTCGAAAATAGTCCCCATTTTCACCCCCTTCAAACAGTTTGCCCATTAACGAACTCGACAGAGATTTTAAAGGGAATACATATTATGTAAAACAAGTATTTCCGTGAAGAACTATACAGCCTATTTTCATATATGCTACTGATGTTAATTGCCTCTATCAACATACACAATTTCAGTTTGATTGCTGTAATAGATTAGTAGATATTGAGAGCCGACTAAATATTGCGGATGGTCGCCATGTTGGATTTTTATATATGTAGATCTTAGAGTTATGTACTGTTACATGAAAATTATTGTGTACGTGTAGTATTCAAACTTCAATCGCATGATTAGGACACAATAAGTAAAACAAGATTTTAAAATTTCACACAGCTGCCATCTTGTGGTTATGGGAACAATTGAAAAAAATAGATGCCAGTGGATTAACATTTGTATAAGGATTTACTGTACCAAGTGTCGCTGCACTCGGATGGTTAAATTGCGAGAAACGTCCATGTGAATATTTATATTTCGCGTCGCCGCCATGTTGGAATTGTGATCACCAGGTTATTTAAAGTCCTATAGGTGAACTTAAGTTCATAGCCCCTATAAACATTAACACATTCAGTTTGATTGCTATAATAGATTCGTAGATATTCAGAGCTGTCTAAATATTTCGGATGGTCGCCATGCTGGATTGTTAAAAGTATAGGCCATAGAGTCATGTACCATTAAAGGATAATTATTGCGTAGGTTCATTATTCAAACTTTCACTTCGATCGCATGATTAGTACACAAGAAATAAAAACTTAATTTTAAAATTCGCACAGCCGCCATCTTGAGGTTATGTAAACAATTGAACTAAATTAGATACCAGTGCATTAAAATGTGTATAAGCATTTGCTGTACCAAGTTCCATTGCGTTTGGATTATTAAATCGCAAGAAAGGTCTATTTAAAACTTTCAACTTCGCTTGTCCGCCATGCTCGTTTTGTAGTTAACCGGTTTTTGAAAGTCTCATAGATGAATTTCCAGCAGTATCCCTTATCTTCGTACAAAATTTCAGGGTGATACCGGTAATAGTTTCAGAGATATAGAATGCCGATGAAATATTTCGCACAGCCGCCATCTTGAGGTCATGTAAACAATTGGACGAAATTATATGTCGGTGCATTACGATGTGTATAAACATAAACTGTACCAAGTTTCATTGCGTTTGATTGTTTAAATCGCGAGAAACGTCTATTTAAATGTCGCAACTTCGCTTGGCCACCATGTTGGTTTTGTAATTCCCAGTTTTTCAAAAGTCACATAGATGAACTTCTAGTATTTCCCTTTATCTCTGCACAAACCTCCAGGGTGATATGGGTAATAGTTTCGGAGATATTGAATCCTGGTGAAATATTTCGCACAGCCGCCATGTTGGATTGGTGAGACGTAACAAAATTTGAAGGGCACGGTCGGGGTCGTCCGGAATAGTGCTATGAACTTACCGAGTTTCATTGAAATCGCTCCAGCTGTTTAGAAGTTATTAGAGGGGGACACACACACGAATCACACTCGCACACACAGACACACGTACAAAAGGTGATCTCATAAGCCTATTTTTTCATAAATGAAAATAGGCTAAAAATCAAAGTGTTTGGTGAAAAATAACGGTAGTTATCGTGTTCTCAAGAAAGTTATATATATATATATATATATATATATATATATATATATATATATACACATACATAAATTATTTATAAACTTTTGAACTGACGGTGGTTTTGGGGTCTGGGAATCGCGAAGATATGTCGAAATTTTCCGGAAGTCGAAACATGGTACGGTACCCATTGCAATAGGTAGCGTTTCTAATGAAATGTTCCTAAAATGCATTGCAAACAAATAAACTAGGCCATTTCTTGTTTTTTCACATAGGATTATTACTAAGTAAATACCAGATTTTAAATAATTATTTTAAGCATACTGTAATACATTGGAACACATTTATTGGATAGGTTTTTTGAAGTTTGTTAATATGTTTTGAGAGCTTACTAGCAGTTCCAGTCAATTCTCAGTATGATACCTTAAAATTTAGTATGGTGCCCTGGAATGAGCATAGTTTGAATTCAATAACTAGGGACCAGTGATTCAAGTGTGGGAACACATGGACTACTACGAGGGAAGTTCCGAAAATAAGTTTTATCACTTTTTCCCAGGGGCCCTTTATTGCCAAACTGACATACACTTTAACATCATGAACTATACACTTTGCACTATTTTTCGATATAGTCACCACCAACATTGAGGCACTTGTAGCGTGCAATCAGTTTGAAGAAACCACTCTGGTAAAACTCGGTGTCCTGCGATGCAAGGATATTTATTCCTCACTGGTGAACTGTGATACTTTCACATCATTGAGGCTGCCTTGGTTTCTGGGGTGAAGTGGTACACCCATGTATCATCGCCCGTGATGATTCTGAACAGGAACTCATTTCTCTCTCACGCGTACCGCATCAAGTGACGGAGGCTGATTCCGGTGTCAGGTTTCTCGCCACGCATCTTGCGGACCCTTTTCGGTGATCCAACACATCATGGAGCATGTGATGGGCCCGAGGTCGAACAATACGCAGTGTAGACGCCACGTCTGGCACTGTTATGCACCTGGAGGGACACCCACTTCGATCTCCATCCTCCACACTCTGCCGTCCTTCACTGAACAAGCAACACCAGTGACCGACCATTTGAAGAGATATGGTCGCTTGACCATTCACGGTCTGTAGTGTAACCAAGACCAACTACAATACTCAGACCTTAATGCAGGTATCGAAAGTCTGAAAATGGCGTATGCGGAAGCCCGAGATTTTGTTTGTTTTCATTCGTTGCTGGGATACAATATTAGCTTTGATTAGCTTCGTTTTATGAAAGTTGGGATAAACTATTGCTCATCTGTAATTTGTAGTGTCTTCAGTATGTCTGTAAAGTCCAGTTCGCGTTTATGTACTGCAATCGTGTATAAATATGACGTGATAATACGCTTATTATGGACTAGTTCGTTTGTGTTCAGTTGACCGATGGCATTGAGTCATTTACTGCAGATGTTGAAGTACCTAAGACTAAAGCATTAATAGAAGTGTCTCAAGAATATACACCGCAATGATTTGCTAGTTAGTGACAATATAATAATAGCTTAGTACACTTAAGTACCGGTAGTGTCAAACTTAAGTACGTAAAGGGAAAACGCAATGATAATCTACGGCAAGACTAAACTGCTGACGTTATCTTGAACGCTCAGCTTCATGTGCCTCCGTAAATCCTTACCAGTCTGGTAGATGTTCTACACTGCCTTGTATACACGCCAAATACTACAGTGAACTTCTGTTTTATTGGTTAAGGAAGTTGTTTCCTCTGGGCCAAACAGTGAACTCATTGTGTTCCGTCATTATTCATACTTTTGTGATTCTTACAGCTTGCAAATTATTTTTTATTACGATGTGTGTAATAAAGTGTTGTGAGTAACTTGCCAATTATGTACTTATATTACGAGATGGTGTGCCGCGATAATTCCGTAAGAGGGAGATGGTGCTTTCCTACCTACATTACTTTACTAAATCAACTATTTCCAGCGTACAACTATTCCAAACGGTAACAGCGAGTGTTTAATAGGTTAGATGGTAATATATCGCGTCCTTTGTGTGTGGTAATCTCCATAATTATGTTCAGATATCCGCACGACGACTTCTTTGCATATTTCAATCAACTAATTCGGTGTGATGTTTTACCCGAGATTTTAGACAATTCCACGAGATGTCTTAATTGAATCGTATCTCTATAGCGTTGGTTCGATTATTTCAGGCAACTATTCTCATTCCGATTGTGTACACAAATACTCTGCATGTGCTGGGAGAGCACTTCAGTAACCGGGTACTTTCTTCTCTCCTACTTCAGAATCTGTTTGATTTTATGCTAATAATATTAATCTATAATTACTGAACTTAAATACAAATCGTGATAACTCGCCAAAATGCTTCTTATTCAACCACAGAAACAGTGAGACTATTGTAGCTGCCCCTTGGGTGAAGACGAAGAAACCTATAATTCGAGTCCAGAATTATATAGATAAATTAATTCAGGTAAGTCTAAATTATTGATGCATATTTCTTCGGAACCTAGTCTCATCTTGTGATATCTTTTTATGCTCTTAGGTGAGTAAAACTAATAATTTACACGAACTGTGACAAGCCCGATGACATGATCTTAGATATTGGTAGGGCAACCGTCGCCGCCATGTTTTTTCTACATTAAGGTCTGAGTATTGTAGTTGGTCTTGGTGTAACCCTATGAGGTTACATGTCCTTCTGCATTAGGGGGCGAATTGTAACATTAGGTTACGAGGGTACAATGTTCTTAGTAGTTCTATTCTCTTAGATTAAGTTTAGGTTAGGATCGTGGTTACTCTTTCGTAATGAAGGAGGCCATGAGTAATGAAGTTTCACATCTGTGTACAATATCTATGTACGATGTTGGTTTGTTTTTCTTTTCTCTTTGACCCTATGAGGTTTCATGTCCTTCTGTTCTTATATTTACTGAGTTTCACATCTGTGTACAATATCTAAGGAGATTATTAGGAAGTTTTGGTCAGTTTTAGTGTGAGGTCTTATTTTTGAAGAGAAAAATGATATTGGCTTGGGAGTTGGTTGTATGGTAATGAAAGTGGATTGTTATTGAGATGTTTGAATGAATGTAAAAAGACGAGAATATATATATGTTTATTGAAAGTATCCCTTATTGTGATAAAAACAACCATGACCCCGAATATGAACACGGTTACAGTAGGCGTTCATGGTTGGCTGACACACTAGTCCCTCGTGCCCATTCATACCGGATAACAGCACGCACTTCCATTGGCGATCACGTTGTCTGCACAAGTCCGTTTGTCATCGAACGATATCAGGCACGCCAGTCTGCTGCTCCTCTCTCTTCGTTGGCGCTCTGTGCATACGACATTCTCCCTACGCTAACGCTCCTTCAGTCGTTAAACCAGCCACGGGTGTGGATTCTTATGGTGATTGTTTGTGTCACCTGATGTACCATCTGCTCGTGCAATAATGTGACGAAACTTAGCCTACTTTCGGAACACACGGCATAAACCTAGAAGAATTGCTGAGTTTTAATTCACCGGCCGTGAAAGCCAATACACAATCTTTTTTGGAAGCCTTCATAGGGAGGTTATAGCTGCTTGAGCTTTTAGTTCTCGCAGTCAAGTGGTGCAGTTGCACCTTATATAAAGGGAGGTGGCGTGCAGTTCGTCACTCCTGTGGGGGTACGGGCGGGGACACCAAGAGCCCGCCGATGAGCCAGCTTGGTGTCCTAGGCGAAACCCCACACAAGACACGGCATAAACCTATAAGAATTGCCGAGTTTTAATTCTCCGGCCGTGAAAGCCAATATACCATCTTTTTGGGAAGCCTTCATAGGGAGGTTAAGGCTGCTTGAGCTTTTAGTTCTCGCAGTCAAGTGGTGCAGTTGCACCTAATATAAAGGGAGGTGGCGCGCAGTTCGTCACTCCTGTGGGGATCCGGGCGGGGACACCAAGAGCCCGCCGATGAGCCAGCTTGGTGTCCTAGGCAAAACCCTACACAAGACACGGCATAAACCTAGAAGAATTGATGAGTTTTAATTCACCGGCCGTGAAAGCCAATAACCATCTTCCCTCGTATGTTAATTTTCCGATGCACATGGTGTTAACTCACTGTAAGTTAGTGATTTGAGTTATTGACCAAAAATATTTGTCTGTTTTCCAGTCAAGGACCATTTTGTGTTGCTACTACATTCATTATACGGGCCTCAAACTTGGTTGTTTCAAATGATAATTTCATATTGAATGAACTACCATAAGCATGAAATTGGCTTAGAAATAAGTGGACATATTTGAATCCTGTTTGTATTGCCACAACCCAGGGAACTGCCACTGAAACATAGGACAAGTAAATAGCCTATACTTATTACGTCTTTTAGACCTTTATGTTGATGGTCCACTTTTATTCATGTTGCTATATTGAACCCGCTGAGCTATGGTTCATGTGATATTTTTTTTATGACAGAGCATTTATGAGGGGATGTTGTACTTTTGAACACACCCAGGAAGCCACGTGAAGCTGAGAGATCACGCGATACTTTGAAGTAGCGGTGAATCGCACTTTTGACTTTGGTGTAAACTGCTAATTATTATCTGAGGTCTTATTAATTATTTTTATCTTTCCTACGAGACTCAGAATATTCCATTTCGTCATGCTGCATTATTAAAACATTTTGGAGAATGTTTATTTTTACTTTAGGTAAGGTAATACCCTTGCAGATACGCAAAAAGGAACGTAAGTAGTCGCTCAACGTTTTCGTTTTGACGACCTACTTTCTAGAGACACCCAGTACCGGAGCACTGCGTCTTGAGAATCCGCCTTGTGTAGGCGTGGAATTACATTTGTCCTACGAGACGTAGAAGAATATCCGCTGTTTAGCGTTAAAAGTGATTATAAGGTGCCATCGAGCAAGCAAATACTAATATTCACTGTCGATGAAGTCCAGTGAATTAAATAAGAAGCTTGGGAAATAATTATTGGCAAGTATAGTGTATTGCACAACATTGCTGTGACATCACATATTACCCACGCGTATGTGGAGGGCAGATGCCTAGTGGAAATATACAGGTAATAGTGTTACAATTATCCTGAACAAGTGTGATTATAATAGTATGAGATATTTAAATTGCCAAAGTGGAAATTTCATCTTTGAAACGTCGTATAATTCACGGATGCTGCGTGATACAAAAGTAGCGTCACTAGCACGTGCAGCATTATAAAATAGTATTAGCTCACATGCTAATCCACATCTGCAAGATTAAGGCTGTGTCGTATTTTATAATTGAAGCCTATAATAGTCACGACGGACATTATAATTTTGGAAGTGAGAGGATGAATAATCACGCAACTTATTTCGCTACCCACGTGATTGGACTTTTATTCACCATGGTTGAAGCAGTCACCATGGGCTAATACCATCCCAGTATGGGGGGGTGACGTTTCTACAGGAACCAGCATGATGGTGGAACTTCCAGAACGATGAACGAGAGGGAAGGAGCCAAAATGCCATTTCCAGGTGAGCCATGTTTAACATCTCTCATTTCTTTATTTTCTTTGGCGGCCGTCCCGGTAGACTCAGACGCCATGTGAGATGCTTTCTGTCCGGACGTGCCTTGAGGCTCTCCGCCTCATTATTTAAAATGTAATGTTTTTCCTTTTTATTTAACATTGTTATTATGCCGAAGCCTTCCATTCACTCATGTAAGTAACACAACTAACCTTGTTTCCAATATGCTCATTTCCTATATTTAACCTTTCTTTTTGATCTTCGTCGTGTGCTTGGATTTGCTGTGGAACCAATCGAAATGGCGGTCTCCTGTTTTATTTAGTTTAGGTCTACGGATTAACCTTTCATTTGTGCCGTGAGATATATCTGGGAGTGATTTAGTGAGTGTATGTTTTTCTTGCTGCCAGGTGCATTGATGCTGTTTTGATTGGGCATATCTTCGAATGGGTCTCCCGTGGTTTGTGGACGTTGGCGTTTCGACCATTCTCCCAACACGAGGCATGACACCATATATTTTAGCCCTTATGTTTTCCCTTCATTCCATGCTTCGGGCAACTGGATCACGGCGGTAACTTTAAGTAGGCCTTACCGTATTCAGCTCGAACTCGGAACGTAAGTTAGGGACCATATAGGTTTAGCATATTTTGCTAGACTACCTACAAGCACGAGTTGCTTTGTGTTTTATTACTGCATCGTCGGCTAGCATTTTGTGTGTTTGATTGCGTGTATGTATCATGATATATTTCACGGACACTTGACGTCATTTGTTTCTCCTTGTAGTATCTTTGGTTTTTGCATTTCTTTTCTCTGGGGACTGCCAGCTCGATCGCATCCCCATTGCTCGCCACAGCCTCTGCGACACGCACACAGCCTCTTGTTTTATCTTTGCTATGCTTGTTATTTGTGGTCGTCATGACAACCATCCATCTCTAGGCTGAGAAGTGATTGTTGTTGACCAGCGACCGGCTCGATTGCCTCTTGATCTTTTACTTCCTCCCTTTTTACATCGTTTTCACCGAAGTGAGCACAGGTATGAATTTAATTTGTTAACGTTATTTACTATCGTAAGTTATTTATTGTTATTTATATTTATCTTCCCCGTTTGAAAGTGACTTTATTTGACCCCTAGGTGAAGGGTATTCTTTTTTGTGTGTGTTATTCTGGCCGGGTTTCTTTGTGTGTTCGGTTTCAATTCATTAAATTTCCATTTCTTTACCCATGTGTCTCATTTAGTAGTGTTGGGCGATCGGGCTGCTCTCTCTCTCTCACTCTCTCACTCTCTCTCTCTCTCTTCAAACCTAGGCCTAACTTATTCTAGCTTTCTAGCACCAGGAGGGTATTCCTACCACTCGTCGTGGGACCACCTTCACAGAGTCTGGAGTCGCTCGGCACATCTGGCCTGCAAATACGGGCCCAGCACAGGTCAGAAATTAACATCCATTTCCACTGCGTACTCCTTTCTTTTCTAGTTGGTTCCAGTGATGCAGCTAGGAGGCACGCCAAGAATATGTTTATTTCAATAGGGCGGTGCAGATGGTATCAGTTGCGAGGTTAAGTCTCCTGGTCGCTTAGCCATATCCATTGGATTTTAATATTTCGCTGCATATTTTTCAATGTTGTTTTTATTCTGTTTCATGTTCCCTATTGCATACTATGCAAACAAATATTGAGAGTCAATGTGAACTTCCAAGGAGTATGGACCATAAAAATAACAAACTGTAAGGAGAGTGCAATGAGTTGGACCCTATCAACGAACCCCAGCATTGGTAATGTACTAACCAACCCTACTTCTTGTTTCGTACTCATTTCAGGCGCAGGACGGAGGCAAGACATTTGTAGTTATTGTTTTGAATTGTAGCTAGCAGTACTTCTGTAGTTTAGCCATGTATTCTCTCCCAGGTTGCAACGTGAAGAAGGAGCTCATCCAGTCTGACGATGATCTGCTATCGTTTGAAAGTGTCTGTGGGAAAGACACTAATCCATTGACTGAGGTGAAAGGCCATCGCAAGGGAGGCGTAGCCAATATAGTGTCCAAGTGGGGAATTTCATTTTCTGGTGAACTGGAAGTATCGTCTGTATTTGAGTTCTTAGACAGGGTCAGTGAACTCTGCCATTGTTATGACCTCGAACCAGACGACATTGTTGTCTGCCTACCGTTATTGTTGAGTGGCTTAGCTTTAAAATGGTATCGACTTACCAACAGATCTTTCATCTCGTGGGTTGATTTCTGTAAGTCAATAAAGGAGCGGTTTACGACTTATGATTTTGAACATGACTTGAAGGCTGAAATTCATCGCCGTACCCAGGGTTTGGAAGAGCCTGTAGACGATTTTGTTACTGGGATAATGACTTTAATAAGTAGGTTGTCGCAGCCCCTTCCCCTTATTGAAACTGTTGATATTGTGTATAGAAATCTAGCACCTGAGTACAAGTCTTTCATACGCCGGTCCAGTGTGTATAGTGTGGCTGACATTGTTGATCAAGGACGTGAATGCGAGTTCAATCGGCGCCTGCGCAAGTCATATGTACCCCCACCCCTCCCCTCTGACAGTTTGTTTCCAGAGACTGCATGCGCGGAATCCCAGATTCAGAGGACTGCGCACCCATCTTCAATATCTCGTCAGGAGGACCGGGCAGTTAACCGTCCCCACTCGCATATTGTCGGGAGTATTCCCAATGCTACTTCTTCTGCGAATCCCGCTCCTCAGGATCAACAGTTACCTCGAAACCCGAACATGTATAACCGTATAAAATGTTGGAATTGTGATCGTTTGGGGCATCATTTTAATTCCTGCCGTGCGCCCTCTCGTGTGTTTTGTCACACATGTGGTCTTCGTGACGTGACGCACATAGCCTGTCCTAGATGTGCTTCGCGTCAGGGAAACGAGCATGGGTCCCCGGTTTAGACCCGCCGGAGTGGCCATGCAATGAAGTTCGCCGGGAAATGAACATTTCCACGACTGGAAACTTCTGTCCTTGGGTCCCTGTAAGTGTTAAGAAATTGTCGATACCCGATTTACTGGATTCTGGTGCTTCACGTTCATTTATTCAGCGCTCCATCGCGGAACAGCTTCCTGTTACTCAGATTTGTCCACAAGATGGGGGTTTAAAATTTTATTCTGCGGTGAAGTCATCTATTTCTGTTTCTAGCGTTGTAACATGTCACATTAAGATATGTGGTTATTCTTGGGATTGGAACTTCCATGTGGTGGATGACTTATCTACGCCTATGATCTTAGGTTCTGATTTTATGCACAAAGCAGGGTTGAGGCTTGATTTTTCGGATCATTCCTTCAGTTTTTTGTTTAAATCCAAGGAGCGGTTTCATTTTAATACTTGTGAAGCGAGTGTTCCTTGTAATTTTTCTGGTATCTCTGCTGTTCTAATCCCTCCTACTTTATTCACGAGTCAACGTGACGCTTTATCTGATTTGGTGAATGAATTTCCAGATGTTCTCACGTCGGAACTGGGTTCCGCTATCGGCTACGAGTGTCATATTGATTTGACTGATGAGGTTCCAGTTAGGTCGGCGCCATTTTCTTGCTCTCCACCCAAACTCATTGCCATGAGAGAATATATTCATGATCTTAAGGCACGCGGTGTTGTGAGCCCTTCTAAGTCTTCTTATGGTAGTCCAGCATTCCTGGTGCCTAAGAAAGAGGGTACTTTTCGTTTAGTAGTTGATTATCGTCGACTCAATTCTAAGGTGGTGTTCGACAACTTTCCCCTTCCAACTCTGGAGAGCGCTTTTCAGCATTTTCACGGGGCGAAGTACTATTCCGTCCTAGATTTGAATTGTGCATATTATCAAATTCCTCTCGATCCCGAGAGCCGTAAGGTAACTGCGTTCTCCACTCCGTTCGGCCTTTTTGAGTTCAATAAGTTACCCATGGGCATTTCTATCGGCGGACAAGTATTGAGTAGGGTTTTGGACGAGTTATTTGGAGATTTAAAGTATTCATCTGTGTTTAACTATCTAGATGACCTCGTGATTTACAGTCAGTCTTTTGAGGATCACCTGATCCATTTACGTGAAGTCCTATGTCGTCTTCGCAGAGCCGGACTCACTGTTAACCCGGACAAAATCTCTTTGGCTTCGAAGCAAATCAAATTTTTAGGTCACATTCTTTCGGATGTGGGCATAGAAGTGAACCCTGAGCGTGTGCAATGTATCCAAGAGTTCCCTACTCCCACGAATGTGAAAGCAGTCCGACGTTTTTTGGGAATGGCAGGCTTTTACAGTAGGTTCATTAAGGGCTTTTCGGACATTTCAGCGCCCCTGAATTATTTGAAGAAGAAGAATGTACGATTCGTGTGGGGCCCCGACCAGTGTCTCGCCTTTGAGAAATTGAAAGAATGTCTTTCTTCTGCTCCCGTCCTTCGAACTCCGGATTTTGGGAAAGATTTTATGTTACATTGTGATGCGAGTAATGTCGCAGTTTCTTGTGTGCTTAGTCAGCAGGTAAATGGTAATTTGGCACCCATCGCTTTTGCCAGTCGGATGCTTAATGATTGCGAACGCCGGTATTCCACTTTCGAGAAAGAAAGTCTGGCTGTCGTATTCGGCTGTGAACGTTTCAGATCTTTTCTAGAACATCGGCATTTCATAGTGTATACCGACAATGAAGCTCTGTCCTGGATGCGTTCGCATGTCAAAAAATTGGGACGTATAAATCGTTGGATTCTTCGTCTATCCTCTTTCAGCTTTGACATCATTCACGTCAGAGGCAGTGAAAATGTTGTAGCGGATTGTTTGTCACGCATGTTTGAGGAACCTCCTCCCATTGTTGAGATCCCCGAGCCAGTGAATCTTCTCCAACACATTCCATGGTCTTTTACTGACATCCGTACGTACCAAGCAGATGACCCATTTTGTGTCACATTGCGTGAAAAAATTCTCGGGAAAGATCCTGGTGTATCTGAGTTTTCATTGCGCAATGATGTTATAGTGCATACCGCTCCTCGATCTTCGAAATGTAGGATTTTCGTGCCAGAGAATATACGAAGTATGCTCTTGGCGTATTTCCATGAATCCTGTTTTCGATTACATTTAGGTATGACGAAGACTTTCCATAAAATATCTCAGGAATTCTTCTGGCCTCATTTGAAAGCGGATGCTTTTGCTTTCGTCCGAAAATGTGTTACGTGTCAACGTTCTAAGCCAGCAAAGAATTCTCGCATTGGACTTCACCACGCTGACACGATGTCATATCCTAATGAGCGCCTGTTTATAGATTATTTTGGTCCCCTAGTTAGGTCATCTTCTGGTCATCAAGCTATACTTACTGTCGTTGATGGATTTTCAAAATTTGTATGGTTATTTCCTGTCAGGGAAATCACGACACGTACCACTGTTAGGCTTTTGACCAATCATATTTTTGGTGTTTTTGGTCCTCCAAAGTTTTTAGTGTCCGATAACGCGAGCGCTTTCCGGTCCAAGTCTTTTAGATCAATGTGTTTTTCTTGGGGAATTGATCATGTCTTTTTGGCACCCTACCACCCTCAGCCAAATCACGTTGAAAGGTTTCATCGTAACTTGAAGGCTTGCTTGAGTGCGTTCCACAACGCAGATCAGTCACGTTGGGACGCAAATCTTCAGTTTTTCTCCTTAGGATTTAACACTGCTCTTCATGAATCGACGAATTCTACCCCTTCGGAATTGTTTTTAGGAAGGCGTATTGTTGATCCACTTCAGCTTCAGTGGAAAATAGATTATCTGGCTGCGCCATCCCGCCGTACCTCAGTCAAAGAAAAATGGGAAGTTGCTGTACGGCATCTGAAAAGGGCACGAGATCGCGCGGCGTCTCGCTATAACAAGGGTAGGCAACCTGTTTGTTTTCAGGTGAATGACGACGTGCTAGTGCGCCTGCACCTACAGAGTTCGGCCAAGAATAAGGAGTCAGCTAAGCTAATGCTTCGCTGGAGCACGCCCAAAACTATCACTAGATTTTTAACACCTGTCACTGTTGAATTGATCTCCAAGGAGAATCCCACCGACGTATCCAGAGCTCACATATCTCAATTGAAACCATTTATTGTGTAACCTTCTTATTTGCTGTGATTAATGTTGTCCTTTTTCTGCGTAGGTTAGCCAATCATAATTTGCTTATGTTAAGGAAGCTAGTATTCATATGGCGTCTCCTTGACCTGCCTTTTATTGAACCAATTTTGACCGAGGCAGAGTCAAGTACAAATTTACGAGCTCAAGAAAGAAAATAATACAAGAAGAAATAGGCCTACATACTCTGTGTAACTTAATATTTATTGTAAAAATATGTATTTTTGCGAATTCGGCCAGTAGAGAATTTATATTATATAAATAATGGACATATTATATCGCTTCTTTGTTATTTTAATACGTCACTTTCATGATGGGTATAAGGAGAATGGCAGACTTCGGCGTCAAAGGGCGAAAGTCTTTTGTTTATGATTTTCGTCCGTGTCTCTATCTACTTTTCTTGTCATTGTAACGCGCAGGCGAACCGTAATACCATTATGACAAGCCCAGGGATCGTCAAAGGAACGCGCGCCTTTGGGGACCCCGAAGGAGTTCTGTCCTGATATTGCGATCGCCGAAGCGATCTGATTATTTTTATATATTACTTCATTTTATAACTGTATTCTTTCTGATATGGCTCAATTGCTTAAGTGATTGTTATATCGATCACCCTCCCCCCTCATATTTTGTGTACTGTTATAGTTGTTGACAAACCACCTGAGTGATAAGGATGTTGTGTATTTTGGAACACTTGGGACATGATTGATTTCAAAGCGGTGGTGCTTAGTGATGTAAAAAGAAAAATCTTTTATTATTATAAATAATTTTTCTTTTGAGGGGTGGTGTGGATCCTGAGCCATGTTTAACATCTCTCATTTCTTTATTTTCTTTGGCGGCCGTCCCGGTAGACTCAGACGCCATGTGAGATGCTTTCTGTCCGGACGTGCCTTGAGGCTCTCCGCCTCATTATTTAAAATGTAATGTTTTTCCTTTTTATTTAACATTGTTATTATGCCGAAGCCTTCCATTCACTCATGTAAGTAACACAACTAACCTTGTTTCCAATATGCTCATTTCCTATATTTAACCTTTCTTTTTGATCTTCGTCGTGTGCTTGGATTTGCTGTGGAACCAATCGAAATGGCGGTCTCCTGTTTTATTTAGTTTAGGTCTACGGATTAACCTTTCATTTGTGCCGTGAGATATATCTGGGAGTGATTTAGTGAGTGTATGTTTTTCTTGCTGCCAGGTGCATTGATGCTGTTTTGATTGGGCATATCTTCGAATGGGTCTCCCGTGGTTTGTGGACGTTGGCGTTTCGACCATTCTCCCAACACGAGGCATGACACCATATATTTTAGCCCTTATGTTTTCCCTTCATTCCATGCTTCGGGCAACTGGATCACGGCGGTAACTTTAAGTAGGCCTTACCGTATTCAGCTCGAACTCGGAACGTAAGTTGGGGACCATATAGGTTTAGCATATTTTGCTAGACTACCTACAAGCACGAGTTGCTTTGTGTTTTATTACTGCATCGTCGGCTAGCATTTTGTGTGTTTGATTGCGTGTATGTATCATGATATATTTCACGGACACTTGACGTCATTTGTTTCTCCTTGTAGTATCTTTGGTTTTTGCATTTCTTTTCTCTGGGGACTGCCAGCTCGATCGCATCCCCATTGCTCGCCACAGCCTCTGCGACACGCACACAGCCTCTTGTTTTATCTTTGCTATGCTTGTTATTTGTGGTCGTCATGACAACCATCCATCTCTAGGCTGAGAAGTGATTGTTGTTGACCAGCGACCGGCTCGATTGCCTCTTGATCTTTTACTTCCTCCCTTTTTACATCGTTTTCACCGAAGTGAGCACAGGTATGAATTTAATTTGTTAACGTTATTTACTATCGTAAGTTATTTATTGTTATTTATATTTATCTTCCCCGTTTGAAAGTGACTTTATTTGACCCCTAGGTGAAGGGTATTCTTTTTTGTGTGTGTTATTCTGGCCGGGTTTCTTTGTGTGTTCGGTTTCAATTCATTAAATTTCCATTTCTTTACCCATGTGTCTCATTTAGTAGTGTTGGGCGATCGGGCTGCTCTCTCTCTCTCACTCTCTCTCTCTCTCTTCAAACCTAGGCCTAACTTATTCTAGCTTTCTAGCACCAGGAGGGTATTCCTACCACTCGTCGTGGGACCACCTTCACGGAGTCTGGAGTCGCTCGGCACATCTGGCCTGCAAGTACGGGCCCAGCACAGGTCAGAAATTAACATCCATTTCCACTGCGTACTCCTTTCTTTTCTAGTTGGTTCCAGTGATGCAGCTAGGAGGCACGCCAAGAATATGTTTATTTCAATAGGGCGGTGCACAGGCATATCCACGAAGATGTCGACAGGGACAAATCGAACCCTGGTCTTTGGGGGAGTCCAGATGGGAATCCTGATGAGGAGGATACCGATCCAGAGAGCCAGAGAGGTTTATGTACAACCCTTGTTGTGGAATAGAGAGCTGAGTGAGAGCTCCTCCATTTCGTGAGTTTTTGTCACACCCCTTCTTTGTTCTAGTTTCTGGTGGTATAGTAGTTTTAATGTAGTTTGTGAATCAACCACACTCAGTGTCAGCCATTTTTCTAGGTAGGGATGTAACTAGATTAGTTAGATGTCATTTATTTCAGTTTAGAGTGAGACACCCTTGGGGTCAGACATTTTGGTCAGCCCTGGTGCAGCTTGGTGAACGTCGTGGAACGTCAATGCCTACCTTTTTGCTGAACCTGATCGTAGTCATTTTGAGGCTATTTTGTTCAACCCTACTTGGGGTAATTTTCAAGTCTTTGCTGACTGTAGTTATGGCAATCAGATGCCTTGGTTATTAATTGACTGCATTCTTCGCAGCCATCCTTTGTTACACCCCTGACTGTCGTTAGAACGGTCGTATCATTTAGGTAGTCGACAGTAACTACCAGTTTGTAAATGCATTATATTTCATTTTGAATAAGCTCAGAAGCTATTCTTGGTCATGTTTGAACCTAACAACTAGAAGGAATGTTTCGTTGCCTAGCATCGAACGCGGTTCCCAACGTATTATTAAGCAGATCTAGTGTGTGAATCTGTGCCACATTTATCATTTTTTTTCTTGTGTCGTGTGAGACACGTTTTTATTTGATGTTCTAGCAACTACTGAGTTGCATTTTTAAAGCAAAGAGCTTCAGTTATTGTAAGTTTACTTTCATTTAGACGTCTTTGGTAGAAAGACGGAAGTGTATTACTATACTCAGATTTATAGCGTGCATTTGTTACACGGACTCTGTAGAGATCCGTAACCTATGATAAAGTTTTTTATGAACCGGCCAAGTGCAGGTTTTGTATTGATTAAATCGCCGGCCTTGAATAAACTGGTTATGTAACCCAGTGACCTAGAGCACGCCTGCTTCATTGTGAGACAAAACTACTATAGACGAGGACAGAGTACAATTTGTATTCGCTTTTCCTTTCATTGCTATTTTTGCTTATGGAAATCAGTTTCCACTCTTGTATTTGATCACTTGTTTTATGGATCGGTTTTTGTTAGTTTAGCGCTCTGTTGCGTGTATTGTCGTATAACAGGTACAGTTATGTAAGGTTTTCTATAGGATGGTGAAGTCTACCCTGTTATAGCAGGATGTTATTGTATGCTTTGTCCGGGGATGATCCCGTTGACCAGATGTTACTGGAAGGTAACTGTTGTACAGGCCTATCCCAGAGTTATTGAACGCGAGCTTAGCGCCGCTGGTAACCCGTGTTATTGTGTGTCCGAGTTGTTATACTCGTTGATTATATTCCGACTGTTGAGTCGAGGCTTTTTGGTGGAGAATGATCTCAGTTGGAGACAATCCGTGCCCAGGCTATTGTCAATGTTATTCGCCATAAACCTACGATAAACCTATAAACCGACATTCTAATAATAAAATGCATAATTGTTGTAAAACAAGCCTAACTAACGATTCTTTCTATCTAACTTTGTTCTTTGCATTCTGGAACTGTTGACATAGCCGTGCAGTTGAAGATAATTTCCTTGTGAGGAAATGACTAGGACAGTTGACATTTTTGTAGCGACCTGAAGCATGTGCGAACCTAGAGTTCGTAGCTTGTGGAGCTCAGGCCATGCGATGTCAGACGTGGTCTCAACTGCGCATTCGTCACCGTAACTATACACATTAGATGACTATGGTTTACAAAGAGTAAACCAAGGTGTAGGCAGGAATTTTTAATAAAACTACTGTGTCTATTTTGTTATTAATTTATGATGTCAAGTGTATTAAACCCTACATGTTACTTTATTGTGTGCTGGTAGCACATAGTTATTAAGCATAATTAAATTGTTTGTTTTTCATGGCTGTACACTTAGCTTTTGGATGTAATTGTTTTCTTTTACGGACGCCATCGCCGTAAATTTTGTTAATTGATAGGACTTAGCTAGTTGAATTAATGTTAAATTTAAATGTCGAAATGGTACCATCCTAACCTAGATTTGTTTTGCTACCCTGTTAAATGTAAATTCAGATATTAGCTTGATCTTGTAACTTGAACTAGGGACTTGCGTCGTGCCATATTCCTAGCGTTGCTGTTGTTGCTTTATCATTGTGAGTTAGATCTTTCGCGAGGGTTTTCAGTAACTTCTCAGGTAGGGGACCTGTTCTTTATCTTAGTTTATTTATTAATTTGCGGACTAGCCGATTATAACCCTCCGAACTAGGCTAGGGGCTTGTGAATTTTAATAAATTTTCACGGTGTTTTACATGAGTCTGGATGTTTATTTTCTCAGTCTAGTTTTAAGGTGAACCTTTCCTTAGGCGGTCTATGACCATCGTCACCATGTACCACGATCCCTGTGGACTACGGACTCTCGTGCCGCTTTAGCCTTTTTGGAAGGTCACCTGATCCTCACGGTACTTTTTTTTATTCGATTTATGTGTCGTTAGTTGAGTCATCGTGGTTGTTGACATCAACTAAACGGTCACATAAAATGGCGCACAACGTTGTGGGCTTGACTTGGACGTCATAAAATGGCGCCCAACTCATGTGCCGACGTTAACGTGGTGACCCTCAGTACCATGTTATTTTTTTTTGAGGATCCTAATGTTGATTAATGGTAAATTGACAGGACTGGGACGAACTTAGAAAGTCGTACTGCAGATCAATTGACCGCATGGCATTCATGTTTGATAGAAGTCCATGGGGTGAGGCTTTAGTGTTGAATAAATGAAGGATAGGATTTTCTTTGATGATGCCTCATCCTAAGTAAATGTAATACTTTGCTTTGCTCACCGTTGTCTTTGTAAATGTAGAAGCACTTAGTTTGCATACTCCAGCTGTACTCGTGATATTTATATAAATGAAGCAAGCTTTATACCACCAAGTAACTAATCATAGCTGTAAGTTCCAGTAGAAATTGATCCCTCATTTTCTCATATATTTCTTATCTATGGATGAGGAAACTATTCGTCGTGTGTTTGGAGAGATGATGGCAGGTGTGAATGCCAATCTTCAACAGATTACTGCTGACTTAGGTCAGAATACTCAGGCTGTAAATACTGTCAGTGGTCATGTGGACCAGGTTAGACAGGAAGTCAACAATGTCAGTGGTCATGTGGACCAGGTTAGACAGGAGGTCAACAATGTCAGTGGACATGTGGACCAGGTTAGACAGGACTTAGAGATTAACACTCAGTCTATGAACAATGTAAGACAGGACTTAGAGATTAACACTCAGTCTATAAATAATGTTAGGGCTGATTTAACTCAAGTCAGGGCAGACATGGACACATATAGGATCGAAGCGAGAAATGATCTGACGACAGGTTTAGCAGCTGTTAGGGTTGATGTCATACGACACCATCAGGAGGCTAACCAGCGCGTAGATTGCTTAACCGACCAGATGAATAGAGCTAGGGAGGAGGTGCAAAACCGATTGGAGGAGCACACAGCTCAAATTCAGGCAACCTTGAATAAAGTCCAGATAGACATGAGAGCAGATCTGGAACATACCAGGGAAGAATTCGGGACTCGACTAGATCACGTCGAGGGATTTATCGGAAATGTGAAGAAGGACATGGCAACCATGAACGTTGGTTTAATCTTGATGAGAGGAGCTGCCAATGCCGTTAATAACAACGTGAAGATTATCGTTGATGGCATGATGGAGATTAAAGAGGAACTTAACACCAACAGGAGAAACATTTCTGAATTGACGGAAACCGTAGCCAGTCTACGTGAGACAGTTGATGTTCATCATGAGGAACACAAAATTGACCTCATGTTATTGAGAGGTGACCTCAACGAACACGAAGCTACAGTCGAGGCTAAGGTAGCCGAGGTTAGAGACGATGTGGGTAAAATCCAAGAAAATATGTCCAGAGTTGAAGGAGATATCGATTCCTTACAAAAGAGATTTTTGGAAGTCGCGGTGACCGAGAGGTTAGACCTCAGTTATAACCTTAGGACGGCCATACGCGAGGTAGACACAAACCTCAAGGGAAAGGTTGACAGGATCGAGCTGCAATTGAACGACTTAGGCAACAAAGTCGCAGCCAGAACCATCCCAGGTCTTGAAGTAATAGAAAGACGCCTGGACAGACTCGAGACGACTCCAAGAGAGAGACACGTACACCCACAGATGGGAGAATCTCAGGAAACGCCTATATCTCAATCAGGAGGAATGATGCCTACCCATTTCCAACCCAGCGCGCCTATGGAACCGCAACCGTCACAATTCACTAATTTAGCGCAAGGTCAGACCTTGAACTTTAACGCTCACCCGTTTCAACCAGCATCTAATCGAATTAGTCATGAGACTAACACTCCAACGCAGAGTTACATGCAAAATACTTTCAGACCCGCGAATACGCAGGGAAATGTCACCATAATTCGTTCAAGAGAGGAGCAACCAGCTCGCTTCTCGGGAACTGGGAGCGGTGTTACTCCAGTGGAATTCCTAGCAAATGTCGAAAGCTACTTACGTGATACTATGGTAACTCCAGAGAGGGAACTAAGAGTTATAGAGCGACTGCTTGAGGGACAAGCCGGTACCTGGTTCAGAGCATTCCGATACTCATTCACAGGCTACCAAGACTTTAAGGAAGCGTTATTAAGAACATATTGGTCGAGCGACATCCAGCAGAGTATCCGAGCTGAGATGTACACTCGAATGTACAGTTCCAATACACCTACTCGTTATGCGAATTACTTCGCAATACAGCTCGCGAAGCTCCGTTGTCTTCAGCCTCCGTTGTCCGAACAAGATTTGGTGAACACAATTGTTTGGCAGTACCCTGCGGATGTACAACGTGTGTTAATCGCTGCAGGGGCATCCACTTTCCAGCTGTGTGACCAGATACTGCGAAGGTTGGACGCTAACACAGAACAGTTTCCTACACACCGTCAGCAGAAGGCTGATAGGCGCGAGGATAGACATATGAATCTGACGACTGTTGATAAAGTGAGCCAGACGCCACAACAAACACAAACTACAGAGGATTCTGGGCAACGTGATAACAATTACAGTTATAACAGGAGAGAATGGAACAACACTCCGTATACTCGAAATCAACATGATGACCGGCGAAGTCATTGGGACCGGCGATTCGACCGAAGGACGGACGACAACCGACGTCATGAAAACAACCGCCGAGGGAATGAAGGAAGAAATCAGCAACACGGACGTATCCGTAGAGACTATCGATATGGCGGGGGTTACGACAGAAATCGAGACCCTAGATACCAGCCAGACAGGGATTGGAAAGGAAGAGCGCGGGAGAGCCGTGAGTACCTCCAACAATTGAGAGAATTGCAGATCCAAGAAGAGGGAGAACGGAACCCTACTTCGAGGGAAAATAGACATTCGGCGCAGGAGACGGAGCAGAACCAGCCCAGTACTTCTCGCCATGACAGAAAAAAAACTCCGAAAAATCAATAGATTCTTGTTTGGTTGAGCACCGAGTAACTGCCTCTATATTACTCTGGGAGCCAATCCAAGAAGACTTGTTGGACGAACGACGAACGACGAACCACAATTATGAATTAACACGTCTACCCAAGATTGTAGCCACCTTGAATGAAGTCAGTGTAGTCATACTCATCGATACTGGAGCGATGATTAGTGTAATTTCCGCCGATTGCCATGCCAGACTTAGAGCAAACTCTGAGGTGACGGAGTTGCCCATTTCAGCTATAAGAGTCAGAGGTGTCATACCTGACCGCGTTGTAACGTGCAAAATCCAGATTTTGTGTACTGTGAAGATTTCGAGCCACGTGTACTTGCACGAATTTCTCGTAATGAAGGGCCTGCATCATGATGCCATTTTAGGCGCAGACTTCATTAGAAAATATGATGGAATCATTGACATGGGACGGAATACGGTAGAGTTTAAGCCGAACGAACCCATTCAGATGAGCCTAATTGAAGAAGAACCGGAATTCCTATCCGAAGTAGACGTAGTCGAAGCATTAAAGGGCAAGGAAATTGAGGCGACACTAGATGCCGACGAAGAGGCAGAATCGTTATCAGCATCCACACATGAGGATCTTGAGGCAATACTGAACGAATACCGAGATATATTCGACACCACACCTGGTGAGATATTAGACTACGAGTATGATCTTGTATTACTGGACGATTCCCCATTCCAGAAAAGGATCTATCCGATTGCCGAGAAACATCTCGAAGAAGCTGCTAAGAAGATCCATGAGATGGAAGCAGCAGGTACAATCAAGAAATCACCGACTCCTTTCTTGAATCCCATAATACCTGTGGTTAAGGTAGATGGAAGCTTGAGACTTTGTCTTGATGCTAGAGCCTTGAATGAACGCCTAGCTCCTGAGCACGACAGACCGCCCAAGATTAGGGACATTCTCAGGAAGTTCAAAGGAAAAAGGATATTTTCATCATTAGACTTGGTTCAGTCTTATTACCATATCAGATTATCTGAGCATACTCAGAAATATACTGGATTCTTGTTTGATCAGACTACTTATGTATTCCAAAAACTACCATTTGGATTGAAAAATGCCGGAGCCGCATTAATCAGAGCACTTGATGCCAAGCTGACTCATGAAGTGAAGCAGAAAGTAATATGTTATGTGGATGACATAATCATAGCTTCGGGAACAGAAGAAGAGCATTTAAAGACATTGTGCCTTGTTTTTGAGAATCTCCGACAGGCAAATTTTAAGGTCAAGTTTGACAAGTGTCGATTTTTTCAGGAAGAAGTGAAATTCGTAGGACACATAATCAATGGAGATGGATATAGACCGAATCCGGCAAAGATTAGAACTGTTGCTGCATTTCCAACACCAACCCGTGTGAAACACGTGAGACAATTTTTAGGAATTCTCCAATTCTTTGCTGCTCATTGTGAGAAGTATTCCGAAACTGTTGCACCACTGCAAGGATTATTGAAAAAGAACTGCAGGTGGAACTGGAATGATGAATGCGAGATAGCTTTCAGGAGAGCTAAACAGATGCTTGTGGACTCAATTCAGTTAGAATATCCAGATTACTCTCGGAACTTTATTCTAGAAACTGATGCATCTGCCATTGGTATAGGAGCCATTTTACTGCAAGAAGATGATGAGAAGAAACGTCATTACATCGCTTTCTTAAGCCGACGTTTAAGAGCACATGAATCTCACTACTTCACGACCGAGATAGAAGCACTTGCAATTGTTTACGCACTTGAATACTGGCAGAAACTTCTGTTAGGTCAGAGGATTATTGTGAGAACCGATCATCATGCGTTGACCTTCATCTTGAGAACAAGACTGGCAAGCGACAGGATCACACGTTGGACGCTGTTTCTCCAACAGTTCGATTTGGAAATAGTTTATCGACCAGGCAGAGAGAATGTGTTGGCCGACATCCTCAGCCGGAATCCTGAAGCTACTGTTAATGCCATAGACATCGAGGGAGAATGCGAGGAACACATTCGCCGATTTCGTCATTTACCTGAAGGACAGCGACGTGAGGAGGAACTCAGACATATTATCCGTTTCCTAGATCGAAGAATGGATCCACAGGATGATCATTATGCAAGGATTGCTGCCGTTGCAGATGATTATTTGATTTATCATCGTGTCTTATACAAGTTTGTAGACGAGGACCACACTCAACTGCGTGCAGTTATTCCTAGGAGATACCAAGAATCTGTTATTCTTATGGTACATTTATCCATTGGACAGGGTGGAACAGACAAAACCATTGCAACTATCAAGGAGTCTTTCACATGGAAAGGGTTAGGAGCCACCGTTAGACAGTGTTTACGTGCTTGCGACGCATGCCAGCGGAACAAATACACGTCACACTTGCTGAAGGAACAACCTAGACCAATACTACCAACTCAACCTAGAGAGTTGTATGCACAGGACCTGTATGGCCCAATACCTAAGGCTCGTCGTGGGAATCGATACATCGTTGTAACGGTGGATGTGTTCACGAAATATACGATGCTTCATCCGATTCAAAAAGCTACTGCACATCAGATTATTCAGAGGATTAGACGTCAAGTGATACCGGAGGCAGGAAAGCCACAATTCTTGTTGACTGATCACGGATCACAGTACACCTCAGCAGAATTTGCCAATGCCATGAATGAGCTTGAAATAGGTCATGTTTTATCATCTATTCGACATCCAGAGAGCAACCCAGCAGAATGCGTGATGTCTATTATCGCAAAATTCTGTCGATTATATTGTCAAGAAGAACACTGGCGATGGACTGAAGTCCTTGTTATTATGGCAAAATGTATTAATTCAACAGTACATGAGAGCACTGGTCAAATACCTATGGTCTTGCATTTGAACCAGATGCCGCTGAGAATATGGGATCGTGTGATTGTAAATCCACCTTGTTTACAACCATCACATGCCAGCAGACTTTTAGCTGCAAGAGAGACTATGGACAGACAAGCTGCCAAGCGCTTGAGAAGAACTAGACGCCAGAGGTTTAGAGAACCACTAGTAGAAGGAGACCTTATCCTTATAAGGAGACCCGGAATTTCTAGTCCTATAGACCGCATATATGGGAAATTTCTATCCTTGTATTATGGCCCTAGTCGTATCCGACAGCCTTTAAACAATGGAAGTTATGTGATAGAAGACATTAGGACAGGAGAACGCATTGGAACCTTTAATGCAGCCAATCTAAAAAAATATCACTCTTGAATGAATTTCAAAGCAAATAAAAATGTTATCCCAACATTTTATTTGAAACGACAGAGAGGCAGATGAACCCGCTGAGCTATGGTTCATGTGATATTTTTTTATGACAGAGCATTTATGAGGGGATGTTGTACTTTTGAACACACCCAGGAAGCCACGTGAAGCTGAGAGATCACGCGATACTTTGAAGTAGCGGTGAATCGCACTTTTGACTTTGGTGTAAACTGCTAATTATTATCTGAGGTCTTATTAATTATTTTTATCTTTCCTACGAGACTCAGAATATTCCATTTCGTCATGCTGCATTATTAAAACATTTTGGAGAATGTTTATTTTTACTTTAGGTAAGGTAATACCCTTGCAGATACGTAAAAAGGAACGTAAGTAGCCGCTCAACGTTTTCGTTTTGACGACCTACTTTCTAGAGACACCCAGTACCGGAGCACTGCGTCTTGAGAATCCGCCTTGTGTAGGCGTGGAATTACATTTGTCCTACGAGACGTAGAAGAATATCCGCTGTTTAGCGTTAAAAGTGATTATAAGGTGCCATCGAGCAAGCAAATACTAATATTCACTGTCGATGAAGTCCAGTGAATTAAATAAGAAGCTTGGGAAATAATTATTGGCAAGTATAGTGTATTGCACAACATTGCTGTGACATCACATATTACCCACGCGTATGTGGAGGGCAGATGCCTAGTGGAAATATACAGGTAATAGTGTTACAATTATCCTGAATAAGTGTGATTATAATAGTATGAGATATTTAAATTGCCAAAGTGGAAATTTCATCTTTGAAACGTCGTATAATTCACGGATGCTGCGTGATACAAAAGTAGCGTCACTAGCACGTGCAGCATTATAAAATAGTATTAGCTCACATGCTAATCCACATCTGCAAGATTAAGGCTGTGTCGTATTTTATAATTGAAGCCTATAATAGTCACGACGGACATTATAATTTTGGAAGTGAGAGGATGAATAATCACGCAACTTATTTCGCTACCCACGTGATTGGACTTTTATTCACCATGGTTGAAGCAGTCACCATGGGCTAATACCATCCCAGTATGGGGGGGGGGTGACGTTTCTACAGGAACCAGCATGATGGTGGAACTTCCAGAACGATGAACGAGAGGGAAGGAGCCAAAATGCCATTTCCAGGCATATCCACGAAGATGTCGACAGGGACAAATCGAACCCTGGTCTTTGGGGGAGTCCAGATGGGAATCCTGATGAGGAGGATACCGATCCAGAGAGCCAGAGAGGTTTATGTACAACCCTTGTTGTGGAATAGAGAGCTGAGTGAGAGCTCCTCCATTTCGTGAGTTTTTGTCACACCCCTTCTTTGTTCTAGTTTCTGGTGGTATAGTAGTTTTAATGTAGTTTGTGAATCAACCACACTCAGTGTCAGCCATTTTTCTAGGTAGGGATGTAACTAGATTAGTTAGATGTCATTTATTTCAGTTTAGAGTGAGACACCCTTGGGGTCAGACATTTTGGTCAGCCCTGGTGCAGCTTGGTGAACGTCGTGGAACGTCAATGCCTACCTTTTTGCTGAACCTGATCGTAGTCATTTTGAGGCTATTTTGTTCAACCCTACTTGGGGTAATTTTCAAGTCTTTGCTGACTGTAGTTATGGCAATCAGATGCCTTGGTTATTAATTGACTGCATTCTTCGCAGCCATCCTTTGTTACACCCCTGACTGTCGTTAGAACGGTCGTATCATTTAGGTAGTCGACAGTAACTACCAGTTTGTAAATGCATTATATTTCATTTTGAATAAGCTCAGAAGCTATTCTTGGTCATGTTTGAACCTAACAACTAGAAGGAATGTTTCGTTGCCTAGCATCGAACGCGGTTCCCAACGTATCATTAAGCAGATCTAGTGTGTGAATCTGTGCCACATTTATCATTTTTTTTCTTGTGTCGTGTGAGACACGTTTTTATTTGATGTTCTAGCAACTACTGAGTTGCATTTTTAAAGCAAAGAGCTTCAGTTATTGTAAGTTTACTTTCATTTAGACGTCTTTGGTAGAAATACGGAAGTGTATTACTATACTCAGATTTATAGCGTGCATTTGATACACGGACTCTGTAGAGATCCGTAACCTATGATAAAGTTTTTTATGAACCGGCCAAGTGCAGGTTTTGTATTGATTAAATCGCCGGCCTTGAATAAACTGGTTATGTAACCCAGTGACCTAGAGCACGCCTGCTTCATTGTGAGACAAAACTACTATAGACGAGGACAGAGTACAATTTGTATTCGCTTTTCCTTTCATTGCTATTTTTGCTTATGGAAATCAGTTTCCACTCTTGTATTTGATCACTTGTTTTATGGATCGGTTTTTGTTAGTTTAGCGCTCTGTTGCGTGTATTGTCGTATAACAGGTACAGTTATGTAAGGTTTTCTATAGGATGGTGAAGTCTACCCTGTTATAGCAGGATGCTATTGTATGCTTTGTCCGGGGATGATCCCGTTGACCAGATGTTACTGGAAGGTAACTGTTGTACAGGCCTATCCCAGAGTTATTGAACGCGAGCTTAGCGCCGCTGGTAACCCGTGTTATTGTGTGTCCGAGTTGTTATACTCGTTGATTATATTCCGACTGTTGAGTCGAGGCTTTTTGGTGGAGAATGATCTCAGTTGGAGACAATCCGTGCCCAGGCTATTGTCAATGTTATTCGCCATAAACCTACGATAAACCTATAAACCGACATTCTAATAATAAAATGCATAATTGTTGTAAAACAAGCCTAACTAACGATTCTTTCTATCTAACTTTGTTCTTTGCATTCTGGAACTGTTGACATAGCCGTGCAGTTGAAGATAATTTCCTTGTGAGGAAATGACTAGGACAGTTGACATTTTTGTAGCGACCTGAAGCATGTGCGAACCTAGAGTTCGTAGCTTGTGGAGCTCAGGCCATGCGATGTCAGACGTGGTCTCAACTGCGCATTCGTCACCGTAACTATACACATTAGATGACTATGGTTTACAAAGAGTAAACCAAGGTGTAGGCAGGAATTTTTAATAAAACTACTGTGTCTATTTTGTTATTAATTTATGATGTCAAGTGTATTAAACCCTACATGTTACTTTATTGTGTGCTAGTAGCACATAGTTATTAAGCATAATTAAATTGTTTGTTTTTCATGGCTGTACACTTAGCTTTTGGATGTAATTGTTTTCTTTTACGGACGCCATCGCCGTAAATTTTGTTAATTGATAGGACTTAGCTAGTTGAATTAATGTTAAATTTAAATGTCGAAATGGTACCATCCTAACCTAGATTTGTTTTGCTACCCTGTTAAATGTAAATTCAGATATTAGCTTGATCTTGTAACTTGAACTAGGGACTTGCGTCGTGCCATATTCCTAGCGTTGCTGTTGTTGCTTTATCATTGTGAGTTAGATCTTTCGCGAGGGTTTTCAGTAACTTCTCAGGTAGGGGACCTGTTCTTTATCTTAGTTTATTTATTAATTTGCGGACTAGCCGATTATAACCCTCCGAACTAGGCTAGGGGCTTGTGAATTTTAATAAATTTTCACGGTGTTTTACATGAGTCTGGATGTTTATTTTCTCAGTCTAGTTTTAAGGTGAACCTTTCCTTAGGCGGTCTATGACCATCGTCACCATGTACCACGATCCCTGTGGACTACGGACTCTCGTGCCGCTTTAGCCTTTTTGGAAGGTCACCTGATCCTCACGGTACTTTTTTTATTCGATTTATGTGTCGTTAGTTGAGTCATCGTGGTTGTTGACATCAACTAAACGGTCACAATATATATATTTTTTTCGACACGCAATGCCTAGATAACAAGATGAAATGCACATACAAATTAAGACAACACAAACATCCGAGGCTAGACTCAACATGCACAGTTCCAGAGCCTCGGCTGGGGATAATCGAAGTCACCTAGTCCTGTTAACGAACCACTTTTACTACTTCTATGCCATTGAATAAGGAAAATAAAAGAAGAGTTTCGTCCCTTAAAAAACTTGGGGTACTGGTAAAATATTAGGGAAGGGTCATGAAAGGTAGAGAATTAAAGACACATAATATCGTGGGGGTCGTAAGAGAACATGACTTGACCAAGGGAGGTCGACAGAAGAGATGAAAGAGAACAGCATGGCACAAGTAATTGGAACCAATGTTTCATAGTTGCCGAATCACCCATCACAGCTTGTAAGCCCCTGGGGAGTCACCCTACTCTAGTTTACGATATTGAAACACCATTCTTACCTGCAACATTGATCTCCACAGAACCTTTAGTGTCTTTTCGTTCACTTTCTTTGGTTTTATCCTTACCATTTTCCTTTTCTTTGTCATTGTCGTCCTCGCACTCGCATTCATCATCACTATCACAATCACAAGCACATTCACATCCTATTTCAGACTTTACTTTCTTTAAAATAGCAGCGAGTATGTCTCGCACTGCTTTTTCGGGGTCTGTTGCACTATCGTTTTCAGCATTTGCATTACTATTATTGTTGTTATTATTATCATCACTCTTTTCAAATTCCTTAGGATCAATGCCTGTGGATTTGTCTTCTTTTCTTGGAGTGGGGAGATGAGACTGGGGTTTAGAATTCTTCTTCATTATTCCTTTGACGCTCGGAGCTGTTCCACCACTACTCGTACATTTGCAGGAATTGTTGTCATCAGGTGTTTTAAGTGGTATACTTGTTACGGAGCTTCCGCTGAATGTACAACAGGGTAAATATAGATTCTGAGTTCGAAAGGAAGGATACCCGACAGGCTGTTGCTGTCCTTGTCTTTGCTGAGGGTCAATGACCATAGGTTCCTGCTGATCTCCAGTAAGCCACTGGTTTTGTGATGGTGGAACATTTTGCTGTACATACGAGTATTCGACGTTACACTCCTTTCTAGTAGAAGAGAAACTCACTTCTGTTGGAATTGTTGGTGTTACGAAGTGTTGTGTTTGTTGGGTTTGTCCATAGTTATTCATAGTGTATGAGTTAGCTGCAAATTCATTGTTTGCAGGTGCTCCGTAGGTATTGTGTGTAGAAGACACAATGCCATTACTTGTAGATGTTTGCATTTGTTGTTGAAGTTGTGGTTGTGGTTGAGATATATATATCGGACGTTGCATTCTCTGAACATCCGTGTAGGGAACTTGAATTCCTCCTGGTGTAACTAAAAACTGCATCCCAGTCATGCCACTATCTTGTAATGCCATCTGATTTGGACCTGTAGGCGAAGGGCCTGAAAGAATGAACGAAAGCAGATTATAACTTCGAGCTGTAATCTTTTAAGGGTGTCACAAACAAGAATATAGAATTTAAAATGATAATCTATACTATTACCATTTAAGTCTAGTGGTGTATATCTGTAACTCTAGCAGTTACTACTATAACGATTTAGCTGCAATTTTGCATTAACATCGTTTATATACCCGGGAAGAACATAGGACTATTGTCGTTTCGAAATGTTTCACCGTTTCAATATGGTGGCAAAAGTTACGTTACGTTGCTGCGTCCCACCCGGCAAACAGGTCTCCTTGGCAGATTGCATATATTCACCTTTGCCCACGCTTTTTGTTGCTGAATTTTCGCTTCAGGTTAGAATAAGAAAATTGTTCGGAGTATAAGATACACACACAAGTACACTTTTACCCTTTCGAAGGACGAGTAACCTAGCTAGAATGATCCTGGTAACGGATAATGACATCTCTACTGCCAACTTTTGGAAATTTATAGTTTGATCCGACACGGAAAAGTAATCAGTAGAATTTGTGTGGTATCTTTTTGACATCATACACTGGCAATACCATGAGAAACATACGTAAAACATACCGCAAGTCCATGTCAGTAAACAAGAAACGAAGGAAGTCCTACTGTGTCATCTATACAGGGATACACAACGGTCTTCTACATATAATATTTTAAGTAGACCTACAGTATATGGATTGTAGGCATCTAAAATTTCCACTCATTTTAAGGCACCGTACTGTAATGGTTTCCCAATGAGCTCCACATGAGCGTACACATGTGATTGCGTTTACCTGGAGTACCGTAGATAAACCATTGTAACGCTTCATACCGGATGGGCGCCATCGGGTCCAATGCCATTAGGACACCGAAATACACATATAAAAAGATTCACCATTTTACCTCGGCTATGTAGACTCTTGTTACTCAGCCCGTGGGGAAACATAAGCTTCCAATCAGCGTGATACTTATAATGAGATGATAGGTTCGGCTTATAGCTAATTCTAACTACAAGGAGGAAGCGCGGAAACTGAATTTAATGAATTGAATTTAACAATAATAAAAAGAACAAATATAGCAAACATGATAATGAGAGAATTCGAATTTACGATTAACGTGGCGGCTAAAACAAACGGATGCGGAGACATGAGATAACGTTAACTTATTACCAGAAGCTAAATACATTTAAGGTTACTGTGCCCCAAAAAAATGACTAATTAAAATGAACCAGAGAGAAATTTGATGTTGTCATTTGCGCTAACCGCTTGTTGTCTTCATGACGGGTTTTGCTCGTCTTAGAGCAAATCTGTAGTCTGCTGCTCGAAATTGCCGCCATCTTCTTGAAATGCTTGATGATGTAAATTATTGAGTTGTGTGAGATGAAGACCTGGCTTCATAATCTAATTTATGACGACAGCCAATAACACAACTGTCATCATTAATATGAGTGAACGAGATGTGTCCCCAACATATTACAACAGTACTTGTACATGAGCTTATACATGCTCAAACGAAGAATAGACTGACAACCAGAATGATAATCAGAATTGAGAATCTGAATGAATTAGAATTTCGAATAAGAATTGAATGTCTCAAAAAGAAGAAAAATAATCGAATGACTCTCGGTCCACGGGTTAAGTCTTATGAAATTTCACTTCAACCCTTTCTCAGTACCCCTCACACGTGACTGCCGACCAATCTCCTCTTGCGTTTCAAAGTACTTGCCATCTACTCCTCCAACTTGTATTAGCGCCCAAGTTCTGATTCGGCCAGAAATGGCGTGGTGTAGATTCTGAGAATTGCTGTGCTTGTAACCAAATAATGATGTTCTTGTCGTCATGAGGCAAGCTTCCCTTATCTGCGTGGACTTGACCTCTGGTGAACCAATTTCTCAGAAAAGCGACCCAAGGTAGCGCCAGTCCTTGTTCCCTCAATTTCTCGGAAAATCTCCCGCAGTGCGCTCGACCAGGTTTAACTTGCGTTGCAACATACCCTCTGCCTACTGCTAGCTGACTTAAGAATCTCCGTAAATGCTTGATTCGCCCTCACGTTAAAATTATTGAATATGCTTATTGAAAATCTTCCATTAAATCAAATTTTAAGGTGCGTTCAAAAAATAACGAGCCGGAGGCTGGAATGCGCAAACCGGTGACGACATCGGCTAATCGTGGCGTGTGTAACGAGGTGGGGTTCCGACCAGAGCGTGGAAGGTCACAGCCCGTCGATAGAGGGCACGCGTGTCCGTCACGTAACGATACAAAGCGAGAAGCAGCATGCACCAATCGTCCAACACTGCCAGTCGCATTGCAAACAGTGACATGGAGGCGTCAAACGAAGAGCAAAGAGGTGTTGTTCGGTTTCTGACAGTGGAAGGAGTAGGGGGAACGGACATTCATCTCCGATTGTCACAAGTGTACGGCGAACACTGCAAGTCCCTTGCAAGGGTCAAGGCATGGCACAAGCACTTCAGGGAAGGACGGGTGTCGTTAGCCGATGATGCACGGTCTGGGGCACCCCCCTGCATTACCGATGGCAACGTCCAGCTGGTTGATGCACTCATTACCCAGGACCGCCGAGTGACAGTGAAAGCTATAGCCGCCGTGGTTGGATTGAGCGTCGGAAGTGTGCAAACCATCATGAAGGAACGACTGCACTTGCGCAAAGTGTGTGCCCAATGGGTGCCCCACAGCCTTCAACCACACCAGGAAGCATGTCGAATGGCCCACTGTCTTGATCATCTGCAGCGCTATGCGAGGGAAGGGAATGGATTCCTGGCACGAGTGGTGGCTGGAGATGAGTCACGGTGTCATCATTTCGAACAAGAATCCAAACGACAAAGCCTCCAGTGAAAGCATCCAGGGTCACCACCACCCAAAAAAAGGCAAGGCCATCCACACGAGTGCAGGAAAGGTAATGCTGACGTTCGTCTTTGACCAAGATGGCCCCCTTCTCATACACCTCATGCCACACGGGACAACAGTGGATGCCCAGCGCTACTCGCAAACCTTGACCACCCTTCGCCAAGCGATCAAAACAAAACGACCAGGCAATCTCACCCGTGGGGTCATTCTGCTCCACGACAATGCACAACCTCATACAGCCAACACAGTCGCGGCACTCCTGCAGAAATTCAAATGGGAGGTTCTCGGCCACCCTCCATACAGTCCAGACCTCTCTCCCTGTGATTACGCCATTTTTGGTCCCCTGAAAAGGGCTCTGCGGGGCCAACGATTCACCTCGGACGCCGACGTCCAGTTGTACGTGCGGAACTGGTTCACATCTCAGCCCAGGGAATTTTATGAGACAGCCATTCACCGCCTCGTGTCACAGTGGGACAAGTGCCTCAACAGCCAGGGCCAATGCTTCTAACATACAGGTACTGGTTTCTGTAATTATGCCTCCGGCTCGTTACTTTTTGAACGCACCTTATAAATATGTAAATAATAAAACAACCTTCTCCTTCCATATACACTGAAGAAAATGGAAATTGCAACACCCAGAAGGAGTGGTGCTACATTGCTGCAATTGAACATGCAGGACGAGTGTTCGGTTGTGATTCGATGATTACACTTTCAGGTCCCTCTGACCGCAAGTTTGGACAACAATCAATACAGGATGTGCCCACCACGAGCTGCAATACATTGATGAATTCGTCGAGGCATGGAGTCAATAAGGCCCTGGATCGCTTCCTGAGGAATTGTGGCTCATGCCTGCTGCACTGCAAGGGTTAGTTGTTCCAGAGTTGTGGGTGGCTGAGGACGGTTGGCCAGTTGTCGACCCTTCATGTCCCACACATGCTCAATAGGACTGAGGTCCGGGGATCTGGCGGGCCATTCTAAGGTTGTGATGTCGTGGAGAGCTTCTCTAGGAATGCGTGCTGAAACATCCTATTAGCAATGTTCGCCATCATAGGGACAACCACTGGATTGAGTACCCTATCAACGTACTGTCGAGCAGTCATAGTGCCCTCAACAAGCACTAATTGTGATTTGACATTAAAGCCAAGAGCTCCCCAGACCATAAAGCTTGGTGTTGGCCCTGTGTGCCTCTCGACAATAAGGTCTGGGCGGCCCCTCTCCCCCGGTACGTCGGCGCACACGATTCCGGCGATCACTGCGGGCAAGACAGAAGCGCGATTCGTCACTAAAGACGACCCTATGCCATTCGTCGACCCAGGTCGATCGTTCTCGACACCAGGCCAGCCTTATACGTCGCTGTTGTGGGGTCAATGGAACACCTTCTGCAGGGACACGGGATCATAAGCCTGCTGCACGCAGGCGATTACCAACTGTTTGTTGTGTAACGTGGGGTGCCACAGTTGCTCGAACTTGCACTGCTGTTGCATGGGGTTCCATCCGGCCTTACGAATGATGTGGCGATCCTCCCTCACAGTTGTCTGTCGTGCTGGGCCCGTGCCAGGTCTACGAGTGTGGGTACCTTCATTTGACCACTGCTGCCATACACGTTGTACCGTAGATGCCTGTCGGACAACACGTGCAGCGACAGTCCTTAGCGATAATCCAGCCTCACACAGCCCAATTATCCGAGCCCTCTCAAACGGCGACAGTTGTTTGATGGGGAATACTTCACTGCACAGACTGCAAGTCAACTACGCTACACCAGAGTCCGTATACTTGAGTTGATTCCTCCGCGACCTATCACGTGGGGAGACCTGTAGTAACAATCCAATGGGTCTGAAACTTTGATCGTTTACATACCTACATGGCATCGTTCCATATCTTGAAAATCAACACAAACGACCAATGCCTTCATGGTGTTGCAATTTCCATTTTCTTCAGTGTGAATTGATGTGAGAAATAATTACAATTATGACTTAAAATAAATGATGTGGGTGGCTATGATATTTCAACTGTTGATTAATAATGATAATGATGCACCACTATGCCAATATAACAGTACTTTGACAACCGAAGTCTTTTGTGCACCAAATCAAAATTTCGTTAGAATGTTAAAATTATTATTTTTGTTGTGTTTTTCCTTTTTAATATCCACGGATTGCCTAAATCACTAAATTACGGACATACATTAATGCTGGCCATTTATAATCCAGCAACCTGCAGGAAATTGTAAGCTTCTGAAGATTAGTGTTTCCTTGTCAGCTTTCTTAATTATCACTTAATAGCATCATGTGTTGTCCCGCCTCGTGGTTAGCATGCTTTACTTAAGGGCGAGGGGACCCGAGTCCGATTCCTGGGCGAGTTGTGGAATTTTAATTTCGTAGGCCTATACTGTAGTTAATTCCTCTGGCTCGGGGACTGGGTGCTTGTATCGTGTCAGGTCGCCCACGGGCAACAACTTGAAAGACCTACACAAGGTCTCTCCGGAGACAACACGCCTTTATTATTAATATTTTTGATTGTAATATTATTTAAATACAACATAGCAGTCCTCTGTAATACTCCGTCAGCTAGCTTTGCGCAAGTAAGGTCTCTTACAAAACATAGTAAGTTTCGTGCCTCTTAACGCCACTATGGAACATTAGATGACCATTTTTCTAACTATCAAAGCCTATTTCTTTCTTTTCTTGACATTCTTTGAGAATTCAGGGCCCTTTATTCAATCTTTGTCAGCAACAAGTATTCCTTAAAACTGAAACTTCAAATGTTGCTGCTATAAGCCGAAAAGTTGCTCAGTCGCTCAAACAAATAATAAGCGCGTGGGTTCAAAACAGAACCTTTAGGCCTAGAGCAATGTGAGAAGTGTATTTACGAGATTAGTCTACTCAGGCTATGAGTTTTAGCTCTGGGCACAAATGCAAATAAATACAGATAAGAAAAACGAAAGAAAGTTGTTGTTGCCTATTTTAGGGTCTGCAACATCGTGGTCAAACAGCCTCGTATATTTTGTGTGTGTGTGTGTATAAAATTTGTGTGTTAACCTGTGTTATTGTGATGGCTGTACTTGCGTGTGCATTTGTAAAGGAGGTGGCCTTGACCTTAAGTTAGGAACCATCTCAGCATTTGCTGGAGTAGAAGTGGGGAAACCACGGAAAACTACTTCTAGGATAGCTGAGGTGAGAAAGAGTGCGTTCATTATTTTTTGAGCGTCTGTAAATACACGTTGTTGTTGTTTCTGTTTCATTTAGTCCCATGTACATGGGTGTGTGTAGGATTTGTCTGATATCCTGTGTTATTTTTATGTCTGTAGAAGAGTGTATATACAATCTTTGTAATTAAGACGAGGATTGAGAAGGAGGCGGCCGTGGCATTTAAATTAAGAACCATTTCAGCATTTGCCTGGAATAGAAGTGAGGAACCATGGAGGGTTGGAGGATGGGAACGGGATACACTCAGCCTCGTGAGGCAAAATTGAGAAGAATGGGTTCGATTCCCACCTCAACTGTCCTAGAAGTGGTTTTCAGTTGTCATCATCATCATCATCCTTTTCCGTCTCCAGTTTCCCGGGTGCGGTAGACAAGCGCTCGCCACTGCTTTCTGTCATTGTACAACTTTCGTTCTACAACTTCTTCCCATTTCAGCCCTTTTTTCTCCACTTCTGATTTCACGGTCTCAATCCATCGTTTTCTGGATCTTCCCCTCGGTCTTTTCCTTTCAGTTCTCTATTGAAGTAGTCCCTTGCTGTTCTATTGTTATTCATTCGCATCATATGTCCATACCACTGGAGTCTACGCTTCCCTATAACATTTGCAACATTTTCCTGTATCCCAGCTTCTTTCCTATTTCTTTCGTTTCTGGTCTTTTGATTCATGGTTCTAATAAATTTCACTTCTGTTGCTTGGATTTTGTTAAGGTGTTTATCCAGTAAAGTACATGTCACCAGTCCATACACCAGAATTGGTACAAAGTAAGTATTGAACTTGGTTAATTTTGATTTCAGGGGCATGTTGCTGTCCCATAGTAGGTTTCTCACTTGACTGTAAAAATGTGACGCTTTCTGTGTCCTGTTGAGTACTTCTTGCTGAACAGTGTTATCCTTTGAGATGGTGCTTCCGAGATATTTGAAGTTGAAGACAGAGTCTAATTTAGTTCCTTCCAAAAAGATGTTAGAATCGGTACCGTCTCTGTTGATAGTCATTTCTACAGTCTTGGTTTTGCTGATGTTTAGCTGGAACTCCTTAAACTTGTTGTTCCAGGAATTTAACTTCTTTTGTACTTAAGCTTCCGTTTCTCCCCATATCAGAACGTCATCTGCAAATACAAGGGCGTTTTGTTCACTGTCAGCTTCCTTAATAGATTTAAGGATACGATCCATTAATATGATGAATAAAAGTGGTGATATGGCACTTCCTTGTTGGACTTCTTTCTGTGTTTCAAACCACTCTGATCTTCAATTTCCTATCTGGACACAGCTATAGCTCTTTTGATATAGCATCTTCACTTTGTCAATCAAGTAATTTGGCACATGCATATCTTCCAGACATTCCCAGATCTTTTTTTCTTGGGACACTATCATAAGCCTTTTCAATGTCCAAAAATACCATCACCAGGTTTTTTCCACGCTCCCAATACTTCTCTGCTAACATTCTCACAGCGAAGAAGAGGTCTGTTGTACTTCGATGCTTCCTGAATCCATGTTGTTGTCCTTCTAGAAGTGACTTTACTATCTTTTTAGCCTACTTTCGATTTTTGCAAAAAAATGAAAGTAGACTTATGAGATCAACACAGGGCGAAAAAAGTGTGTCTGTCTGTGTGTGTGTATGTGTGTGTGTGTGAGTCTGTGTGTGTGTGTGTGTCTGTGTGTCTGTGTGTGTGTGTGTGTACTCTGAATGTCTGTCCCCCCCTATCAATTCGAACACGGTGAATGCGAATTGAACGAAATTTGGTACAAAGATAGCACTAGCAAAGGACACCTCAGTGTCATGTATAATATCGCCGCCATCTTGACGGAAACGTAATGGCGGCCACACAAATTTTCAAAGCTTAAATCAAATTACGACTAACCTTATCATCCGATCTCTACCAAATTTTGCAACAACATACCTTTATGGGGGGAGCATCCTGTGACCAAACTAATAAGTCATCAGCGTAATAGTTTGCGGATGGCGGCCATCTTTGTGTGAAAATCGATTCCCCCAATTAATTCGAACACGGTGCAACCGAATGGAACGAAATTTGGTACAGAGGTAGTACTAACAAAAAGCACCTCAGTGTCATGTTTTATATCGCCGCCATCTTGACGGAAACGTAATGGCGGCCACACAAATGTTCAAAGCTTAAATCAAATTACGATTAACCTAATCATCCGATCTCTACCAAATTTTGCAACAACATACCTTTATAGAGGAAGCATCCTTTGACCAAATAACTAGGTCATTAGCCTAATAGTTTGCGGATGGCGGCCATATTTGTGTGAAAATCAATTCCCCCTATTATTTCAAACACGGTGAAACCAAATGGAACGAAATTTGGTACAGAGGTAGCACTAGCAAAGGGCACCTCAGCGTCATGTCTTATATCGCCGCCATCTTGACAGAAACGTAATGGCGGCCACACGAATGTTCAAAGCTTAAATCAAATTACGATTAACCTAATCATCCGAACTCTACCAAATTTTGCAACTACATACCTTTATGGAGGGAGCATCCTTTGACCAATCTAATAGGTTATTAGCCTAATAGTTTGCGGGTGGCGGCCATCTTTATGTCAAAATTGATTCCCCCTATTAATTCGAACACGGTGGAACCGAATGGAACGAAATTTGGTACAGAGGTAGCACTAGCAAAGGGCACCTCAGTGTCATGTTTTATATCGCCACCATCTTGACTGAAACGTAATGGCGGCCACACGAATGTTCAAAGCTTAAATCAAATTACGATTAACCTAATCATCCGATCTCTACCAAATTTTGCAACTACATACCTTTATGGAGGGAGCATCCTTTGACCAATCTAATAGGTCATTCGCCTAATAGTTTGCGGATGGCGGCCATCTTTGTGTCAAAATAGATTCTCCCTATTAATTCAAACACGGTGAAACCGAATGGAACGAAATTTGGTACAGAGATAGCACTAGCAAAGGGCATCTCAGTGTCATGATTTATATCGCCGCCATATTGACAGAAACGCAATGGCGGCCACACAAATGTTCAAAGCTTAAATCAAATTACGATTAGCCTAATCATCCGATCTCTAGCAAATTTAGCAACAACATACCTTTATGGAGGGAGCATCCTTTGACCAAACTAATAGGTCATCAGCCTAATATTTTGCGGATGGCGGCCATCTTTGTGTGAAAATCGATTCCCCTTATCAATTCGAACACGGTGAAACCGAATGGAACGAAATTTGGTATAGAGGTAGCACTAGCAAAGGGCACCTCAGTGTCATGTTTTATATCACCGCTATCTTGACGGAAACGTAATCGCGGCCACCCAAATGTTAAAAGCTAAAATGTAATTACGACCAACCTAATAATCTAGTCTCTACCAAATTTTGCAACACCATATCTTTATGTGGGAAACATATTCAGACCAAACTGCAAGAACATCAGCCCAATAGTTTGCAGATGGTGGCCAAGTATGTGTGCAAATTGATTCCCCCTATCAATTCAAACACGGTGAAACCGAATTGAACGAAATTTGGTACAGAGGTAGCACTAGCAAAGGGCACCTCATATTCATGTTTAATATCCCTATAGCACGTTGTATTTCAACAAGATACTACAACCAACATTCGATCATACTCCTTGAAAAGGACAAAGAGTTATAACAATACCCATGCATTTAGGAGAAAGTAGGCTATATGTTCTTTACTGAACATCTTGTTTATTCTCTTTTCTGTTATTATTTCAAGGATCTTCAGTGAATGTGATAGAAGGGCGATGCCTCTGTAATTTCCACATTTTCTCCTATTTCCCTTTTTGAAAAGGGGGATGATCACTCCTTTCCTCCAGTCCTCTGGGATCCTGTTATCTTTCCAGATGATCGACAGAACTCGATACAGCCAATTTAATCCCGGTGTTCCAGCTGCTTTCAACATGTCAGAGCTGAGTTCATCAAACCCTGAGGACTTTCCCCTTCTCATGTTCTTCAGTTCTGACTCAACTTCTAACCATGTCAGTGGGTGTGGATTTTCACATCCTGCCTGCATCTACTCTGCAATCATTGTCACTGTCATTGTTGTTTAAATCTCCGTTTAGTAATGTATTAAAATAGTTCTTCATTTAATTTCTAATTTCTTCATCCATCCTCAAAAAATTTCCATCATCTGTCTCCAATGCCGTGATATTTCCAGGCTCACTCCTTCTGTTCCTTATAACCTTGTACAATAACTTATTACCTTGGCTGTCTTCCATTATCTTATTAGTGAAATCGTTCCATCACTTATCCTTTTCCTCCTGGACCAGTCGTTTCAGCTTCTTGTCCCTGTAATTCTGTGCAAGACGTTTAATTTCTGCTTCATTGCAACTACTGTCTGTTCTCTGTTTTTCACAGTCTAATTTCCTTTTCAGCATATTTCTTTCTTTCATTACTTTCTTCACTCTATCGTTCCACCAAGGTGTTTCCTTTTCTCTCTGTATAGCACTTGTTTTTCCTCAGATTTATTCAGCTTCTGAAACGAGAGTTCTTTGAAAAACATCCATTCTTCCTCCACCCCTCCTTTTTCATTTTTTGGTAGTTTTGTTGTTATCCTCCTTTGGTACTCCACTACCTAGACATTCACTAGGAATGACTTGAACATCTGAAATTAACTGACCAGCTAGTCTGTCAGTTATTATGTAGTCTATAATTGATTTGAGCTGCCCATACCAGCTGTAGCGTGTTATTTCATGGCTCGCTCTCTTTTGAAACCATGTGTTTTGTATGCTCAAGTTGTTCCGTACACAGAAGTCTAACAGATGTTCTCCCTCAATGTTTCTTCTCCCATAGCCCTGGGGTCCAATTATATCTTCATAGCCCTGCCTATCATTGCCCACTTGGGCATTTAGGTCACCAATGATGGTGGTATTGTCCTCTGATATTTGGTCCTCTAGATCTGTAAGGAACTGTTCTTTCTCCTCTGTATTACATCCCGTTCGTGGTGCATACACCTGGAAGAAGATGTGATACACTTGGTCTACACGTAACCTCATTTTGATGATCCTGTCATTTATATAACAATTATCTGCCTGTATATCTACGTCTTTGTGGAGAAGGAATGCCACTCCATTTTTAGCTTCTGCCATGATCCCCCTCCAGTAAAGCACGTAACCATTTCTCAAGGGTCTCTTCCCAGAACATTTCCACTTGGTCTCACTCAATCCTAATATCTTTAATTTTCGCCTTTCCATAAGGTCCACAAGTTCTTCACATTTATTGGTAAGGGTAAGGACATTTATTTATTTAGCGTATGGCAATAACAAAACTGAATTACAACATAATAAATATACAAAATTAATTTAACTAGGTCATTAGATGTATAATTCAATATCTAAATTCTCTATCCATTGAAGGCTTGTTTTAGTTGTTTCAGTTTAGAATAGTGACTAGTGCGTGTTGTCAGTTTTATGCCTCCCTATCCCTCCACAGTGGCTATCATTTTTGTCTGCCGCCCCGGAGGTGCTGGATCGATTCCTGGCTCTGCCAAGGAATTTAATTCTGGTCTGATGGCTGGAACGGGGTATACTCAGCCTAGTGCGACAAAACTCAGACGAGTTGGGTTAAATTCCCATCTCAGACATCCTAGAAGTGGTTTTCCAGTTAGTTATTTTTGTTTTTGGAACTACGAGGTCATCTGCCCCTCTTAACACAGATTAAAGTATACAAATTTAGAATTTAAATACACATTTAGAGGTGGACACCTACATTTGAAAAGATCGAAAATTAATAAAACAAAAAATTAATAAAACAAATAATTATAATAATAAACAAAAGTACGGAAGAACAAAAACAGAATTCAAAAAAGAACAAGTCTTTGAGTCAATGTACACTGGAAAATTTAGATTGCTGGCCCTAACCCACTCTCACTTTTAAAGCGGATGATAAGGTCAGCAGCCACCACGTCATCGGGTAATATAAGTTTGAGTGTCATCTGCAAACCAAGGTTTCTTCGTAAGTCAGCAAGATCCACACAGTCGATTAAAATGTGGGCCACGGTGAAAACGGCTCCACAGGTACAAATTGAGAGGTCTTCCCCTCTCATTAAGTACGAGTGGGAGGATCTTGTATGACCTATCCTTATTCTACACAAAATGACGGACTCACTCCGTGACCGGAAAGAGCTCCGCCACACGCGAGTAGTTCCCTTGATCGCTCTCAGTTTGCAGGGCAAACAGCTAGCCACTGACTCTCCCAAAAAAAAACAGAACTTGTAGGCGTAACTGAGAGCGAATATCTCTAGCGGGTACCTCCATCGGACGAGGTGGTAGTACTACCGCCTCTTTTGCCGCTTGATCCACTAACTTATTTCCCGCAATTCCCATGTGGCTTGGAAGCCACAGAAAGGTGATTCGAGTGTCAGAGTGGCGCAGCCCGGCTAGTAGGTCGTGGATTCGCTGCGCCAGGGGGTGTTGCGGAAAACATGTAGTGATTGACTGCAATGACCTCAAAGAGTCGGTACACACGAGAAAGTGGATTCGTGCATCCTGTAGTGCAAACTGCAGAGCTTCATAGATTTCAACGAGCTCCGCAGTAAACACACTACAGACCTCAGGCAAAGAGATTTTGGTGTTTTATTAACGTAAGCACAACCCACCTTCTCGTCCACCTTCGAACCATCCGTGTATAGAATACCGTTAGGTGCTGGCTGCGATGGCATCTAGTAGCCAAGTCGGGAGCTAGGAGTCGTGGACGGTAGCATTTGGTAGCAAAAGTAGGAACTACATGACAAATTGATCGTCTGCAGTCCATCTACCAGAATCACAGATAATACACAAATACACAGTCATCACAATTAACACCGGTTATCAGACAAATTCTACACACACCCAAAGTACACGGGGCTACATGACCACATTGTCACAGCCCCTAAACTAAGGAACCAACCAACCAACCAACCATAGAATACCAGCGTCCGGAAATTGGTGAACTATGCTGTGGAACTGCTTCCGGCAAACGGAGGCCTCCGTGATCACCTTCGGGCCTCGGTGTAGATCCAATCGAATTCCCGGACGCGGGTCTTGCCACGGTGGCACTTCGCTAGGTGTCCGGATCGTACAAGGACCTACAGCCACTCCTATTTCAGTACACGAGCTATCGAGTCTAATACCAACCAGCCGAGTTGTGCGAGGCTTGTTGGCGTACCTCTGGTGGTATTGGGTACTGAGGAGAGCTCGATAGCTCGGATGTTGCAGTATTTGGCGCACATTTGACGCGTCTATAATTTAGATGTGAAACACCTGATTCAGCGAGTAGGTTGGGAATCGGGGTAGTCCAGAAGGCACCGCACCGGTAGCCAGAACCGTAGCAGCACCGAACAGTCAGCCCCCCACGTAGTGCCACTAAGAAACTTGAGCATGTTCAGTTTCCTGAGACACGCCTTTGTTTAGTTACCGTAGGCCTATATGGTGCTGCCACGTTAATTTGCTGTCAAAATGGAGCCCTAGGAAGCGATAAGTGTCAACCACCGGCAATTCAGCATCCCTGAGATGTAGTTCAGGGTGTAAAAGTAGCCTCCGGAGCCGACAAAAATGGACGATGGTGGTTTACGCTGCTGAAAAACGAAAACCTCGGTCGTGAGCCCACCTGTCGACCCGGTTAATAGCTAGCTGCAATTGCCGTTCCACTTCCAGAGCTGAAATGCAGAGTTAAATCGTCCACATACAGTGATGGAACTACCGTGTGCCCGCCAGCGGCAACAATGCCGTTTATGGCAACCGCGAACAAGGTGACTCTCAGCATAGAACCCTGAGGAACTCCATTCTCTTGAGTATAACATTGCGATATTGTCCTACCGACCTTACTCGGAAGAGTCAGACGGACATAAAATTCGCAATGAAAATAGGGAGATTTCCACGGAGTCCCCACTCGTGAAGGGTGGAAAGGATCCCGTAGAGCCATGTGGTATCGTAGGCTTTCTCGAGGTCAAAGAAAAACGGGACTAGATGTTTTCGGAGAAATGCCTCCTGTATGGCGCACTCAAGTCGCACCAGATGGTCGTTGGTGGACCTATGAGAGCGAAATCCCCACTGGTCAGACAGGAGACCTCTCTCTTCCAAGAACCACACCAGTTGACGGTTTACCATCTTTTCCAGCAGCTTACATAGGCAATTTGTCAAACAAATGGGCCTATAGCTGCTGACAAGCTCGGGATTCTTTCCAGGCTTGGAAATAGTTATCACGATCCCCTCTCGCCATAGAGATGAAAACCCCCTTCCATCCATATACGATTGGAGAGGAGCAACAGTTGTTTTAAACTGGAACACAACAGATGTTTCAGCATTTCATTATGGATGTTATCCGGTCCAGGAGATGTATCCCTGCCCAGTGCAAGTGCTCTGAGCAGTTCCCATTCAGAGAATGGTACATTGCAGGACTCCGGAGCAGCAATGGCGAAGGACAAGGGGAGAGCCTCTGCCCCCCGCTTCAGAGTCAGAAATGTAAGATCATAACATCAGAGAAGTGCGATCCAATACTGTTGGCAATGGCGAGATGGTCCGTGATGATGTCTCCGTTGATGGAGACTCCGGGTATCGTCATGATGTTGGGAGTCCGGAGATCCGATGAAGCTTAGTTCACACTTGAGATGGAGTATGTGCCGTCATAGACGACACATACCTTTCCCACGTCTTATTCTTACTCTCCCGAATTAGATGTCGGGCTCTAGCACGCATCCTTTTGAAGGTAATAAGCTTGGCGGTGGTGTTTTGCCTCCGATATCATTTGAAAGCTCGTCGACGATCTTAAATGGCTGCTGCAATCTCGGCCGTCCACCAAGGGACAAGCTTCCGAAGGGAGTTGCCGGATGAGGAAGGTATTGTTTCCTCTACCGCAGCCAAAATACCATGCGTTATGTGAATGGTACGATCATCGACACTCTCAAAGGTATCATCGGCAAAAACCGCACGTGCTGTGAATTTTGGCCAATCAGCCCGACGGAGAAGCCATCGACTCTGGTTCGGAAGAGTAACGATAATCGAGAAATGGTCACCATTACAAAGGTCGTCGTGTACACCCTACAGTAGCAGGGGAACCATCGCACGACTGCACAAGGTGCAAATGTGCCATGCGCAACAGAGAAGTGCGTAAGTTCCCATGTGTTCAACAAACCTGACCAGTCTCTCAAAATATCTCCCCCTACCGCTAGTGGTAGCGGAGCCCCAGATGGTGTTGTGGGCATTGACATCTCCCAGAAGGAGAAAAGGAGGGGGAAGCTGAGAGACTAGATCCACCAGCTGGTTGTAATCCAGTTGATAATCCGGTGGGATGTGCACGTTTCATACTGTTGCCATTTCTGGCAACGACGTATGAACTGCAACTGCTTCTAGCTGAGTACGCAGCGGCACCTCTTCACTAAAGAGGCTAGAATGGACAAGAGTGCAGACGCCAATCTTTAGAGAAGTGACGCATTGTTGTCTCATGTCCATTGTCCAGGATGAAACCTGAATTCCTGAAGACAGACAATGGTTGCCGAAAACGAAGATATTAGTTGACTAACTCAGCGAGATGACCAGAATAGCTATTACAGTTCCATTGAGCGGCTTCGGTGGCGTAGTCGGTAGCATGCTGAGCTTCTATGCCCAAGATAGCGGGTTCAAACCCGGCCGAAACCGTCGGTTTTTTAAGAGCGTTAAAAATCCCTCAGTATGCCTTCCTTCAGAGGGGAAGTAAAGCTGGCCGTCCCATGTCATAGATTTATGGCATGTTAAAGAACCTTCCACTAATTACACCTGTGTGAAGCTAAAGTAGATAGGATAAGAATGTAAACAACGCTCTTAGGTTTCTACGTTCGTTGCCAAGAGCCGACTGCGGTGGCGTCTAGTAGCTAAGTTCTGAACTTGGCCTAGTAGTCGTTGACGGTGGCGCTTGGCGGCAAAAGTAGGAACTATTTGAAAAATTCTAAGTTGCAGTCTGTACTTAAATTTAAAAAAAACAGATAACACACACTAATACAGTCATCACAATTAACACCAGTTATCAGACAGATTCTACACCCACCCAAGTACACGGGGCTACATGACCACGATGTCGCAGCCCCTAAACTTAAGAACCAGCCAACCAATAGTTCCATTGTAACAGTGCCATAGTGTGCACTTAAGTAGAAGTTAGATTTCCGTGGTTTCCCCACTTCTGCTCCAGGCGAATGATGAGATGGTTCCTAACTTCAGCCCACGGCCGCCTCCTTCCTAATCCCCATCTGAATCACAAATGCACCACGACAACACAGGCGATCAGACAAAAATACATACACTCCGAGTACACGGGGCTAAATGACCACGATGTCCAAACGCCGCAAATGAAACAACAACAATTATTGTTCCATGGAAAGAGTAAGAAATTCTGGTTAAGTTGAGGTTGTGGAGAGTATATGGAGACGGTGATAAGAAAGGGTGATTTTGTCTTGTTTGTTTGAGACATCATGTCTCCTAATGCAAGGGAGTCGTATGCATTTTAACAATGATTAAACAGGGTGTATCTGAAATATTTTTAAGAAACGGCATGATGGGTTTCCCTAAGGGTCGTAGAATCAGAATTTTTCTGTACCAATGCAAAAAATTGTCCTGTTGTCAAACAAAAATATCTTTTTACATTCTTTCAAAAATCGAGTGCTGTGCTCTATGAATATGAATACTGTACTTTATTACAGGTTCACAGTAAACATACTAGCTTTGTGATAGCGCAGTTTGAATCTCTGTAGTACAGTTCAGCAATGCTGGGTCTGCCTCGTTGCGTAGTGGCTAGCATTCTTGTCTGTCTCCGCGGAGGCCCGGGTTCAATTCCCAGCTGTATCAAGAAATTTAATTCTGCTCTGAGGGCTTGAGCAGGTTACACTCAGCCTTCCGAGGCAAAACTGAGAAGAGGCGGGTTCGATTTATACCTCAGCCATCCTGGAAGTCGTTTTCCGTGTTATCCCACTTCTACTCCAGGCAAATGCCGGGATGGTTCCTAACTTAAGGCATCGTTCCCAATACTCATCTGAATTACAAACACACACACACTAACACAGATTACCAGACAAATTATTAATAATAATGCTATTGGTTTTACGTCCCTTTTAACGACTGCGACTTTTAGAGACGCCGGGCTGCCAGAATTTTGCCCCGAACGGGATCTTTAACGTGCCAGGAATCTACTGAAACGGCTTCCTCGCATTTGCGCACCCTCAAATGCAAACTGACTGCGCCAGGAGTACATCTTGCATCCTTGGACACAGCAGGCGATAACGTTGCGGTTGTGCCACGCAGCCAGTCACCAGAAAAATTCTACACACATCTAAGTACACGGGGCTACATGGCCGCGACGACGCAAAGCCCCTAAAGATTCGAGAACAATCTCCTGGTCAGGACATAGTATTATTTCATTCATTATTGGTGCCCTCCTGTCTGTGACGTATTCCTTAACCTGACCCGTGTGCCGCGAGGATTGCTTGGGAGGCCGCTTCGGTCTTCCTAGCAGCATGCACTACGGAGACGAGTCAGTTCAAGACTGTGAAACGACTATAGGCCTCAGGTCGTCTGGCGCGTTCGCTGCTGTTCGACTCTATGGCTATTAGTTGTCCAGCTCCGTGGCTAAATGGTTAGCGCGCTAGGCTCTGGCCCGAATTCCCCCGGGTTCGATTCCCGGTCGAGCCATCAGGGATTTTAACATCCAGGGGTTAATTCCCGTGGCTCGGGGACTGGGTGTATGTTACGTCTTCATACTCACTTCATTCTCATTACGACGCGAAGGTCGCCCACGGGCGTCAACTAAAAAGACCTGCACTCGGCCTCTCCGGAGGCTACGCGATTATTATTATTAGCTGAAATTCATGCGAAGGGATCACACCGGTTACATTTAAATATGTTTTTATTTATTCAATTTACCCTCTAGGTTGGTGGTTTCCACGGACTCAGCGAGGGAACTCACCACTACCGCCTCTAAGGGCAGTGTTCTGGAGCTTGGAACATCTGGTCGGGATGGATACAACTGGGGAGGAGTGATCAGCACTTCGCCCAGGCGGCCTCACCTGCAAAGCGAACAGGGGCCTCATGAGGGAGGGGAAGGGATGGAAGATTGGGATGGATAGGCTAGGAAGAGGGAAGGAAGCGGCCGTGGCCTGACAGTAGGTACTGCCCCCGTAAATTGAATTATATTGAAACCACGGTGGCTGTATTGGCATATATGAATAAAGTTATGGCTGTTATAGTTGTGACGTGGATATTCATGACGTAGGCACGGATGACGCAGACTTTATGCAAGTAGGCTGGTTGAGCTGAGATTCTTGGTGACGTCATGATTTTGTTCGAGAAAGATCTGAGATTTACGACGCAGTCGCAGGGAAACGAGGAATTGTGCTAAGGAAGAAGTTACGCTATTGGAGGAAAGGCTCGAACCAATGAATGATAGTTTGGAGGGAGACGGAGATTACTGAAACTACCATATTTAATTACTTTTGGCATGCAGAATTGTGGAAATCTATTTTCAGTTATGGCATTGATTTGGAATTTTGAAGAAATTAATTTTGAGTTTTTGAAATTTGAAAATCCGTCAAGTATAGCCAAAGTTAGAACTTCTAGCAATGACGGAGGAACAAGCTATGGAAGGGATGGATACGCCCCTTAAGAAGTTGATAAAAGGTCTTGCACAGCAGAGAGAAGCTCTCATATCTCATCTCTCATTTCTCATTTTCTGATGTCTCATAGTGGTTTTTCTGATTCTCACATTGTCAGAATTCGAGTGATTCAGTGAAGCAAGTCGTCATTATCACGTGTGGTAGAGCCCACCGCATCGAACGAGCACGGAGCGTGCAGCAGTACCATTTTACGGTTTCTGAAACTAGGCGAAGTTGAAACGCACACATAAACGAGTCTACAAGATAATCTATCAAGAGTTAGCTACTGCCTTTATGCTAATTCAATTGTGCATTACAGTATTGAGGTGTGTAGGAAAGTTGAACATTTTCACGATTATAATTTGGAAGATATTCACATTTTAAGACTGCAGACAAAAGTGATTTTCTCGCCACCTGAGAAGCACTTTTATAATATCACATTCTACGCTACGGCTGACACTTGTATTGCAACCGTGATACTAAAGATTACGTTTGGTGATACAACGCTACATTATAGTATGGAACAATATAATCTGGCAGTTCTTTCGACTATTATTATAACGGAAGTGGAGATGGAAGACTAAAACTTTAATGCTATTGGGACATATATCAATGGAGTGAAATAGCAGCATGGAACTTCGTTAATCGTCATTCTACAAAAGTGAGCATGTAGTGAACATCCAACTACACTCATGCATCGTAGTCCATCGCTGAATTATATCAAATGGCAGTGGAAATATTTTCATACTCTACAATTATGAACATTTCTGCGGAAATAATTGCAATAAACTTCATGGCGAATTTCTACCAGAACTTCAGGGAACTATCAAGAGAGGCCAGGGTAGACCCGGCTCACAAAGAAGAGTTTTGCCAGAAGGATGTCTATCGTCTACACGGAGCAGTGCAATTTCCGGAGGAGGAAGCAGTTCTTTTCTCCGAGGGCGCTGGTTCCAGGTTCGAGGTCGGAGCACATCTTTACGTTGGTGAAATGGAACTATCAGCAGTCTTCTTTGGAAATTTTCCGCTAGAACTTCAATCAACAGATAAGGTAGTCGTGAACGTTTCTTGTTTTATTTGAGCCATTTAGCGATATCTGAGCAACCATTTTTCCTATATTTTCTGTCCCATATATTTTGCCCCATATTCTTGCTTGATATTTCTGTACTCCGTACAATTTGATGATTTATGCCTTTTTCTACGATTTATTGAGACATTATTATGTCATTGGCATATTTAAATAATTTTGGATCAGTTGAGACTGGTAATATATATTCTTTCAGTAATTTGCATATTTTTGTAGTCACGATTTGACTGTAGAGTTAACGATTTTTATGGCAAATTTGAATTCAGACAGCGTGTCATTTTATTAAAGTAATTCTATTCAGTAAATTACTTTGACCAATTTTCTGTCATCCTCAAGAAAGAAGAATGATTAAAAGATTTTAGAGCGTTAAAATCTATTACTGTCTCGACGATCTTGGAAATACTAGTCGTTTTATGAACATGATTGCAACATAGACATTTATCGTCAGTTCTGAAATACCATTGCATTATAGACAATTTTATGAAATTTGAACTTTGATTACGATTTATTGAATACACTATAGTAATGAACATTTGATAGGAATTTTTCTCAATTCTAGATTGGAACAATAATGTTTGCATTCCAAAGTCTAATTGTATTCTATTCGACTATTTATGCAGTTAGATGAACTTTGATTGAAGATAGTATTTTTATACTGCGATACTTTGAAGATATTAATCTCAATTTTGATAGACCAGAGAGGCGTGTCTAATCGTATTTGCTATTAAATTTATTTGTGATTGGCAAATTTTTACTTCATATCGATTCATGAATGAAACCCACGAAGGTTAAATATAATAACAGTTTTTGATACAATTAATGAATATAAGAATTTTTCAAGAGCAACTATGGATGTATAATCGTTAGTTCAGTGGACGTGTAAAAGTCGCTGATGAATAATGCCCTGTAATAAGTGAAGGAGGTTCCCACAGTAATAGTAATGAAGTTGATGAATTTATAAGTGGAGGTTTTTGTATGTATTGTGGAAGATTTTTATGCCATATATGTTGAGATATATGATGAATTCTGGGCCTATTTTGTGCAATTTTGTGCGTTTTGAGCGAGGTATTTTTCCGCTGAGTGTATTGTCCAGGTCCTTTGAAAATTAATCATGTGAAGTTACTGTTAAAATTAACAAGAGTGTTTAAATAATTTGAGATAACGATTTTGAATGGAGGTTACCGTCACAAATAATAATAATTATTAAACCTTATTAAACCTGAATCTAAAATTTAAATATAACTAACCTTCATTGGTCGATTATATCACCACGATTTAAGTAATTATCAACCGGATAAACGTGTGGTTTAATGTATTTCTAAAATAAATAATAAAAATATTGTAAATAATTATGTAAATATCTTTAATAATAATTTGAAACGAACGGGATTAATAGAGGCGTGTATAAATTTTTCAATTGTCGTTTGACAATGTTATAAACAATTTAAAATGTTATAAATAATTAATGAGCATTTTGTTATAAACATTAAGCGTTTTTGTTATTATACTCTAAACAACGCTAGTTAAACAATTGGATTATACAATTAAACAAGATTTGGGATTATCAGAGTAATCCATGGATATTTGATTGGAGCATTTAAGGGATTTGCGTGATAATATTTGAGTTGAGTTGTGGACATTTAAAGTGTTTTGAAAAGGAGCTAGGCTCTGATGTAACTAGCATATGCTAACGTTAGCTGGACAGGTAGGTCCATTTGACGATGCAAGCATGCGACATGGTGTAGGGTGTATCGCAGCTGGCCAGACAACTGTATGATAGAGGCCAAGGTCACCTACATAGCAGCCTTGCGGTTATAAATAAAATGTGATGTTTATGAAAAAGGAAAACAATTGCTATATGTCTCGTCCCAACTCCCTTATCCATTCCAAGTGTATTATTATTATTACGTTCTTTTGAGCTAGAAAGCTGAAAATTTGTATGTAAAGTCTACAAGTCCTACAGGAGGACATGATTACATTGACAATGGCTTCTGATCGCCACGTATATTTTGTTGTTATATTTTTGTTAAATTATTCCTTTATGTGAAATAAATTATTGTACAGTTTAAAGTTTCTTGTTTCCGTCTTGGTTCATTTTAAATATCGTGGTGGAGGTTATTGTGAGGGCATACTTTTAAGTGATCCAGTTGGCAACCCAGACCCGAGATTAATTTGAATAGGTAAGTAAAAGGTAAGTATGAACCCCCGTATATTTTGGTGTGTTCCACAATAATTTCTTGTTAACTACTGTGCTCTAATCTCGGTAGTATCTGTCAGTGCCATTTTCATTGATGTAGCTGTGCCGGTGCGTTTGATTATTGGCAATCCGATTGAGGGGGCGTATATCTGACAGCCTACTATCCGGATTATCGGGGACAGTACCATCCCGGCATTTGCCCGAAGACGAAGTGGGAAACCACGGAAAACCACTTCGAGGATGGCTGAGGTGGGAATCGAACCCCCTCTACTCATTTGGACCACCCGAGGCTGAGTAGACCCCGTTCCAGTCCTCATACCACTTTTCAAATTTCGTGGCAGAGCCAGGAATCGAACCCAGGACCTCCAGGGCGGCAGCTAACCATGCTGACCGCTACGCTACGGAGGCGACTACATTTAAATATATGGCTGGAAACATGCCGTTCTGCTCGTGTATGTTTATTAACCTTCAGAGGATTATGCTCTAATACGGTAGGTATCTACAGTATTTACTTTAATAATTCTTGCGTACGACGCGCAGGTCGCCTACGGGCGTCAACTAGAAAGACCTGCACTAGGCCTCTCCGGAGGCCACACGATCATTATTATTCATTATTCTTGCGTAGTGTAGCTACCAGGATATTGTTTTAATACCGACACATTATGGTTTTGTCTTTGTTTACGAATTGTGTGCTTTATTGTTTAATATTATGGTCGTCCAGTGCAGTATTTTCAATTCAATATTTCGTTTCGCTAGATTATGTATTAGAATGGTCTTGTGAGGTACTGTGAGTGCCCAACTATATGAATGGGACAGGCCTAATTACATGTCTTTCTCCTTTTCTCTTACATAGCCCTGCTTAATTAAAACGGGCCTCTACGTACGTAGAATGGAAGTAAAGTGTTCATCTGATTGTGTTTCTTTTCATTTTTCAGGGCATGATATACTCCGTGGAAGGCAGCAGATTATATACTACAGTGTTGTCCAGTAGTGGGACCAGATAGCCTTGGGGCAGGAATTGCCTGAACCATCGCCTTCTACACTTAAAGCAATGCCATTACGTTTGGCAACGCCGCGCCGCTTACCTGCCATCTGGTTGTCCCAAAGCAAGCACATGGTAATTGATAACTTTGGTAAACACACAGAAATTCACGCTAAAAGTTTCCGAAAATACAACAGAACATAACGTCCGCTAAATCCACACATAAATATCACAAACAAAGGATAAATATTATCACGCTATGTACCTTCAATTCCCTATTAGGTAATAATAAAATGCTTTATTGTACCTCAATACCCCAGCGTCTGAAATTTCCTTTTCTTGCTGCTTGCTCACTGTCGCCATTGGCGCGCTCAGAAAAATATTCAAAACTATTCTAACAAACTTAGAGACTGCCTTTGATATTATATCGTTCACATATTGTCCACAGATGCACTTATCATAGTCACAATAGGCATAATTGGTCTCCAAGCATAGTGTCCTTCTTCAAAGCAGTAAATTTGTAATATTGGCGTCTATAGTGTTTACACTATTTTTGGCTTTCAGTGGAACTTAATTAAATGCAGGGCGGTGCCCAAGTTTTATACTATACTAGCAGGTACCCGCGGCTGCACTCGCGATCAAGACAATGGGGACGATGCATTAATTGGTCTATTCTATTACAGCAATCGCGGCAACAGATGGGTCAATTCTAATTCTGAAAATTCTGATACATACAGTACAGTATATTGATATGAGCAGAAACGTGGGATTTTTTTAGAGTTGTCAAAGTCTGCAGGGTACGATGTTACATTATATGAACACATTTTAAAATTACGTTTTTGGTTTTGCCATCTTCTGCTGAGATATAACGATTTTGTTGTCCGGATACTCGCAAGCACGCCACATACAGTTGCCCATGGGAAAAAATGGTTTTGTCTAAATGTGCACCTGCTGCTGTTAAGTGTGTGTCATTGCGCTTTGTTAATAGAAATTGCGAATATTGTTTGAAGAGGGAACTGCACTCTTGCACACTGGAATGGCAAATCTATCGGAATATGGGGAATTAAAAGTATTTTTCCTTAAGCTATTCTGGGTGTAATTTTGCCACACTTATTGATGATTTTAATGTCAACATGTCTCTATTAATAGACTTATAGTAAAATATCTCTCACCTTGGCTGCTGATATACATTATGCAGTCTCTTCCAGTGTTACATCCCAGGGATTGATATTCTCAAACAACTCTTTTGCCTCACATGCCTCTCTAAGAAATTAAAATTCCTGATTGTTGTTGTTTGAGTCTTCAGTTTTTTGACTGGTTTGATGCAGCACTCCATGCCTCCCTCTCCTGAGCTAATCGTTTCATCTCTACACAGCAACCATACCCTACATCCGAGGCAATCTGTTTAACCCTGGTCTACGCCTACAGTTCTTGTCCTCGACCCTCCCTTCCATAACTAAGCTTGCTATTCCTGGGTGTCTTATTTATGTGTCCTACCAATCTATATCTTCCGTTCATTAGCAGTCGCCAGAAACAACTCTCCTCTCCCACTCGTCTTAATACCTCTTCATTTGTTACCCTATCTACCCATCTGTTCTCCTGTAACACCACATTTCAAACGCTTCAATTCTATTCTCTTCTGCTGCACCATTAGTCCAAGTTTGACTTCCTTATAATGTCACGCTCCAGACAAAAGCTTTCAAAAATGACTTCCTAATACCTAAATGTATATTCGATGTCAACAGATTCCTTTTCCGAAGAAATGCTTTCCTTGCCTGAGCCAACCTGCTTTTTATATCCTCTTTGCTTCGTCCATCACTGGATATTTTGCTTCCTAAGTAACAGAAGTATCCTACTTCCTGTAGCGTTTCACCAGCCAATTTGAGGTCCATAGAGGTTTCTGATTTATTTCGGCTGCATTCCAATAATTTTGTTTTACATTTATTGATTTTCATCATGAATTCTTTCCTCAAGACGGAGTCCATACCATTCAAAAACTCGTTCAAATCCACTGGCGTATCGGCCAAGACGACGATGTCATCAGCAAATCTCAGAGATTAAATTATTTATCCTTGAATCTTCGCTCCCACTTTAAATTTTTCTCCAATTTCCTGATTATTGTGGTTTTAGAGATATTTGAAATGCGTTGTCCTCGCACATGGTGTAGATCCATTGTCAAAGGATAACATTCCATGTTATGAACATGGGCCGCATAACCTGTACCGAAAGCCTATTCTGGACATCAGTTCCTTCAACTCAGATTTGCCAACATTTTATTGTATCTTTCCATGTGGTATATATCTGTACCTCAACATACAGAAGAGTGTTTTAAAAATCATGTCTTGTGTACATTTTGGAAAAGGTGGTGAGTGTGGTTTTTGCCAGAGTGGATACTCGCTCGTAGAAATTCTTTTCAGTAAAATAGACTGGTTCACAATTTAGTAAGTGCACATTGATGTATGTGACGGCGAGATGCCTTAAGTGTTACGGAAACGGCAATAGCCGCCACAGAGCTTCGTTGCTACTGAAATAACGACCAGACTGATATTTGTACTTAACTATACGGGATTTGTAAGCCCTATGTTTATGAAATTGAACGTAGGTAAATCGCTAACTTTATTGAGTAGCCGCTAGTGTAGTGTTTAAAATTTAAAAGTGGTATTAGAAGGCGCTATCCCTATTTTTTTTACCCCTGGCACTACAGACCACGAAGCGACCGCTTCCCAGCCATTTAGCCGGCAGATATTGTGGTGACGCGTGGTCAGTGCATCGTTTTCGCTCGGCCGTTTATCTTGTTCTTCGTGACCGGGGCGCTGCCTCTCTATCAGACAGCTACTCAATTGTCCTCACGAAGCTGAGTGCACTCCGTTGCAGCCCTCACGCCAGTGTCTAAAATCTCTGACGGAGCCGGGAATCGAACCCGGGGCCTCCGGATGGGAGGCAGGCACGCTACTCTGTTCTTGTGTTTATATATCTCTTGAAAAAGATAATAAATGGATTGGCATTGCCTCCTACAGGGATATATAGAAAATCGGATGTCATACCTTGAGGTTCAGTTGCCATGGAAACGGACTTGCCATTAGTTCATCAGTTTATCAGAGTGAAGATAGTTTTCTGCGAATATCTTTGAAACTGTTGGTTTTAGGGCCTTAAAATGTGGGTTTCGATGTCCCGTAGGGACCTTCCGAGTATTGTTTCTCGCATCGAAGGGAGTAAAATGAGCTTTGTCCGATCTTTATGCGACAACTTCGATATTTTGTCCCGGCTGAGTATTTTTGGTGACTTTTCAGTTATGTTGCCCGTTCGACGGGAACAATGATTTATTTCCGGATGAAAGGCAGCCTATATGTTATCCCAGGGTATGAGCTGTCTCCATTTCAAATTTCATCCAAATCCGTCCAGCCGTTTTAGTGTCAAGAGGTAACAAACTAACACACACACACTCACAGACACACAGATTTTCACAATTATAATATACTCGTATATAGGGATATAGCGATTATACTATACTGGCAGTAGTGCTCGGCTTCACCCGGTCGAATGATTATGGGTAATATAAGTTTGAGTGTCATCTGCAAACCAAGATTTCTTCGTAAGTCAGCAAGATCCACACACTCGGTTAAAATGTGGGCCACGGTGAAAACGGCTCCAAAGGTACAAAGTGGGGGGTCTTCCCCTCTCATTAGGTATGAGTGGGTGGATCTTGTATGACCTAACTTCAGCCTGCACAAAAACTCTTATCACATTGTAGCAATTAATTCGTTTATTTCCTTAAAGATTCTCTGAGTCGTCAATTCCTTGTCAATTTCATTAGTCTACGCTATGAATCATTTTAGCATGAGCATTGCCACTGAGTATCATTCATCACTTAGAATTATATCCGACCAGGAAGCTTCAGAAAACTTTCTCTCCATAAGTAAGTTAATTCATTGTAAAAAGACTCTACAATTTTTGACTTAAGTACATGCATTTCTTTACGTTTCCTCTTAACTCCGAAACATGAAAGAAACATAATTAAACAAGTAAACATGTACGGTATTATGAATTATTATAATTTACCCTATCCCTTACTCCACTGAACTGGCCTGTATTTATGATCGAAGGTATCGAGTATTTAAATGTCCATAGACTTTTTTCTTGGTGCTTTGTTGAGACTGCTAGTAAAATGCATCTCTGAAAAATGCTATATGTCCCTATGCTAGATTAAATGTAGTGTGGACTACGTAATGCAGTCGTCAATCATGTTCAGTGCCACGGTGGGTGAGTGGATATCGTGTCGGTCTACTAACCCCAAGATTGCAGGTTCGCTCCTGGCCGTGGTAAGTGATTTTTGAAAGGCGGCAAAAATACGATACGCATGTCATACGATGTTGGCATGTCAAAGAACCCATTTGAATTCAGTTGGCCGAGTTCATAATGGCAAAATTAATCTCGGGAGTTTACGCCAACACCAAGTTCCTCATTTCTCTACTAGAAAACGCTATGGTGTTCAAGGAGGTTAGATATCTAACCTCCTTGACTTTCATAGTCAAGGAACAATGAAATTCGACATGCAAGCTACCCTTTGGGTGTCAAATAACAAAGCTTGCACCCGGCACCCAAGGCCATACGATATTATTATTATTATTATTATTATTATTATTATTATTATTATTATTAGTGTCAAATTGAAGGTTATGCTATAGATGTGACGGAGTAGTCATGTTGTTTAAGGGGTGGAACTACGAGGTCATCTTCCCCTCATAACACAGATTAAAGTATAAAAATTTAGAATTTAATTACACATTTAGAGGTGGATACTTACATTTGAAAAGACCGAAAATTAAATTTAAAACAACTAATAATTATAAAAATAAACAAAATTACAGAAGAAAAAAATTCAGAATTCAAAAAAGAAGAAGTTTTTGAGTCAATGTACACTGGAAAATTTAGATTGCTGGCCCTAACCCACTCTCACTTATAAAGCGGATGATAAGATCAGTAGCCACCAAGAGATCAAAGCGAAGTCTGTTTACAGCGAAATGTCACACTATACCACCAAATAAGTTTCCAACAACCTACCAATATGCCCCTCAAACCATTCCCACTTTTATCAGAGTAATATCTCACATACTATAAGTGCACGGGGCTTACAGATACGATGTCCGAAGTTGCAGCAGGACTACATATCCTGATGGAGGAGTAGAAGAGACCGTACTCGCTTCCTCCTGATGCTGGGTGTAACTGTCATATTCCTCAAGCCTCGCTAGAATCCAAGCAAACGGGTGGTATATCCCAATGGCATAGAGTCAGTTATGATCGCAAGGTCCTAAGGAATTATAGTTCAAAATGTTGGTAATGATAGTTGGAAGTCTTATCAAGTAGTTCCGTGAAGAACCATACAGCCAATTTTCATATATCCTACTTACGTTAATATCCTCTACCAACATACAACATTTCAGTTTGATTGCTGTAGGTAGATTCGTAGATATCGAGAACTGTCTGAATATTTAGGTTGGTCGCCATGTTGGATTTATATATTTATAGGCCTTTGCGTAATGTACTATTACATGAAGATTATTGTGTACGTGTAGTATTCAAACTTCAATCGCTTGATTAAGACACAAGAAATAAAAACGAGAATTTAACATTTCGCACAGCCGCCATCTTGTGGTTATGAAAACAATTGAAATAAATTTGTTGCCAGTGGATTGAGATTTGTATAAGCATATACCGTACCAAGTTTTTCTGCGCTCGGATGGTTAAATCGCGAGTAACGTCCATTTAAATATTTCAATTTTGCGTAGCTGACATGTTGGATTTGTGCTCACCAGGTTATTGAAAGTCCCATAGTTCAACTTATGTTTATAGCCTCTATCAACATACAAAATTTCAGTTTGGTTGCTGTCATAGATTATAGATATCGAGAACCGTCTAAATATTTCAGATGGTCGCCATGTTAGTATCTGATATATTGTCGTGACTGTGAGCCTCCATGGTTCAGAACCCAGGACTGCGGTTCGGGGGAACATTATATAAGGGCAATAGAGTTATTATTATTATTACTAAGTTGGATGTGAGCTTTTGTAAGCCAGAATGTATTTCTCAAGGAAATAAGACTGTTGGAGCCAGGATGTGTACAGAGGTCTGTAAATATAGATATGTACAGAAGGACACTTGGTCGAGTACTCTGTACTGTAGAGAGAGTGATTCATGGTCATAAGCTAGTCCAGAAATTGAACCCTGGAAGTCACGTAGACGCTAGTATGGGCAGTCACCGCTAGCTTAGGGAGCAGCACTTGCTGGGCGCTGAGGGTGGAATGGACCACAGGCCTCAGTGGAAGGGAGAGATGGACTCCGGTCATCTCTAGTTGGATATAATGGTATCCAAAATGGCGAGCGGAGTAGTTGTTCTCACCCCTCAGTTCTTGCCAGAGTAACGTCGTAACGCACGCGAGCAGAATTCAGCCTCGCGAAGACATGCTAAATGTCAAGTAACAGTAAAGACTTAGTAGCGCCAATTCAGACCTGCGTGCACTTCCAGCAGTAACTTCACATAATTTGTATATAGTGTATATACTTTGACTGCCAAGGCATAATAAGTCGGCAGTAGTTCAAGGGAAGTTCATCTTTTATTCCGGAAGTTCCAGGACTAGCCTACAAAACTCAAGTTCCCTTATCTAGTGAACCGCTCGGCTAGGAGGGAAAATCGTCGGAGGACCTGTCAACCTGCCAGAACGTCTCACAGGCCAGGTTGGTCACGACAATATGTAGGTCATAGAGTTATGTACAATTATATGAGAATTAATGCGTAGGTTCCTTATTCAAACGTTGACTTCGACCGCATGATTAGGACACAAAAGCAAGAACTTAATTTTTAAAATTTGCACAGCCGCCATATTGAGGGTATGAAAACAATTGAACTGAATTAGATATTAGTGCACTGCAATGTGTAAAAAACTTTGCTGTACCAAGTTTCACTGCGTTCTTATGGTTAAATCGTGGGTAAAGTATATTTCAATGTTTCAACTTCTCTTGGCCGCCATGCTCGTTTTGTAGTTAACAGATTTTTAAAGTTACTACTTCTAGTAGTACCCTTTATCACCGTACAACATTTCAGGGTCATATAGGTAATAGTTTCGGAGATATAGAATGCCGGTGAAATATTTTGCACCACTGCCATGTTGGTTTGGTGAGACGTAATAAAATTTGTTAGGCACAGTTGGGGTCGGACGAAATAGAAATATGTCCTTACCGAATTTCATTGAAATCGCTTCAGCCGTATATTATTAGCAGGTACCCGCGGCTTCGCTCGCGTCATAGTCGAGTCATATTGTTATTCAATAAAATGCAGGTTTAACCCCGTTAACACCCCTTTAGAACCTGAATATCCAAAAATCCGTCCTTAGTAGACGTTTTCGAAACACAACAAACATATCCCCAAAATGTCATTCTTCTAACTTTAATAGTTTTGGTTGGTCGATGAGAGTGAATACCCAAAAACCTACCTTAGTGGACGTTTTTCTTCCAGAATTTCACCCCTCCCCATGGGCCTCTTAAATTTGATTTATGAAAAAAAAATAAAAAAAAGGTCGAACACCTATTTATTTATTTATTTTTAAGCTGATTGTTTTCCTCTGAGTTTGAAACTCCTCGCCTATGTCATTTAAGAGATACACGCCCCGTTAGGAATCTTTCAACCCCCACTTTTCATCCCTTTCCCCTCATAATATACACCACATCGAAAAATCATTAGACACATGTCAGCTAATTTTTAATTATTAGTTCATATGCCATGTATCACATCACCAAATGAAACCACTCGTGAGATATTGTTATTCCATGAAATTCACGTTTACCCCATGAACTCCCTTTTAGAATCTGAATATCCAACAAGAAGTTCAGTGACGAACTAAAGAGCCTACTTTTCTTAGAATTAAGTTTCATGCCAATGATTAATCTACAGTATATGAACCTATCTAGAATAATGACGAAATTAAGTTGGAAATATCGAAATATCTAAGTAGTTCGAAATATACCAGGTATAATGTAGCCTAATAGAGCATTACAGTTGGCAGCCCTGGTGACTGAATATATTCTTAGTTCCATCTCTTAAGGTACAGAATAAAATAATTGGTTGTTGGTTGAAGTTAAATGGACGTTACATGCAGTTAGACATTGGATCTATCAGCACGCGTAAAAGCATGTTGGCAACAATGTCATGCATGTGCTGGTCAGAAATAGCCTAATCTGAAATATTATGATATCTTGTTGAGCCAATTTTGGACGAAATCCATTTGTTAGCATAGAAGTTACATGTATTTTAAAATTGGACCTATCAGCAGACATAGAATCATGTTGGCAGCACTGACTTATATTAATTATTCCAAATTAATCTAGATTGTCAGGTGCTATACGTGTGCAAAGTATAGGGCTGTTAGCTTGCATACTTCCTGATATATTGATATTAGGATAAACGAATAGAGAGAGCAAATATTAACAGTTGGCAGCCCTAGTGGCTCTTAATAATACGCTCAGTCATATAAGTTTATGTACACATATTACATACAAAATTTGGTTGAAATCCAATTGATAGTGTAGAAGTTATAGGCATTTAAAAATTGGACCTATCAGAAGGCTTAAAATTATTTTGGCAACACTGTCATGTATGGCCTCCTGGAAATTAAACTGAAATAGTGTTATCCATATGTGTGCCAATTTTGGAATAGCTCCCATGCATACCTTCCAAGATATCCAACATGGAGCTCAAATTTCTAGTGCGTTTTTTCAGCAGTTGGTAGCACTGACATCATTTTCAAATATGGACGTGGGATATTCCGGTATACATCTTTACTCATACTAAATTTGGTTTCGATTTCTGCAGCCGTTTAGGAGTTGATAGGGGGGGGGGGACACAGACAGACAGACAGACAGACAGACAGACAGACAGACACACATTTTCCCGGATCGATCTCATAAGTCTACTTTTTCCTCATTTTTGCAAAATGTGAAAAGTAGGCTAAAAATCTTTCCTTAGTGGACATTTTCGACATACAACAAACATATCCCCAAAATTTCATGTTTATAATTTCAATAATTTTTGGCGATGATGAGAGAGTGAGTCAGTCAGGACATTTTCTTTCATGTGTTTTTCAGAATTTCATCTCTCCCCATGTACCCCTTAAATTGGAATTATGAAAACAACGGTCGAACACCTATTTACTTATTTTCAAGCAGATTTTTTTCCGCCGAATTTCGAACTTCTCGCCTATGTCGTTTAAGAGATACACGCTCCGTTAAGAATCCTTCAACCCCCAATTTGAACCCCTTTCACCTCATAATATACACCACATCGAAAAACCCTTAGACATATTTCTGCTTATTTTTAATGATTAGTTTATATGCCCAATATCACATCCCCAAATGAAACAACTAATGAGATATTGTTATTCAATGAAATGCACGTTTACCCCCTTAACACCTCTTTAGAATCCGAATAAACAAAAATCCTTCCTTAGTGGACGTTTTCGACATACAGCGAACATATTCCCAAAATTTCATGTATTCAACTTCAATAGTTTTCGCAGGGCGATGATGAGTGAATATCCCAAAATCGATCCTTAGTGGACTTCTTTCCCCAGAATTTCGCCCCTCCCCATTGGCCCCTTAAATTGGATTTATGAAAAAAAAAACGGTCGAATACCTATATATTTATTTATTTATTTATTTATTTATTTTTAAGCTGATTGTTTTCCTCTGAGTTTCAAACTCCTCGCCTATGTTGTTAAAGAGATACTTGCTCCATTAGGAATCCTTCAACCCCCACTTTTCACCCCTTCCACCTCATAATATACACCACATCGAAAACCCCTTAGACACGTGTCTTCTTATTCTTAATTATGAGTTTATATGCCGAGTATCACATCCACCAATGAAACCAATCGGGAGATATTGTTATTCAATGAAATGCAGGTCAACTCCCTTAACACCCCTTTAGTATCTGAATATCCAAAAATCTTTCCTTAGTGGACGTTTCCGACATACAACGAACATAACCCCAAAATGTCATGTTTCTAACATCAATAATTTTGGCTGGGCGATGATGAGCGTGTGAGTCAGTCAGGACATTTTCTTTCATTTATTTTTCAGAATTTCACCCCTCCCCTGAACCCCTTAAATTGGATTTATTAAAAAAGCGGTCGAACACCTATTTACTTATTTTTAAGCTGTTTTTCCCCTGAGTTTGATGAGTGAGTGTGTCAATCGGTTAGGACACTTTGTTTCCTGTTTTTATTCCCCCAGAATTTCACCCCGCCACATTGGCCCCTTAAATTGGATTTATGAAAAAACGATCAAACACCTATTTACTTATATTTTGAGCTGAATTTTTTTCCGCTGAATTTCAAACTCCTCGCCTATGTCGTTTAAGAGATACGCGCTCCGTTAAGAACCTTCAAACCCCACTTTTCATCCCTTTCACCTTATAATATACACCACATCGAAAAACCCTTAGACACATGTCTGCTTATTTTTAATGATTAGTTTATATGCCGAGTATCACATCCACAAATGAAACCACTCGTGAGATATTGTTATTCAATGAAATGCAGGTTTAACCCCCTTAAGACCCCTTTAGAACCTGAATATCCGAAAATCCTTCCTTAGTGGACATTTTTGACATACAACGAACATATCCCCAAATTGTCATGTTTCTAACTTCAATAATTTTGGCTGGGCGATGATGAGTGAGTGAGTCAGGACATTTTCTTTCATTTATTTTTCAGAATTTTACCCCTCCCCATGAACCCCTTAAATTGGATTTATGAAAAAAAAACCTTTCGAACACCTATTCACTTATTTTTAGCAGTTTTTTCCCCCCGAGTTTGATGAGTGGGTGAGTCAGTCAATCAGGACACTTTCTTTCCTGTTTTCCCCACCAGAATTTCACCCTTCCACATGGGCCCCTTAAATTGGATTTGTGATAAAACGGTCGAACACCTATTTACTCATTTTTAAGCTGATTTTTTCCGCTGAGTTTCAAACTCCTCGCTTATGTCGTTTAAGAGATACACGCTCTGTTAGGAATCCTTCAACCCCCAGTTTTCACCCCTTTCACCTCATAATATACACCACATCGAATAACCCTCAGACACGTGTCTTCTTATTTCTAATGATGAGTTTATATGCCGAGTATCACATCTCCCAATGAAACCAATCGGGAGATATTGTTATTCAATGAAATGCAGGTCTACCCCCTTAACACCCCTTTAGAACTTGAATATCAAAAATCCTTCCTTAGTGGGCGTTTTCGACTTACAACGAACATATCCCCAAAATTTTATGTTTCCAACCTTAATAGTTTTGGCTGGGCGATGATGAGTCAGTGAATCAGTCAGTCAGTCAGGACACTTCGTTTTATATAATAGATTAGGGGGACACACTCACACACACACACATTTACGCATACACACACATTCACACACGCGCACACACACACACACACACACACGGACAAGAGGTGATCTCATAAGCCTATTTTTTATGAATGAAAATAGGCTAAAAATCGTTTAAGGAACAAACACACAAACATTTTGGTTTATTTAATATTCATACAACTTGTTGAAAGAAAGTACCGTACACGTTGATCATAAGTACTTTACATCAAATCCATTACGAAGTGTTATGCTAACTCAAAAATACAAAATTTTATTGGTTCTACGTCCCTTTAAACTACTGAGGCTTTTAGAGACGCCGGGGTGCCGGAATTTTGCCCCGAAGGAGATCTTTAACGTGCCAGTAAATCTACTGACACGGCTCCCTCACATTTATGAACCCTCAAATGCCTACTTACTGACTGCGCCAGGATTACCTCTTGCATCCTTGGGCACAGCAGGCGAGAACGTTACCGTTGTGCCACGCAGCCAGCCATATGCTAACTCGGTATGACCACTAGATGTCAGGGTGCACAGATATTTTTTGAATCACTGTCGATCCATATCATTCTATTAATCTGAGGCAAATCAACAAGTAGACCCTGTAAAATAATCATCACTCGCATGATATTATTTGTCTTCAGAGTCAAGACTTGTCGTTAGTGGACGCAGAAACCGTGGGCTCTAATACAATGACATGATTTCGTATACACAATTTAAATTATAAGCTGGTAACGGGTGGGTTGGTTGTACAATTTTGGGCACCTCTATAGCGGGGAGAAAAGATGTACGAGCTCTTTGTTCCCGCAGTAAAGGTAAAGTATCACAGCGGTGTGCTATAAGTATGGGACGCAGTGCAAGATGCTCTACCCTGCGGTGGTCCGGGCAGGTCACCAAGACCCGCTGATGAGCCTGACTTGGTGCGGCTATGTGAATCCCAGCAACAGACATGGCTAAAATCTAAAAGGATTGCTGGCGTAATATGTATTGTACCTAGTTCGATTTAAAAGATGCTTAGCAGTTAACTCAGTTAGCCAGGGCTGAGATCCTCTCAGATACTGTAGACATAACCCTCCTCCAAGCAGGCTTCAGATTATTATATTTTCTTTTATCATTTCAAATGATCTTGTCGACTTCGTCGTTATGGTTGGGGTCCATCGTTATGCATTACGGACACGGACACGGTGACGGACGTGACGCAATTCAGCCGCGCGGGAAGTGACGTCATGCAGCTGCGCGGGAACGTGACGTCATGCTCACGCGGGGAGCGAGAACCAGACGCTAATAATTATTGGAGTCTGTTGAAAGAGGCCTGGCGTCGAGCGACCTTTTAAAAATCAGAAACTCACTCCACAAATCTGTAAATCAGTATTCTTCCCTTATTTCAGATACACTATTCATTAAACAAACATATATGGCATAGTCATGACTCATGACCCCTTCATGGAGTAGGCTATTGTCTAAATCTGGACACTCATACTACATCCTTACACTAATTCAAATTTACGGCCAAATGATCCTTCTGACAGGGAGGCAAAGGTTTCCGCCGGCTTGCCTGGGATGATGGGCCACAAAACCGCTATCAAAAAGTACACAATTTACGCTTTATTCAACCAAACACATCTCTAATACAAGTACAAGAAACACATTTCTTCCCGTGACCCTTAAAGAGGGGCCCGCGCGGGAAGCCTAAGTTAATGGGTAATGCAGTCTGTTGAAAGAGTCCTTTCTAACATGTGTAGCATTTGTAGCATGCGTCATTTGAAATGATACAACGTCTAGTCTTTCAGACTGACTGTGATTTTTTCTAATCTAGTGTACTTATAATTTTTAGTATAAGTGAATAGAAGAATTAAACTTCTGTCTTACGCTTTCAAAACATATGCTTTCGAGCATTTCATGTCGGCGTTAATTGAGGTGCAGCTGGTTAAATATTGTTCTTGGTCTGCCCAAGGTTGCAGGTTCATATCCTGGCGCAGTCAGCTGGCATTTGAGGGTGCGCAAATGCGAGGGAGCCGTGTCAGTAGATTTACTGGCACGTTAAAGATCCCCTTCGGGACAAAATTCCGGCACTCCGGCGTCTCTAAAGGCCAGAGTAGTTAAAAGGGACGTAAAACCAATAACATTATTATTATTTATGTTCTTGGTCTGCGAATTGAAACACACGCAATAATGCAACTGATTACATCTGAAATATCAGGAAATAATGGAAGTGGGAACTCAGATCTTCAATATTTTAGTAAAGCAATGAAGAAAGAGATTAAAACTTCGCCCTCCATACAAATGACTTTAGGTATGATTGAATGTCCTATGCTGCTAGTGCTAAATCGACACATTTGGTGACCCATTATCTCACAAAGTACACAAGATATTGCCCTATTTGCCCCCCCCCCCTCCCCGCCCTCCCCCCATAAACCGTTATACTGTTCTGAGCACTCTATAGTAGAATTATGGATGTCAACTAAATAACGAATCATAATTATTTTCAAAAGCTTTGACTTTTTAAAATTGAATTCTTGATTTCTGTTTATAATACTGTGGGAAAAATCTTAACTGAAGTATTGTATATGAGTAGTACCATTTGAAACATAAAGATGTGCAATATGTAAATAAAATCATTATTCTAGCTTTATTTATTACCGTATATATGAATTGCAGCCAATGGCCATAACAGGGTATTTTAATTGAACGCCCAGCTTTACTTACCCTACGAAGTAAGGTATGCTGAAGGATTTTAACGCTCTTAAAAAATCCGACGACTTCGGCCGAGTTTGAACCCGCGATCTTGGGCATAGGAGTTCAGCATACTACCGACTACGCCACCGAAGCCGAACTAGCTTTAGACCAATAGTTTCATAAAAAGTTGGTCACTTATAGTGAAAACTATAATTCTGAGATACTGTATTACGCTTTGAACTCTTAAAATTGTGAAATACAACACGAACTCACAGTTTTGGGTAGCCTAATCGTGAAGTTAGCGAGGCAGTTGTAATTCTGCGGGTTTCTACTTACTGTGCCATGGTTATAGACGCTAATTGCGTTTAAGAAACACTATATTCGTACTTTAATATGGAAATTAACGAAGTTTTAACCTTAGAGCAGTAAACAGACGAAAATATCAGTCGCCATGTTGGAAAATGCAATGTTGACTTAATGCTGCTAACTTCACTTCACCTCACTCCCCTGTAGTCACTTTCAATCTCGCACCAAACTAATCATGTTGGTGCTATAAAAAGAAAAATACAATATGTGGAGCGAGCGAAGCGTTAGGTCTGGTTGTGCTTGCTATTATCCCCATACCCTTGAAATTCATACCCACATCACAGTTTTCCCAAAAAAATACTAATACTACCATTGGTCTATGAAGGTTCCAATATGGCGAGCGAGCGAAGCATAAGGGGTTAGGTCCAGTTATACTTGCTATTAATTACCTTCATACCCTCATTCATACCCAAATCACTGTTTTCCAAAAGTTACTTACAGTGACATAAGCGAATCAATTATTTCAATCTGAGCGCCAATTCCTGCTATCTAGCACCAAACGTAACCAGGTTGGCACTTCCGGCAAAAGTGCATTAACATTCCCTAACGACAAACAATTCAACTCTTTGATTCTGTCATATTATCGGTTTTTATAATAAATATTTACGATTTCCATGGCGGTTCGCCCCGCAAACTGCACGAGTTCCCAGTTTTGTGATTCTGGTAAACTAAAACTGTCCTACTGCATAGTCTGGATCTTCTTCTTGATTACTGCCATCCATTAACTTCCTTCTTCCCTTCTGCCTAACTTCCTTTGTTATTTGTTGAGCTGTCAACTTTGCTTTGTGTACACCTTCGATCATAAATCCTATAGATGGCCGATGACGTCACATTGTTGAGAGCAACATCTCGATCAGCCGACTGTGGTGATCTGCGGTGGTTTGGAACACTGAAATACTACACGTGATGATAGAATTGGGCTTTTTACTGTGAGTTTTATTCGTTACTAGCTGTAACCGGCATGCGTTGCAATGCCAATCAAAGAAAGTGTTGGCGATGTGACTTTGTTTGTTGAACTGCTTTTGGATTCCCAATATTTTTGGCCTACTTTTCACATTTTGCAAAAATGAGGAAGTAGACTTATGAGATCGATCCGGGCAAATTTCTGTCTGTCTGGCTGGCTGTGTGTGTCCCCCCCTATCAACTCCTAAACGGCTGCAGCAATCCAATCCAAATTAGGTATGAGTAAAGATCTATACCTGAATATCTGAAGCCCATGTTTGAAAATTATGTCAGTGCTACCAACTGCTAAAAACAGCAATTGAAATTAGAGCTCCATGTTGGATATCTTGGAAGGTATGGATGGGAGCTATTTCAAAATTGGCACACGCATAGATAATAATATTTCAGTATAATTTCCAGGAGGCCATGCATGGCAGTGTTGCCAAAATGATTCTAGGCCTGCTGATAGGTCCAATTTTTAAATGCATATAACTTCTATACCATCAATTGGATTTCAACCAAATTTTGTATGTGCTATGTGTAGCATAACAGATATGACAATGCGTATTCTTAAGAGCAAACAGGGCTGCCAACTGTTAATAAATGCTGTCTCTATTTTTTTACACTAATATCAATATATCACAAAGTATGCAAGCCAACAGCTCTAAACTTTGCACACGTATAATACCTGACATTCGAGATTAATTAGGAGAAACTAATATACGTCAGTGCTGCCAACATGACTCTAAGCCTGCTGATGGGTCCAATTTTAAAATACATGTAACTTCTATACTAACAAATGGGTTTCATCCAAAATTGACACAACAAGAGATCATATTATTTCAGATTATTTCTGACCAACGTATGCATGACATTGTTGCCAACATGATTTTACGCGCGCTGATAAATCCAATGTCTAACTGCATGTAACGTCCATGCTATCCATTGGACTTCAAACAAATATTGTATTCTGTGCCTTAAGAGATGGAACTAACAACATATTTTGTCGGCAGGGCTGCCAACTGTAGTGCTCTATTAGGCTACAGGTATATTTCGAAATAATTAGAAATTTCGATATTACCAACTTAATTTCGCTATTTTTCTAGATAGGCATGAATCTTAAAGTTTAAGAAAAGTAGGCTCTTTAGTTCGTCACGGAACTTCTTGTTTCTTTTTATGTTAACCAGCTTTAAACTATTATAAAATTGATTTAATATCTCAGAAACAGTCATGGGAGCGTGATCAACAACTCACCAAAGTTTCATCGCAATTAAATGAATGGTATACGATCGCATACGGGTCTTTGTTGAAACGATTCGAGCGCCGTCACCCATTTGTTGAATATACTCGTAAGCTACCTATTGTAAAATGGATTTACGAAGTCGAAAACCTTCCCAGGAGTGTACACAACAACTCATCAAAATTTCATCACAATCGGCTGAATGGGATATGAACGCATACGGGATTTTGTTTAAACGCTTCGCGCGCCGTCACTCATTTGTTGAATCTACTTGTGCGCCACCCATTGAAAAACGGATTAACTAATTCAGTGTGGTCCAACCCGCGGCCCTCCTGTTCATTTTTGTTGGCCCTTGCCCTTCTTACTGCCCTTCACTCGTCGACAGTTATAATCCGTGGCGTGCCTACTTTGATTTTCTCTTTCATTCAGTAATGTTACGAAGGAGCCAGGTGGGAAAGGAAAGATCCCGAAAAATACGCCAGTAATCAGAATTGTCTTTCCACGAATACGTACGGCACGAGAAGCGGCTACGTCTCCAGGCGACAACTGGTTGGCTGCCAGTGATTGGCTGCCGATAAGTTCGCAATTGTTCGTGTGCTGTGGCGGATTTCTGTATAAGAGGGAGCGCAGGGCTGTTCGAAGAGGTTATTTTTGACGAGAGAGGTTGTTCGAGAGATATAGTACGACTAGAGTTTGTAGTCATTGTTGTTGCGAGAGCGGTACCTGATATGGCGGGACTTAATAGACGGCGTGTTGAAGATGAGAAACGAAAATTTCAGTCAAAGTGGCAGGAAAGTTACTTTATTGCTGAACACAGTGTGTTATCTGTTCTCAAGTCCTAGGTGTTTCGAAGGAGTATAACGTCAATAGACACTATACCAGCTTGCATAAATCAAAATACGATCAATACCAGGGAAAGGCCAGAAGTTGTGTGTTTAATGATTTGAAGCTGAAACTAACAAGTCAGAAGAATATATTTCAGCAACCATCAAGCACTGCCGGTTTAGAGCTAGCTAAAAGTAAAACGTCTTTTAGGGATGGTGAGCTCATTAAGAGATGTGCTGTAAAAATGGCATCTTCATTTGGAGATAATGGGATGGCTAAAATTTTTGAAACAATTTACTTGTTTCATCAGACAGTTAGTAGAAGAATTAATGATATGACTGGTGAAGTTTCAGGTTCTCTCAAGAGAATTTTACTCTCTAGCTCTAGATGAGAGCACAGATATAGTTGACATCGGCAGCTCCTTATCTTTGTTAGAACAATAAACGAAGAATTTGAAATTCATGAAGAACTGTTGGAATGAAGTTCATTAGAAACCAGCAAAAAAGGTATTGACATATTCAACGCACAGTATGATGTCGTTTCTAAATATGGAGGTTTTGTGAAGTTCTCTGGCATTGCAACAGATGGAGCTAAAGCAATGATTGGTCCTAAAATTGGTTTAGTAGGACTGTGTAAAGAAAAAGGATTGATTGTTTTGTTTTTCCACTGCATTATCCACCAGGAGGCTCTCTCTGGAAAAAATATAAGGCTCAGTGAGGCAATGAAAACTGTTAAAATACTGTAAACTTAATAAGGGGAGGCAATAAAGCCTGTAGACACAGAGCATTTATTGCACTCCTGGACAATTTGGAAGCTGAGTATGGTGACATTTTAGTGTACTGTGAAGTGTGTTGGCTATGTGCTGAAAATTGCTTGCAACATTTTTTTTGGGTTGAGGAATGAAATTCTTGCTTTTCTCAAAAATGAAAACATTGAGCATGAGTATCAAGAAAAACTGGAAGAAATCCAGTTTTTAAATAATCTTGCTTCTCTGACAGATTTAACATCCCATCTAAATGTATTAAACCTGAAACTACAAGGCAGAAAACAAAATATCTCCCAGTTTTATGGACATATTGAAAGAAGAAAAAGTGACGACAATAATTTTAGTATGTTTCGTGTGTTGTTGTTGTTTTTTTTTGTTTTTGTTTTTTCGTATGACTTTTAGTGCCGGGAGTGTCCGAGGACATGTTCGGCTCGCCAGTTTTGTAGCTGCTTCGAGACGGTCACCCAATGGGTAAGCTACAAGTACCGTTGGGGAGGAAAGTGGGAATGTACAAGGACGAGGAGTTGGAAGTTAGCGGCTGTGGCCTATAGTTAGGGACCAACCCCGGCATTTGCCTGGAAGAAAGATGGGAAACCACAGAAGACCATCTTCAAGGTTGCCGGCGGCTGGATTTGAACCTCCTCGCCTCCCGGATGTAAGCGACTGCCAGCAGACATGCCGTAACGACCACGGCTAACTCACCCGGTTTTCATGAAATAATAATACATAATGATGATTGTTGTTTTAAGGGGCCTAACATCTAGGTTATCGGCCCTTAGAAATAATAATAGATATCAAGAAAGAGTTCCAGAACAGATTCCAGGATTTTGGCTCCCAAAAAAGCAAAACTTGCACTGTTCAACAACCCCATGGATATTGAAGTGAGTGAGGTGCCCTGCGACCTTCAAATGGAAATTTGTGATCTTCAGGCAGACCCATGCTACCAGAATAAAAAAAGTGTGATGTCCCTGAAAATATCTGGAAACTGATTTCTAAAGAACGTTTTCCTAAACTGCTTAAATTCTCCCTGCAAGTGTTATCGCTGTTTGGCAGTACGTATGCGTGAGAAAGTGCTTTTTCTGTTCTCAAACAAATTAAATCATAAACGAGAAATCGAATTGAAAGTGCTTCACTGGAATCGAGCCTGACACTTTGCCTTACTGAACTTACAGTGGACAGTGATACACTTGTATCAGGAAAGCAGTGCCAATCAACACATTAATTTCTCGACTGTAAAATGAAGTGGCAGCCTATATTAAACCAGTAATATTAAACTTATTTTAATATAAATATTAATAAAGTAAAATATGTAATACATTTTCTTCCTGGAATGGCTCTGGCCCCCACATTCCTATACTAAAGTTCGATTGGCCCTCGGGTAACTAAAGGTTGGACCACCCTGAACTAATTCATAAACCTTCGCAGGACTGTACTCAACTCACCAAAGTTTCATCACAATCGGATGAATGTGTATATGAACGCATACGGGACTTTGTTGAAACGATTCACGCGCTGTCGCTCATTAGTTGAATCTACTCGTGCACTACCAATTGTAAAATAGATTTACTGAGTCAGAAACCTTTCCTGGAGTGTACACAACAATTCACGAAAGTTTCATCGCAATCGGATGAATGGTACATGAACGCATACGGGACTTTGTTGAAACGATTCGCGTGCCTCGCTCTTTTGTTGAATCTACTCGTGCGCTACCAATTGTAAAGTGGATTTACTGAGCCAGAAACCTACACGGATGTGTGCACAACATCTAACCCAAGTTTCATCGCTATCGGACGAATGGTATTTAACGCATACGGGACTTTGTTTGAAACGCTTCGTGCGTCTTCCAATTGTTGAATCTACTCGTGCGCTACCTATTTTAAAATGGATTTACTAAGCCTGAAACCTTCCCTGGAGTGTACACAACAACTCACCCCGTTATCGGACGAATGGTATATGAACGCATACGGAACTTTGTTGAAACACTTCGCGCGTCATCGCTCATTTGTTTTATCTACTTGTGCGATACTTATTGAAAAGTGGATTTACTAAGCCAGAAACCTTACCTGAAGTGTACACAACATCTCACCCAAGTTTCATCGCTATCCGACGAATAGTATATGAACGCATACCGGACTTCGTTGAAACGCTTCGTGCGTAGTCGCTCATTTGTGGAATCTACTCGTGCGCTACCTATTGCAAAATGGATTTACAAAGCCTGAAACCTTCCCTGGAATGTACACAACCTCTCACCCAAGTTTCATCGCTATCGGAAGAATGGTATATGAACTCATACGGGACTTTGTTGAAACAATTCGCGAGTCGTTGATCATTTGTTGAATCTACTCGTGCGCTACCTATTGAAAAATGGATTTACAAAGCCTGAAACATTCCCTGGAGTATACACAACATCTCACCCAAGTTTCATCGCTATCGGAAGAATGGTATATGAACGCATACGAGATTTTCTTGAAAGAATGCGCTTGCCGTTACTCATTTGTTGAATCTACTCGTGCGCTACCTATTGCAAAATGGATTTACAAAGCCTGAAACCTTCCCTGCACCTATTGCAAAATGGATTTACAAAGCCTGATACCTTCCCTGGCGTGTACACTACACAACATCTCACCCAAGTTTCATCGCAATCGGATGAATGGCATATGGACGCATACGGGATTTTGTTTAAACGATTCGCGTACCGTTACTTATTTGTTGAATTTACTCATGCGCTACCTATTGTAAAATAGATTTACTAAGCCTGAAACCTTGCCTGGAGTGTACTCAACGATTCACCAAAGTTTCATCGCAATCGGATGAATGGTATATGAATGCATACGCGACTTTGTTGAAACGCTTTGCGCGTCTTCGCTCAGTTGTCGAATCTACTCGTGCGCTACCTATTGTAAAATGGATTTACAAAGTCTGAAACCTTACCTGGAGTGTACACAACATCTCACCTAAGTTTCATCGCTATCGGATGAATGGTATATGAACGCATACGAGACATTGTTGAAACAATTCGCGCGTCGTTGCTCATTTGTTGAATTTATTCGTGCGCTACGTATTGCAAAGTGGATTTACTAAGCCAGATACCTCCCCTGAAGTGTACACAACATATCACCCAAGTTTCATCTCTATCGGTCGAATAGTATATGAATTCATTCGGACTTTGAGTATACAAATTTTGGTTCAGATCGGTGAAACGGTGAAGATTTGTGCCAAAGGGCCTAAATGCAGGGAATGGAGTGGTCTGTCCGAAATTTAAAGTAGACAGTGTTACCCGCAGGGTTCCAAAGGGTAAGTATACAAATGTTTGTTTAGATCGGTGAAACGGTGTAGATTTGTATAAATAACAGACAAATAAACCAACATTGAGTTTTATATATATATAGACTAAGCCTGAATGATGTATTACTGTGTCGCGTATGGATGTAAGGACACTTTTAAAAAGGATCGGGCATTTCTTTCCATAGGTAAGCTAATTCATTGTAAAATAACCCTAAAATTCTTGACTAAGTACTTGCATTTCTTGACGTTTCTTTCTTTCTCCGAAACTTGAAAGAAAAATAATTAAACATGTAAACATGTATTATAAATTATTAAAATTTACCCTATCCCTTACTCCACTGAATAGGCCTGTACTTATGCTCAAAGGTATCGAGTATTTAAATGTCCATAGACTTTTCTCTTGGTGCTTTGTTGAGACTGCTAGTAAAATGCATCTCTGAACATACAAATGCTTTACGTCCCTATGCTGGATTGAATGTAGTGTGGACTACGTAATGCAGTCGTCAATCATGTTCAGTGTCAAATTGCACGTTATGCTATAGATGTGACGGTGTACTCTTCGATAATATATACGCTAAGGTATATTTGTCATCTTATTAAACGTATGGACAATGCGTTTGGATGAGGAACTTTTGAGATTCTTCTAGGATACATTTCATCCCTGAATTAGTATATTCTTCGTAGAACTTCAAAGTTCTGGGTCATTTTTTCGAAGGTTTCTATGAATCATGGAAATGGAATTTGAAAGAAAACAGTTCATTGATTATACTGTTTTCCTTTGTAGCAAATAGTTGTTAAAAAGCAACGCTTACTAAATAAATAGACTTCCTTATTTTCATTTGCCCATGATGTGTTGTTTGCATTCATAAAATACTGAAAGTGGAAGGTAACGAAGAAAGAGAGCTCTTAGTACTTTAACATTTTCTAAAGTGCCGTACTGAAATTAGCCAAAATATATTTTCTAATGATGAGATCATTATGAAATACTCCGTTTACAAGCCAACAATGCCACAAACTCTGTGGAATTTTGTAGTAATATATTGAACTTGTTGGGAGCCCTCGGACGTTCAATCAAAAATGCCCATCTTCACAAAAACAATTCTGTTCAAAAATCAGTAGCCCTAATTCCGAGTTGGATTTGTTATTAATTATTTACAAGAGGGGCTCCTGGATGTATGGGTATTAAGGAACACGACAGCCACTTTCAACACCAAATATGTTACATTCTTACCTTTGCTACCTTACGGTACGTAAAGAAACATGCGATGCTTTTCCCAATGTCGTGTAAATTACGAAAATGTGTGTTTTGTATTCATAAGCCTGCTCTACGTTCAACGACGACAGCCATGTTTTAATACGTAATACGTTAGGGTGGAATCGTCATATAAGTATAACTTTCCTTTGCATTTTGACCCTTTCTGTAAATAAAACCCTCATTAAAAAGCATTTCTCCACCTACTCCTATCACCTCCCATTACGAGTTCCTCTGTTTACACCACAGTCAGCTGATCGACATGTTGCTCTCACGTCACAGATAGCCACAGTGTGGCATTGCGGACTCGATTGTATTTATGCTCGAAGGTGTACACGAACCATGTCCAATTCTTGCATTTCCTTGACTGTGTTGTGCCCCTAATTCATCCCCAGCGTCTCCAAAATCTTCATTCTACTACTGATCTCATCATTAAAAGTTATAATAGCATCAGGAACACCTAGTTGTAGGTTTTTGTTTGTTCAACAAAGTCATTTTAGGAGCACGAGACCACATAATGTTGTTGAGTGATTCATTCACAGTTTTCCCATGCAAGCATTCTGTAACAGGCCTCGGTTAGCCAGATCTTTTCACATTCATTTTCACGAAGTACATTTGCATGGATACTCAGATCTATTAATCTCTATCTAAACTGACATGTACCAGCACGCTGGTTGTTCCTATTTTCAGTTTTCGTTTTGAAGCACTAGATGGCGTGGTACCTCACTTCCACAACCATATCATTCATATCCACCTTCGAGACTTGCAACTCCACTAACCTTACTCGTCTAAGTTATGATATTTAAAACTTCTAAATCCAAGTATTTTGATCACACAGTTTGGTTTAATCAATTTACTCAAAAATGCTTAGAACCAGGAAGAGAGGGACAAAATATTCGAACACGAGATCATTATGAAATACTCCGTTTACAAGCCAACAATGCCACAAACTCTGTGGAATTTTGTGTATTGTTTGCCTGTGAAACCACCTTCTCGAAATAAAACACGCCACAATCATCTAGATTGCATAATTATATAGATAAGACTGTTCAAGTGTTCCATTACAGCCAAACTTAGGAAACTTTCCAGTTGCTACAGTTTCTTTAAAATAATATTAAATGCCCTGCCAATTGTCCGATTCCTGTGTTTAATACACCATCATATTCACTAAATACTAAATATTTGTATGAGACAAAAAGAAAAAATGCTTTCAGTCGGTCAAAAGGAACACAATTGTAGCCAATTGTAATTGATGTAATTTATAACTAACGTTTTCTATTAGTTTCTAAGTTTCATGTGTACATTTTTTAGTAATTTTAGTTTTTATTTCCCTTACTTGTAATCTGTATGGGATTGTACTCCAGCTATCTATACTATCTACTGTTACCATACGCAACTACACACATCAAAAAAAGTTTTGCATCACCTCGGTTCCAAGAGTTCCGGAACCTTTAAATACAAAGGGAATAGAGATCAACACAAACAACATTTCAGCTCGTTTTATTGCTCATGAGACCCACACATTGCATGTTGTACCATCATACAGCTAGACTTTCAGCATTTGTGGTCCAGATTGCAGTACACACCACTACCTCTAATACCCAGTAGCACGTCCTCTTGCATTGATGCATGCCTGTATTCGTCGTGGCATACTATCCACAAGTTCATCAAGACACTGTTGGTCCAAATTGTCCCACTCCTCAACGACAATTCGGCGTAAATCTCTCAGAGTGGTTGGTGGGTCAAGACGTCCATAAACAGCCCTTTTCAACATATCCCAGGCATGTTCGATAGGGTTCATGTCTGGCGAACATGCTGGCCACTGTAGTCGAGCGATGTCGTTATCTTGAAGGAACGCATTCACAAGATGTGCACGATGAGGTCGAGAATTGTCGTCCATGAAGACAAATGCCTCTCCAATATTCTGCCGATATGGTTGCACTATGGGTCGGAGGATGTCATTCAGGTATCGTAAAGCCGTTTCGGAGCCTTCCATGACCACCAGTGGCGTACGTCGGCCCCACATAATGCCACCCCAAAACATCAGGGAACCACCACCTTGCTGCACTCGCTGGACAGTGTGTCTAAGACGTTCAGCCTGACCAGGGTGCCTCCAAACACGTCTCCGACGATTGTCTGGTTGAAGGCATATGCGACACTCATCGGTGAAGAGAACGTGATGCCAATTCCGTGGGGTCCATTCAGCATGTTGTTGGGCCCATCTGTACCGCGCTGCATGGTGTCGGGGTTGCAAAGCTGGACCTCGCCATGGACGTCGGGAGTGAAGTTGCGCATCATGCAGCCTATTGCGCACAGTTTGAGTTGAAACACGACGTCCTGTGGCTGAACGAAACGCATTATTCAACATGGTGGCATTGCTGTCAGGGTTCCTCCGAGCGGCAATCCGTAAGTAGCGGTCATCCACTACAGTAGTAGCCCTTGGGCGGCCTGAGCGAGGCCTGTCATCGACAGTTCCTGTATCTCTGTACCTCCTCCATGTCCGAACAACATCGCTTTGGTTCACTCTGAGACGCCTGGAAACTTCCCTTGTTGAGAGCCCTTCTTGACACAAAGTAACAATGCGGACGCGATCGAACTGCGGTATTGACCTTCTAGGCATGGTAGAACTACAGACAACATGAGCAGCGTACCTTCGTCCTGGTGGAATGACTGGAACTGATCGGCTGTCGTACCCCCTCCGTCTAATAGGCCCTGCTCATGCATGGCTGTTTACATCTTTGAGCAGTTTTAGTGACATCTATGAACAGTCAAAGGGACTGTATCTTGGATACAATATACACAGTCAACGTCTATATGCCGGAGATCTGGGAACCGAGGTGATGCAAAACTTTTTTTGATGTGTGTATATGAAACTTTCAATGGTCTGGTTGCTCTTCTTGTGAACGACGATGGATGTGGAGCAACATATCTCTCTATAATAGAACGTGCCAAGAAATTTAGTTCTGGTCTGAGGGCTCGAACGGGATACATCTGTCAGCACCAGAAATCCAGGCGCTGACAGCAGTTATCCTGAATGTGGCTTTCCACCGGTTTTTTCTACACTCACTCCAGGAAAATAACGGATAGTACCTTACTTCAAGACCCAGGTTAACGACCTCATCCCTGTCCCTAATACAGTTACACACACTACTACTGGCATCACTTCAATACAGGTTATCAGACAAGTTCAACACACCCAACTACACGGGGTTGATTACAAAGATGTTCCAAGCCTATCAGAAGACTTGCCGCTATAGGCTACAATGAAACTGACACAAAGTAACCCAAGCCTTAATAAAATGTTTATAATATAGATTTATAAAAACTATAACAACATATGGTAACGAGATAGTCTGTTGCACAAAGTAGCCTCTGTATACTACGTACTTTAAGACGGCTTCATTAAATCTTTACGAGAGGGTTTCACGACATGAAATAAAAGGTTAAACTATTGGCCTGGATAAAGATTATTGATGCGTGACTTCCCCCACTGTGCGTGACAAAAACCAGGGGAGTTATCTATTAGCTAACGCGGTCTGGACAAAAATATTGGTCTAGGCAAAACCATTGTGAAACCCTCTTGTGAAGTTTTACCACGGCTTCTTAGTAGTGAGGTTTGTCCAGGAAATTTGGAATGCAGAGGGTTCTAATATATCTATAAGTTGTCTGGTCTAATCAGACTGAAAATAACTGGCTTGAGAAGTACATACCGATGTTGCATACAATGGAGGTTAGGGACGACATATTTTTCTTGTGTACTACATATAGGGAGACTTCAGAGGGTAAACCGAGAGTTAATAATATTTCACCATGCAACAGCACTACGGTATATTTTCCAAAACTTACTTGCAACACCATGAATGCTATTCTGGCTGCTGTAGAGACATCCATGGTCTGTCGGATATTGTTGAGGGTTAGCCATCTTGGTTGTAGTATCACCTTTTACATTAGGTGATGTGCACTCATTACTCACAGAGAGAAGTATTCAACAAATCTCAGGACTTTAAATTTTTTGGGAGATATGCCAGTGGCATTGGCTCAACCATGATTCAGTCACGACAAGGTGCCTTAAGCACCGCCACCTGAATTGTAAATAACGGTTCGTACAATTTGCATGGACACGGTCAACTGCACGGAATTTTACATTTTGTGCTTCGTGTGTGTTGACCACTACGCTGTCTGGTGGCTAAACTGCCCAATCATTGGCCAGTTCAGTTTAGGAGTGGTGAACCTACTATAAAATACCTTGTGTAATGAATGATGTAGTAATAGCCTATATATTTTCTCCTCCGCTGCTTATAACCCACCCACCATCCCTTTTTTAGATCACGACTTATAAAGTGAAATTTCAGTTGTGTCGGCCATTGTAGGCGTAATTTATGGGACAATAATAAAATATTTCGCATACCATACATTGGCAACAGTCTTTCTCGTTGGCCGTGTGTAGTTCTGTTGCACCATTTCCTGTAGGGTTATGTATGACGGGAGCATAAACCTTATTGTCTATAAGATGCTGAAAATCACAGAATTAGAACACCGTACGTAACCCATATCATATCAGAAAACACACTGTAAGAAGCAATGACCCAACATAACCATGGCTTCTGGCAAAACCATTGAACTGTAGAGTTCAATGGGCAAAACATACACGGTAATTACAACTCAATTATTTTACACTGATCAATCTTATGAAGTCCAATACTGCGCCACAATTTACTTATTTATTCATTACTCTATGTACAGCCAGTATATCTCTTATGTTTTATCGCTGTAGTTGATCACAAGATAATACTTTTCAGACGTATATACAAAATATATTCGATACATAACAAATGTTATCTTTCCTTGGTTGCTTGTTAAGAACATTATGTGGAATTACTTGACGGTTACAAAATGTTTACGAAGGTTATGAATAGCTATGAATTGCGCCGGACAATGTATACATGTATAACTCTTATAATTGAACGATATACATAAATGTATCAACCGTTCTTATAATAGGAAGGTAGATCATGTGGCAATATCAAGAAAATCTCATCAGGAAATCCTCAACGTTAAGGTCCTCAGAAGCGCCAATTTATACTTCTCAAGAATCAAATTGAGACTTCGGTCTAGGAACACAAGATTGCACAGAACGTCTAAGATGATCAAATTTGACATAGAGCGACTTATTAAGGACAATCAAGGAGTAAGTAAAAGACTGAATAATATGGACTTTAACAACTGGAACCAATTGAAAGATGCTCTTGTTAATACGGCTAGTGAGCTTATCCCCCTCCCCTCCCCCCAGTTAAGAAGTAATCATGTTGGTAACAACAAAATCTTTATTGATACTCAATTCACATGTTGGCATTACTGCATATTGTAATTTTTTCATCAATAAATGCATTACTCATTGCAATATGGCGTACCAGCTGATTGTCCCATATCACCTGAACTATAAAAACATAAAACTTTAACAGGTTATGAGCCCAGGTGACTCTAAAATACAAGTAAAAGTGAAAACAAGTGACAGTGAAAACATTTAAAAAATAAACTCAGTGAAGTGAAGTGAAGTCCAAAAAAATGGCCACAAGACCCGAAGACGTAGCACATGTCGAGAAACTCAAGGGAGTCGACACATATCCTATGTGGGTGTTTGAGTTAAAAATTCTGCTTGCCGCAAAAGAACTGATCAAGATTGTCGACGGGACAGACGTGTTGGTGACCAATCCACCCAGAAATCAAGCTTCAACAGACCTGTGGAAGACTCGAGATGCAAGAGCCCAATACTACCTATATTGTCACATCCATTGACAAGCAAGTTAGGCCTCATATCCTAACCTGTACAACTTCTAAACAAATGTTTAATATTCTTCGGAACATATACCAGAGAGACTCCAGCCAACAAAAATATTTGCTGCTACAAGACTTTTACAATTTCCAATTTGATGCGAAGAAGGAAATGATGAGGAACTTAATTGCACTTATCAGAGGTCAAAGGAATGCAATAATCTAAACGAGGTTAATTTTGAAACGAATGAATTGTTTGATTTATTAGCAGATTATTTAAATAATAATAAACGCAAACCACCTCCTCAACCCCCACCGCAATAGTTTAATTCCAACATACATTCCTGACTCGAATTATTTTCATGACGCCACACCCAATTACCTTCCTGGGTGCTGGTTAGTTGTTTTCTCCGCTTTTGGCAAGATTATACGACACTTGTGTGCATTTCAGCAACCCACGTTGAAACTAGCAATGAGTAAATGTGTCAATGTGTCAATATTCATTACTTCAACTAATAAGTGTTTATTCCGTGAGTGACATTAATGTGTCGAAAGACACAGGCCTAACAAAGGAAGTACAAGAGAATAAATGTGAACTGTGTTTTTGTTATTTAGTGAGGTTATCGATGTTATATGATGTTTAACACCAATAAGAGGGCTGAGGAAGAAAACATTGTGTGTTTTCGAAACATGTACCTATATAATTTTTATGTAAGTAAAAAGTATTGATTTGGCGAGAAATTTATGTTATACTTCATGATGAGCAACATTAGTGATCTCCAAAACATCTCCTTCAAACTGAACAAACTCGACCAGAAAGTTGACGAGATGATGCTAATTACCAAGATCCTGTCCGTGCTGCCAGAAGAATATGCCCATTTTAGCACAGCATGGGACTCGACTCCAGAGGCGTCCAGGACCATAGAGAACCTGTGTTCGAGGTTACAGATGGAAGAAAGCAAGTTGAGGCGCACTTCGACAGAAGAGCAAAATGTATCCTTTAAAGCAGAGTTAAAAAACAAACAAGGTAGATTAAAATCTAAAAATAAATGTATAAGCAGTAAAAAGTGTAATATATGTAAAAAGACAAACCATGAAACCAAAAATTGTTTTCTCAATGACAAGCATCAATGCTCAATATGTAAAAAGTTCAATCATAAAGAGAAAGACTGCTGTTTTAGCGATACACATAATTCTAAGGTGGAAAATAAAGTGTCATTTCTTGCAGCTGATTGTAAGGGATCACATAACGCTATACTAAAAGGAACCAGGCGTCTAGTAGTAGACAGTGGATGTTCAACTCACATGGTAAGTGATGAAAATTTGCTAACAGGTGTTGTGAGCTGTAATGAACAAATATTAGTGGCTAAGAAAAATCAGGGTATGTCTGCAGTAGGTAAGGGAACCTTCACCTCTGAGCAGTGTGTTCTCAATGATGTACACTGTGTGCCTGATTTGTCTAAGAACTTGATGTCAGAAAGTAAGATAACAGAAAATAATGGCATTGTTGTGTTCACGAAAGATGATGTTAATATATACCAAGACAACAAAGTGGTAATAAAAGGTAAGAAAAATGCAGTAGGTCTGTATACTGTTGACCTTGATGTTAATATGCATAATGAGGCGCTGTGTGCACAAGGTAATGATGTAGGTAAAGAGTGGCACAGAAAACTGGGTCATTTAAGTTACAGCTACCTTAATAAACTGCCTAATATTTGTGATCGTGTGTCCCCCATTGTCGCTCATACTAAAATAGATGAAGTGTGTGAGAAATGTGTAAAAGCAAAACAGATCAGGTTACCATTTACTACAGAAAGGACTAGGGCAACAAGACTGTCAGAAATAATACACACAGATGTTTGTGGACCTCTAGATCCACCCACCCATGATGGCTACAGGTACATTATGTGCTGTATAGATGACTACTCACATTTTAGTGTTATCTATCTGTTGTTAAATAAAAGCCAAGTTCCCGTGTACTTAAAACAGTATGTGACAATGGCAGAAACGAAATTTGATCTGAGAGTAACCAAAATAAGGTGCGATAATGGAGGAGAGTATTCCTCACATGATCTGAAAGATTCGTGTAAAAACAAAGGTATTATGCTGGACTATACAATTTCATATACACCCCAATTAAATGGAACAGCAGAACGGTTCAATCGTACTCTTATGGAAAGAACAAGAGCTATGCTTTGTGATTCTAACCTAGATAAAGAGATGTGGGGGGGGGAAGCAGCACAAACAGCTACATACCTGATTAATAGAAGCCCCACTAGTACTGTTGACACAACCCCAACTGAAAAATGGACATACAAGAAACCAAATCTGTCTAACCTACAAATTTTTGGTTGTGATGCCTATGCCAAAAATTTGGGTTATCTCAAGAAGCTTGACAGCCGAAGCAAGAAGTGCATTTTTGTAGGCTATGCACCATACGGATACCGACTATGGGATGAAGAAAACAGAGAGATATTCGTCTCTAGAGATGTGCTATTTGAGAGAAATATAATAAAATTAGATCAACATAACCCTAAAACTTAAATCTACCAAGCAAATGTTGAAGTAACAGAAGAAAACCAAGATGAAAGAAATGAAAATCCAGAGGACAGAGATGAAAATCAAGATAGAACAGATGAAGAAACAAATCATGAACCACAAGAAGAAGAATATGTTGACTTCGTAGATTCAGATCAAGAACAGAGAGAAGAAAGATGTCATGAACTTGGTTTACGACCAAGAAGAACATTAAAGAGACCTAATAAATATGATGACTATCAACTAGATAGCGGAGAAGATGAAGAAGCAATGATGACATACAAGGAGTCACAAACAAATGAAGACAAAGAAAAATGGAAAATAGCCATTAAAGAAGAAAAAGACTCTTTGAAGAAAAATAAAACTTGGAAATTCGTAAGCCCTGAAGCAGCAAGATGAAAAGAAGTTTTGTCAAGCCGGTGGGTGTTCAAAATTAAGGAAGACGGTATATACACACATCAAAAAAAGTTTTGCATCACCTCGGTTCCAAGAGTTCCGGAACCGTTAAATACAAAGGGAATAGAGATCAACACAAACAACATTTCAGCTCGTTTTATTGCTCATGAGACCCACACATTGCATGTTGTACCATCATACAGCTAGACTTTCAGCATTTGTGGTCCAGATTGCAGTACACACCACTACCTCTAATACCCAGTAGCACGTCCTCTTGCATTGATGCATGCCTGTATTCGCCGTGGCATACTATCCACAAGTTCATCAAGACACTGTTGGTCCAAATTGTCCCACTCCTCAACGACAATTCGGCGTAAATCTCTCAGAGTGGTTGGTGGGTCAAGACGTCCATAAACAGCCCTTTTCAACATATCCCAGGCATGTTCGATAGGGTTCATGTCTGGCGAACATGCTGGCCACTGTAGTCGAGCGATGTCGTTATCTTGAAGGAACGCATTCACAAGATGTGCACGATGAGGTCGAGAATTGTCGTCCATGAAGACAAATGCCTCTCCAATATTCTGCCGATATGGTTGCACTATGGGTCGGAGGATGTCATTCAGGTATCGTAAAGCCGTTTCGGAGCCTTCCATGACCACCAGTGGCGTACGTCGGCCCCACATAATGCCACCCCAAAACATCAGGGAACCACCACCTTGCTGCACTCGCTGGACAGTGTGTCTAAGACGTTCAGCCTGACCAGGGTGCCTCCAAACACGTCTCCGACGATTGTCTGGTTGAAGGCATATGCGACACTCATCGGTGAAGAGAACGTGATGCCAATTCCGTGGGAGTCCATTCAGCATGTTGTTGGGCCCATCTGTACCGCGCTGCATGGTGTCGGGGTTGCAAAGCTGGACCTCGCCATGGACGTCGGGAGTGAAGTTGCGCATCATGCAGCCTATTGCGCACAGTTTGAGTTGAAACACGACGTCCTGTGGCTGAACGAAACGCATTATTCAACATGGTGGCATTGCTGTCAGGGTTCCTCCGAGCGGCAATCCGTAAGTAGCGGTCATCCACTACAGTAGTAGCCCTTGGGCGGCCTGAGAGAGGCCTGTCATCGACAGTTCCTGTATCTCTGTACCTCCTCCATGTCCGAACAACATCGCTTTGGTTCACTCTGAGACGCCTGGAAACTTCCCTTGTTGAGAGCCCTTCTTGACACAAAGTAACAATGCGGACGCGATCGAACTGCGGTATTGACCTTCTAGGCATGGTAGAACTACAGACAACATGAGCAGCGTACCTTCGTCCTGGTGGAATGACTGGAACTGATCGGCTGTCGTACCCCCTCCGTCTAATAGGCCCTGCTCATGCATGGTTGTTTACATCTTTGAGCAGTTTTAGTGACATCTATGAACAGTCAAAGGGACTGTATCTTGGATACAATATACACAGTCAACGTCTATATGCCGGAGATCTGGGAACCGAGGTGATGCAAAACTTTTTTTGATGTGTGTATAAAGCTAGACTTGTAGTACGAGGATGTGAACAAAGGAGTGGAAATATATAAATTATGAAGAAATCTTCAGTCCATTTGTAGACACAACTTCACTAAGAGTTCTTTTTGCTCTCGCAGAACACTATAACCTGCACATTAAAACATTTGATGTCAAGACGGCCTTTTTGTATGGAACCCTAGATGAGGACATCTACATAAAAATACCAGAAGGCTACAAACAAGAAGGGAAAATATGCAAACTGCAGAAAGCCTTGTACGGACTGAAGCAAGCCCCCTGTAGGTGGAATAAAACTCTCACAGAGTTCCTGAAACAAGAAGGCATGACACAAACTAAGTCAGACCCCTGCATCTTCAAGAATTCTGAACCAGTTTGTTTCTAGCAATTCATGTAGACGATGGCATTATCATGGGCAAAGACATTCAGAAAATGACACAGCTACTCTCTAAACTAGAGAGAAATTTTGAAATGAAGACAACTCATGAACCCAAAACTTATTTGGGGATAGATATAAACAGAACAGAAGATGGTATCCTCATTTCTCAAGAGAAATATGCTCATAATGTGCTGCAACGTTACAACATGCAAGAATGCAAAGAAGTTAAACCCCCAATAATCCAAAATGAAGAAACAGGTGCAACAGAGGACAGCGTGAAAACAGAATACCCCTGCAGACAAGCTGTTGGGAGTCTGTTATATTTGTCTTGTAAAACCAGACCAGACCTGGCTTATAGTGTGAATTATAAATTATTATTATATGGAGAAACCAACAGAATGTTAAACAAACACTTCGATATCTGAAAGGAAGCACAAAGATGGGAATACACTATGCATCAAAAATGAAAGATGATCTGAAAATAATTGCATACAGTGATTCAGATTTTGCTGGTGATCATAAGAAAAGAAAGAGTACTACAGGCTAAATGCTGGCAGATGGACCAGTGGCATGGCGGTCACGCAAGCAGAAAATTGTGGCACTGTCATCCACAGCAGTCGAATACATTGCTGCAGCAGACTGCTGCAAGTAGTTAGAGTATCTGAAATACTTGATACAAGAACTAACTGGAAAGTCTGTTCCCATTGTCCTTAACATAGACAATCAAAGTACCTTAAAGTTAGTGAAATCAGGACAAATGAGAGGAGTCAAAGCACATTCAAGTGAGGTATCACTATCTGCACGAGAACTATAAAATCAATTGTTTTCTCTTCAATTCTGTCCGACCCATGACCAGGTAGCTGACATTTTCACAATGCCTCTATTGTCTACTAAATTTGAAAAATTCAAAGATGCTCTGTTGAGGAGTGGAGTAGAATAGGTCCAAAGAAAGTATTTGATTTTAAATATGTCAATAACAATGAAGACTATTTTGAAATTGTGACATTTCATGTTTTATTGTTGAAATATCAACGAGTATGTTATCCATATAGTTTAAGTCAAATATTGTTTGTATAACTTCTCATAGTTTGAATTATGATAAAAATTTTGTTCTTACGGGGGGATGTTAAGAAATAATTATGTTGGTAACAACAAAATCTTTATTGATACTCAATTCACATGTTGGCATTACTGCATATTGTAATTTGTTCATCAATAAATTCATTACTCATCAATATGGCGTACCAGCTGATTGTCGCATATCACCTGAACTATAAAAACATAAAACTTTAACACCCCCCCCCCCCACTGAGAAGAAAGAAACATCTGAGGTGGACTGGAGATTGTGACCACGCAATAGCTCAAAGACAGGTGGTATGGTTGAAATGAAATTCTAATAAAAGCAAGGCAAATTGAGAGAACTTTATAGAACAACAAAAGCATACTTCCACTATGTTGAGTTGGCCAAAAATGTCATTTTGTTATCTATGGAAGTTGGCAAACCGCTGCCCTTTTGTTTTTAAAATAAAAATCTACACTGCGGCGAAGTCCTTACGTGAAAAATAAGTGTAAGTTATGTCTGTTTTATTATATTCAATCGAACAATACAATCTAATAGAAGTTATCTAAAAATATAAAAAGATTACTTCCAACACACTAACAATCAATTAACGCAAATTGAAGAGAACTTTGTGAAAATAACACCAGGGATTTTTACAAGACTTCCAGACAGTCACTCCACCAAGTCTTCATTTCAGAGATTCACAGGGGAAAATGATTTTTAATGACAAGGACAACGGTCACCTTTTAACCCAGTACTTAAGGAGTTGCTCAATTGGGATCCACGAAGGCTTGGAGTACCAACATATTTCACCAAACCCGGACTCGCTGTCTACTTCAAGGAGGAAGTTCATGAAATCATTTAACATCCTAAGAACATAAGGCAGCCGGAGAAGATTCGATTGTTGGTGAACTCTGGAAGTGGGCTGGAAGCAATGCCGAAAACAAGCTCACTGAGATTATACTGAACATCTGGGAAGCGGAAGTACTACCACCTGATTGGACATCAGCACTCATTCATCCCCACCACAAGAAGGCGATTTTACTGACTTAATTCCCGTGGGATTTCTCTTGTCCCGGTAACTTACAAGATTTACTCCAAGGCCTTATTAACACGGGCTGAAAGTCAGCTTGACAGTCAGATCGGAGAATATCAGTATGCCTTTCTTCGGAGGGGAAGTAACCCCGGCGGTCCCATGTCATTGATTTATGGCATGTTAAAGAACCTTCCACTAATTACACCTGTATTGTGCCCTTTCAGCAAGAAATATGCAAATCACAGTATGCCAGCATTGCTCAATTCGGGATTTTCGGGGTTGCAGAAAGTTCTCCCACTCTGTGACTTACACATTTTGGATTAAATCGAGGATACACTTGCAAAAATAACAACAAAATCAACTCCTATTTTAACACATTTAATTAATCAAAATTATGGCGCTACAAACAATAAAACAAATAAACTACTGACCAATATCTTTCTACTTGTTCAAAGTGAACAAGGAATAGCATAAGAATAAAACAAATATTAGATTAAAACACATGGTTTTCCTTAAAACCAACAATTCATGATTATTTTCACTTCCATGAAGTACCTATCTTAAAGTTCCATATAACTACGAGCTCCATTGGCTCGATAATTTCCCATAATAATGGTGTCATTCTTTTGTACACCTCAAGAACTATTTTTATCTTTTCTTATCATCAAAACAATTATATAATTACATTTAAAATTACATGTTAATTATCTACTTCAATATTTGGGCACTTCACATGTTCTCAGCATTTACCACCTCTCTCAAGTTTCACAAATTTACTGCGGTGATTCGGGAAAATACTTGTGTACTCCAGAGTTATAAAGATTACTTGACAAAGTCAAAAACTATGATTACTCCCGGAATCTAGTTACCTTCATAAAACTCGAGGATTCCTATTTCCATACAACATTACAATAGGGATTTTTATTTATTTCATTTGTCTTATAAGACCATTATCACCTAAGAAAACTACGATCTGAACTGGCAAGCGATAATATCAATCTACAAGGACCTCGGTTCAACGCCCGGGTCATTAACAACTTTTAAACACTCACGGTGTATTCATTACTTCTTACAAGACTGTATTTACCCACCCTCATACTATGAGGGTCAGGCCGTTATACTCGAGCGAGATTTATGACTGGGAGGGTGGCTCCCTGTCTAGCCTGCGGTTGGAGCTCTCTTCAATGCTTTTAAAACAAACCTTCCTTTCTTTTCAGTTCTATGGAGAGACCTGGCATTTAACTTCTCGTTTTACTTTCAACAATATTATTGGGCTCATAAACCACTTTCGTAACCTTGGCATTTATTAATTATGAAGGGTCCTCGTTGATTGGGAAGAGTAATACACATTCTACGACGAATAATTAGGGGCTTCAACAACAAGAGGATTCTAGGTTCGAATCTCTTAACATTCCTCGGGAACCATTCCCATATTGGAGGACTTATACAAAACGCGATTTAAAGTCGGCCGTGGCCTACATGACATACGCTCAATAATACCATACATTTGCTCCCTTTTATATAATAACACACACATGGCCTCGTGATCTACGTCACAATTAGAGGACTTACAACATATCTCAATTCAATACAATCAACTACCCCTCATAAGTAATTTACCAAGTACATTTAAATTCTACGCATTCCTAGCGTGACTTTTATTTAATTGCGTTCCATTGCGCTATACATTACTTTACGGCCTAACGTCTTCCAAAGAACTGATAAATTTCATAGTAACAATTTTTATATTTATCTTTTCCGTTGACAATAAATCGCTCCATTTTTTAAGAACATGCATTCACATCATGTCTTATATATTTGTTAAGGCTCCAACGCTCTATATTTTTATATCATTCAGTTTAATCTTTATTTAGATTTCTTTACCTTATTATTATTATTATTATTATTCACATCAATGTCTTCATTCCTTACAAAAGCTCAAAAGCTATTTCTTTCATATAATTCAATTTTACCTTTATTTAAATATCTTCCATTATAATTATTATTATTACGCTTGCTTTTATAACATTCGTCAAATACACTGACATTTATTCCATGCATTTCCTCTACAGGATTTATTCTTTCACATAATTATTTATTATTTCTCAAACTTTATTTTTGTTCAGATCGTGTTCTTATTTAGTTATTATTTATTTAAAAACATCCCTTTTACTCAAAACTCCGGTGGATTTGTACACAAAAATTTCCCCGACACCAAAACATAATGAAAATCTTTACTCACATGTCTAAGGTCGTTTTCTGACCTTCATTCTCGTACGATGCGTCATTTTTGCCCACCTTCTTGACTTACTCCATATTGTACAAATTCATCTCATGTACAGACATTTCTTGACACATATTCAATACATTTAACACTGACAACATTTTTAATACACTGGTGTATCCGTTTAGAACACACAATAAAACACTATAAAATATATTACTTTTAACACACAATCTTGATATATTTACACTTAACAACTTTTGATCACTAGGCCGTCTTTTTCTAGCCTATCACACGTGACCTCTTAATCTCCCGTCTCCAAGGGTGAAATTTATTCAATGCCGGCTTCCTATCCTGCAGAATATGAAAGTCTCGAATCATCTACTTCTTCCCTGGAATAGCAATTCTTCGAATCCCGTTCCTGATGATCGGCTATTTCTCTAGCTTGAACGGCTCCCCTTTTAGATCTGATTTACCGATCCTAGCGAAAGTCTGTTCTGATCGAGGTCCCCTCGATAACCTATCGGTGACCTATGGATTTTTTAGCAACTAATACTTCTCGAGTCTTAGTGCTTTAGAATAGTTCGTCTGCTTTCTTGAAACAATGTCTATAGTTTCCTTTCTTCTTTGCTTATTCGGTTCTCGCACTTCTAATTTTCTAGAATACGTTGCGAACCTTACTCTGTTTTTCCCTGTTCGGGTTCTTTTTTAAAATTGATAAACTGTTTATCTCGCTGTTCCGGTACTTCCGTACGTTATGATACTTTTGGTCGTTTATTGAAAGACCTATCGCTCTGAATCCTAAGTTCGCAGCCTGCTTTGACTGTATTTTATGAACTTTTACGATAAACTTTGTACTGTCGGACCTAAATCCTTTAACTAGGATTTTCCTAATTTTTCAACCCGGCGATACTTTAATATTTCTTCTTTGCAACTCCTTACGGAGGCACGCAAGTTATTGATACTGCGACGCCCGTGGCTGTCGGATATTAATTCTGCGGTGTAATACAGCGTTTCTCCCCTCAAGAAGTACTGGTAAACTGCCTTCGATATCTGATACAGCGTAACGCCCCTCTCGGACGGTCGGAATAACTGCACTGCCTTGATACAGCGTAACGCCTCCCTGGGCTATCGAAAACTGCATATACGATGTGATGCAGCACCTCCGCTCACGAAGTGCTTGTAGACTGCATGTTTGGTCTGGCTCTGCCAGGAGTTTTATACTCTTAAGTCAAAAAAAGATAAAATCCTAGTCCTTTTCGTGACCAACTTTTGAACTAATTGTCGTACAATTATAAAAATTATATCTCCAGAAAGCTCGTCTTCCAAACGTAAAATGATCTTCCTGTGCATGGAAATCGATCGTGCATTTCCGAGATATTAATTAATTTTTAGTCTTCAACTGTGTGGGTGGTGCTGTTCATTTTTAATTCTCCCACTCCTTGGGTCCCAGTGAACCCCCGATGACATATGCTGTATTTGCACTTTTCTCCTGTGCAATTATTAAAAGGTTTTTCTTTACACAAAAATCTTTAATCCGAAATGATTCACCGTACTGTATTTGTTTACTTATTTTTATACTCGCAAATGGGTTAAATTTAATTATTCTTCTACTGGCACAGCGGCGATGTTGCCGTTTTCCTGCAACGTAAGAGCAATTTCCGAGTCGAGCTTCTTCGTCTTACAGTCCAAACTTTCCACTCGTTCTATTAATACTCATGACTGGCTTCTTATAAATGTCAAGAGGCATGAGCTCATCTTATGAACACCTGGTCCAGCAGCTTGCGCAATGTTAGGCTAGAATCCTGGCTTGAAATCTCTCTCCGTTCCCTTAGAGACTGTATGTTTTCTTTCATTCCTTTCACAAAATACATGGATTCGACCCCTTTTGGAGCCAATGGTACATGGGTTCATCTCTCCCCTCCTTAGGTAAATAAATTTTCGAAAAATTTTGAGGAAATTTATTTCAATTTTTCATAAAAATCTTATTTTTCCTTTTACTGTCGAAGCCATCATAACGTTTATCCGTACCTTCTGATTTTTATTCCTTAAAAATCCCACGATAATTTGGTTTCTTTCATCTTTTTAAGTCATATCCGGTAGGTTGGGTACGCTCTGTCCCTACCCTTTCTTTCCCCTTTTCATTTATCTGGGCTTCAGGTTTCCAGAACCTCATTCTTCTTTACGGGTGTGGTCTATCCCTACCCGTTCCTTTATTTCATCATTCTCCTTTCTTAAATTGAAATTTTCTTCTTCAATAAAATCAATTATTTCTTTTATTTCCCAATATAATTTCTCCAATTCGCATTCGCACTCGAATGTTTGAGCTCTGTTTCCTTTTTCTATCTCATTCTCGTTTCTATCAAAAGTAGATTCCTCATCTCTAAATTGTTCCATAACCAGGGCTTGTTCATTGGCTTCATCGAAGTCTTCGGGAGGGTAATACACTTTTAAATTTGCTGAATTCATGGTCACTTCGTGATTCGTTTCACAGTGCCGAATTCTATAGACATTATTTCTCAAATCCCTTATTATTTGATACGGTCCATGGTACATTTTCTGGAACTTTTTGTACACGCGGTTCCCTGGATCCGAAATGGCTGGTCTTTTTACTAATACCATTTCCCCTGCTAATAATGGCCGATGATACCTCTTGTGCCTATTTCTTCTTTGCCTCCTGTCGGCTTGAGCTTTTAGATGCCCAAAGGCTCTTCTAATACGTACATCTCTTCCAGGCTGAGCGTCTGCTGGCCTAGGAATTACCAGACTCCAAGGTCTCTCTGGTTGCTCATTCCGATGTAACGTTATTGGTATCTCTCCCGTAGATTCATGGATTGTGTTGTTTATACAAAATTCGATAATATCCAAGATATCTATCCACTTCCAATTTTCTTCGGCACAGTATATTCTACAATACTTGGCCGTCTCCCTCATCACTCTTTCTACAGGATTTGCCTCAGGATGGCGAATACTTGACAAAATCTGACGTATTCCAAGTCTTTCTAATTCTTGCCTGAACTCTACACTGGTGAAACAACTACCGTGATCCGACAACAAGTTCTCAGGTTTTCCCAGAATCGGTATCACTTTTTCTTTGAGTCGTTTTAACACCTGTTTGGTACTAGTCTTCTGTTTGGGAGCAAGGACAACCATTTTAGTGAAGACATCCATAGCCACCATTATGTGTCGATTTCCTCTTCTTGCCTTGGGCAAAGATCCGAAGTTATCAATAGATATGATTTGACCTGGCCTTTCGGGCAACAATGGTATAGGCTTTTGTCTCATCAGAAATGCATTTGGTTTGATCCTTTGACATAGATCACATGTCTTTTGCGTGTCCCTTACAGTTTCTCTCAGTCTCGGCCATACAAATGCTTCTTTCAGCATCGAGACTGTTTTGTCGACTCCCATATGTCCGAACGATCTATGGGCTAACCATACTATTTTCCTCTGCAAAATTGCAGGTACAACAATCCTTAATCGTGTATGGTCAGAGTCCACAAACTTATATAATAATCCATTATAAAATGTGTAGTCATGAGCTATCTTATTAGCTTCCGTGTACGCCGGTGTTCCCCTTATCAAACTTCCTTCAAGGAAAGATATGAGCATGTTCATCCATGGATCCTCACGTTGCCGTTGACTAATGCTCCTTAACTCATTTAGAGTACGCTGATCCCTGTCTTCCAAATCAATAGCCATTACTTCCTCTTCTGTGGACTCTGGCTGTCTACTTAAATAGTCTGGAACTATATTTTCTTTTCCTGGGCAGTATTCTATCTTTACATCAAATTGTTGAATGTATAAAGCCCAACGCATCAACCTTTGACTGGATAAATCAGTCTTCATCAAAAAGGTTAAGGCTTTATGATCCGTCCTTAAAATGACCTGAAACCCATATACGATCTTTCGCCAATATTGCAGCGCGTGCAATATCGCTAACAGCTCGATTTCGCTGATCGTATAATTTTTCTCGTGTGGTTTCAGTCTCCGACTTGTGAAAGCTAGATAGTTTTTTCTTATCAGGGTTATCCGGGTTTTTCTGATATAGCATTGCCCCTATTCCAATCTGGGATGCATCTGTTTGAATGATAAATCTCTGATTAAAATCAGGATATCCTAGCTTAACATAGTTTAAGAGCATTTCCTTGGCCTCCACAAATGCTTTTTCTGTTTCCTCCGTCCATTTCCACTTGCCCCCCTTCTTCAGAAAGTCCTGTAGTGGTGCAACAGTTTTTGTGTATGATGGACAATGTCCTGAGAAGAATCCAATCAATCCAAAAACTGGCGAACGTTCTTCACCTTCAAAGGCCTTGGAAAATCTCTTATCGATTCTAATTTGCATGGATTTGGTTTAACACCATCCTTATCAATCACATGCCCTAAAAATGTTACTTGTCTTTGACAAAAATTTGACTTCTTTAAATTGATTTTAAATTTTGCCCTTCTTAAGTCTTCTAATAATTTCTTCAACTTTTCTAAATGTTCCTCAATGTTCTCCGATGTAAGCAAAATATCATCCACATAACGGATATTGCAATCTTTCACTTCCTCTGACAGGTTTCGATCAAGCGCTCTTATTAAGGCAGATCCCGTGGTCTTCAATCCAAACGGACATCTCCTAAAACAATATGTTTGTTGGTCGAACTGAAATCCAGTCAACAAGCTGGTTTTCTCTTCCAGTTCGAGATGATGATACGAAGAAGTCATGTCAATATTTGTGAAAATCTTCTTGCCTTTGAATTTTCTCAGTATTTATTTTATGGGTGGTGCCGAATCATTTTCTGGTATGATTTTTGCATTTAAATTTCTGGCATCTAGACACACCCTTACTGAGCCATCCGGTTTACTCACAATCACTAATGGACTAACATATGGTGTCGCCATCTTTTCTATAACACCTGCATTCATCATCTCCTGCAGTGTTTTCTTCATTTGTGGGTAATGTTTTTCCGCAACTGGGTATGGTTTTTGTCTGAACGGTGCCCAATCATTGACTTGGAACGCGTATTTAAAATTTTCAATCTTCCCTGGCTTGGAATCAAATACGTCCCTAAAATTTAATAATAATTTATTTAATTGTTCCTTATTTTCGAGGTTCACTTTAGCTTCCTCTACTTTTCCTGACAGGTTGGTCTCGAACTCAGTTTCCAAATTATCTTCGAGTTCTATGTTGAGGACTTCAAATATCCTTTCTATATCATTATAACCTTCTTCCGTTACTTCTTCCACATGCCATACCTGTTCTGTTATTTTCGCATCCTGTTCCTGTAGGTTAATGTTTTGTTCATCCACATCCTCTCTTTGAATTCTAATGCAGTTTTGCGCTAGGTCTATGATGACCTTGTTCTCACGGATAAAATCAATACCTAATATGACATTATACGGTAATTGATTTACCAGCAAAAAGCATTGCGAAATTTCAGCGTTACCCATGATCAGATCAATGTATACCTGAAATTTGCATGTTAAAGATTTTTCAGGGATAATTCCCTTAATCATTACACTTGATGTGGGAATTTTTAATACGCGGCCTCTTGTTTCCAATTCATTCAGAAGGGTTTGCGTAATTAAACTTATTGTTGATCCGGTATCAATCAATTCCCTGACCAGTAATCCTTCTATCCTTAGCATAATTATGGGTAATTCTATTTTGATAGGTGGGATTCCTTCCACATCCTCATTAATTAGCTCATCTGGTCTTGCTATCCAATTCACAATTTCTACCTCCTCCCAGCTCCTGGTATGTTTCCACTTTTGACGATTTAAATTTGGAGTTTTTTTTATCCTGAGGGCTTCCTTTCCCCTCATTCTTTAACTGAGCTTGTAGTTCCAAGCTTTGAGCTCCGTCTAGTCGGTCGGGTGATTTCCGGTTCTTTATTGCCTCACTCCAACGGACTTTTTGCCTTTCAGGTTCGTCTGGTCGTTCGTTCATGTAACGAAGACTTTCCTGATATCTTTCCTCTATTTCGGCCCGATATTCATCATCCCTATCCTCTGGCCTTACGTTCCTTCTGGGATAATTCTCCCATTTCTTTCTGTTTTCTTGCCTCTGATGGCTATTTTTTTTATAGGGTCGGCTCTCTTGTTGCCTATAACCCGTATTCCTAGGATTTCTTCCTCGATATCCTCCTCTGTAGTATGGCTGTATTCCTCTAGGCTCTTGGTGCCCATACTCGCGACCTAGTCCTTGAGTATCAGTGCTAGTGGACTGATTCCTGGTCGATGGTTTCTCTCTGGTTTCCTGACTGCTGGCCATGTGTACCTGTTCAGTCTGTCTTTGATGCCTAGGAGTTACGTGTGACGTCGTCATGTCTAATTGACGTAATACACTCTCCACTTCCACAGCACTTCTGGCTTTGGATGAGATTAACAGCCTCTGAATCTCATATGGAAGTTGGCTTGCAATGGCGGCACACAGGTCGTTCTCAGCTGGAGCAATTTCAAGTTCGCGGAATTTACACAGCTGAGCGGTAAAACATTCCGAGTACTTAGTTGGTGCATTTGTGCTGTACTTCCTAGAGTACAGATCTAGCCTTAAATTCTCCTGGACGTCTGCTGCCCAATATCGTTTTAAAAAGGCTTCTCTAAAGCCTTCCACCGTATCAAAGGTGTACCTGAAGCTTCTGAACCAGGTGAGACAATCACCTGCAAACAACTTCTCAATAGCTCTCAGTCTCCGATCCTGAGGAACTTTCATTTCGTTTAAGTACTCTGCGACTTGGAGTAATTGACATGTTATTACCCGTAAACTTTACCGGTCTGTCCTCATTCGATTTGATAATGTTTATTATCTGACCATTTGTCTGGTTCATGTATGGGGTTGACATCGCCATCGGATATCCTGGGTTCTTATAAGGGCTCTACCCTCCTAAGTCCCTATCGGTATCTGTGCCTTGTTCACGGGAATCTACCCATCCTGTCTTTGGAAACTCGTCCTGATTCTCAAATTCTAACTTCCTTTCCCTTCGGGCACTTTCTTCATTCGCCATGAGTTGGATTTCCATCTGACTGTTCTTATGTTCAGTCCTCTCCAACCGTGCTCTTAATTCATTTTGAATTTTTTCTTGATTCCTTTTACTATCTTCCTCTACCTTTTTGAGTTGGAATTTCTCTTCCCTGAAACTATCCCTGATTTCAGCTAATTGATCTTCTACCTCTTTCTTGATGACCATGACCTGTTCTGTTATAATTTCTGGCTTAACGTCACCTTTAGTATCTAAGTCTTCTCGCATTTCCATTATTTTCTTCTCCATTTCTTTTTGTCCTTTGTAGACTTTGTCCTGGATCTTATTCATATCCTCTCGAGCCTTTCCTTGTTCCTCAAATACGATTGTTATGTCAGTCATAACCTTATCTATATCTTCCTTTGTGTTTCCCATCTGTTTTGTTAACCCTGTTACGGTTTCCTGAATCCCAGTAACCCCTTTATCTATCCTCTCTATTTTTATGAGTTGTTCATCACGATCCTTTTTTCGTTGCGTGCTTTCATCCTTAAGATTCCCTTCGTATCCACCTAACTTCGTAGTGATCTTCCCCTCATGCTTCCTCAACCAGTCATCCACCTGTCCCGTGAATACGTTAAATTGCAATTCCCTTTTGTTGGCATCGGCCTTACCTTGCTTCTTAACCTCAGTTATTTCTGCCTGAATTTTCTCGTCTTTTTCTTCGAGGGTTCCTACTTTCTCCTCAACCCTGTCAAATCGGGTTCCTAGCTCATTCACACTTACTTTTATCTCATCCCGGGATGTTTTACAGATATCGCTGTTAGATTTTATCTGAGCTTCTAATTTATCCTGCACACCTTGGATCTGGGTTACAAGTTTCTTTTCACATGCCTTTACATTTTCTTTACAGGTTTTTTTCCATGCTATTTAATTTAGTTTTTATAGCCCTAAAATTACCTTCTAAATTTTCAAAATTTTCTTGACATTTATCTTGGGATTTTTTCGTACTTTCCTCTAAGGTATGTATTTGGACTCGCAATCCTGAATTAAAGGCATCGTTTTCCTTTTAAATTTCACTTGTGATTTCCCCTTTAAACTCTTTTAACTTACTCCCAAAATCAGTGTCAAAACCTTGAAATTTGTTATTCATTGTCTCTTCTAATTTCTTATTTATATTCCTTTGTATTTTAGTCTCCATGACATCTAGCTTGTTGTTCATGGCTTGACTTTTCAAAAAATTATCACCTATCATCTTCTCCTGAAATGAATGTAATTTATTTTCAAGTTTCCCTTCTATTACTCCTAGTTTATCTTCCAAAGCCCCGGATTGTGCTGACAAATGATCTGAATTTTCTGTTTTTATACTATTCAATTTGCCTTCTATCTCAGCCTTCAATTCCCTGTTCATGTTTTTACACTCGGCCTGGATAGATTCTAATTTAGTTCCCATGTTAACATTATCAGTTTTAAGAGATCCTAAATTGTGATTTATGGATTCGAACTCTTTTTTATTTTCATCCTTTTGGAGGCTCAATGTATTGTCTATTGTTCCCAATTTATTGTTCATGGTCTCCCACTTTTCTTTGCTATCGGCTTTTATAGCGTTCAAAAGTTCCTGCCTCTCTTCCCTATTCTCTTTTTTTGCATCTTCAGTACTTTTCGTACTTATTTTTACCATCTCGTCCCTATTCTTTTGGAAATGTTCATCCAAACACTCCTTTAACTCCATCATCGTCACCTTCTTATTCCAATATTCGAATACAGTAGGCTACTCATGCCACATCGCCAGAACATGCTTGAGAGATGGTAATCTGAACCATTGTGTCCCAATTTCTTCAAAAATTTACTTTGGTACGGGTTTTTACTACGACGTACCCTTTTGATATCTTTATTTACTCTCAGTACCTTTATGGAAGTATTTAAAATTCAAAATTTCGAAAAACAATAAAAAAAAACTGAAAATTTTGATTTTTCGAGAAAACTCGGGTTTTTCCTAGGAAAACTCAACCCTGCGTACTGGGCGCCAAAATCGAAGATTTGTTATTAGCCCCACGTTGAAGCCACTAAACAAATTAAAACTACTCCGGTTCCAAATAAACACGCAGTCTATAAGATAACACAAATGTTATTTCAAATAGGTGGGTTTCATTTACACCCACAATTCATGATTATTTTCACTTCCATAAAGTACCTATCTTAAAGTTCCATATAACTACGAGCTCCTTTGCCTCGATACTTTCCCATAATAATGGTGTCATTCTTTTGTACACCTCAAGAACTATTTTTATCTTTTCTTATCATCAAAACAATTCATCAAAACATATCATCGGAAATCACAATCCTTTAACAATCTTAGTAAAAAATATCCTGGCATACAACCAGATCACCATAGATGACGCAGTAAGCAAAACAAAGGAAATCACCCAAACTAATGGAGTGTTGCAAGGCGACCCCGTCAGTCCCATACTGTTCAATATTGCCACAGCCGATGTAACAACAGCAATCCGAGAGAAATCAAAGGACGCGGTGATCTACATATATGCGGACGACATGGTCCTAGGATCACCAAATAAGGAAGAACTCCAACACGCCTTCTCAGCACTGGTAGAATGGGCAGGAAATAACAGTCTGAAAATAAACTGGACAAAAACCCAACAGATGGTTTTTCGGAAAGGTGGGCGTGTAGCAGCAAACGACAACTTGCAATATGAAGAGGTCAAAGTGGAAATAGTGAATGCAGTTAAATACCTTGGGATCACTTTACAGACTACCGGAACATTCAGACTACACATCCAAGACAGAGCAGTGGCTTGCTTGAAAGCCATGTACGACATTATCAATCTACAGCAGCTATCCTTAAAAACAGCTATGCATCTGTTTGACGCAAAGATCCTACCAATTCTCACGTACGGGATCCACTTGATATGGGACCGACTAACGAAGAGAGATCTGGCCACCATCGAAAGAGTTAAAGCCCAATTCCTGAAAACCTTAATGGGCATCTCAAAATACACGCGCTCCCGCCTAACATATGAATTAGCACGGGAACCCTTCCTCGTCGAAGAAATAAGAACAAAATTACAGCTTCCATCAACAAAGAATGCTGAAGCGCACCTAGCAGAGAGAAGAGATAAGAGAAAAGGCATTCCGCTAGAATTTTACAGCACGGATGCCATGATCAACCGGAACTGGACCAGCGCCAATCAGAAACTAAGACATGTGGTGATAAAGTTAGCAGTGCATGGGTACCACCATAAAATATGTAAAAACATGTCCTACCACGCCCCAAATGAACTCTGCGTGTGCTCGTTATGTGATCAGTTCTGTGACACATATCACATCACACGATGTAAAAATAACCAGAAATCACTCTGTGATTATAGCAAGGACTAACATTTAAAATGAACAAAGCATCATACAGTGTTGCTCTATTTCACAAATAACATTCAATTCACAATATAATGACTGGTCATGAATGAATGCTTTAATGCACACATTCCTGATTGATTACTGGATCATGATGTTTTTCACATCAATTAACTCTTTATAGCATGTTTGTTTCACTAGTGTAAATCTATGTTATGCACATTCGTGCGCTTTTCTGTTAATAATAAAACAATTATATAATTACATTTAAAATTACATGTTAATTATCTACTTCAATATTTGGGCACTTCACATGTTCTCAGCATTTACCACCTCTCTCAAGTTTCACAAATTTACTGCGGTGATTCGGGAAAATACTTGTGTACTCCAGAGTTATAAAGATTACTTGACAAAGTCAAAAACTATGATTACTCCCGGAATCTAGTTACCTTCATAAAACTCGTGGATTCCTATTTCCATACAACATTACAGTAGGGATTTTTATTTATTTCATTTGTCTTATAAGACCATTATCACCTAAGAAAACTACGATCTGAACTGGCAAGTGATAATATCAATCTACAAGGACCTCGGTTCAACGCCCGGGTCATTAACAACTTTTAAACACTCACGGTGTATTCATTACTTCTTACAAGACGGTCTTTACCCACCCTCATACTATGAGGGTCAGGCTGTTATACTCGAGCGAGATTTATGACTGGGAGGGTGGCTCCCTGTCTAGCCTGCGGTTGGAGCTCTCTTCAATGCTTTTAAAACAAACCTTCCTTTCTTTTCAGTTCTATGGAGAGACCTGGCATTTAACTTCTCGTTTTACTTTCAACAATATTATTGGGCTCATAAACCACTTTCGTAACCTTGGCATTTATTAATTATGAAGGGTCCTCGTTGATTGGGAAGAGTAATACACATTCTACGACGAATAATTAGGGGCTTCAACAACAAGAGGATTCTAGGTTCGAATCTCTTAACATTCCTCGGGAACCATTCCCATATTGGAGGACTTATACAAAACGCGATTTAAAGTCGGCCGTGGCCTACATGACATACGCTCAATAATACCATACATTTGCTCCCTTTTATATAATAACACACACATGGCCTCGTGATCTACGTCCCAATTAGAGGACTTACAACATATCTCAATTCAATACAATCAACTACCCCTCATAAGTAATTTACCAAGTACATTTAAATTCTACGCATTCCTAGCGTGACTTTTATTTAATTGCGTTCCATTGCGCTATACATTACTTTACGGCCTAACGTCTTCCAAAGAACTGATAAATTTCATAGTAACAATTTTTATATTTATCTTTTCCGTTGACAATAAATCGCTCCATTTTTTAAGAACATGCATTCACATCATGTCTTATATATTTGTTAAGGCTCCAACGCTCTATATTTTTATATCATTCAGTTTAATCTTTATTTAGATTTCTTTACCTTATTATTATTATTATTATTATTCACATCAATGTCTTCATTCCTTACAAAAGCTCAAAAGCTATTTCTTTCATATAATTCAATTTTACCTTTATTTAAATATCTTCCATTATAATTATTATTATTACGCTTGCTTTTATAACATTCGTCAAATACACTGACATTTATTCCATGCATTTCCTCTACAGGATTTATTCTTTCACATAATTATTTATTATTTCTCAAACTTTATTTTTGTTCAGATCGTGTTCTTATTTAGTTATTATTTATTTAAAAACATCCCTTTTACTCAAAACTCCGGTGGATTTGTACACAAAAATTTCCCCGACACCAAAACATAATGAAAATCTTTACTCACATGTCTAAGGTCGTTTTCTGACCTTCATTCTCGTACGATGCGTCATTTTTGCCCACCTTCTTGACTTACTCCATATTGTACAAATTCATCTCATGTACAGACATTTCTTGACACATATTCAATACATTTAACACTGACAACATTTTTAATACACTGGTGTATCCGTTTAGAACACACAATAAAACACTATAAAATATATTACTTTTAACACACAATCTTGATATATTTACACTTAACAACTTTTGATCACTAGGCCGTCTTTTTCTAGCCTATCACACGTGACCTCTTAATCTCCCGTCTCCAAGGGTGAAATTTATTCAATGCCGGCTTCCTATCCTGCAGAATATGAAAGTCTCGAATCATCTACTTCTTCCCTGGAATAGCAATTCTTCGAATCCCGTTCCTGATGATCGGCTATTTCTCTAGCTTGAACGGCTCCCCTTTAGGATCTGATTTATCGATCCTAGCGAAAGTCTGTTCTGATCGAGGTCCCCTCGATAACCTATCGGTGACCTATGGATTTTTTAGCAACTAATACTTCTCGAGTCTTAGTGCTTTAGAATAGTTCGTCTGCTTTCTTGAAACAATGTCTATAGTTTCCTTTCTTCTTTGCTTATTCGGTTCTCGCACTTCTAATTTTCTAGAATACGTTGCGAACCTTACTCTGTTTTTCCCTGTTCGGGTTCTTTTTTAAAATTGATAAACTGTTTATCTCGCTGTTCCGGTACTTCCGTACGTTATGATACTTTTGGTCGTTTACTGAAAGACCTATCGCTCTGAATCCTAAGTTCGCAGCCTGCTTTGACTGTATTTTATGAACTTTTACGATAAACTTTGTACTGTCGGACCTAAATCCTTTAACTAGGATTTTCCTAATTTTTCAACCCGGCGATACTTTAATATTTCTTCTTTGCAACTCCTTACGGAGGCACGCAAGTTATTGATACTGCGACGCCCGTGGCTGTCGGATATTAATTCTGCGGTGTAATACAGCGTTTCTCCCCTCAAGAAGTACTGGTAAACTGCCTTCGATGTCTGATACAGCGTAACGCCCCTCTCGGACGGTCGGAATAACTGCACTGCCTTGATACAGCGTAACGCCTCCCTGGGCTATCGAAAACTCTATATAGGCCTACGATGTGATGCAGCACCTCCGCTCACGAAGTGCTTGTAGACTGCATGTTTGGTCTGGCTCTGCCAGGAGTTTTATTCTCTTAAGTCAAAAAAGATAAAATCCTAGTCCTTTTCGTGACCAACTTTTGAACTAATTGTCGTACAATTATAAAAATTATATCTCCAGAAAGCTCGTCTTCCAAACGTAAAATGATCTTCCTGTGCATGGAAATCGATCGTGCATTTCCGAGATATTAATTAATTTTTAGTCTTCAACTGTGTGGGTGGTGCTGTTCATTTTTAATTCTCCCACTCCTTGGGTCCCAGTGAACCCCCGATGACATATGCTGTATTTGCACTTTTCTCCTGTGCAATTATTAAAAGGTTTTTCTTTACACAAAAATCTTTAATCCAAAATGATTCACCGTACTGTATTTGTTTACTTATTTTTATACTCGCAAATGGGTTAAATTTAATTATTCTTCTACTGGCAGAGCGGCGATGTTGCCGTTTTCCTGCAACGTAAGAGCAATTTCCGAGTCGAGCTTCTTCGTCTTACAGTCCAAACTTTCCACTCGTTCTATTAATACTCATGACTGGCTCCTTATAAATGTCAAGAGGCATGAGCTCATCTTATGAACACCTGGTCCAGCAGCTTGCGCAATGTTAGGCTAGAATCCTGGCTTGAAATCTCTCTCCGTTCCCTTAGAGACTGTATGTTTTCTTTCATTCCTTTCACAAAATACATGGATTCGACCCCTTCTGGAGCCAATGGTACATGGGTTCAGTATGAAGCTAAAAATTATAGGTTAAACATTTGACAAACGCTCTTAGGTTCCTACGTTCGTCGCCAGGAGCCGACTGCGGTGGCATCTGGTAACCAAGTTCTGAACTAGTAGTCGTTGACGGTGGCTTTTAGCGGCAAAAGTAGGAACTACTTGAAAAAATTCTATGTCTGCAGTCCTTACTTGAATTGAAAACAGATAACACACATTAATACAGTAGAGTAATCACAATTAACACCGGTTATCAGACAGATTCTACACACACCCTAGTACACGGGGCTACATGACCGCGTTGTCGCAGCCCATAAACTAAGGAATCAACCAACCGAAGAGCAGATCCTATGTGGAACAGATTCTAAGTCTTGAAACTGTAATTTAATAATTCAAAGTGAGGAACCGTGGTGTGGTTGTCACCTTTGTTGATTTACGGAAGGCCTATGATTCCATTGATAGAAGAACACTTAAAATCGTACAAGAACTAGGATTGATAACAAAACTCGCAGGCTCATTTTATTAACCTTGACTACCACCCATTCCAAGGTTAAATTTAGAGGTGAGATCTCAGACAGCTTTGAAATAAAAAAATCACAGTCAGTCTGAAAGACTAGACGTTGTATCATTTCAAATGACGCATGCTACAAATGCTACACATGTTAGAAAGGACTCTTTCAAAAGACTCCATTACCCATTAACTTAGGCTTCCCGCGCGGGCACCTCTTTAAGGGTCACGGGAAGAAATGTGTTTCTTGTACTTGTATTAGAGATGTGTTTGGTTGAATAAAGCGTAAATTGTGTACTTTTTGATAGCGGTTTTGTGGCCCATCATCCCAGGCAAGCCGGCGGAGACATTTGCCTCCCTGTCAGAAGGATCATTTGGCCGTAAATTTGAATTAGTGTAAGGATGTAGTATGAGTGTCCAGATTTAGACAATAGCCTACTCCATGAAGGGGTCATGAGTCATGACTATGCCATATATGTTTGTTTAATGAATATTGTATCTGAAATAAGGGAAGAATACTGATTTACAGATTTGTGGAGTGAGTTTCTGATTTTTAAAAGGTCGCTCGACGCCAGTCCTCTTTCAACAGACTCCAATAATCATTAGCGTCTGGTTCTCGCTCCCCGCGTGAGCATGACGTCACGTTCCAGCACAGCTGCATGACGTCACTTCCCGCGCGGCTGCATGACGTCTCGTCCGTCACCGTGTCCATGTCCGTAATGAACCCACTGAGCTAAGGTTCATGTGATTTTTTCATGACAACACATTTATGATGGGATGTACTACCTTTGAACACACCCAGAAAACTACGAGAAGCTGAGAGCTTATACAATTCTCTTTGGAGTAGCGAAGGATCGCACTTTTGACTTTGGTGAAGCCTGCTAATTATTTATCTGAGGTCTTATTAATCAACTTTATCTTCCTACGAGACTCAGAATATTCCATTTCTTCATTCAGTGTTATTGAAACATTTTGGAGAATGTTTTTTTCACTTTAAGGTATGGTAATATCATTGCAGATACGCAAATAGGAATGTAAGTAGTCGCTCAATGACTTAGTTTGACGACTTGATTCCACGAGGAACGCAGTTCCGTGCACTACGTCTTGAGAATCCGCCCTGTTGAGGCGTGTTATAATACCCGTCGTGTTAGACGTGGGAAATGTCCGCTTTTTAGCGAGGAATCTTTATCAAGTGCCATCGAGCACAATTGTATTGCGAATCACAGTTGTTGATGTGTAGTGATTAGCACGAATTGTAAAGTGAACTTATTTGGCAAGTATTGTGAATTTACTATAATTCTGTAGCACCACATTTTTATACCCACGTGATTTGTGGAGGGCCAAGAGCCTGGTGCGAAATATACAGGTAAATGTGATATTGTTACTTTAGACAAGTGTTATACTAAAAATACATTGCATATAAATTGCTACGGTGGATTTATCCACAAGAAAACGACGCCTATTTCACGGATGCCACGTGATTGCCAAAAGTAGCGTCTGCGCACGTGTGAAACAGCAGATCAGTGCATGGCCATTTATTAATGATATCTGCAAAGTGTAGAGGCTGTGTTACCAGATATATGTTTAAAGCCTGTGATATCTACGAAGCATACTGTAATTTTCAAATAATGATGAACTACATGAAGTCTAATATTACCGACCACGTGTTCGACATTTACAACACCATGTTCGAGTCGGAGACAATGGGCTATGTACCATTATGGTATGAGGGAGATGTCTCGGATGGAACGAGCATGATTATGGAACTTCAAGAATGTCGAACGAGAAGGAAGGAATCGAGGATGCCTTTCCTAGGCATGTCCAACCCATTCACGATGTCAACTACAGGGACAGACCGAACCCTGGTCTTTGGGAGAGCCAAGATTGAAGTTCTGATAAGGACGATGCCAATCCTGAAAGCCAGAGGTGCTTTTGTTCAACCCTTGTCGTTGGACAGAGAGCTAAGTGTGGGCTCCTTCATATCGTGAGTTTGTACAACCCTTCTGGGTTCTAGTCATTGGTGGTATAGTTAGATTAGTGTAGATTGTACATCAGCCGAACTTAGTGACAGCCATTTCATAGGTAGGGAATGTAATTAGTATAATTAGATGTCATTTATTTACAGTGATTGTGAGTCACCCTTGGGTTTAATATTTTGTTCAACCCTGGTGCAACCTGATGGACGTCATAGGACGCCAATTTCTGTCTATTGCTAAACGTGACTGTAGTCATTTTGAGGCTACTTTGTTTAACCCTATCTGGGGTGATTTTCAAGTCTTAGCAGACTCTTGTTATGGCAAACTGATGCCATGGTCATGATTCATTAACTGCACTTTTTGCAGCCAGTCAATGTCACGCCCCTGACTTCATTAGAGTAGTCGTATCATTTGGGTAATCGACTGTAATTACCAGTTTTGTTACTGCATTTATATTTCATTCGAGATGTGCTCAGATGCCATCCAGGTCAAGTGTGGACCATGCAAGTAAAAGGGATGTTTCGTTGTAGCCTAGCGTCGAACCCAGTTCCCAACGTATCATTAAGCAGATCCAGCAGTGTGGAGTTTGCGCCATAATATTGTTTTGTTAGTGTCAAGTGTGATGACACGTGATTTATTTGAATGTTTGATACAAGAAACAAATGAAGTATTTTATCTTTGAGAGCAGAGAGCTCCAGCAATGAGTGACATTGCTACCTTTTAAACGTCTTTGATATGAAAGACAGAGTTATATGTTTGTATTCAGCTTTATAGCGTGCTTTTAATGCACACATTCTTCGAGGTTTATAACCTATGGTAAAGGTATTATTATGAGGCCAGTTTTACAGTTATTTTCTTGCCAAAATTGCCGGCCCAGTTAATGTGTTGTGGCATACAGTACAGGGAGCTTGTAGCCCGCTGTGTCACGAACAGGTTTTTGAATACTTCCCAGCGCCCGACTGAGAGCGCTTGCTTCTAAGTGAGACAGACTTATGTTAACGCAGGACAGAATGCTTGTAGCATTCATTTATTTTTCATTGCATTGCTAGCTCATGGAACCCAGTGTCCACTTCTGTGTCTGAGCATATGTTCTGTAGATTGTCATTTGTTAGTTAAACGCCTTTTGCGTGTACCGTTGTTTCGACGAGTACAATTATGTCAGGTTTCTTATAGTATGTTGTAGCTAGCCCCGTGAAGGAGGTTTTTTATGTATGAAGGTATTTTGTGTACCATGTCCGGGACTGTTCCCGTGGACCAGATATTTAAGGAGGGTAACTGATGTGTCCAGGCCCGTCCTAGAGTTAATGAACGCGAGCTGTGCGCCGCTGGTAACTTGTGTTATTGTGTGTCCGAGTTGTTATTGCTCGTTGGTTGTATTCCGACTTTTGAGTCGAGGCTTTTTGGCAGAGATGATCTCAGGGAGACGCTCCGTGCCAAGGCTTGTCAGCTATTATTCGCCATAAACCAACGATAACCTAAACCGACATCTTAATAATAAAACGCATAATTTTGATAAACAAAATATAACTAACGAATCCTTTCTATTTAACCTTGTTCATTTGCATTTGGAACCTGCTGACATAGCCGTGCTAATGAAGGTATTTCCTGGAGGAAATGACTTTAGGACAGCTGACACTTTTTGTAGCGACTGAAGCTTGCTCGAACCTTTAGTTCGTAGCTCGTGGAGCGCAGGTCATACGATGTTAGACGTAGTTTTCACTACGCAGTCGTCACCGTAATTACACACGTTAAATGACTATGGCTTACAAACAGTAAACCAAAGTGTAGGCAGGCTTTGAATAAAACTGTGGTCTTGTATTTATTTATTTATTGATGTAAAAGTGTACGAATCCTCTATGTTACCCTTTTGTGTGCTGATTACCACCTAGTTCGTAAGAATGTCTTAGATGTTTTTTTATGGCTTGTCACATAGCTTTGATTGTAATTGTTTGATATTACGGACGTCACCGCCGTAAATTTTGTAATTAATTGATAGGACTTAGCTAGATGAATTAATATTAAATGTAAATGTGGAGATGGTATCATCCAAACTTAGATTTGTTTTGCTACCCTGTTAAATGTAAATTCCGATATTAGCTTGATCTTGTAACTTGACCTAGGGTTTTTCGTCGTACCATTTTCCTAGTGTTGCTGTTGTTGCTTTATTATTGTGAGACATATCTTTCGCGAGGGTTTACTGTAACTTCTCAGGTAGGGACCTGCTCTTTATTTTTGATTATTTATTAGCTTGCAGATTAGCCGATAGAAACCCTCCGGACTAGGATAGGGGTTTGTCAATTTTACAATAAATTTTCACGATGTTTTACATAAGCCTGGATGTTTCCTTTCTCAGTCTAGCTTTTAAGGTGAACCTTTCCTTAGGCAGTCTATGACCTTACGTCACCATGTACCACGATCCCCGTGGACGATAGTTTCTCGTGCCACTTAGGCCTATTTGGAAGTTCACCTGATCCTGTCGGCAGTTAGGTCCGGCGGATGAGATGTTAGGGAAGTCATTGCGGTTGTTGGCTGTCCTGGCAGCTCCTCTGATGGGCTCAGTAATGCATAACGATGGACCCCATCCATAACGACGAAGTCGACAAGATCATTTGAAATGATAAAACGGGAGTGAGACAAAGGGATGGCCATTCCCCACTTCTCTTCAACTGTGCTCTTGAGAAGGTTATGAGGGAGCGGCGCAAGGAACTGACCACCTTGGATGTTCAGAGTGGGATATGCCTGGGTTGTATGACGGACGGACTATTTGTAGTCTGTCTGGCTTTTGCTGACGATATAGCACTGATTGCTGAGTCTATGGGTCAGCAATCCAGATAAATTGCCTCCGGAGACAGGCAGCCAAAGTAGGTCTTCAAGTGTCACTGAAGAAGACAGAGTTCTTCACTAACATAAAAGAAGCTGGCAGTGAGATGCTCTTGGAGTAGGGAGAGATCAAGAGGACTGAGACATTTAAGTATCTCGGAGAATGGATTGAATCCAACTTATCTGAAAGGGCAGCGTTATCCATGAGAGTCAATAACTTAGAAATGGCCTATCGGTTGACGAAGAACACTTGAAACAAGAAGTGCTTATCTCGTAACTTGAAATTGAAACATTTTAAGTCAGTCATAGGGCCAGAAGCCGTATATGCCATGAAGTGACTTTCTTTAAACCGAAGGGGTCTGTTAGAGAAGATAGAAATCAGAGAGGAGAATTCTCCAGAAGATCCTCGGTCCTGTAAAAGTAGATGAAGAATTCCGTAGGCGACATAACTCCGAGCTCTTCGAACATATAGAGAAAAAAGAGAATAGCCTTTTATGGCCATATAGCGAGATTACCTCCCACAAAATTGGCCAATCGTTTGCTCAGTTTCTGACACAATAAGAAGGTACGTACCACGTGGTTGACGGAAACGGAGGACATTAACGAACTGGAAATATCAGATCTGCATGACAGAGAGGCTGTGAGGCGTGCTTTGAAGGAAGTCCATGGTTTTCAGGAGAAACCTCGGAGGAAAGGTACCCCCTGGACTACTAAAAGAAAGGAGTTACACCGGCAGAAAATGCGTCAATACTGGGCAAAGATCAAGACCCTCCAGTTGAATAAGCGTGGTCCTAAGTAGGGCAATTCGAGATAAGAAGAAGAAGAAGAAGAGAGATATTCATGAACATAATACCGGTATTCTATGGTCATCGTTTTACTGCCGGAAAGGAGGTGTGTCTACATCATTGAACCTGCATAAACGTTAGTATTCATTTATCACTTGTCTTCATAGACGATATATGTGCCGTTAGTCGGTGGCGAGTGTATTCCACAGATCTCTTCTATGAACGTATTAATTTCTTTTCCGCCTCTTTAAACAACAATAACTAGGCTAAGTAATAATAATAATAATAATAATAATAATAATAATAATAATAATATTAATAATAATAATATCGTATGGCCTTGGGTGCCTGGTGCAAGGTTTGTTAATTGACACCCAGAGGGTAGCTTGCATGCCGTATTTCGCCGTACCTTTGAACGCTATGAAAGTCAAGGAGGTTAGATATCTAAACTCCTTGACACTACAGCGCTTTCAAGAAGAGAATGGAGGAACTTTGTGTTGGCGGAAAATCCCGAGATTAATTTTGCCATTGAACACGGCCTACTGAATTCAATTGGATTCTTTAACATGCCAACAACGTATGACATGAGTGTCGTAATTTTTGTCGCCTTTCAAAAATCACTTACCATGGCCAGGATCGAACCTGCAATCTTGGGGTTGGTAGTCCGACACTATAACCATTCACCCACCGTGGCAAGCTTCTAGGCTAAGTAATAATTTCACTGCCAGATTCTTTGATTTACATACTCATGTGCACTTACTACGAAGGTCACATGCTTTACAACTCAACTTATTGTACTCGTTGCGGCTATTAAAGACACAATGAACCCTTGAATCCTAGTTCGCGTGGATTTTTGTAACGAGTATCTTCAACACGTAAATAGGCTATCTATACCTGGTGTAGTTTTGTAAACCTATACGGTAAAATTTATCGTGTTTGAAAGCACACGGAACTTCTAAACTGCGTCCATTTCAAGAAGATTGATATAAAATATCGCATTTCTGCTGCTCATGAATTGCTCTCGACTTAACGTACAACCACTACATTGCCTACTTCACAGAAGGATTTGGTTTACTCGTCATGGGGGTCTCGGTAACAGTTGAAGACACCTAATGCACCTCTTTCCGTGGCAGTTGAGCAACGACAAGCAGTGACAATTGCCATTGTTGAATGAGCAAGATATAACGGCATAAGTTGCACAGCCTATTTACGTAATTTAGCACATATTTTTAGTGCAGTAGTAGCAGTAAAATCTAAACACACCCAAGTACACAGGGCCAACTGACCACGATGTCCAAGCTACTTAAATTAAACAACAACTAAAACTAATACATACATAAAGTATAGTCGCGACGGCTAACACATGTCTTTCATCCCCAAAATTCTTCCGCTCAGTCCCACCCAAATAGCCTACTGTAATTATGAGGGTTTCGTGTCTGCTTTATCTCTCGGCATACCATATGTCTTAATCGTTCTCTCCTTTTTAGGGAATGTGAACATTGCTAATGCATATTTGACACATTTTGCATCGACTACGGTATTTAAAAACATTCAAGTTTTCTTAAGTCAAAATATTCTAAGACTGATCATGGACCTCAACAATGCTTTGTGCATTACCGGCAAATTAATTCGATAAAGAACTTTCAAATAGACACTGAAATACTGTTCTATTCTAATAATAGTGGTGTATTGGTAACATAGCTGTAAGGATTTGTCTTGGAGTCTGGAAACTGTAGACACAACTTCCTTTTAAGGCCTATTACGCTCATAAAATAGCTTCTCTGCAGGGCGAAAATCACTTGTAAGGGGACGGGAGATCAATCAAACCCTTTACAAGGCGCTGGGACTCCATTGGTCGACGGAACTATACCACTGCTCCACGCCTATTGTCCACGGGATGGCCCTGACTTAAGCGATCAACTAGTATGCCCTAGTATGCCTATATCTACTACCAGTATCTTGAGAAACAACGACGGGGAGGGTTATACTGACTAATTGTTCAAACAGAATAATATAAAATAGTTTAACCTACGCCTAGTCAATACAATGTTTTTGTGGTTGTTGTTGTTGATTCATTTAGTAGCTTTGCAACATCATGCCCGCGTACTTGGGTGTGTGTATGTATATTATTTGTCTGATTGTGATGGCTGTATTAGTGTGTATCCCGGCATTTTCCTGGAGTATAACGGGCGAAACCATGGAAAACCGCTTCTAGGATGGCTGACGTAGGAATTGTGTTTGAGATTAGGATCGGGGAAGGAGGTGGCCCTGGCCTTAATTTAAGTACCATCCCGGCATTTACCTGGACTAGAACGGGCGGAACCATTGAAACCCGCTTCTAGGTTGGCTGATTGATTGATTGATTTTATTTTCATGGGTACACTTAGAGCTTAAGAGCTCCTTTACAGTAGCGCCCTTTATAAAATAAGATTAGGGCTTAAACAAATAAAAAAATTCACTTACATTCACAATATAAATACTAATAGTCCAACAATTAGAGTAACAAAAATACAGTAATAATACAATAATAATAATAATAATAATAATAATAATCATTATAATAATAATAATAATAATAACAATGGAAAAAGTATATACAAAAGAGTGCATACAGACTATCAGCCCGAAATTCAAACACCATATACCAGAAAAGCTATTAAAGTAGGCAGGTTGTCAGCTATTGTCCTGATGTTTTAATTGAACTAATAATAGTATTTTAACATAATGCAGTAATCAGATGTGAGTGACATACTGCTCCAAGAAGCTGAAGTATGAATCGAACCCACCTCTTCTCAGGTTTGCATCATGAGGCTGAGTTACTCCGTTCCAGTCCTCAAACTAGAATTCAACTTCTTGACAGAGCCGGGAATTAAACCCAGACCTCAGGGGTGATAGCCAATTTTATTCATTTTTTTAAATTTATAAATATCCTAATTCAGTACATATTTTAAGACCTAACTGGGCTCTTCTTCAGTTAACTACACCATATGCTAGTTACTTCTATATAACTCTATAAAAAATAAGGTTAGGCAAATTAATATGCAATAGAAGTCACAGCGACGCGATGTAGCGCGGTACTGCGTGTTAGAAGTACTATCTATACTCTCGTGCCTGAGGTCAAGGGGAAATGAAAGGCGATTTTAGCAGAGTGGGCACTCAGGACTTAATAATTACATGACAGTGTGAAGAGGTAAGCGTTGTAAATGATACAGCGTCCATTAGCGTCCTCCACTCACTGGACGTGTCCGCGTTATGAGGTGAAGGGCGTCCAACTGCTGTACCTCACGATCAAGAGATGGCATCACGTGGACTGAGGATGTAGAGGTCCGTTTAGGTCATCGAGAGAGTTCATTAGTGAATTGAGGCTGGAGTGGCAATAACTTTCATGTTTCATCGCTACACACGCCGTCATGAATATCAACTTATTGCATCATGGGGGCACCGGTACTCCAAACAATACTCCTCAAACGTTGACGCATTGAAACTGTTTAAATTTCCAGAAGTTTGAAAGGAGAATACGACCTTGCAGTTCACATAAAATAAAGCTGTCTACGCATAACATCTGACGTATGAGTTCAAATATGTAGTGATGCAAGTGATATGAAGCAAAATTTTACTAACGTGAATACGTCTGTATAAGGGTCACATTCTAAAGATATCACATCAAAATATTGTAATCACTTAGTGGTGCTTCTAGTACAGTTTGAAACATTGTTCGGAGTACCCCCATGATCATTATTCATCACGATGATCATTGTACTGACAAATGAGTTACGAGCCTACCAACCTAACTTTTGAACTGCAGTGTACTAAGACTTGCTAATTGGAGACCGGGAAGAATGGACAATAATACTGGTGTCGCCCGGGTTTGGATCTTCTAGCCACCGCGCCGGCGGCCGGCTAGGATGACGGGGACCTATGAACAGGAAGTATGAGAGTTTGGAACTATATATGAGTTTCTGATCCAATATGATATACATTTTGGTGGCATAGTTGACAGCATATGCGAACTCACCTGAGAATTAACTCCATGCGCGTGAGAACTCGATGTGGCCGACGTGTGCAAAGAGGGGAAGGCAATGTTCATTTGGCCCTGATGTTAAGTGCTGATATTTCGGTTGTGTGTGTATCTTTCAGAATGGGGTGAGAAATTGATTGAGGACTTGATTCCCTTTAATTATGTGATCATATTCGTATTATGCCTTCTAATAATTATTGGATCAAGTTATACTGTCGAGTTGAGATTGCAAATGACCCAGATGTTTTGGGATTTATGTAATTCATATTGGCTTGAACGTATGGGAGGGATTATTTAAGACATGTAGGACCGGATGTACCTTGCTTCATACCTGTATATTCTTTCAAGGATCTAATATGTGAAATGTGCAACAATTCAGGCCTGGGACGTAAAATCAGTCTCAGAGTGACTGTGTACAGAGAAGGACGAGCTGGTTTTAGTCTAGCCTCAGTTTAGTTTCTTTTCAAATTAATGCATTCAGGCGTTCAATTAAGATTTATTGTGATAACATTTTCTGATATGGTTTTCGTGGTTGTACGTTGAAGATGTACGGAAGTTGTACATAGAAGATCTATATGATTCTACGGCTGATCACGAAGGATTAACATTAGAGGAGGAAGAAGAATGTGAAGAAATTCACCGGGGACCAACAATAGAAAAATGGGACGTAGAGAAAGCGATCCAGGATCTTAAGGAAAGGAAAGCGATGGGCTGCGATCAAATACCGGCTGAGGCACTGAAGGCCTTAGGGAAGGATGCAATTGTTAGAATTACAAATCTTATCAATAAATATATGGCTCAGGTATCTGGCTTGATGATCTGCTTAAGACCATAATGTTTCCCTTGCCAAAGAAATGCAACGCCAATCAATGTAAAGATTATAGGACAATTAGTTTTATATGCCATATCTAAAGGAAGAACTGGCTCCTGGCGCCAACCTGCATTATCCTGTGTGGAGGTCCCTCAACCGCTTAAGAGTGGGTGTCCCTCGATGCAAGACCATCCTGCAAAAATGGGGGATCCTTCCAGCAGACGCAGACACCTCTTGTGAATATGGAGCTGAACAAGACCCAAGCCACCTACTTATCTGCCCCATCCTGGACAACCCATGCACAATAGAATATGATTTAGAGGGAGCAACAAGGCTATCGCAGCTGCAGTTTTTTGGAAATGTTGACCGGACACGGAAATGATGAATGACTAAGGTGGTGACCAGAATTGTGCTAATAAGAATAGAAATCAAATTGAGGAGAATATAGGAGAGAATAAATTCGGATTCAGAGGAGGATGAGGTACCATAGATGCAATTGTGTGTCTGCGGATGTTGGTAGAAAGGTATTTGGAAGTAAGTTAAATAGAGAAATGTATGTTTGTTTTGTCGATTGGGAAAAAGTATTTCACGGACTTGACTGGTGTATGCTGATGAAGATTCTGAAAGATACTGGTACCGGTATAAATTGTAAGGATAGAAGATTGATAAAGCAACTCAATATAGGTCAGAGAGTGGTAGTTCGGGTAGAAGATGAAGAAACTGAAGGGATGGGTATTGGAAGGTGAGTGAGCCAGGGTTGCTGTGTGTCACCAACACTTGTCAATATATATGCCGAAAAGCTAATCAAAAGGGCATTGGAAAAATCAAAAGGACTGGTATTGGGAGGAGAAAGTATAAAAACCATCAAGTATGCTGATGACATAGCTGTTCTAGCAGAAACGGAGGAACAGCTCCAGGTATTGATGGAGACTATTTTAAGTGTGGGTAAAGAGTTTGGAATGAAAATAAACATTACCGTTACCAAGACCAAAGTAATGAGAGTAGGAAAAGAATAAGACACATGTAATATAACAATAGATGGAATGGTATTAGAACAGGTTCAATCATTCCAGTATTTAGGAAGCTTGACTACCTCCAGCGGAAGTTGTACGTAAGAAGTGAGACGCTGAATATCCATGGGGTAGAGAGCTTTCTGGAGATTGAAAGGTTTATTAACAGCCAGAAGCATACCGATCAAACTTAGGAAGATGTTTGCAAAATGTTTTGTGCAGAGTGTGGTTTTATTATGGGTCGGAAACATGGACAGACAGAAAAACAAAAATATTTAGAAAGTTTTCAAATGTGCTTATGGAAAAGAATGGAGAAAGTGAAATGGACAGGGGGAGGTGCTAAGAAGGGTAGGAGAGAAGAGGAGTTTCATGAGTATGATACAGAAGAGGAAAAAATCTTGGATGGGTAACATGCTACGTAGGAATTGTCTACTACTAAGAAACATGGCAGGAAAAGTAGAAGGAAAAAGAGAGAGAGAGAGGAAGAAGTTAGTAGTTAGTTAGTTATTGTTTTTTAAGGGGCGGAACTACGAGGTCATCTGCCCCTGTAGGAAGAAGAAGGTTTAGAAGAGGGGAAGAAGTTACAAGCAAATGAAAGAAGATGCTCAGGACAGAGATAAATGGAGGACTCCGGTTGTAACCTGTCTGCGGACAGATCTACTGAAAAAAGAAGACGTTGAATTGTACGACCCAACAGTCAGTTCAACGTGACGATCTGTATTGTTTTTCTTTGTAAATTGGTAGTGTAGGCTATAAATGTGGAAGGTCCCTTGATATAAGTATGTTAAGTGTACAAGTGAAGTTTAACATTGCGAGTAATAAAAAATAGTACTAATAAAAAACGGTAGCAGCGAGAATTGAACCCGAGCCGGCGAGTTGCCAGACAATGCGCTTGATCACAGCGCCACGCCACTGAATTGAAATTTATCGAAAACAAATCTCTCAAACTCTACAAGAAAAAGCGTTTTACCTTTTCCTATGGCCCACTCCGGCGAGATATAATTCTAGGAATTTTAATGGAGTATCTACCTGATTCTACTCACACAGCTTGAGTAAAATCCATGCCCTCCCATTGTAAGTCAAATTATTTTTTGACTGATCGTACAGAAACATTGGGTAAAGTACGGCCATGGAAGTTCATAAATACTTGCAGTGATATAAGATGCAAGCAGCAAAGGCAGGTCTTCAGATTTCGTTTGAGAAAACGCAGTTTATAACGAACATCAAGTCAGAACCCAGAGAACTTATGGTGAATGGAGGACAAATATCACAGGTAGAGAAATTCAAATACCTGGTTGAATGGATTGAGCCCAACATTCGTGAAAAGGAAGCCTTCGTGGCACGGATTAACAAAATGGAAATGGCTTACCATTTAACCAAAGACATTTACAAAACACGATCAATGTCCTTCAAGGCCAAACTGAGGCACTTAGTTACCGTTATTCGCCCGGAGGCGTTATATGCATCAGAATGCCTGGCGATGAATAAGAAAGGCCTGGCAGAACAACTCGAAGCCAAAGAGAGGGAGATTCTGAGAAAGATCTTGGGCCCGGTCAAGGAACGAGGGGAGTATAGAAGACGACACAACGATGAACTCTAACTACATGTAGAGAAAATAACGGACACCATTCGCAAAAGAAGACTCTCCTTTTATGACAATTTAACACGAATGAACTCCGGAAGATTGTCCAATCGAATCTGTGCCTACTTTCTGGGAAAGAAAACCAAAGGGATCTGGTTTACAGAGGTGGAAAAATACCTACAAGATCTGGGGGTATCACATGAGGACATCTTGGAACGTGACTCTTTCAAGAAGTAACTTGGGGAGATACAGAGTTTTCAGCCAAAACCTATAATGAAAACCGGCAAGAATTGGATCGAAGAACGAAGGGAAGCTCGCAGAAGAAGAACGTGCAAATTTTGGGCCAATGTGAAAGAACGAGGGCAGTTGAAATAACGTGGTCCATAGACGACCGAAAAGATAAAAAATAATTTGAAAAATTAGAAAACAAGAAAGAGAATGGAAAATCTCGAGGAAGATTTTTGGCCCAGTTTGTGCTGAGGGAATTTGGATGAAAACGAAATCCCAGGAGCTTTATCAGCATTCGGAGAAAATCTCCGACACATTCAGGAAAAGACTTAGACATTTTATAGGCATATTCTCAGAATGAGCAATCATAGGCTTTCTAAAAGTATTCTAAATCTTACTCTCTCAAAGAAAGCTAAGAACAACTGGCTTCTTGAAGTTAAGACCTTCAGGGAATAGACATCTCAAGCGATATAGTACTGGGCAGATCTAAATTCAGAAAAATAGTTGCCAATCATCTATTTTCAGACCATCTTCACATTGCATCTAACAGAACCTGGATGTAGGAGCGCAGAAAGAGCCATAGCGAGAAGATGAGGAGATTTTGGGAAGACAAGAAACCAAGATCAGCTCCTTAGACGGGTACAACGATGCACATAATAATAATAATAATAAACAATAGCTCTAGATGTGTTATAGAAATAAAATACAGCACAACAAAAAAGGGAGGGACAGTTATGAAGTGTAGAGAGTCTATTGTGATGTCAATGGGTAGCGACAGTACTACACCCATGAGCAAACTGATATTTTGATGACACAGGTAAAACTAATATGAACAATCCGAATACAGAGCAGTGTGGGGGCAGTGGCAATGTTGTTGCACATGGTGTACACATGTTGCAAATAGTTCAACCGAAAAGTTAACTTCCCTGGAGCGTGGCAGTGAAAACACCTGGCACAGTGGAGCACGGTGGTCGAACACATCAATGCTACTGAGGACCAATGGTCTCCCTCACACTATCCGTTATTATCAATCACCTACAAAGCAGCTGTCGATGAGGCCATTTATTCTACCTGTTTACGTTTTCATACGAAGAAAGAATGTTTGAACTGCCGTGAAAAATTTCCGTAAAATGTTAATAATTCTTAAGCACATTCATAATCGAACAAATTGCCCCTCCGCTCTGCTTGTACTTGAGTCAGGGTTGGGAAGGTGGCCATCGTTGCCTTAAGTTAGGAACCATCCCAGCATTTGACTGGAGTAGAAATGGCGGAAGCCCACGCAGAACCACTTCTAGGATGGCTGAGATGGCAATTGAAACCCACCTCTTCTCAGTTTCGCCTCACGAGGCTGAATGTAGCCCTGTTACAGCCCTCAGTGGCAGTGCTGGGAATTGAACCCAAAACCTTTTGGGACTGGAGCATCAATTCCTACCCCGAGACCACAGAATGATGTATATGCTTGCTAACTTGCTGACTACAAAAATAATAAACGAAATTGATGAGTGAGAAGAAAAAGGCACAAAGAGATGGGGAAGAGAAGAAGGCCAGTCCCAATATTCACTAGAGAAAAATAGAAACACATCTAGATCGGGAAACCCTCGGGATCACCAATTTTCGAGTTCACCACCCATGAGTTCTTGAATAGAAGAAGGAAATAAATAAGTTGCCTGACCCACCAAAAATTTAAGATATCAAGAAAGAAAAGGTCAGGGACAAATACCGATGTCAGAAGAGAATGTAGTCGCCAAACCAGGTCTAATTATTATATCTGAGGCCTCAGGGGCGTTGGCACTCACATTAACAAAACGTTAAGGAAGCATGGTTTACCTGGCGTGCATGGCATACAATACACTCTTTGACAAAATAATAATTATTATAATGTTATGGGTTTAAAGGGACAATAACAATGCAAACGGTTAGTTCGGGTCGGAGAAACAACAGGCAATACCATCCCTGGTGTCACTCAGCCTCATAAGACAAACCACAAATGGGTGGTTGGTTCCTTAGTTTAGGGGCTGCGACAACGCGGTGTACTTTCGATGTGTGTAGATTCTGTCGGATAACCGGTGTTAATTGGGATGACTGTATTCGTGTGTGTTATCTGTGATTCAGGTAGAGGGACTGCAGACGATGATCTTTTGAAGTTGTTCCTACTTTTGCTACCAAATGCTACAGTCCACGACACATAACTGTGAACTTGACTGCTACTAGATGCCATCGCAACCCAGCGCCCGGTGACGAACGTTGGAACTTAAGAGCATTAATCAAAACTAACCTACAAATTTTGGCTTCACACAAGTGTATTTAGTGGAAGGATCTTTTACATGACATAACTATGACATGGGCCCGCCGGCTTTACTTCCCCTCCGAAGGAAGGCATACTGAGGGATTTTTAACGTTCTTTAAAAATCCGACGACTTCGGCTGGGTTTGAACCCGCGACCAAACCACAAATGACGCACGTAGTAAGATTCACCGCATCGGTACACAATAAACAAATAAACTAATAAATGAACGAATTAATGAATACATAGATGAATAAATAAATAAATAAATAAATGTGTAAATAAATACAGTACATATGATATTGATTATAAACGATAGTAGAGTGGTTTCGGATTAAAGTGAATTTGTACTCGCAGAAGTAGTGACTAGTGGTACCGGTAAGTGCATCTTATTTCCGGAGTATCATCTCCATATAGCTGTGAGACGTCTGTGATAGGGATCTATCTGCAAGTAACACGACCCAGTGAGAACAGATGCAGCGCGCGGCTGCTCGACTATCAGCCAGGCTGTAATGAGATCATTTCCGCAGACAGAAATAGCTTTTTGATGCCCTGCGTCCATTTCCTTACCAAATGGAAAAAAGAGGATGTCACGTTAAAACACAGAAAATAATGTAACAGTCTAAATAATGAAAGTGTAATATACAGTAACAAAAACAAAATTGGAATACAGTGCCTTTCTAGAAATTTGTCTCATATTAATAATGATAATAATAATAAAAACAATTTTGGCTGCCTCATGGGGATTTACCAGAAACGGAAGAATTCATTATGACAATTCAAGATTGGATTGTAGCTACAAAGAACTATATCAAGGGCATTGTGAATGATTGTAACATACAGGATGACTTGCTGATTATGCCACAGTGCTCCTGAGGCAATACAGCATATTACACCTGACTGTCAGATATTGACCAAAATATTAGACTGTAAACTTGATTATCATAGAATGCTTTTTAGTAGATCAGCATGATTGTGCCCAATTATAACTAACACAACTAGTTAGGATTTGTTAGATATATGTGATTTTATTGTTGAGATATTGACCTTCAAGTTTGCTTGCTTAGTGTGACTATGTGATTGTTATTAAATGGTCAGGTTAGAGTGGATTGTGAAATTAGCTGTTTGTGTGATGTGTGGTCCGTTCCCGTGCTGCTACCGACACCGCTGCCTGAACTGAAGCGTTTGAAATATGGTGTTACAGAAGAATGATGAAGATCAGATGGGTAAACTTGAGTAACAAATGAAGAGGTATTAAGGCTGTGCTACTGGTTCTGCTGTCAATTGCTGGACAATAGATAGCAGCACTGCTGCCTCTCGCCTGCTACAGCCAGTGCACTACACTTCCCCTACTCCCCTCCACTAAGCCTCATTCGCGCACTTTGCACAACACCCTCCCCTCCACCGTTGTATACCTCGGTTCCGAGTCACACAGATCTGCTTTCCGAGTCGTACGCTTATTTTCAGCCTTGTGCCTTGCCATCGTCCAGCCGAATAAAAGAGGCCGGCGTGTTACTGTATGATTATAAGAATTACAACTCAAAATAAGTGTTTCTATGGATCATAAACAATTTTATTGTGCGTTGACAAAACTTCAAAACTGTCTCTATGAAATGTAAAACATTAAAAAATAATAAAAAAAAAGTCCTTTCGGCACGCCGGAAGGCGGAGGTAGATTTCACCGGACAAACTTGGGGATAGGCGAAAATAGGCAGAATATGCAGGTTTTCGTAGAAGGATCAGACCTCATTTATTGCGAGAAGATATTTTATAATTGGAGCTTAATTAACTTTGTTTTTCGTCATTTTATGCTTATTTGAAACATTTTATTGTCTTATGGGAACGGTAACCTTCTTGTCATTTGGGGTCCATTTTTATACTTGTGGTCACACTGTCCTTATGCAAGGTTTCGACACTGATGTGTGACTATGTAACGGTCTGTTATTTCTTCACGCAAAATTATATCTCCCGCAGAGATTTTGATTGGTTGCTCAGTTTAGGGGCTGCGACAACGCGGTCATGTAACCCCGTGTACTTAGGGATGGCTGTATTAGTCTGTAATTCAGGTAAGGACTGCAGACGGTCTATTTCAAGCAGTAGTTCCTAATGTTGGTACCAGGTACTACCGTCAACGATACCTAGCTGTGAACTTGGCTACTAGATGCCACCGCAACCAGCAACTCGCAACGAACGTTGGAACTTCCCCTCCAAAGGAAAGCATACTGAGGGATTTTTAGTGCTCTTAGAAAATCAGACGACTTCGGCCGGCTTTGAACTCGCGACCTTGGGCATAGACATTCAGCATGCTACCAGTTACGTCACCGAAGCCGCTTCACACTTAGTCACATGAAAATCTGAATCTGATCTCGTGCAAGTGCGTTATCTTGGCAACGTCTGATGGCTCATCCCTCATCAATTTAGTAGTGTTGCCATGGCAACCACTGATAGCTCTTGGCATTTTCTTATAATTCCGAAATCATTTTTCTCATCCCTTGCCATAATGGTGGGTCATATCAAAAATTCTTTCAGACAAATGTTTTAGGTAATTATTAGGGGAATATTGTCCATTTTGTACGGTTTTGATATTGTGCCTATTAAGAGAGATATGATTAATGTTTCCCGAAAAACCCACTTTTTCCCACCCCTTTGGTCAATGGTTGGTGCTATAAAAAACTCTTCAAACATAAATTTTTGGGCTTTATCCGACACATAGTATGAACGTTGAACGGATTCGATATTTCACATATTAAGAGAGTTATAGCAATATTTCACTTTTTCGAAAAAAGACCCCCATTTTCACCCCCTTCGACCGATTTAGCCCAGTAACGAACTCGATCGAGATTTCATAGGTATACATATTCGGTAAAGAATTCAAAGCGATTGGAGAAAAATTACGGCAGTTATCGTGTGCACAAGAAACTGATATACATATATATACAGTATATACATACATAAATTATATATAAACTTTTGAACTGACGGAGGATTTGGGGTCTGGGGGATGTGAAACGCGAAGATATGTCGAAATTTCCCGGAAGTCGAAACATGGTACCCATTGCAATAGTTAGCTTTCTAATGAAATCTACCTCTGGTTGGTTCCTCAGTTTAGGGGCTGCGACAACGCGGTCATCTAACCCCGTGTACTTTGGGTGAGTGTAGAATCTGTCTGATAAACGGTGTGAATTTTAATGGCTGTATTTGTCTTAATTCAAATAAGGACTGCAGACGGTCAATTTCGAGCAGTAGTTCCTAATGTTGCTACCAGGTACTACCGTCAACGACACCTAGCTGTGAACTTGGCTACTAGATGCCACCCCAACCAGCAACTCGCACCGATCGTTGGAACTTCCCCTCCAAAGGAAAGCATACTGAGGGATTTTAGCGCTCTTAGAAAATCCGACGACTTCGGCCGGCTTTGAAACCGCGACCTTGGGCATAGACAATCAGCATGCTACCAGTTACGTCACCGAAGCCGCTTCCCACTTAGTCAGATGGAAATACTGAATCTGATCTCGTGCAAGTGCGTTGTCATGGCAACAATGATGGCTCATCCCTCATCAATTTAGTAGTGTTGCCATGGCAACCTCTGATAGCTCTTGGCATTTTCTTATAATTCCGAAATCATTTTTCTCATCCCTTGGCGTAATGGTGGGTCATATCAAAAATTCTTTCAGACAAAAGTTTTAGGTAATTATTAGGGGAATATTGTCCATTTTGTACGGTTTTGATATTGTGCCTATTAAGAGAGATATGATTAATGTTTCCCGAAAAACCCACTTTTTCCCACCCCTTTGGTCAATGGTTGATGCTATAAAAAAACTCTTCAAACATAAATTTTTGGGCTTTATCCGACACATAGTATGAACGTTAAACGGATTCGATATGTCACATATTAAGAGAGTTATAGCAATATTTCACTTTTTCGAAAAAAGCCCCCCATCTTCACCCCCTTCGACCGATTTAGCCCAGTAACGAACTCGACCGAGATTTTATAGGTATACATATTCGGTAAAAAAATTCAAAGTGATTGGTGCAAAATTACGGCAGTTATCGTGTCCACAAGAAATTGATATACATATATATATACATATATATATATACATAAATTATATATAAACTTTTGAACTGGCGGTGGTTTTGGGGTCTGGGGGATGTGAAACGCGAAGATATGTCGACATTTTCCGGAAGTCGAAACATGGGACCCATTGCAATAGTTAGCTTTCTAATGAAATCTACCTAAAACGACAATAATGTAACCACTCAACAGATGGTGATTTATATAAACAAAACGGCTGTTCATTCAGTAATGAAATTCAAAGTTTACGTTTGCAAAATTTTATAAGTATAATGAATGTTTAACATTCTGTAAACCAAAAACACACTTATAGTATTATGAGCAAATATACAATTTATTGCTATAAATGTAAACTTCTTGTTCTGTGTGAAGGTGTCCGATTGCTTCCTCTTCTTTCGTTTGTTGGTATCTGCGGCCTTATTTAGTCGTTGAACCTCTAGCGCAAAGGAGGGACCTTGGATTTTTATGCCTCGTGCCTCGAACAACTCAACTGACTAAAAGTTTTGACAAAATGCATTCCTTATAAAATCGTACCAGTTTTCGAAGCATTTTTGTTTGCCATAACAATCCATCCTTTTCTATCCTTTCAACGAAGATTTCTCCATTCTTAGTATTGAACCCTTCAGTATTGCAGTGTTTATATGCAAGAATCTTGATCAAGGGGTCACGCTCAGTTCATAATGTGATGTTTACGTTCGCCAAACAACATGCTCTACTGAGAGAAGGGTCATAGGATTAAAACTATAATTAAGAAAGGAAGTGACAAGACGTAAAATAATAACATAATTTAATGACTATTAGTGCAAATAAAATGAATATAGACAACAACAATAATAATATTGCTCCCTGAATCTTCCCATGACAGAAATATCTATCAACGTTGAGGAGTCAGACGGATCTCCTCCTCATAAAAATGTGGATCCAAGTTCCACTAACTTGCATTGGGATTTTATGTACGCGTAATGACTAACTACGAGGAATGAGATGTTTCTGGCGACGTCTAATGAAGAGAAGAGATAGGTTGGTATTACACATGAGACACCCAGGAATAGGAAACTTAGTTTTGGAAGGAAGATCGAGGACAAGAACGATAGTGGTAGATCAAGGTTACACTATGTGAAACAGATTGTCTGGGTTGTAAGGTGAGGTAGCTATGTAGAAATGAAACGATTAGCTCAGGACAGGGAGTCATGAAGGGCTCAGCATTAAGCCAGTCAAAAGACTGAAGACTCAAACACAACACACACATGAATAATAGACAGAATATGAAGTGAACAATTGGTACTCTGCAAGACATAGTTTCAGTTGAAATGTAATAGTTACATTAGATAGGTATACTGCCTTTTATAGAGCTTACCTCAGTATTCTGTCGGGCAACACAAGAGTGCCCAAAATCAAATGAAACCCCCACTATTTGTTAGAGAATGGTGTCAATATATAAATAATTCTTGTAACATTTCTTTCAGATAATAGGGTGTCAAAATATTTGTCACTTTCCGCCCAATCTATTTTGGGCTCTCTTGTGTTGACCGACTGAAGAGCAATTCTGTTGATGGATTGTACAGTACAACATCGAAAAATGTCGTCTAACATTTGAACATACATACATGTCATATTTTATTCTCCTGATAGCACTTTCCCAAAATCATCCACTTCTCCTAAGACTCCCACCACGGTCTCACGACTTGTAGGGCATGGTTTGGCCACCACGGGACCCCAGCTGAATCCGGCATTGCTTTCACTTACGTGTGCCAGGCTTCTCTCTATCATCTTTCCTATCGACCTCCCTTGGCCAACTCTTGTTCCCTTCCGACCCCGACGGTATTACAGTATCCGAGGCTTAGGGAGTCTTTCACTTTCCCGCCATAATTGGCCTTTGTTTTTATCTTTCCTGACACCCACATTCTTCGAGGGCTCAGATCTCTTCTCTTTCGTTTCATGGTATATCCTACCTTCTGCTCAAGACCACCTCGTGGTGTAGTTACTAGCGTTCTTGGCTGTCGCCCCTGGAGGTCCGGGTTCGATTCGCGGCTCTGCCAATACATTTAATTCTGGTCTGAGGGCTGGAACGGGGGTACACTCAGCCTCGTGAGGCAACATTGAGAAGAGGGCGGGGAGTTTGACTCTTGCCTCAGCCATCCTGGTTTTTTTCCCCTGTGGTTTCCCACTTCTACTATTGTCGAATGCCGGGATGGTTCCTAAATTAAGGCTACGGCTGCCTCATTCCCGAACTTCACCTGTATTACAACTACACACAATAATACAACCATCACAATAACACAGGTTATCAGACAATTTCTAGACACACACACAAATATGTGGAGCTACATGACCACGATGTCACAAAGCCCCTTAATGAATCAACAACAACAACAACAACAATTTCCTAGGCAACGACTTTGTATGAGGGCGAGGTCTGGGCTCTTTCTCGTACACATCGCTCCCCACTGGAGCTTATCTTGGCTGACCAGGCCTCTACAACTAGTGTTTCAATGTGAAAGGAGTGAGGTTGAAAGAGACGTCCAGAATGTGTGTTGGCGGCTTCAGTGGCGTAGTTGGTAACATGCTGAGCTTCTATGCCCAAGGTCGCGGGTTCAAACCCGGCCAAAGTCGTCGGATTTTTTAAGAGCGTTAAAAATCCCTCAGTATGCCTTCCTTCGGAGGGGGAAGTAAAGCCGGCGGGTCCATGTCATAGACTTATGGCATGTAAAAGAATCTTCCACTAACTAAACTTGTGTGAAGCAAAATTTGTGGGTTAGGTTTGATTAATGCTCTTAAGGTACAACGTTCGTCACCGGTGCTGGTTGCGATGGCATCTAATAGTAGCCAAGTTCTCAGCTAGGTGTCGTGGATGGTAGCATTTGGTAGCGAAAGTAGGAACTACTTGAAATTATCGTCTTCAGTCCATTAGTTGAATTAAAGACAGATAACACACACTAATACTGTCATCACAATTAACACCGGTTATCAGACAGATTCTTTACACACCAAAACACACGGGGCTACATGACCACTTTGTCGCAGCCCCTGAACTAAGGAACCAACCAACCAGAATGTGTGTAAAATTATTTTGAACTTCTCGGATATATTTTGAAAATCACATGATGCATTCGAGTACTGAAAATCGCCCGGGTACCATAGTGCGTTATCGCGCAGGGATATCTCCAGACAAGTGGGATCGAACTCCATTGTCCGACATAAAACTCACTTAGACTCATTTTACCTTATCGGAAATAAGGGGCTTGAAATACATAGGCCTACTGTGAGATTCGTAAATAGTGGAGGAACACTTACAATATTGCAATGGGCATATCATTTTGGGCTATCCAACTTCCCTTTAATATCAACATTTCCACAGCAATGGTTATCATTAATCAAGAACGTGTCAAATACAGTAGCCTACTCTGCTTCAGTTCATGGGTACAGCGTCGGACCAATGTGCTAGATGATTACTTATACCAGAGGCTGATTACACACACGCACGCGCGCGGGTTGAAACACAAAATATTTTATCACTCGTTATGTCATGATCACCTTACTCTGCCATAATATTTGGATTAGCTCTAATGTGAGTGTGTAGAAACTAGTGAAGCTAGATTGCAGATGGCTACTCCGTGAAAAAGTTCACGCAGACGTAGTATGTTGCTCGTGTGCGAGAAACAAGTCACTTGTTAGGCGGGTCCCATTTCAGCTCCACCACGCTGTCATGTAATTTCGGTCAAGCCGTACGTTTCTGATTGGCTTGTTTCTCCGTTGGGTTGAAGTGGAGTGCGGGGGACGAAGGAAAAATGTGCCGATAGCTGGGAGACCTTTGCACGCGAGAAAGGACTCTTAACGCGAACAAATCGTCTGGCCAACCTTGAGCTAGATCATATGAGTATTATTTGCCTTTCATTCCAGCTGCATAATTTCCACAACCTACATAGGTAAGCATGTTCTTATCAATTATTTCTCTTTATAAAGCTAAATGTTTGTTAATTATACACATCTATATTGTTACACCGAACTGAACCAAATTTTAGGTACTTATCTTTTAGAACCCTGTGGGTACCACTGTCTGCTTACAATTTGGATAACCCTCTCCGTTCCCTACAATTAGGCCCTTCTTGCCGTCACGATTCTAATAAGAAGAATAAAGGTGATCCTTCAAAGTACATGTGGTTTGACGGGTCATCATTCTGTAAATGTATTTTGATCGATTCCTTACTGTCTAAGGCCCTACCTTTTAACTCTTGTAAAAATCGTATATATTTCCCGAAGCTGATGAATTTATTATTCTTCATAGCTGTGTTCGCCAACAGCTGAGTGTCTGCGTGTTTTATTGCATATATGTGCTCGTTGTAATGTGTGTCACGTTTCCATCCACTCTATCATTCGACTAAAATTGTAACTACAGTATTTCTAATTTAAATTTAAGAATGTGGAAAACATCTGAGGCTGGAATGAATTTACCAAGTGATGTAGGCTATGTTATCGATTCTGAAACGTTCTCATTACTGTGGGCCATTTAATTCATCCGCCGCAGCTTAGATAAACTCCATATGCTAGCAACTGTTCTTAAAGGTGAAATAGGACCCTAAATAGCTGCCTGAGGCCTTGGCTTTTTTTAAATAATAGGCACAGGGTGCATCCTCCTCAAATAATGTGTTTCCCTAATTATTCCTTCCCATACGCATTCATAACCTCATCTAATCGTTATGATTGGGGACTCACTTTATTTGGCAGCACGAATAGTGGGGACCCTTCTAGAAACATGTGTTTGTTTAGATTCTCGGGATTATTTTACTTGGCTAGATTTTGTAGTGAGAGAAGAAATCTTTCATTGTTTTCATCTTTTAAGTCGGTCAACACAAATTGTGCCCAATTATCCTAAGTTAGGCGGGAAACAAATAGTTACATACCCTACAAACTAGATATATTTCTATGTACTCTTTAATGTCAAGAGCTCTACCCTTTGTTGCGTGGTGTAAAATCTTTAGATCTGTTTCTATATTGGTGAAACGATGGTTGTATTGTACATATGTTCACAAATAGCTGAGTGTTTGTTGTGTTTTATAGCATTTTTGTATTCCTTATATCGTGTTGCAAACTGTCTTCCACTTAGTCTAATATACTGTAGTTGGCCTTACGGCCTTCTTCTTGACATGTAAACAAACCTGACTTTAAAGATGTTTTTTTTCGTAAGGTTGCTGTTATCTACGTGTGTACCGAGTGTGTTGGTCGTTCTGAATGCTAAATTGGGTCCTTGTTTCTTGACAATATTCCTTATTTTATGTGTTCTTATTCACGAAGTTGAACCACACATAATTACTTTCATTTTGGGTTGGTGAATTATCCTCTATTTTCTTTTGTTAGTTAGGTTGGGCGTGAAATTGTTCTCTATGGCCACTTGTTTTATCGTATCAATTTCTATATTGTAGTTCTCGATTGACATCGGAACACTGATAACCCTAATTGTGTGAATTTGGTTGGTTGGAACGGTTGTCAATGGTGTGGGGTATTTTTGTTGTAAGTGGTCCGTTTGATGAATTGTTCTGTCTACGTAAGTAATTTATGCGCCGGTTATTTTCTGGTTCCGCTACACCAGGTGGTCTCACAAAAGTAGTGCGAAGTTAGCTGGTAAATAAACACAACCCTGTAATTTCATTGTCTATGGCTGCGAATGTTTCAAAGAGCCTATTTTAAGCTACTCCGGCAATTAAAATGAGTTAATGTGTCCTTCAGATACTTGAGAAACGTAATAAGAAGCGCGTGCGTGTTTAATTCTAATGAAAGTCAGGAGGCGATTTGCCTTCAGGAGCTGCGATAGCTTGCCTTGTTAACTACACAGAACACTGTATAAAATCAAACGTATAACAGTTGGGATGGATGCAATTATATTTGCAATGCAGATGGTTCATTTTAAACGTTAATTAATGAACTCTGATTAGTTTACCTCTTCTATAGTTTCATTGGCTTTGATTAGACTGACTAATTAAGTTCAATAACTAGACAAACAAAATATGTATGAAACTCTTTTTAAGTGAGTTATATTCCCTTCAGCGTTTGGTGGTGCTGGAGGAAACTAGATGGTTATTTTCATACAGTAAATAGAAACAGGGCGCCATTCTTAATGCAAGTTAGTTGATAAATTACTTTCTTCCTCGTATAGCCTATCCCAGATACAGAACAGGAGTTTTCAACTGGAGACTCGCAGCACGCATCCAACTCAAAGAGCATTTTGTTCATCATACTGCCGTTCCTAGTTATTTCCATTTGAATTACGTCTGCGTTTACCCATAATTTATGCTTCTCCAAAAATTATTCATTGCTGTTTTCCAAGAGGTACACTTGTGTAAATATTGGTACCGGGCTTGACATTCTCTCGGATATTTATTGGCTAGTACTGGTTTGTGAGGCGAGAGATCTTCACGAGTAAACATCGTGCAACACCGTGGATTATTGCCGCCCTTAAAAATTCGTATTTTCTTAGTCGGAAGTCAAACCCGCGATCTTGATATAAAGCGGACATTCTACCACTGATCCACTGAGGAAGCATTCATTCTTTTCTATTTATGGTTAAAGACACTTGTGTAGAGTCCGCCTTGTTGCGTAGCGGCTAGCCTTCTTGGCTGTCGCCGCGGACGCATGGCTTCGATTTCTGCTATGGAATTTAATTCTGGTCTGAGGGTTGGAACGGGGTACACTCAGCCTCGTGAGGCAACCTCTTTTCTAGAATAACTTGTAGTCTACAGCCTAAACATTTCGATATTGTATCATCACTCCAGATATTTCTTCTGTAGTATGTAGTAATTTTTAGCTATCAAAATGAGATTGAACATAGCTATGCCACGAACGCAATAATTTATATTAATGTTATTTATCGGCAATTAAGATATAATCCCCAGGTAACAAGATCAACCTCATTTCACATTATTACTAAATATATCAAATTCAAAGAGTTCGTTTCAGAGTAACCTACGTTTGTGATGTACGTGAACTGAACCTTAATAAAAGTAAGGACTCTTTGAAAATAATGTATATATATATACGGTAGCCTACACAGGGTTATTCAGCGAATAAAGAGGGCCACCTCAAACATCTACGGAACCGTTTAAGATAGTCATTCTGTTTTCAAATTCTCAAATCGTATTTAGGGGCTCATAAAACACGGTCCATTTCACCCCAGCACATACAGTATTTATCGAGAAACCGGTAGCAACTTAGGCTTTTTGATGTGTAACATCTTTCCACTCGGTTGCTGGATATTTTTGTGGGAGTGATTGGATCGCATCCTCCTGGCTGCTTTAGCAGCCAGAAGGGATGTGATCCAGCTGGCAGTGGTACCGTGTGGAATGTTTATCACATACGGATTACTTTGTAACAGCAGAGTATCAAGAAGGCAGTGCGAGAGTAGAAATATCAAGTAGGCAGTGAAGAAAAAAAAGGCAGTCTCTGTTAACGTTACTGGCAGGAGAGTGATGTAACAGCAGAATATCAAGAAGGCAGTGCGAGAGTAGAAATATCAAGTTGGCAGTGAAGAAAAAAAGAGAGTCTTGGAATTGTTATGTATTATGAGGGTGTAAAAAATAAAAAGATTTTTTGTGTGTTGATGAATGTCACGGATAATAAAAACAACTACAAGGTTGGATAACATGTCAGATGTTACACATCATATGCGACTACTGTAAGGCTCGTATCTTTTAAACAAAACTACACTCAATTCAACCTCTGGAACAACTAAGAATCAAGTGACATGTTTAGTGATGTGCTTATTTTGCAAATCCGACGCGTGCTTTCTGAGATATGAAAGGTTTCTGTATGTGTCGGCATTAGATAGAAAGCAATGCGCCAGCCGCTGCAATATGTAATGCATGATTCTCTTGCATTACCCACTCCTTGTTAACAAACTCACATACCCAATTTATTCCATTCATAGCATAGGCCTACTGTGATGTGTACATTTACAAAATCCAGTCTCTTATGTTCGTGACTTTCTCCCTCTCCACCTCATCCTGAATCCTAGCGGAAATACCTGAAAACACCTCAATGAAGAGGATAAATAATAAGTAGCCTACGGAATTTTTTAGTAGCCTACCGGCGGACCAGCGGCAGTGGCTTAATGTACATATTAAAACTAGAAATGCAACAAAACTCGCCCATTTAGTTCATTGCGCACGTCTCGTCTAATGTTAATTCTTACGAGTCAGGTTAACCATCAAACTTTCTGAAAATGAACACATCAACACGGAGTGTGCCACCCAAGAGAATCATGCACTCCACATTCCAGAAGCAAGCGCATCGCTTTCTGTCTAATGCTGACACGTATGGAAACCTTGGTACTCGTCGGATTTGCAAAATAAGCACATCGCTAAACTTGTCACTTGATTCTTAGTTGTTCTAGTGGTTGAAATTAGTATAGTTCCAAAACTCAGCAATTTTTATAGGTTTGTGCCGTGTCTTTGGCGGGGTTTCGCCTAGGAACACCAAGATAGGCTCATCAGCGGGCTCTTGGTGTCCGTGCCCAGACCCCCACAGGAGTAGCGAACTGTGCACTACCTCCCTTCTTATGAAGCGCACCTGTGCTTCTTTGCTGCGAGAACTATAAGCAGCCTTTCACCACCCTATAAAGGCTCCCAAAAAGATGGTATATTGGCTTTCACGGCCAATGAATTAAAACGGACACCAAGAGCCTGCTGATGAGACTATCTTGGTGTTCCTAGGTGAAACCCCATTCAAGACACGACATAAACTTAGAGAAAATGATGAGTTTTAATTCATTGGCCGTGAAAGCCAATTTACGTCTTCTTTTGTATAGTTCCATTTAAAAAACCAAAGTTGCTACCGGTTTCTCGGTAAATAAGTATGTGCTTCGGGCAAAATGGACCGTGTTGTATGAGCCCCTGAATACGATTTGAGAATTTGAAAACAGAATGACTACGTATATCTTAAACGGTTCCGTAGATATTTGAGGTGGCCCTCTTAGATGAATAACCCTGTATTTACGAGGAAAGTTCGGAAAGTAAGTTTCACCTTTCTATTTTGCACGAGCAGATGGTACAAAAGGTGACACAAAATTCACCATAAGAATCCACACCCGTGGATGGTTCAACGATGGAAGGAACGTCAGTGGAGGGGGAATGACGCATGCGCAGAGCGCCGACGAAGAGAGAGGAGCAGCAGACAGGCGTGCCCGATATCATTCGAGTAAAACTCACGATGGCAGACAGACGTGTACTGACAACGTGCTTGCCAGTGCAAGTATGTGCTGTGATCCGGTATGAATGGGCACGTGGGACTAGTGCAGGGGAGGACAGGCGGTGCTCACGGCCAACGAGAAAGATAGGCCATGGCGCGTATACCTAATCCTTTTGTGACGTAGGCAATGTAGTGCTTGATGGTGCTTGTACGTTTAAGTCGAGAGCAATTCATAAACAACAGAAATGTGATATTTTATATCAATCTTCTTGAAATGGACACAGTTTAGATGTTCCGTGTGTTTTCAAGCACGTTAAATTATACTGTATAGGTTTACTTATCTACGCCAGCTATAGATAACCTATTTACATGTTGAAGTTACTCGTAACAAAAATCCACTCTAACTAGGATTCAAGGGTTTGTTGTGTCTTTAACAGCTGCAACGAGTACAGTAAGTTGAGTTGTAGAGCCTGTGACCTTTGTTGTGAGTAACTTATGTGGACATGAGCAGTGACATGAGTATAATTAGATCCAAGAATTAGTTATTGTTGTTTTAAGGGGCGGAACAGGAATTAATACGTTTATAGAAGAGATCTGCGGAATACACTCGCCACCGACTAACGACTCATATCAATACCTTCTATGAAGACAAGTGGTAAATGAATACCAGCATTTATACAGATTCAGTGATGAAGACAAGATGACTACCACACCGGCAGTAAGACCAAGACCTTAGAATATTATGTTCGTGAATACCTTTGTATTACAAAAACGTTTGATACATGTATGTATATCGTTCAACTATAAGAGTTATACATGCATACATTGTCCGGCACTATACATAACCTTCCTGAACGCTTTGTAACCGTCAAGTAATTCCACATAATGTGACTTGACTACTAGATGCCACCTCAACCGGCACCTGGTGGCAAACTTTGGAACTAATAGAGCGTTAATCAAATCTAAGCAACAAATTTAGCTTCACACAATTGTAGTTAGTGGAAGGTTCTTTTACATGACATAACTCTCTGACATGGGGCCGCCGGCTTTACTTCCCCTCCGAAGTAAGGCATACTTAGGGATTTTCGGCCTTTCTGTGTATCTTTATGTACGCCTATAACTCGTGTTCGAATGTTTGGAGCATCGTAAAATTAGGTATCCAGGAGAGTCAATACACCAATCATTTATAAAACTCTTCACCATACTTCTCATAGAAGGATTGGTATAGGAAAAAAATATCAAAATACATGCTAAAATAGGCGATATATAAAAAGTATCCTAGAAGGACGACCAATGCATATGTTGCGCTTCTCAATGTCAGACACAAAATTCGGGAGTCTATAAAGAGCCTCCGAAAACCACATTTTAAGGCCCTTAAATTAACAGTGTCTGTGATATTCCCAGAGAACTAACTTCGCTCTGATAAACGTATGAAGGAATAACAAGCCCCTAACCATTGCAACAGTAGCTCAATATTGATAACGTCTGGTTATTAATACCGAAGACCGTTCGAAGAGCGGGTACTTCTGCTAGTCTAACATATACGTGTAGACCTACATCTTTCAGATCTGATAGATGTCAACACACCTAAATTTGCCTGAGGCGGTGATCCCAGATATCTTGGGTCAGCTGTCGTCTGTTAGTTCTTCGCGTAATAATAATAATATCGTATGGCCTCGGGTGACGGGTGCAAACTTTGTAATATGACACCCAGAGGGTAGCTTGCATGTCGAATTTCGTTGTTCCTTGAATCACTATGAAAGTCATGGAGGTTAGATATCTAAGCTCCTTGAACACTATAGCGCTTTCTAGTAGAGAAATGAGGAACTTTGTGTTGACGGAAACTCCCCAGATTAATTTTGCCATTATGAACACGGCCTGTCGCCTCCGTAGCGTAGCGGTCAGTATGGTTAGCTGCCGCCCCGGAGGTCCTGGGTTCGATTCCCGGCTCTGCCACGAAATTTGAAAAGTGGTATGAGGACTGGAACGGGGTCTACTCAGCCTCGGTTGGTCCAAATGAGTAGAGGGGGTTCGATTCCCACCTCAGCCATCCTCGAAGTGGTTTTCCGTGGTTTCCCACTTCGTCTTCGGGCAAATGCCGGGATGGTACCTACTGTAAGGCCACGGCCGCCTCCTTCCCTCTTCCTAGCCTATCCATCCCAATCTTCCATCCCTTCCCATCCCTAATGAGGCCCCTGTTCGCTTTGCAGGTGAGGCCGCCTGGGCGAAGTGATGATCACACCTCCCCAGTTGTATCCATCCCGACCAGATGTTCCAAGCTCCAGGACACTGCCCATAGAGGCGGTAGTGGTGAGTTCCCTCGCTGAGTCCGTGGGAACCACCAACCTAGAGGGTAAATTGACTAAAAAAAATGAACAAGGCCTACTGAATTCAAATGGGTTCTTTGACATGCCAACATCGTATGACATGCGTGTCGTAATTTTTCCGCCTTTCAAAAATTACTTTCCACGGCCAGGAGCGAACCTGCCACTTTCGGGTTAGTAGACTGACACGCTATCCACTCACCCACCGTTGTCAGCTAGTTATTCGCGTGATTCTTAGGAACAGATTGTACAGTAGCTGGATTCATTAACCCTCAATTATTGTGGTAGGCTTATGTAACCTAACTAGTGTGGTATGGGTCAGAATGACCCACACAATTTTTACTCTTTTACTTGTGACCTAAAATTTAATTAACTAAGTACGGTAAGTTTTAAATTTCTATCGCACCTTTGGTTCATTATTCTGAATGAGAAATATTTAATATCTCTAAGTAATGTACAAACGTTTGTGTGCTGTTTTTATAATTTAAAATACCGTTTTCTCTAAGAGCAGTTTCGGAAGTAACCACAACAGAAATATCTATTTAATTAAGAAGAAACAAACTGAACACAAGTGCTCAAATGAATTTCTCGTGATGAAAATCAATTTACTCAAAGCCTCTTTCCCTAAGACAATACTGTACATTATGACAATTTATATACAATACCACAATCGACAGTAGTGGCTACGCTGGCTAAAGCTCAGCATTAGGTCATGGGGCCAAGCTCTCTGCTGACTTGGTAGACGCGTGGGTTCGAGCCCCACCGTCGGCCGTCCTTGAAATGGTTTTCCGTGGTTTCCCCATTTTCAACACCAGGCAAATGCTGGGACGGTACCTTCTGACAGGCCACGGCCGCTTCCTTCCACATCCTTGCCCAGTTTCATTCACCATCATTCATTTCATCTCTCATTAACTCCTCTCATGAGGTCGACGTCAGGAAGGGCATCCGGCCGTAAAAATCATCGCCACAAAGACTTCCATCACATCTCATCCCCGACCCCGTTGGAAAACGGGAATAATAAGGGGTAGACATACATATACAATTCCACAATGCAGTTTGAACAAACCGGATGTTTTCAATTAAAAAATATCATGACTGCATCAATTAGAAAACTAAATAACACAACGTATATAAATCTTAGAGGAAGAAATCAGGTCACATAACTCTAAGAGTAAATTCTAAAGGTATACAATAACATCAAGGTGTGAAGAAGATAAGATACGTATGGTACGGTCGAACTGACCCACGGATACTACACACATCAAAAAAAGTTTTGCATCACCTCGGTTCCCAGATCTCCGGCATATAGACGTTGACTGTGTATATTGTATCAAAGATACAGTCCCTTTGACTGTTCATAGATGTCACTAAAACTGCTCAAAGATGTAAACAACCATGCATGAGCAGGGCCTATTAGACGGAGGGGGTACGACAGCCGATCAGTTCCAGTCATTCCACCAGGACGAAGGTACGCTGCTCATGTTGTCTGTAGTTCTACCATGCCTAGAAGGTCAATACCGCAGTTCGATCGCGTCCGCATTGTTACTTTGTGTCAAGAAGGGCTCTCAACAAGGGAAGTTTCCAGGCGTCTCAGAGTGAACCAAAGCGATGTTGTTCGGACATGGAGGAGGTACAGAGATACAGGAACTGTCGATGACAGGCCTCGCTCAGGCCGCCCAAGGGCTACTACTGTAGTGGATGACCGCTACTTACGGATTGCCGCTCGGAGGAACCCTGACAGCAATGCCACCATGTTGAATAATGCGTTTCGTTCAGCCACAGGACGTCGTGTTTCAACTCAAACTGTGCGCAATAGGCTGCATGATGCGCAACTTCACTCCCGACGTCCATGGCGAGGTCCAGCTTTGCAACCCCGACACCATGCAGCGCGGTACAGATGGGCCCAACAACATGCTGAATGGACCCCACAGAATTGGCATCACGTTCTCTTCACCGATGAGTGTCGCATATGCCTTCAACCAGACAATCGTCGGAGACGTGTTTGGAGGCACCCTGGTCAGGCTGAACGTCTTAGACACACTGTCCAGCGAGTGCAGCAAGGTGGTGGTTCCCTGATGTTTTGGGGTGGCATTATGTGGGGCCGACGTACGCCACTGGTGGTCATGGAAGGCTCCGAAACGGCTTTACGATACCTGAATGACATCCTCCGACCCATAGTGCAACCATATCGGCAGAATATTGGAGAGGCATTTGTCTTCATGGACGACAATTCTCGACCTCATCGTGCACATCTTGTGAATGCGTTCCTTCAAGATAACGACATCGCTCGACTACAGTGGCCAGCATGTTCGCCAGACATGAACCCTATCGAACATGCCTGGGATATGTTGAAAAGGGCTGTTTATGGACGTCTTGACCCACCAACCACTCTGAGAGATTTACGCCGAATTGTCGTTGAGGAGTGGGACAATTTGGACCAACAGTGTCTTGATGAACTTGTGGATAGTATGCCACGGCGAATACAGGCATGCATCAATGCAAGAGGACGTGCTACTGGGTATTAGAGGTAGTGGTGTGTACTGCAATCTGGACCACAAATGCTGAAAGTCTAGCTGTATGCTGGTACAACATGCAATGTGTGGGTCTCATGAGCAATAAAACGAGCTGAAATGTTGTTTGTGTTGATCTCTATTCCCTTTGTATTTAAAGGTTCCGGAACTCTTGGAACCGAGGTGATGCAAAACTTTTTTTGATGTGTGTATAAACAAACAACAGCACTAACAACTAGCCTTGAAAGAGAGGGAAGAGACAGGCAGCTACTGACCGGAAAAGTGCAAAATAGTGCGGAATATTGGCACAATGCAGCGTTCACACTAACGAGGATTCCGACAAAATTTAAGGTTTAGACCTTGCTCTTTGAACATATTAATCCAACAGTATACTACAAACAAAATATGCACATCAAAAAGTTTTGCATAATGGCGAATAGTGCGGATAACATAGGGTCTTGTTTTGAGCCTCCCACTTTGCCATTCATGATCTTGCACAGTGTATCGTTTTGAAACATCCGCGAGTTCGTGACCAATCGCTGTCCCCATTTTCATCTGTCAAGGGAGGAACAGCTGGCCACTCTTGTCCCAGCCTGGTCGTATTCGAAGCACGTTGTCAGTCACGTCAACATGGCTAGGCGATCCTTCACACTGTTTCACCGGGTACGCATCGTCACAATGATCCACAAGGCCTAACGAATACATTAGTTGCAGGTATCAGCAGACACATTCGGTGCCGGACCGTCCGGGGACAGGCCGTCCTCGCTCCTCAATAGCAGCTCAAGACCGCCTTGTCACCATAAGCACTACAAGGCGCCCGATGGCAAGCGCCAATGAACTCCAACCTGACCTGCGACGGGCTTCAGGTGTGCAAGTGTCCATCCAGATTATCAAGAAGCATTTGCATGCGATGGGTTTACACGCCAGTAGCCCCTCCGTTGTGTCCCCATCCTTCACTACCACAGAAGCGGCTTCGGTGGCGTAGTCGGTAGCATGCTGAACTGCTGTGCCCAAGATAGCGGGTTCAAACCCAGCCGAAGTCGTCGGATTTTTTAAGAGCGTTAAAAATCCTTCAGTATGCCTTCCTTCGGAGGGGAAGTAAAGCCGGCGGTCCCATGTCATAGATTTATGGCATGTAAAAGATCCTTTCACAGACTAAACTTGTGTAAGGCAAAATTTGTTAGGTTAGATTTCGTCAGAACGCTCTATCAAAGTTCCAACGTTCACCACTAGGTATCATTGATATCTGGTGGCGAAAGTTGGAACTACTTGAAATTGAACGGAACTTGTAGCTCACCCTTCAGGGTATCCGCTGGAAGCAGCTACAGCCTCAGGCGAGCCGAACATGTCCTCGGACACTCCCGGCACTAAAAGCCATACGATAAATAAACTACCACAGAGATGCTCGTCGGAACACACTGTGGTAGGTGGCCTGCAGAGTGACGTTTTGTTCTGTTAACGGACGAAAGGATCGCCTTGCACCCCGACTGTCGTCGCCCAAGGGCCAGGAGGTGTAAGGAATCTCATGCCAGGCTACAGAATGTACAAGAAGTGCACGATTTCCAAGGAGAGTCAGCAATGTTTTGGGGTGGTATAATGCTGGGACGCCGAACCCAGCTCCTGCCATTTTACGGCACAATGAGTGGCGAGCAAAACATTCGTGAGGTGTTTGCCATCTATTGTGCGTCTATTGGGGGAAGAATTCTTTCTTTTGGGCGACAACGCCAGACCACATCGAGCGGGGTGGTACAAACTTTTTCTCCAGGAGCACGACATTACCCGATACAAGGGCCTTCTATGTCATCCGACATGAAGTGTATTGGACATGCATAGGCTTTTATGCTATTGCTCAGCGTCCACACCCTCCCATAACCCACCAAGAGGTAATTGATGCCGCCATCGAAGAGTGGGATCGCCTTTCTCACGATAACCTGGACGAGTACTAGCTCCATGGTGGCCAGTTTTCTTGCGGAAATGTCACAGTATGACAAAATGAAAACACTATTCGTTCCTATGTAACGGGTTACATTTATTTCTGTGTGCCTGTATTCGTTTTATTTTCAGACGCGAAGAAATTATTAATGAGAATGCGCTCTATTTTGTAATACCCTGACCCAAAATTCCAATAAATTCTGCACCATGGTGAACAACAATAATGAAAAACCTTTTTGATTTGTAAAGTACCGTGCTTCTCGACTCACCGAGCGTTACAGCAACATTTCGACGATACTTTTTTCAGGCACAAGCACACAATAGTTATTAATCAGCTAGCCTACCAATAAATGTTCGCATACGAAGCAGACCTACGTAATGCACACGCGCGCCAGATGCATACCCAGGGAAGAGGGAATTTTGGGGATCAATGCCCATGAAACATGATTTGTCCCCTCCCTCCTCCCTATGGGCAACCCTTGACCCAGTCACTGCATATGGCAGTGTGTTCTCACCAGTGCTGGATTACCCATTAGGCCCGACTAGGCCCAGGGCCTAGGGACCCCAATTATCTGGGGCCCCCAAGCAATTTCTAATTTAGTTCAATTTTATTCCGAAGATTTAGAACATTTTAATCCGGAACTGAGACAGTTCCAGCATTATATTAAATTACAATGTCCTTTAAAAACTGAGTTCACTCATTCTGAATTTTACGAAATTCTTATTCGAGACAAGCTTGAGTTTGTTTTTCCGAACGTTGAAGTTGCTTTTCGCATTTTCTTGACCCTCATGATAACGAATTGTTCTGAGGAGCACTCGTTTTCAAAATTGAAACGGATCAAAAGTGCGCTAAGAAGTATCATGTCACAGGAACGATTAGACATGCTAAGTTTAATGTATATCGAATCAGATGTTCTGCGGGAAACTGATTTTGTTGACATTGTAGAAGATTTCATTGACGAGAAAAAAACAGAAAAAAAATTGATTACATTTTACAGAAGTAAAAAATAGTATGATTCGTTAAATTGTTCATCAAATCATCTGAAATGTTTTCAAATAACGATGATCGTTTCAATTGAAATGTATGTATATATGTAGGCCTATGTGTGATTTAATAAAAAAGTGTATTATTCATCTTGAGAAAAATAACTCTTGTATATACTTTATTAAATGTACAGGTGCAAAAAATAAAAATTATTTGAAAACAATAAAGGGGCCCCAAAAATCTGAGGTACTTGGGCCTCATTTTACCTTAATCCGGCACTGGTTCTCACATCCACCATCTTCCTCCCTAAAGTATTTCTGGATACGCCCCTGACAACTTATGGCACGCAATGACTGCTTGGTAATGAATACGAAAGATATAATTCAACGTGAAATAAGTTAATCAGGAAAGCAATAAGTTCTGAGCTACCTAGAAACAGACGTGTGGCTGTAGCAGTAGGTCGCAGAGAACGGAGTGAGGCGTGAGGGTGACTGCACAGCGGTTCTTTACGACTTATTTTTTCTTATCGTGGAACGTGTTTGCCATCGCATGATTGCTAATGAAATCTTGTGCAATAAGTAGATTTATAGTTTACGTGTGATAGCATTGCCAACCGTACGATCTTGATCGTACATTTAGATTCATGATAGCTTCCCACGGTGGGTGAGTGGTCAACGTGTCGGTCTACTAACCCCCAGCTTGCAGGTTCGCTCCTGGCCGTGGTAAGTGATTTTTTGAAAGGTGGCAAAAATTACGACACCATGTCATATGATGTTGGCATGTTAAAGAACCCATTTGAATTCAGTAGGTCGTGTTCATAATGGCAAAATTAATCTCGGGATTTATAGCCAACACAAAGTTCCTCATTTCTCTACTAGAAAGCGCTAGTGTATTCAAGGAGATATCTAACCTCCTTAACTTTCATAGTGCTTCAAGGAACATCGAAATTTGACATGCAAGCTACCCTTTGGGCGTCAAATAACAAAACTTGCACCCGGCACCCGAGACCATACGATATTATTATTATTATTAGTCTATTATTATTACATTCATGATAATTTCGTTCATTGTACGATTCAGCTGTAGGATCTTCCGCAAGTTGTACGATTCTCGTCCGTTTGTATCTTTGGCAGAACCGAGTTTTGGGGGAAATTGCATAACAATATTATTTTGATGACAGTGAATTCTCAGCATTACCCAAATTTGCTTCCCATGAATTGACATTGTCACATTCTACTCGTAATGCCGACTGCGAGAGGGTATTCAGAAAAATGGATCTTGTCGACGTGAAAAATACGGATAGGCTTGTCACTTTAACAGTGAATCGATGTTTGCTTACTCAAAGTGTAAGCATTGGAGATTCGTGCAACATTGTAGCTTTATTTAGAATGTGTATACGACTCTGCTGTACATCCGACCTTCATCGATGACGATGGTGATGACTTCCACTTTTAAACTTACACACATGGTAAACCGATAATACAAAATATATGTAGTTTGTGAGAAATGAATGTGTCAAAAAGAAGAGCTGCATAACATCTACATTTAACTGTAATAGCAGATGTCCAAATAATGCATGATTCATGAAGTCGATTTTATGTAGCCTACAATTTCACTGTGAATTTTTCGAACCTTTTGAAGTAGTTGCAGGATCCTGTCAATCGGTGAAGTTGGCAACGCTGAGTCGTGCGAGATTGTTTGACCAATACCATCAAATGACTGAGTTCTGTATGCGCATTGCTGCCTCGTACTGTCTTCATGAACAGAATCGAATCCTGGCGTAGTCATCTGGCATTTCAGGGTGCGCAAATGTGAGGGAGCCGTGTCAGTAGATTTACTGGCACGTTAAAGGTCCCCTTCGGGGCAAAATTCCGGCACCCCGACGCCTCTTAAAGCGGCAGTAGTTAGAAGGGACGTAACATAAATAAGATTATCATTATGTCTTCATGAACGAACAGCGTAGTAGCCACTCCCCACGGTTGCTCGAAACCAATAGAGTGGTTGAATTCATAATAGTTCACCTAAAGATGTAGGGAATGGTTATATGCATCCCGGAGATGTAGTTCAGGGTGAACATGTAGCTTCCGGAGCCGACAAAATGGTCACCGGAGATTATCGCTGTTGAAAAATGAAAACCTCGGTCGTGGACTCGGTTGATAACTAGCTACAATTGCTTCTCCATGATTGCCATACTTCCAGGGCTGTAATGTAGAGCTAAATATTCTACATACAGCGGCGGCAGCAATTATGCCGTTTGTTACAATCGCGAACGAGCTGACACGTCAGATCTACTTCCAGGTACTTCTAGATTTTAAACGAGTGTGGATAAATTGGTAACTGAAGAAGAAAATTAACACCGAACCCTGTGGAGTCCATTTTCTTGGGTGCAATATTGTGATAATGTCCTCCCGACTCTCACAATGGACATAAAGTTCCCAGTGAAAGTTGGGAGATTACCGCGAGTCCGTGGTGTAATAGGATTCCTCAAGATTGAAGAAAACCGTGACTGGGCGCCCCTTTCAGCCTATGAGAGCGGAAACCACACGGATACTCAGACAGAGGCCTCTCTCCAAAAACCACACAAGCTTACATAGGCCATTTTTAGGATTCGGTACCACGATCCCCTTTCCCCATTGAGATGGAACTCCCGTTAAATCCACACACGTTTACAGAGGAAAAACAGTTATCTGATTTTAGCTGTTATCCGGTCCAGGAGATGTACTGCTGCACAATGCAAGCAATGTGAATGGTAGGTACGGTACATTTATATTTTCCAAGCAGCTGTGGCAAAGGACAAGGGGTGAGGCTCTGCCTCCCACTTCAGAGTCACAAATGTTGGATCTTAACACTTGGAACTGGATACAAGCAACCAATAACTGCGCCAAAACGGAGATTTCGCATAAGAAAAGTGCGATCTAATATTGTTGGCAGTGGCGAGTTAGTATCTCCGTTTATGGAAACTCAGGGTACTGTATTGACAACGATATTGGGAGTCCGGATATCTGACGAAGCTTAGTCCACACTTGAAAAAACAAAGAAGATACTATTTTTACGTGACCGTTAATCTTCTGATCTTGAGCCACGGGACCTCTATTTTACGTGGAATCTGAACCGCAGGACGTGATATTTCACTTCGAATATCGCACTTGCATTCACCGGGAACCAAACCCGATCCACCTTGGTGAAAGACAGGAAGCTGCATCACTGCACCACCACGCACCCCCTCTACACCTGAAATGAAGGAGTATATGTCGTTTGTCATTTTCCTACTCTCCCTAATCAGATATCGGGCATTAGAACGCATCATTTGGAAGGTGATAAGGTGGCCAAAGTATTTTGCCTTTGATGACGCTTGAAAGCATATCGACGATCTTTATTGGCTGCTGCAATCTCAGCTATCCGCCAAAGACACGCTTCTGGCTGGAGTTGTATGAGGAAACTATTGTTCCGTCTACATCAGCCAAAATACCATTCGTTATAAGAATGGTATATTCATCAGAATTGGGGAAGATGACCTCGCTGTTACGCCCCTTCACACAATAACTAATATAATTCATCAGCAGGGTCGAAGGTATCATCGACAGCAACCGTCCGTGCTGTGAATTTGAGCCAATTAGTTCGATGTAAATTAGTAGCCATCGACTGGGTAAATGGATGGCTTTCTGTTTCGGAAGAGCAAGGGTGATCGGGAAAAGATCACTATTACAAAGGTCGTCGTGCACACCGCACTGTAACAGGGATCGACAACTCCCGAACGTACAAGCCGTGAGCCGGTGAGGATGTAGCACTCACTATGCGTGGTGGGGCTACACACACCCTGCCTCCTTATGGCCTCGTGCAGAAGGCAGGAGAAAACATGAAATAAGAAGTCTAAACCCCTCGTCGTTGTCGGAAGAGAACATGAGTTGACTAAGGGAGGTCAATAGGAAAGGTGAAGGAGTGGAGACCGGCAGACTTAATTGAGAGCAATGCCGGACTCAGCTGGGGTCCCGTGGTCGCAAACCCACATCCCACTAGTCATGAGCCCCTAAGAGTATACAGTAAATACCTTACCGGTACTGCTAATAAAATGAGTATATCTTCTTTGTACGGAAAGCTTATACCTAGTTCGTGCTTCTAAATTGAAGTATAAACTCTGCATAAACCTAAAATATGACAAGATAATAATAATAACAATAATATGGTATTTTATTTACTTGCATATATACACGATACATTATAATTCAGGGCTGGACAGACGAGTCTGAGTCGGTTTCAAATCCTTCACGAATGGTTTTTATCCGAGGATTGGAATGAATTTCCCTTTCCGATACGGTATCAGCCGGGTCTGAGTAACCAAATTCTTGACGAATGACTTCTGCCCGAGCATTGTCAGATATTCTTACATTAGTCTGGCCGTAGTAGTAGCTGTCAAAGTCTGGCTGAATGCCTTTTTTTGCCCGGCGGTCGGTTTGCGTTCCACGTATTCTTAATATGTTTTCAGCTTCTGGGTGCATTAAAGACATTAATGTACATGCGCAAACAGATCTAACCGCCATTAATATAGCAATAATTAATGTGATACTACCAACCAATACAGCACTTGCAATAAGATAATAACGAAGATCTTCAGCACAGCCAGGATGATACGCAAATAACTCAGAGCATAATCTATTAACAGTTAACGTAGCACAGCAGGATAGAGGAATTGCCGTTTCATTCCAGTCACTATAGAAATTAACACCGCAACATTTTCCGACAGACTGCAAGGTATCCCAAGTTTTTTCTACTTCTGAATCATAAATATAGTTTGGCATAGAGTCTAACATCCAGTTCTTAATATTTCCCTTAATATTAACAGCGCTGCTGAAACTAAGTATAGCACAAATTATTAAAATAATTATGATGATCATCAACAAAGATGTGTACAGTTTTAACATGAATTTACCCTCCAAAGCTGCTCCGAATAGACCGATGATGCCTGTCATGAACGTAAGGACTCCAGTAACTATGAAGATCCATATTGCAGAAGTGAACGTTGATCCCGAAAAAATAACATATTCTTTAAACCAATAGAGAATGACTATTCCCCCGACGATGAACATTAAACCACAAACCAGAACGAGGATATTGGTGAAAATCACGAAACGCCTGACTGTATAATACCTGGTCGATAATTCACTTTCAGATGGCATATTCATGTTTTTGATGACAACACAGAAGCATGATCACAATAAGAGATACGACACTGTTGCAACCACAAATTAGAAACTTGTTTCATTAAGCCTGCTATTAATGATTCTATATAAGTACATCTTTGCATTGTAGCATGCGCACTTAACGATTACGATTATCTACGAGATATATACAAGGCCGAGAATTGGAGGCTGAGAAAGGTGGGTCACGGCCTACTAGATGCGAGCTGCTCTCCATAGGCACCGTGCATGTACGCTGGACATGCTCTATTATAGGCACCGTGCGCGTACCTCTAGCGGCCGCCGAGTGTACTAACAGTGGACTTCATATCAGCATGTTTATACGAAGTCGCAGGTAAAGAATTGTAGAAAATATGGATAACATTCAGAAAAAGAGAAGTTGTACTCTGTGTTGTGATGTCGGGTGCTCAAATAGGTACAACAATACCACTGGAATATTATTTTTTAAATTCATTTCCTACCAGACAAACGGAAGCAGAAAGGCGACGTAAGTCAACCGTAGAAAGTAAGATTCATTTTACATTTCTCACATTCGCCTCATGACAAGATACATAATTTAGGCTTAAAGGACAGTTACAAAAACTGTTATCTTTTTATTTCAGTCCAGATGGATTATCATGGGAGCCAGCACCATACTCAAGAATTTGCAGTGCACACTTGATTGGTAACCAGCGATCTGGTCATCCTCAGAACCCAGCATATGTCCCTACAATCTTTCCTAAATACTACAGGAAGAGGAAGATTTCAGATGATTCGGCTATTGACCGTTTCAAACGAGCATCGACAAGAGGTGAAAGAAAATCGCGTGAAAATATCGAGTGCTTAAATTTCGATTGTGCAAATAGTTCGGTGGTTACGTTTAGGGAAACTGACTTAATCGATAGTACACATAATAATATTATCTCGCATGAATTTATTTTTACCTGCACGAGTCAAGGCAATGACATTTGTACACAGGCATGCATTCCCATAAACTACGAGCTAGGTGTTGGTAGGCGTGTTATTAAAGAAAATAAATGTTGCAAAACAGATGAAAAATACGAAGTAGAATCTAGAGGCTTTCAAGGTTACTCTTCAATAAAAAATGATTCAGAACTGAGAGACTTCACAGGTGTTAATCCAGACGTGTTTAATTTACTTTCAAAAATGTTGCCGGAACAGAAGGAAATGAAAATCGCAAGAGAAAATCGTTTACTTTTTTTCCCTACGAAAATGAAAACCGGTTTATCTTCCTCAGCAATGAGAGTATTGTTTGGTGTACATCGCATAACAAAATCGAGGATATTTTCGACGACACTCATGATTCTTGCAGCGGCTACAGCGAACTTCGTATTCTGGCCTAGTAAAGAAATTGTTAAAGAAACAATGCCACTTGCATTTTGAAATAGATATCCCAACTGCAGAGTAATAATTGACTGCACGGAAGTGAAAGTCGAACAGCCAAGCAGAATACATCACCGGTTTTTTAGCCTACTTTTCACAATTGCAAAAATGAGGAAAAAAATAGACTTATGTGTCTGTCTGTCCTTCTGTCTGTCTGTCTGTCTGGCTGTGTGTGTGTCGGCCCCCCTATCAACTCCTAAACGGCTGCAGCGATCGAAACAAAATTTGGTAGGAGTAAAGATCTATACCTGAATATCTCACGGCCATATTTGAAAATGATGTCAGTGCTACCAAGTGCTGAAAAATCGCAATTGAAATTTGAGATCCATGTTGGATATCTTGGAAGGTATGAATGGGAGCTATTTCAAAATTGGCACACGTATAGATAATAATATTGCAGTTTAATTTCCAGGAGGCCACACATGGCAGTGTTGCCAAAATAATTATAAGCCTGCCGATATGTCCAAATTATAAATGCATATAACATCTACACTATCAATTGGATTTCAACCAAATTTCGTATGTGGTATGTGTACATAAACAGATATGACTGAGCGTATTCTGAAGAGCCACCAGGGCTGCCAACTGTTATTAAATGCTCTCAATTTTTTAAAATTCAAATACCCATATATCAGAAAGTATGCAAGCCGACAGCTTTAAACTATGCACACGAATAGTACCTGACATTCTATATTAATTTGGAGTAACTTATATACGTCAGTGCTACCAACATGATTCTAAGCCTGCTGATAGGTCCAATTTTAAAATGTATGTAAATTCTATACTAACTAATGGATTTCATTCAAAATTGACACAACAATAGATCATATTATTTCAGATTATTTCTGACCAATACAAGAATGTCATTATTGCCAACATGATTTTTCGCGCGCTGTTAGATCCAATGTTTAACTGCATGTAACGTCCATGCTATCCATTGGACTTCAACCAAATTTTTTTATTCTGTACCTTAAGAGATGGAACTAAGACTATATTCAGTCACCAGGGCTGCCAACTGTAGTTCTCTATTAGGCTACATTATGCCAGGTATACAGTATTTCGAACTAATTAAAAATTTCGATATTACCAACTTAATTTCGTCATTATTCTAGATAGATCCATATAGATTAATCATTGGCATACATCTTAAATTTCGAGAAAAGTAGGCTCTTTAGTTCGTCACGGAACTTCTTGTTAAAATTCACAATACAAGGGTTGTTACACTGTAAAATGTCTCATTGGGATAACCCCGAGTGGTATGATAAGCTTTAAATCAAAGTGCTATGGTGGCAGATCCAGTGTCACATTACTAATGATAGTGGTCTGCTTTTCTTGCTACAAGCAGGGTTTCCTGGAATCGGGACAAGTCTTCAAGGTCGAGGCATTGTTGTCGTCTCTCCGCCCTTCTTAAAGAATGGAAAATTAACAGTCGAGGAAATAAATAAAACTCATATTATTGCCAGTGTTAGGATTGAAAGGTGTATTCAACGAATTAAAATATTCAATATCTTAACAAAACTTCCCACTGAACTACTGCTTCATGTGGATGACTTAGTACATATTGAACCCGCTGAGCTAAGGTTCATGTGATATTTTTCATGACAACACATTTATGATGGGATGTACTACCTTTGAACACACCCCGAAAGCAACTAGAAGCTGAGAGCTTATACAATTCTCTTTGGAGTAGCGAGGGATCGCACTTTTGACTTTGGTGAAGTCTGCTAATTATTTATCTGAGGTCTTATTAATCAACTTTAACTTTCTGCGAGACTCAGAATATTCCATTTCGTCATTCAGTATTATTGAAACATTTAGGAGAATGTTTTTTTTTTCACTTTAAGGTATGGTAATATCATTGCAGACATGCAAAAAGGAATGTAAATAGTCGCTAAACGACTTAGTTTGACGACTTGATTCCACGGGGAACGCAGTCCCGCGCACCACGTCTTGAGGATCCGCCCGGTCGAGGAGTGTTGTAATACCCGTCGTGAAAGACGTGGGAGTAGTCCGCTTTATTGGCAACTCCAGCTATCTGATATGACATCTAGCGGTAAAAATGAGAAACTTACCAAGTAGGGTACATTTTTCACGTGGTGACTGTTTGTATATGGTTTCTTGTATTGGTAAGCAGATCGTGGTAAATTCTTCGTGTCTTTATACATAAGTTATAAGTTTTACTCGTTGATAGAGTGCAAAATGAGTAAATGCAAAGTATATTGCTCAGTTTACGGCTGTAAGTCGATGTATAAGAGGGCTGCGGATATAAGTTTTCATCACTTTCCAAAAGATGCAAATAGCGGGTTGGACCATTCACCACTACACACACTGACGACAGGACGGTTTGTTCACTGTTAGGCCTAGCCAAGCCGCACCTAGACAGCCAAGCACAGTTTCGCCGAGCCAAGTCGTACCAAGACAGCCAAGCCTACACCAGCCTAGGACTGCCAAGCTTCATCAGTCAGGTGTCCTTCCCCGCTCTCTAGTTCATTTCCAATAACCCTACCAACCACCATCACTTCGCTCTGCGATATCCGAGCCATTCCACTACGAGTCATATAGGCCTAATTTGACTTCGCAGGGTAAATATCTACTCTGCAAGAACCTGCTACTAGTCCGATATTCAACACCAAACCTACCTGCTAACCATCCAACAAAGCAAGCAATTCCTGTCTCCCCCGAGACATGTTAACTCATCCCTTCGCCCTACCAAGCAGCAAATAATTTCTAGAGTCTATGGTACAGTGAGCAAACTCAAATAACTTATACGGTAGCTTTTAAACGTAACAGCGCCATGACTCGAACTGCTCAAAAACAAATACCAGCAGACAACCGATGCTTGATAATATGCAATTTACACTTAAAATCCAGTGAAACACACAAATTAGATCACGTGTATCGCACAGTTATATATATATACAATTAAAAATAACACTGTCATTATTTTAGGGACCACATTTACTGATTATAACCGAAAAATAAAAAGTGTTCCATATCAAACGCGTGTTATTGAGTATTTTTACCCTACTTATCCAGACCGACCACAGCGCCCCAAGTGTTAGTTTGAGTTGCCAATAGCGAAGAATTTTATCAAGTGTCATCGAGCACCATCGTATTGTGCATCACGATTGTTAAAGTGTAGTGATCAGCACTAACAGTATTGTGAATTTATTTGAAACATATTGTGAATTTTCTACGATTTTGTAGCACCGCATTTTGTACCCACGTGATTTGTGGAGGGCTAAAGCCTGGTGTCAAATATACAAGTAATTGTGATAACGTTGCATTAAACGAGTGTTATATTAAATACGCTTCGTGTATAAATTGCTACAGTGGATTTATCCGCAAGAATTCGACGCCAATTTCACGGATGCCACGTGACTGCAAAAATAGAATCTGTGCACGTGTGAACCAGCAGATCAGTGCATGGCCATTTATTTATGATGTCTGCAAAGTGTAGAGGCTGTGTTGCTAGATATATGTGTAACGCCTGTGATAGCTACAAAGCACACCGCAATTTCAAGTGATAAAGAAATACATAATGTCTAATATTACCGACCACGTGTTCGACATTTATAACACCATGTTCGAGTCGAAGATGATGGGCTAGATACCGTCATGGTATGAGGGAGACGTCTCGGAAGGAACGAGCATGATTTGGAACTTCATGAACGTCGAACGAGAAGGAAGGAGTCGAGGATGCCCTTTCTAGGCATGTCCAACCCATTCACGATGTCAACTACGGGGACAGACCGAACCCTGGTCTTTGGGAGAGCCAAGATGGAAGTTCTGATATGGACAAAACCAATCCTGAAAGCCAGAGGTGCTTTTGTTCAACCCTTGTCGTTGGAAAGAGCTAAGTGTGGGCTCCTTCATATCGTGAGTTTGTACAACCCTTCATTGTTCTAGTCATTGGTGGTATATTTAGATTAGTGTAGATTGTAAATCAGCCGAACTTCGTGACAGCCATTTTATAGGCAGGGAATGTAATTAGTATAATTAGATGTTATTTATTTACAGTGATTGTGAGCCACCCTTGGGTTCGATATTTTGTTTAACCATGTTGCAACCTGATGGACGTCGTAGGACGCCAATTCCTGTCTATTGCTAAACGTGACCGTAGTCATTTCAGGGCTACTTTGTTTAACCCCATCTGGGGGTGATTTTCGAGTCTTAGCAGAGTCCTGTCATGGCAAATTGATGCCATGGTCATAATTCTTTAACTGCACTTATAGCAGCCAGTCAACGTTACGCCCCTGACTTGATTAGAGAAGTCGTATCATTTAGGTAATCGACTGTAATTACCAGTTTTGTAACTGCATTTATATTTCATTCAGGATGTGCTCAGAAGCCATCCAGGTCGAGTGTAAACCTTGCAAGTAAAAGGGATGTTCGTTGTAACCTAGCATCGAACCCAGTTCCCAACGTATAATTAAGCAAATCCAGCAGAGTGGGGTTTGCGCCATAATATTATTTTGTTTGTGTCAAGTGTAATGACACGTGATTTATTTGAATATTTGATACAAGAAACAAATGAAGTGTTTTATCTTTGAGAGCAAAGAGCTCCAGCAATGATAGACATTGCTATCTTTTAAACGTCTTTGCTATGAAAGACAGATTTATATATTTATATTCAGCTTTATAGCGTGCTCTTAATGCACACATTCTTTGATGTTTATAACCCATGGTAAAGGTATTATTATGAGGCCAGTTTTATAGTTATTTTCTTGCCAAAACTGCCGGCCCAGTCAACGTGTTGTGTCAAATAGTACAGGGAGCCTGTAACTCGCTGTGACACAAAGACAGGTGTGTGAATATTTCCCAGGGCACGATTGAGAGCGCTGGCTTCCAAGTGAGACAGACTTATTTTTAACACAGGACGCAATGCTTGCAGCATTTTCTTTTTCATTGCATTGATAGCTCATGGAACCCAGTGTCCATTTCTGTGTCTGAACACATGTTCTGTAGATTGTTATTTGTTAGTTAAACGCCTTTTGCGTGTACCGTTGTTTCGACGAGTACAGTTATGTCAGGATTCTTATATTATGTTGGAGGCTAATGACCCCCCACCGTGAAGAGGCTTTTCATGTAAGAAGGTATTTTGTGTACCATGTCCTGGACAGTTCCCGTAGACCAAATATTATGGAGGGTAACTGATGTGTTTCCAGGCCTGTCCCAAAGTTATTGAACGCGAGCTGCGCGCCGCTGGTAACTCGTGTTATTGTGTGTCCGAGATGTTATTACTCGTTGATCGTATCCCGACTTTTGAGTCGAGGCTCTTCGGCAGAGATGATCTCGTAGAGACGCTCCATGCCAGGCTAGTCAGCTGTTATTCGCCATAAACCAACTATAATTTAAACCGACATCTTAATAATAAAACGCATAATTTTGATAAACAAAATATAAATAACAAATCTTTTCTATTTAACCTTGTTCATTTGCATTTGGAACCTGCTGACATAGCATTGCCAATGAAAGTATTTCCTGGAGGAAATGACCTTAGGACAGCTGACACTTTTTGTAACGACAGAGGCTTGCTTGAACCTATAGTTCGTAGCTGGTGGAGCTCAGGCCATACGATGTTAGACGTAGTTTCCACTACGCAGTCGTCACCGTAATTACACACGTTAAATGACTATGGCTTACGAACAGTAAACCAAGGTGTAGGTAGGCTTTGAATAAAACTGTGGTCTTGTATTTATTGATTTATTGATGTGAAAGTGTATAAATCCTCCATGTCACCTTTTGTGTGCTGATTAGCACCTAGTTTGTAAGAATGCCTTAGATGTTTTTTATGGCTTGTCACATAGCTTTGATTGTAATTGTTTGATATTACGGACGTCACCGCCGTAAATTTTGTAATTAATTGGTAGGACTTAGCTAGATGAATTAATATTAAATGTAAATGAGGAAATGGTATCATCCTAACTTAGATTTGTTTTGCTGCCCTGTTAAATGTAAATTCCGATATTAGCTTGATCTTGTAACTTGATCTAGGGTTTTTCGCCGTACCATTTTCCTAGTGTTGCTGTTGTTGCTTACATAATTGTTAGATAGATCTTTCGCGAGGGTTTACAGTAACTTCTCGGGTAGGGACCTGCTCTTTATTTTTGATTATTTATTAGCTTGCGGATTAGCCGATAGAAACCCTCCGAACTAGGATAGGGGTTTGTCGATTTTAAAATAAATCTTTACGATGTTTTACATAAGTCTGGATGTTTCTTTTCTCAGTCTAGGTTTTAAGGTGAACCATTCCTTAGGCAGTCTATGACCGTTAGTCACCATGTACCACAATCCCCGTGGATGATGGATTCTCGTGCCGCTTTGGCCTGTTTGGAAGTTCACCTGATCCTCTTGGCATTTAGGTCCGGCGGATGAGATGTTAGGGAAGTCATTTCGGTTGTTGGCTGTCCTGGCAGCTCCTCTGACGGGCTCATATACTTGACAGTATTAAGTGGCGCCCAACTCATGTGCCGACGTTAACGTGGTGACCGTCAGTTCCATGTTATTTAAGAGTATCTTAATGTTGAACAATGGTAAATTGACCGGACTGGGACGAACTTAGAAAGTCGTACTGCAGATCGATTAACCGCATGGCATTCATGTATGATACAAGTCCATGGGGTGAGGCCTTTGTGTTAGATACATGATGGATAGGATTTTCTTTGATGATGCCTCATCCTGAGTAAATGTAATACTTTGCTTTGCTCGCTGTTGTCTTTGTAAATGTAGAAGCACTTAGTTTCCATACTCCAGCTGTACTCGTGATGTTTATTTAAATGAAACAAGCTTTATACCACTAAGTAACTAATCATAGCTGTAAGTTCCATAAGAGATTGCTCCCTCTCTTTCTCAATAATTTCTTGTCATGGATGAGGAAACAATTCGTCGTGTATTTGGAGAGATGTTGGCAGGTGTCAATGCCAATCTCCAGAAGATTACTGCTGACTTAGGTGAAGTCAGGCAGGAAGTAGGTACTGTAAGGGGTGACTTAGGTAATGTCCGGGGTGACTTAGGTGAGAATACCCAAGCTGTCAATAATGTTAGACAGGATCTTGAGGCTAACACCCGATCAATTAACACTGTAAGTGGTCATGTGGACCAAGTAAGAAATGAAGTTAATAATGTTAGAGCTGATCTAACGCAGGTCAAGGCCGACACAGATGCTCATAGAATAGAGGCCAGAAACGATCTTACGGCAGGTTTAGCAGCTGTTAGGGTTGACGTAATGCGACACCATCAGGAGGCTAACCAGCGTATTGATAATTTGACAGACCAAATGAATAGAGCTAGGGAGTACGTGCAAGCCCGTTTAGAGGAGCACACCGCTCAGATTCAAACGACTATCAATAGAGTGCAGGTTGATATGAGGGCTGACTTAGACCATACTCGAGAGGAATTTGGAACTCGATTAACTCACGTCGAGGGATTCATGAACAACGTCAAGAAGGACATGGCTACCATGAACATAGGACTCGTGCTGATGAGAGGTACAGCGAACGCTGTCAACAATAATGTCAAGACAATCGTCGATAGTTTGATCCAGGTCAAGGACGAGTTGTATACGAATCAAAAGAACATTACGGAATTAACCGATACCGTAACAGGGCTGCGAGAGACAGTAGACATTCATCGAGAAGAAAATAAGGTCGATGTAATGCTATTGAGGGGTGACCTTAATGAGCATAAAACCATTATGGGGGCGAAGGTAGCCGAGGTCAAGGATGACGTAGGTCAGGTCAAGGACAACATGTCCAAAGTCGAGGGGGAAATTGACTCACTGCAGAAAAGATTTGAGGAAGTCGCAATAACTGAGAGGTTAGACCTCAGTTACAACTTGAGGACAGCTATTCGTGAAGTCGACCCCAACCTCAAAGGTAAAGTCGAGAGAACTGAGTTGCAGCTCAACGATTTGGGAAACAAGGTCGCAGCTAAGATTATCCCAGGGCTCGAAATTATCGAGAGACGTCTCGACCGACTTGAGACTCAACCAAGGGAGATACATTTACCTCCACAGATGGGAGACTCTCGGACAACACCAGGACCGCAATCCGATGGGATAATGCCTAAACACTTTCAACCTAGCGCACCCATGGAACCACAACCGTCCCGATTTACCGGTTCAGCGCAGAGTCAAGCGTTTAATTATGACGCGAATCCTTTCCAACCCGCACATAATCAACAAAGCCAGCGTAACAAGTACACGTCACACTTGTTGAAGGAACCCCCTAGGCCTATACTCCCAACTCAACCTAGAGAGTTATACGCACAGGACCTCTATGGCCCAATACCAAAGGCACGCAGTGGGAATCGCTTCATTGTTGTAACCATCGATGTGTTCACGAAGTATACGATGCTTCACCCAATTCAGAAAGCCACCGCACACCAGATTATACAGAGGATTAGACGACAAGTGATACCAGAGGCAGGAAAGCCACAATTCTTGTTGACTGATCATGGATCACAGTTCACCTCCGTAGAATTCGCCAATGCTATGAACGAGTTGGAGATAGGTCATGTTTTATCTTCTATTCGCCATCCAGAGAGCAACCCAGCAGAATGCGTAATGGCAACTATCGCAAAATTCTTTCGATTGTATTGTCAGGAAGAACACTGGCGTTGTACCGAAGTCCTAGTTATCATGGCAAAGTGTATTAACTCAACAGTCCACGAGAGCACTGGTCAAATACCCATGGTTTTGCATTTGGACCAGATGCCGATGAGAATGTGGAATCGTGTGATTGTAAATCCACCTTGTTTACAACCATCACACGCCAGCAGACTTTTAGCTGCAAGGGACACTTTGGACAGACAAGCTGCGAAACGTTTGAGAAGAACTAGACGCCAGAGATTCAGAGAACCACTAGTCACGGGAGACCTTTTTCTCATAAGGAGACCCGGAATTTCAAGTCCTATAGACCGCATATATGGGAAATTTCTGTCTTTATATTATGGCTCCAGTCGTATCCGACAACCTCTGAACAATGGAAGTTACGTGATTGAAGACATTCAAACAGGAGAGTGCATTGGAACCTTCAACGCAGCTAATCTAAACAAATATCACTCATGAATGAACTCTGAGTCAAATAAATATGCCTTCCCTACATTTTTTATTTGAAACGACCGAGAGGCAGATGAACCCGCTGAGCTAAGGTTCATGTGATATTTTTCATGACAACACATTTATGATGGGATGTACTACCTTTGAACACACCCAGAAAGCAACTAGAAACTGAGAGCTTATACAATTCTCTTTGGAGTAGCGAGGGATCGCACTTTTGACTTTGGTGAAGTCTGCTAATTATTTATCTGAGGTCTTATTAATCAACTTTAACTTTCTGCGAGACTCAGAATATTCCATTTCGTCATTCAGTATTATTGAAACATTTAGGAGAATGTTTTTTTTCACTTTAAGGTATGGTAATATCATTGCAGACATGCAAAAAGGAATGTAAATAGTCGCTAAACGACTTAGTTTGACGACTTGATTCCACGGGGAACGCAGTTCCGCGCACCACGTCTTGAGGATCCGCCCGGTCGAGGCGTGTTGTAATACCCGTCGTGTAAGACGTGGGAATAGTCCGCTTTATAGCGAAGAATTTTATCAAGTGTCATCGAGCACCATCGTATTGTGCATCACGATTGTCAAAGTGTAGTGATCAGCACTAATAGAATTGTGAATTTATTTGAAACGTATTGTGAATTTTCTACGATTTTGTAGCACCGCATTTTGTACCCACGTGATTTGTGGAGGGCTAAAGCCTGGTGTCAAATATACAAGTAATTGTGATAACGTTGCATTAAACGAGTGTTATATTAAATACGCTTCGTGTATAAATTGCTACAGTGGATTTATCCGCAAGAATTCGACGCCAATTTCACGGATGCCACGTGACTGCAAAAATAGAATCTGTGCACGTGTGAACCAGCAGATCAGTGCATGGCCATTTATTTATGATATCTGCAAAGTGTAGAGGCTGTGTTGCTAGATATATGTGTAACGCCTGTGATAGCTACAAAGCACACCGCAATTTCAAGTGATAAAGAAATACATAATGTCTAATATTACCGACCACGTATTCGACATTTATAACACCATGTTCGAGTCGAGGATGATGGGCTAGATACCGTCATGGTATGAGGGAGACGTCTCGGATGGAACGAGCATGATTTGGAACTTCAAGAACGTCGAACGAGAAGGAAGGAGTCGAGGATGCCCTTTCTAGGCATGTCCAACCCATTCACGATGTCAACTACGGGGACAGACCGAACCCTGGTCTTTGGGAGAGCCAAGATGGAAGTTCTGATATGGACAAAACCAATCCTGAATGCCAGAGGTGCTTTTGTTCAACCCTTGTCGTTGGAAAGAGCTAAGTGTGGGCTCCTTCATATCGTGAGTTTGTACAACCCTTCATTGTTCTAGTCATTGGTGGTATATTTAGATTAGTGTAGATTGTAAATCAGCCGAACTTCGTGACAGCCATTTTATAGGCAGGGAATGTAATTAGTATAATTAGATGTTATTTATTTACAGTGATTGTGAGCCACCCTTGGGTTCGATATTTTGTTTAACCATGTTGCAACCTGATGGACGTCGTAGGACGCCAATTCCTGTCTATTGCTAAACGTGACCGTAGTCATTTCAGGGCTACTTTGTTTAACCCCATCTGGGGTGATTTTCGAGTCTTAGCAGAGTCCTGTCATGGCAAATTGATGCCATGGTCCTGCACTTATAACAGCCAGTCAACGTTACGCCCCTGACTTGATTAGAGAAGTCGTATCATTTAGGTAATCGACTGTAATTACCAGTTTTGTAACTGCATTTATATTTCATTCAGGATGTGCTCAGAAGCCATCCAGGTCGAGTGTAAACCTTGCAAGTAAAAGGGATGTTCGTTGTAACCTAGCATCGAACCCAGTTCCCAACGTATCATTAAGCAAATCCAGCAGAGTGGGGTTTGCGCCATAATATTATTTTGTTTGTGTCAAGTGTAATGACACGTGATTTATTTGAATGTTTGATACAAGAAACAAATGAAGTGTTTTATCTTTGGGAGCAAAGAGCTCCAGCAATGATAGACATTGCTATCTTTTAAACGTCTTTGCTATGAAAGACAGATTTATATATTTATATTCAGCTTTATAAGATTTTAGGGTTGAAAGGCTGACACCAAGAGGATTACTGGGACGACTATTAACTGCATGAAATGTCCCCAACCATTGCGCTGAAGACTAAGGGAGTGCTCGTTCCTGGAAACTCGCCGGGGAGACAGGCCTTTTGTCCCAGGTCTATCGCTGCTCGTTGGGACATGGATACAAAGCACTGACGTGAGTGCTTTGTCTAGTGCTTTGTCTGGAGATTGGGTGTGACGAAGAGACGATTGGAAGAGGGTGAACTCGCTGGTGGAAGGTGTGGCGCAGTTTGAAATATCGAGGACAAGGGGGAAGGCAGGCTGCTGGACATTACAAGAGCGACTTCTTCGACTAGAGGACACAACAGAGAGGGTTCTCTATGAGCTCGGAAGTAAGACAGTATATCGGTCGAGTGTGGTAGGCGAATTCATGCCTATATGCACCAATGGGGATAGTCGTGTCTGGGCTATCACCATAAGAGTGATTTTAGGGATTATATCCCATCACTAACCCTACATCAGAGCAGATATCAAATCACTGTTAAATGCAATAAACATAAATCAGCGCATCATGACGAGCAGAGGAGGGACGACAACGAACCAGCCCAACATCACATCACTGCCGTGAACCACGAGGACGAGAGATGATCTACATCGGTAAGCCAAATGACGCGAATTACGCAAAGTCTCTATTTGCAGTAAATTCATCGGCACGTAAATTCCAGCTTTTGTTTTTTTAACTTTAACTTATAGACCACCTCCAGTTGCTATTTTCGCCAAGCCTTAGTAAATTCAGTATAGTCATTTAATTCTTATCATTTATCATTTATATTTTATCGTCATTTTCTTGTTATTAACTTTATTAAATCTTCTATATTATTTGATGCAGGTCTTTTCTTCCTTAGTAGTTAGAAATAGCTTTAAGTCATCCCTTATTCCCAAAACAAATACTATCTCGGTTAAAGACGGAGTCTTACCACGTCCTTGAGAAGAAGAGAACTCAGTTGCTCTACAAATTGTGTAAGTGACTGTATGTTTGGTCATTTTATGGAGATCATGACCATGGCGCCCACCGAGTAATTAATTTATCCATCTTCAATACTTTACAATCAATTATTATTTCAAATTATCAATTCAAGTGTCATTCGTCAGTCTAGAGGGAGAGTTGCCGTGGAATTTCCTCAGATCAACCAGTAAGACTGTTACAGTAACTCGAACCTACTGAACTCTGCTGTATACTTATAAATCACAAACATTTAAACCTGTTATGTACATAAGCATTTGGCATTGTGTATAATATATGTGTTCTTTTTAGCATTGCATTCTTCTCATTGTCTAAATATAGATATTTTACATTGACATTTCGTGCCCCGTCAAAGAACACTTCCACCTCTTCAATCAGCGGCCTGAATGCTGTTTCACTAGATAGTTTATTTTTTGTTTGAAACTCTAGTATTTTAGAAATAATAAATGTACAGTCTTGTTCTAGCACATAGCATTCTACAGAACTCAACAACAATTCAATCACACTTTTACAAGTACTATCTATTTCTGTCTTACTTTCTTCATCGATAATGTAACGCAAGGGACAATTAATTCTTTGTAGACCATCTTTTGTGAGACAGAACTTAGGAACTGTGTGTTTTAATTCTTTCCTCGGATAAAGTTCCTCTACACGCTTAACTTTTGAATATTGTTTCTTCAGAAGCTTCGTAGAGCTAGGCTTCCCCCATGTTTGTGGCAAACTAGTCTTAGGAACAGAGCATTTATTGTTTACATTATGAAATACACTGGCAATGTACTTGCAGGATCCCCCTTCTCCAGCAGGGCAAGGGCATTCTGTTGCTACAACATTTCGTTCCAAATCAACCTATCAAATTAATTCAAACGAAGGCCTGTATTACATTTACTTAATATGAGCAAGTTACAGTATGTGGAGCACACAAGAAATAGAATAACAATTACTTGGGATTTTACATTATATGTCACGGATGTTTGTCGTATCATTTCTGCCGAGGTGACTGAAATATCATCTCTCTTTATTTCATTCACATGATTTATATACCCACTTAAACATAGGTATTTACCTTTGGCTATCGTTGAGAGACAAACAGTTTATTGGCAGAAAGCCACATTCGATGTTGAAATCCATTTTCTGCCTGCCTTTCAATATAGCTTTGAGGTCCACTTTTAATTTGCAGAGCATGCGCTGTGGAGCGCCACTATAGGCGCACTAGTGGCGCTCCACAGCGCTTGCTCTGCACATTAATTGTGAAAGAAGCCAAAAATGGATCCTAGCATCGAATGTGGCTATTTGCCAATAAAAGGTACTAGATTTTCTCTCTCATCGATAGCCATAGGTGAAAACTTATGCTTAAGTGGACATGTGAATCATTTGAAGTAAATAAAGACAGATGTTATTTCAGTCATCTCGGCAGAAATGATACGACAAACATCCGTGACACAACCACCATATAATGTGAAACTGCAGGTAGCCTAAGTGTTTTTTCTATTTATTGTGTACTCCGCATACTATACTCATGTTAAGTAAATATAACAAAGGCCTTCTTTTGAATTCATTTCAATAGGTTGATTCAGAACGAATTGTAGCAACAGAATGCCCTTGCCCTGATGGAGAAGGGGGATTCTGCAAGCACAGTGCAGTGTATTTAATTTTGTCAACAATGAATGTTCTGTTTCTAAGACTCGTTTTCCACAAACTTGGGGAACACATAGCTCTACAAAGCTTCAAAAGAGACAATATTCAAAAGGTAAGCAAGCAGAGGAAGGAACTTTATCCGAGGAAAGAATTAATACATACAGTTCCTATGTTCTGTCTCATAAAAGTTGGCATTCGCGTTGGAACCCATGCATAAGGTGTAATTGAAAAATTTCTTCCTGTTGCCGGTAGAATGCACTCGTCACCACGGATAGTTCAGTGGCTCTATTAATAGGATAGGCGCGAGGAGCAATGAGCGGTGTAGTAGGACTAGGTTTGTTGAATGTGTTTCTTCACTGTGATTACGTTTAGACCAACGAACTAGCAATGGCGTAACCACGGGGGGGGGGGGGGGGGGGGGGGTGATTAGGGGGATCAACCCCCCCTCCCAGAGCCATAATAAAATATGTAATTCCATGAACTATTTATTTTGGATAAAACCAACTTTTGGTTTGATGACAATCGACGGATTATATACTTTTAACTAATTTGAGAATACTTCTCTTTACACGTTTTAAGTCCACCTCGTTGTGCAGAGTCTAGCGTTCTTGGTTGTCACCACGGAAATCCGGGTACGATTTCCGACTATGCCAAAAAATTGAATTCTGGTCTGATGGTTGGAATGGGGTACACTCACCCTCCTGATACGAAACTGAGAAAGGGCGGATTTGATGCTAACTGACTGCGCCAGGATTCGATGCTCAAACTTGGGAACAGCAGGAGGCAAAAACGTTACCGCTGCGCTTCGCAGCCAGTCACTACCGGTATCGAAATCCAACACAGAAACGAAAACATGGCGACCAGAAGCAAATCTTAGTTACGCCACTGGTAACTAATCAATGTTAATATAACAGTTGGAGCGTTAGCTGGAGTATTGCAAAATTTACTTTGGTTAAAACGCCGCCGCTCAAATCCAGTACGTCCACCCTGTTGCATAGTGTCTAGCATTCTTGGCTGTCATCGGGTTCAATTCCCGGCTCTGTCAAGACATTTGATATTGCTCTGAGAGCTGGAATGGGGTGCACTCAGTCTCGTGAGGCAAAACTGAGAAGAAGCGGGGTCGATTACCACTTCAGCCATCCTGGAAGTGGTTTTCCGTGGTTTCACCACTTCTATTGCTTGTCACGGTGGGTGAGAGCTTATCGTGTCGGTGTACCAACCCCAAGCTTGCAGGTTCGCTTCTGGCCATGGTGATTATTGAAAGGCGACAAAAATCACGACATGCATGTCATACGTTGTTGGTATGTTAACCCTCTGGAACCCGCGTGTGCAGCAAAGCGGCCGCAAATTCAGTTTTTTCTGAAAAAAAAAAAAAGATTCCAATTGTGGCGGGAAGAGCTGCCAGGTATGCTCACGTTACTATGTTTGGCGCATGGGGGTACCACAATCGGCCTTCGACCTTCACCGTTGTGGCGTCAGTTCTGGGTGGGTGAAACTTTATAGGGGTTTTGGTGCCGACGCTAGCTTGGTCTTGTAGTACCTGCTGACAACGTTAAAAACGCTAGCTGTCATCGCATACGACGATGTAGTTGAGTTGTACTTCTATAGATGGCAGCAAAATCGGAAAATTGGTGAGTATTCCTGTTAATGTTGTATATTTAATTCATATTTGAATATATATCAATAGTAAATACATATTGCAGTGCTTAGAAAGGAATACAATCGGTTTCGAACAATATTATACGAAGAAATTGAATTATATTGAATCACACATAGATTTTAGTCGATACACTGCGCTCGAAAACGACATAAGATACTATCGATATAATTCAAACTAAGAGCTGGTTGTTCCAACGCTTCCCGTAATTCAAACGTGATATTTCTTAATTTTATTCGATTGATAGGAAATACCGCACTGACAATTAAATAATACTGGTGTGTGTTAAGTGCAGCTGTAATTTTGTCTTACAATTCATTTTTAATATTGTAGTATAGTAACCTACTCTTTCTATTTGTACATATCTGTGGGGTAGGCCTATGTCATGCTATGTGCTTTGTGGAAACATCCACAACTATTCTGATAGAGCCTATGCTTTCTTCTCTACCTCAGGGGGATGACAGTTCATAGGGAGCGCGTGGGTCGGGGTAAGGCCAATTAATTTTAGCACTAAGGTTGCGCAGTTGGCACTCATGAACGTTCACATCAAACCGACTGGCGGAAGCGGGAATAGTCTGTTTTGATTGATTTTCCTCGTGGTGTTGTTGGTTGTTTTGATTTGTTCAGTATTTTGATTGTTTATTTGAATTGAATTGAGAGTCAATCATGCCACTGCAAGGGAGGAAAAATTGCCAAGCACCGGGATTTAAGAATTATAATGATAGTAAGAACAATACGGCAATTTTCATCTTCCTGGTGTTGACCATGTGTAAAACTAGTGGGCAATATGGACTACTCTCGAATAAAAATATATAGAGAATAAATGTGTGCATTTCATCTCTTGTTTGTTTTCTTACCCATTCTCCTTTGCATTGCAATACAATTTGTGGTTTAGGGGTTTAGGGCTACGGGGAGGGGTGGGTGGCAGCCGGCATGCTAGGCAAAAAGTGAGGTTATGTCAATATAGTGTGCATTTGGACAGTTTTCTTTATATTCATCGAATATCCCAACAATTCTGTAGAGTATGAGAGCATTTTTAATTAGCCTAGAGGTGAATTAAGCTCTAGAACGGCATAACTGTGTCCTTCGTGACAAATCTATTGCCAACATTGATATATATCAAAATGTATTATTTTCTTATCTGGACGTATATTTCAGCGCCCAGCGAAAGGCGCAGTTATGTTTGTGTTATTTTCATCAATAATCAATAACTCATCGCAGAACATACTGCTCATTTACGTGTAATAAAGGCTACATTCATATGGCTTTTTACTTTTATGTTGCCAGACCTGCCAGTACAATCCATAGCCTCAGGCGGTGTTCTCTCTCGGAAATTCTATAATAATAATAATATCGTATGGCCTCGGGTGCCTGGTGCAAGCTTTGTTAATTGACACCCAGAGGGTAGCTTGCATGTCGAATTTCGTCGTTCCTTTGAACGCTACGAAAGTCAAGGAGGTTAGATATCTAAACTCCTTGACACTACAGCGCTTTCAAGTAGAGAATGGAGGAACTTTGTGTTGGCGGAAAATCCCGAGATTAATTTTGCCATTGAACACGGCCTACTGAATTCAAATGGGTTCTGCAATCTTGGGGTTGGTAGTCCGACACTATAACCACTCACCCATCGTGGCAAGCTGGAAATTCTATAACCGAAAGTGACGCATCTCTTATACTTACATGATCCTTGCTCTACCTGATATCACAGGGGGAAGAAATCGCCTATTATTGGACCAGTTACTAAAATATGAAAGAAAGAAAGGAATATAAAGTAGAGGTGGGGGGGGGGGGGATAGAATAGGGGAAAGGGAGGGGTCGACACGGGCCGGGAGGGGAGAGGAGCGAGTAGACCAGGTCGGGGACGGATCGCGCTCGAAAGTGCATCGTCGCGCCATCTCATATTATCAGTTGGAACTACTTGCGTCGAGCAATAGGTTGGTGTCAAAATTTTGCATTAAAATGCAGCTTTACCCATATATCCTCCTTGGTCAGTTCAGTGCGAAAGATTACAGTGCGCAGACCAGCGGCCAGCTCGCCGCTATGCGGATACTAAACTTTCGGAAATTGACGTGTGCAGGCGGTCACGTAAGTACCATCTAATTATATTTTGCTTGGTGTTCCTCTGTTATTACGCATTTCTCATTGTAGGATACCTGAAATGGTGGTGTGGGGAAGAGAGGGCACGCTATCACCAAAATAACAGCGTCTATTCCCAATTGTAACGGATTGTCAGTTCTGTTTTAGGGACCGCAGATTTCGTTCCGATGACGATATTCTTCAATGTTGACGAGAACTATCTGAGGATGAAGCTGTGGAGGAAGGATACATCGAGAGTGAAGGAAGTGATGTTGATTACGATTGCCGGAATACGTCTTCTCTGGTTAACACAGTATTATTTTCTAAGTTCCTCTATTCCTATTTAGTCTTGTATTTTTTTCATTTTGTGATTTTTAAATTTTTATTAAGATTTAGAAAGGTTTATGTCATGCCATTTTTTATTTTCTTATAAGGAACAAGATATATTTTGGAGTATATTCAAAATGTTCCCAAGACTGAGTGTATGTTTTTCTTAGTTCAGATCGCAATGCGATGTAATATTTGTTGTGCTTAATATATAATGTTTGTATTATATGAGCGTGTTCTTCAATACTTATTATAGCCTTATATAACCGTCTAGTTACCTAATAAAGCAGTTTGAGGAGAAGAAAAGGGAACTTTTATGATGCGGCCAATTTGCCGCCACGCCGGTTCCACTTCAACTCCAATTTACGCGGGTTCCAGAGGGTTGGAGAACCCATTTGAATTCAGTAGGCCGTGTTCATAATGGCAAAATTAATCTCGGGATTTTCCGTCAACACAAGAGTTCCTCCTTTCTCTACTAGAAAGCGCTATAGTGTCAAGGAGCTTACAAGGGGCGGATACGATGCATGGGTCTCCGATTCGAACCATCGGCGTCTATGTGCCTTGTACGCTAGCTAGAAGCCAACGAGCGCGTGGTGCATGGGTAAGACCCCTACTTCGTAAGCGCGGGATCGCTGGATCGAATCCCACCGGTGAGTCATTGCAGTGTGCTGTGTTTTTTTTTTGTGTAACCATTGGCTATTTTCAACCACTACCCATAGCATGAGTCACTGCTTGCTGGGTACGGGATGGTCTGATAGTCCACAGACGTGCAATGAACGGAACAGGCTAGGCCTTCAATCTATAAATGTATACATATACTGTAATATAATGCACCTGACCGTGTATAGTACCAATGTATTTGCAATGCCGATACTGTACATTATGACTTTCATAGCGCTCCAAGGACCAACAAAATTTGACATGCAAGCTGCCCTCTGGGTATCAAATAACAAAGCTTGCACCCGGCACCGAGGCCATACGATAATATTATTATACCACTTGTACTCCAGGGAAATGCTGGGATGGTTCCTAATTTAAGTCAAAGACGAGCAGTGTGTGATAACGAACGTCGTATAGGACTCAGGATTCGAACACCAGCTAAGTTTACATGACCTTATTCAACTCTAGTGCATTTGTTACTCGCTACGTTGACAAGCTAACCACATTACAATAGGCCACTAGTTTAAATAGGAACATCTGAATTCGATAAAAAAAATAGAATTTAACCTCCAGGTTGGTGGGTCCCACGGACTCAGCGAGGGAACTCACCTCTACCGTCCCTACGGGCAGTGTCCTACAGCTGGGAACATCTGATCGGAGTGGATACAACTTGGGAGGTGTGACCAGCACCGCGCTCAGGCGGCCTCTCCTGCAATGCGAACAGGGGCCTCATGAGGGGCTCCTCTCTGTTATCTTCCTATTGACCTCCCTTGGTCAACTCTTGTTCTTTTCCGACCCCGACGGTATTAGGGTATCCGAGGCCTAGGGAGTCTTTCAATTTCCCGCCTTAATAGGCCCTTGTCTCATCTTTTCTGATTCCTCATTCTTCGAGGGGACAGACATCTTCTATTCTCTTCATATCTCCTGCCTTCTGCCTTAAGGAAATATGTTGTGTGTAGCACCACCATTTCTGGTGCACCCTCGATAGCGCTACACCCTTAAGGGCTCACGGCTGGTGATTTCGGGAGTTGGCGACCCCAAGGGATTCCTGAGCTGGGTCCGGTTTCCCCCCCATCCCCCACCCCCTTTTTACATTGCCTCTGGGGTGGACCCTCTCCTCTTTCACTTTCTTATCTGCCTTTCATGGCTTTCCTTGCTTCCAAGTCCCTCAATCCTCATTCTTCGAGGGTTGAGGGCATTTCTTTTCCTACTGTCCTTTATTTGCCGTATCGTCCTTTTGTTTTCCATTTCATCTTCTAGTCAGTAAGTGTGTAGTTAAAAAGCTTGTAGTTTTACGTGACCGTTAATCGTGTGAATATGAGCCACAGGAAGTGTGTAGTTAGATCTATTTATAGTTTACCTTACATTATCATGTTTCACTATCACCCAAACCATTAGGGGCCGATAACCTAGATGTAAGGGCCCTTAAAACAACAATTATCATCATCATCCATCGTCCCACAAGTTGCAAGCCCCTGAGGGAGGGGGAGTGTTGTAATGTCGTAAGTGAACGAGAGGTGACCATTCGGACCAATGATAGTTGACACGAAAGAAGACAGAAAGTAGCCCGGCACAAGTAAGAGCAAGCAATACCGGACTCATCTGGGGTCCCGTGTTCACTAAACCCACGTCCAACTAGTCGTGAGCCCCTGGGGGATGTACTGAAGGATGATTCAACAGAATCACAAGAAAATTATTATGATATCCATTTTTCAGAAGATACCTTATGGGTATGCACTGGGCGGTTGATTCCGTAGTTAATTGGATATCTTCATAGGTCTCAAAGGCCAGGAAGTCCTTAACATGTGCGTTACTAGCAGTGGTAAAGTACTATCCCGGCATTTGCCTGGATGGAGTGTAGAAAAAACACACTCAGGATATTTTCTGTCGGTGCTGGGTTTTGAACCTACGATCTATAGGCTTGCTACAGCTGCCCTTGCAACCGTGGTGCACGATTAAACGATCACAACTACAGGGACAGATGACTCGTAGTTCCGCTCCTTAAAACCTCAATAATTAACTAACTACGACTACAACTACGGCACGAGACTCTTAAAATGACGACTACACACAGCAGACGAAGGAGAGTTTGTGTCCGGAATGAAGTTATCGCGGGAAATCACGTTAAGCCAATCATCACACCTATCTCTGACACACGGAAACTCGTGAAATGAAAGCACGCCTCCTATTTTCTTCCTATTCGAAGTGCAAAATGGCACAAAACAGTATGACATACTGGATTTGAGCAGCTGCGTTCAAACCATAGTTTATAATTTACCCCTGCATTTAATCAGCAATCACTCCAAACAACGTAGGAATTCAGTACCATATATTAATACCGACTACTTACAATAATTGACACTGAAACAATACTTTGTTGTTCTAAACGTATCATTGTGAGAAACACATTTAATAAACTTACTGACTAATCGCGCCTATACATGGGGTTGGGGGTGCGCTCTATCGGCAACTAGAGTCATTTTTCAATTACTCGTTATGCATGGGTTCTAACAAGACCAACTACAATCCTCAGACCTTAATTTAGAAAAAAAAACATGGCGGCGATGGTTGCCCTACCAGTAGCTAAGATCATGTCATCGGTGTAGTCACAATTTGTGTAAATTATTATTTTTACTCACCTAAGAGCATAAAAGATATCACAAGACGAGATTATGGTTCTAACTGGGAATGTCAAGGCCGGTATAGAGAGCGCATCTCGCATCCAGTTGACCGTGATCTCAGTCACATTACCTATTCCTATAGAAAATTTTCAGTACGGTATTTCAATGGCGGTCGGCACCGTATAGTGCACGAGTCTCTCTAATTTTGTAGGACTGAACACCTTGGACAATAGTCCGAAGAAAATGTGCAAGTTAGCCACAATGGGTCATATGGTCGGGTATTCTAGAGAATGTCTGCGTTATAATAATAATATCGTATGGCCTCGGGTGCCTGGTGCAAGCTTTGTTAATTGACACCCAGAGGGTAGCTTGCATGTCGAATTTCGTCGTTCCTTTGAACGCTATGAAAGTCAAGGAGGTTAGATATCTAAACTCCTTGACACTACAGCGCTTTCAAGTAGAGAATGGAGGAACTTTGTGTTGGCGGAAAATCCCGAGATTAATTTTGCCATTGAACACGGCCTACTGAATTCAAATGGGTTCTTTAACATGCCAACAACGTATGACATGAGTATCGTGATTTTTGTCGCCTTCAAAAATCACTTACCATGGCCAGGGGCGAACCTGCAATCTTGGGGTTGGTAGTCCGACACTATAACCACTCACCCACCGTGGCAAGCATGTCTGCGTTGATAAATTGATACAATGCTTGTCCATCGTATATCTTTGTTGAATGCATTCAAAAACCATTAGTTGCATGCTATGACATTTAACTAAGTTTTGCACACCGTCTGTCACAGTCTAGTGGACTTTACTCGTCTAAATATATCAGTTAGTTAGTTAGTTAGTTAGTTAGTTAGTTATTGAAGTTTTAAGGGGCGGAACAGCTAGGTAATCTGGCTCTAGACTTTATATATTGAAAATGAAAAACCACAGCCTGCTTCCTGTCGACCGACCGGGTCAGGAATGGAATCAATGAAGCCAACATCTAGCGGCGAGGATATGAACTGTGCCGGCTGCCGAAGCCTGTCGCACTCCTCTGAGGCAATGATTAAATGAATGACAGATGAAATGAAATGATAGTGGAGAGTGTTGCTGGAATAAAATTTTTGACAGGGAAAACCGGAGTACCCGGAGAAAAACCTTTCTGCCTCCGTTTTGTCCAGCACAGATCCCACATGTAGTGACTGGGATTTGAACCACGGACCCAGCGGTGAGAGGCCGGCGTGCTGCCGTCTAAGCCTCGGAGGCTCGTATTAAATATATTCAAGACCCCAAATAACACACCTTGATAATCACCGTTCCATGTGTGTTTGTCGAAACATCCAGTGGCAATTTAAGGCAACAAATGAAACTGGATGCTGATGAATAAACCCCTCTTGCCGGCCCTGGTATAACTTATACTTAACATTTTCGGCAATTTTCAATTTTCACTTTGCTTATGAAACTGCGCGTAAGTCCGTTATCCTACGTGATACATTTTAAGGCCGAGGATTGGGGACTGCGTAATGCAGGTGGCAGTAGTTCTTGACATCTACACCAGAGTGCACTCGTTGCAGGGTAACTTTAAATTGACTTCCAAGCTCAGACCTTAATGTAGAAAAAGATGGCGGCAATAAATGCCCAACCAATAGCTAAGATCATGTTATTGGGCTTGACCCAGTTCGCGTATATTATTATTTTACCTCACCAAAGATGTTGCTTTGGAAACATAAACTATAAAAGAAGATATTACTGCCTGATATCGCTACGGCCATTTCGTGAACAAAACAAAAGCATATAGATCGTATCTCTTTGGGATAAAGTATCATGGCTTCCAAGCAACAATTTCTCAAAAGGCATTGATGATATTGTTACGTGCCACCCCCCTAGTGGCACTTTTGTTAACTGGATTACGGTGGGTTGAAGCACAACACAGATTGTTCCTTTAATGAAATAATTAACTTTATTGCGGCCAGAAAGATACACCACTCAACAGCAAATACAAGCAATTTGAACCTTACTCCAGTTTCCTCAAGTCTCTCCCTTGAGTGCTCTTGCCCCATTCACTTAGTCATGCAGCTAATTCTCCACTAATGAGATCCGTGGAATACCTGCACCGCTTCCTTATGTACACAAACTACAGTTACTTACGATAACCTGCTACACGCTGCTTTGCTGTTCACAAACTGGGAAACAATGTCACTGGATTTCGTAACTCGCATGGAACTTCCCCACAATACCTCTGTCGTTCAGTGAAATCACACTCGCTCAAAACACAGGCAGTCCCCTGTATGCTTCTCACTCCCTCGCTGTCAAGAGAATCAGCTTCACTAGGGGTTTCGCAAGTTACGTCACCACACTTCTGTCGCTCAGGATAAACGCTCCCACTAGCTCGAAAAACACACAACACTCACTGCTTGACAGGTCGCTCTTATATAGCAGGCCGGTGACACAATAAATGCTTCTAGACCCATCCAGGGTTCACGGCTTCTCGAGGCTTCCATCGCTGGCTGGGTCACGAATATTCTGGACCATCCCTTTGTCCTAGTAGACCTGTTGCATAAGGCGCACGCAATACACTGAGGCAGAGCACAGCCCAGCCCTGGGGCAGTTGTGACTCATGCGGCGAGCGATGAAACAAACTCACAGCCGTAACAATATTTTAATAAATGTTGTTGCTTTGTCACTCCATCATTAATGAGATGAGTTCTAAAGAATTTGGAGTTGCACTTAAATACGAATAGTAATTGTTTAGGAGGGCTGAACCTGGATTTTGCATTTGGATAATAGCCTAAGCCTATATGTCATTCTCATGATTTTCATACCTTATTTCATATTCTGGGAGTCATTACCAATTGAAATTACTGCACTGGAAATATGTGCTAAATTGCGAAACTATGTGTTTTTGTTTCTTGCTCATTCGATGACAACTGTCATGTTTGTCAGACGCATCAGTTCTCTTCAACTATTACCGATTCACACACATTGACGTCACATTACTGTTACCAACATATGGGATACAACATAGGCTACACCTTGTAGTTATGTAAAAAAGCATTAATTGGTAAAACGATTTATCTGAATAAAGGTTATTGATGCGTGAGTACTCCGACTGTGCGTGACAAAACACCTGAGTTGTATAAATTAGTTAACGCAGCCCGCAAGGCAGGGGGTACTCACCAATCATATTGGTCTAAGCCAGCGCTTCCCAACTTCTTTTTCCTCCCGTACCTTTTATACTGCGCCCGATGACGCATGTTCACGTTGGGAATCGATCACAAGATCATTGGGAGAAGTTGCTGTATCACTGAAGAGCACTGAATACACCCTACAGGAAGCGGGAAGAATTTCGGAACAAAATTCAATTATCATCAACTGTTATACCTTTTTGACACCCTGAAAAACGTCAAGAATTCATATGCATTCATTAAGCATATTTAAATTACTGTGCATATTGCACAAAGGCGAAACTGAGATTTTGCGCGGCATACTCGAGCAAGGAGCTAACGCCATGCTGGTTGAGACACACTTCTAGTCGAGCGTCCGTGAAGGACAGTCGTGTCGGTGACAAGTTGGAATCGAACACGTGATACCAGTTGCGAGTAATTGAAAACGCCAGTGAAATGGAGAAATCCATAAATACTTCGGAAATTACAGTAATAACCATCCCTGATAAATAAGCAGAGGAATTTATTTGAAACGCTAAATACTGCATAACCAGTGTAATATTTGACTCGATTTTGTCAAACTGTGAGAATATGGCGTGTGAACTATTAGGCCGCATGCCGAAATGTACAAGCATGCTAAGGAAAATCGTGATAATATGTAAATATTTCGAACTGTGTTAATGATAAACTATGTTAATTTTTGTGGATGTGCTAAACTTTATTTTGTGTTAAAACTGTACATAATTACTTTGACCACGTGCAAAAGTATTGCGAGTGAGCATTGCAGAAGCAATGGTAATCTCAGTGGCGGAGTGAATGGGCAATTTATTATACCGAACAAGTAGAATCAGTGAGTTTCTTAACGCCAGTATAAAATTTAAAATCTGTGAAAACCCTACCCCTAATCATAAAATGGAACCAACCAATCATCTACGCCACATGGATAAGAACGACCACGCTTTGGAGCTGAATATGGGTTACTAGAGCATATGCGTGGGGAGCTAACAATGGAAGATCGCTGAAACGAAGGAAAGATGATTTAAGACCATTACGGAGACCGCTAAAACACCTCATGGCGGGTCTCGAAGTCTTGACGCTGCACTCTGTAAGTCAGACTATGTTTCAGTAGCTGTATTTAATGGGTTGGAACGGTAGATTAGTTATAATAATGGTTTCATTGAGTGCACAATATAGGTAGTTTAATATAAGCTCACGCGTGGAAAGAATCAGTTTTGTTATCAATTTCCTTAACGCCAGGAAGGCAGATTTATAATGTCCATCTCGTATCATTTTAAGAACAGAGAAAGTTGTCTGTTGCTTGTCAGGCCAATGACATAATGAACGAGTTCCCAGCAGGTTGGCAAATGAAGGCCAAGGTCACACGTGCGCGAATGATCCACTCATAGCACGTCCATAAGGATATCAGGCGGTGACTAATATAATTTAGAAGGCAGTGAGATTCCTAACATTATATAATCAAAACACGGGACCCATTAGCCACGTGCTTAACAAATGAACATCTGAAGCAAATCTTTATTTTCTTTACGACAAGCTAGAATGACAATGTAAAATGAACCGTACTTCGAAGCGAGTGATCATAGGTTCGACTTTATTTAAGGGAAGAGGCCACATATAAAATACACTATCTCATATGCTTGTTTTGTATCAGAATACTTTATGCTATATGAGAGCATTATCAGCTGTGTTTCTACACACATTTCTTTAACTGTCTCAAGACCTTATGGGAGATACATTAGACTTTGTAATTTGTGTTTAAAAATGTGTATAATTCAGGAATCCACACTAATTGTAATTTGAAGGTTTTACGGATGTGGTGATGAGTTCTAATAGTAATAGAACGCCCATCTGACATGTTTATGGTAATTTATTCCGGCGGAAATGAACTATAGGAGTCGTGCCAGATCGAAGGTATAAGTATCAATGAATCCGAGTCATATGGTGAGACACAGGATGTCTAATAAAAGTTATGGTGGAGACACAAGGTGTCTATTATTGAGGTTATTCCTGAGTGGAATATTGTGGAGTTATTAAACATTAGATGGATTTACAGATCATACCTGACTACACTAAACGCAATTAAAGGTCCACAAAACTGAACAAATACACTGTGAGGCATAAATAATAATTGCGTAACAACTTTAATAATCAAAGATAGGATGTTTATGAAACTAAACAGGTCTTATAATTCCCCCCTTGAACCTAAATAATAAATGAACGCTAAAAATAAAATATTTTGAAGGTCCAATATTAGATTTTACTGATTGTTGATTTTTGTTCATACATTTTGATACACTTTGACACCATTAGTCAACGACTAATTGATGTTGTGAAAATTGAAGTACACACATCAGATTGAGTCGATATAATTGGTTAATTATTATCGCTTTCGCAGGCTTTCTATTATTCTTATTTTTCCTTTACACATGTGGACACTATGACCATTTGTTGCAAAGAGTGACAAATCGGGCAGGCAGGCAGTGCTAATTTTACAAAAATTGGAGTGCTTATTTATTGTACAGATTTGTGTTGTACCAGTTATTTAAAAAAAAATCAGTAACATTGTGCACATATTTAGTATCTCCTTTCTTTGTAACAAACGCGTGTCGTTTATAAATTAATGTTAGTTAGGACTAGATAAACAATTGAATTTAAAATAAATGTTGAAGATGGCACCATCATAGCTTGGAATAATTTTCACCTTTGATATTAAATGTAAATGATTTCCAGTATTTGTAAACAAGTAAATGTCTTGCTTAGCAGTAAATTCTTTTGATGTCTGATCCTCCCGTAGTCATTTTCGATGTAATTGCTTAGGGTTGATCTTACGTGCCATACTCTTAGCTTGTTATCGTTAAACTTTTGTATTAGGACCATGAGAGAGTAACTTAGATTTTGTATAGGACTTTTTTATTTTATTTTTCTTTCAGGGCAGATTTAGAATCGGACTAGCCATTTTGCAACTCTCATGCTAGGCTAGGGATCTATTCTGAATAAAATTTATTCATGACTTTAACATGAGACTGACTTCTATTTCTTGCTTAGTTTTTATGTCAATATTCTTCTGAGCTGGTTAAAAATCGAACCTCACCAATTCCCGATACCCCCGAGAGCAGACTTCGTGCGAAACCAACCTATGAATGTGTTGTTCCCAACGTTTGTGTGTTAGCTGGAAGAGGGTCGCGAATGGGTCATTTGAAACAGATGACTCCCCGAAACCTTCGGCCAGCGGGCACAATACATATTTATCTAAAATAGTATCCCCTAATAAGTAAACTTTTAAAACGTTTAATATTTCACGGGCAATACCCATAACTTAATATAAACATTAATAATAAAAAATAACTTACAACTATTTAGGCTATAACTTATTTTTCTGAATATAGCATAACTATTACTTATAATTTATTGTTTGCTGTTAGTATGCATTTAATTTCAATAGTATACTAAATATAATTTTCAATTTTACTTTTATTTACTTGTGCAAATAAAGATGTATAGGCCTAAGCATTTAGCTGAGGAAAATAAACAATTACAGTACGGTACATAGGAATGCAGCCGAAATAAAACAGAAAACTCTATGGAGATCAAATTGGCAGGTGAAAAGCTGAAGCAAGTATGAGACTTCTGTTACTTAGGAAGCAGAATAACCAGTGATGGACGAAGCAAAGAGGATATAAAAAGTAGGTTGGCACAGGCAAGGAAAGCATTTCTACAGAAAAGGAACCTGTTGACATCGAATATAGATTTAGGTGTTAGGAAGTCATTTTTGAAAGCCTTTGTCTGGAGCGTGGCACTCTATGGAAGTGAAACTTGGACTATTGGTGCAGCAGAAAAGAGGAGAATTGAAGCATTTGAAATGTGGTGTTACAGGAGAATGATGAAGATCAGATGGGCAGATAGGGTTACAAATAAAGAGGTATTAAGACGAGTGGGAGAGGAAAGATGTTTCTGGCGAGTGCTAATGAAGAGAAGAGATAGGTTAGTAGGACACATACTAAGACACCCAGGAATAGCAAGCTTAGTTATGGAAGGAAGGGTCGAGGACAAGAACTGTAGGGGTAGACCAAGGTTAGAATATGTTAAACAGATTGCCTCGGAAGTAGGGTGTTGTAGCTATTTAGAGATGAAACGATTAGCTCAGAACAGGAAGGCATGGAGGGCTGCATCAAACCAGTCAAAAGACTGAAGACTCAAACAACAACAACAACATAGGTTTTTTAAATTTTGATTTTATTGAAAACCAATTAATTCTGGCGATTAGTTTGCCAAAAGCAGTGTAGCGGTGAAAGTGACTGGGTTGGGGTAGGGTGGGTTGACGAGGGGGAGCATTGACCTTGTCTCGCGTGAATAAGACGGCACTGAGTGCCGGCACATTACGATTGACACGTACGATGGGAACATGGCGCCCACCATTACCATTATTTTTGGTGTACCCCTAACCGGTTCGTTGCGTACCCCAGGTTGGGAGCCGTTGGTCTAGGCAAAAACCTTTGGTCTGGATAAGGATTATTGATGAATAGTAACGTATGCGTGGGGTTGGCATTATTGTATTTCTACCATAATTCACGCGTATTATGCAGACACAACTGGAATTTACTATACAAGTCGTGACCTAAGGAGGGAATGGTGGGTTATAGATAGCGGAGGAGAAAACATTTACCTATACAGTATTACCACAGCATTTCCACAATTATTATTATTCTTAATTACAAAAGGTATTTCGGCTAATTTCAGTAGTTTTGTAGAAGGTTCACCACTCCTGAAATATTCTTGGCTAACACCGTGGGGCCCGGGTTCGCTTCTCGGCTCTACCAAGAAATGTAATTCTGTTCTGAGGGCTGGAACGGGGTATTCTCAGCCTCGTGAGACAAAACTGAGAAGAGGAGGGTTCGATTCTCATCTCAGCCATTCTGGAAATGGTTTTCCGTGTTTTTCCACTTCTACTCCAGGCAAATACCATTCTTTATTGTCCTTCTCTCTTACTTCCATTTCCTCTATCCTCTCCTATCTTCTCTTCTGTTCTCTCCTCGCCTGTTGTACCCACGGTTGCAGGATTGGATCCTCGTACTTAAGGCCACGGCCGGTTCCTTCCCAATCATCACCTGAATTACAAGAACATACACTGCTACAGATATCACAATAACATAGGTTATTAGACACATTCTACACACACCCACGTACACGGGGCTAAATGAACACGATGTCGCAAAGTCCTTAAAAATGAATTAACAACAACTCCTGAACTGTTACTAAAAGAATGGAACTGCTAAGGAAGAAACTTGGTGAAATGATAGGCATTTTAATACATGCTATCTAGGACAATACATATTTCTATATGCTCAGTACCGCATTTTAATAGTACATTATGCAACGAGCCTATAATGGCAATAATTAAGACACGAGTATGTTTATAAAACGAGCGTATGCGAGTTTTATAATTTTCATACGAGTGTGTTAATTACCATTATAGGCGAGTTACATACGACTGATTATGTTCGACGATAATTATTATAACTATTTTATGTTCGAACATAAATATTCATAAATATATGTCGAGATTTCACCAGTTTTATGTACTGAACAGAGCGCATGAGACGCAGAGAATGCCTTGTATTTGACCATGGCCTCCTCGATTACCCCACTATGACACTAGGCCACGCAGTGAAATTTAAATTAGAAGGCCGTGGAACTCAGCGCAGGTGCGATGCTATCCTAATCTAAATGGTCAAACAACTGTTTCTTGAGCTCTGATAGGTGGGAGAAACTGTTTCATAATGAAAAATAGTTAATTAATGAGCCTCATTATGATACAGTTTTCTGACATATAATAGTCAGGGTCGAACATAAATATGTATACTGTATACACATGCTTGTACCCTAGACTAGGACAGACACCATGGTAACACTGGTTATCATGTAACACACGGGGCTGATGATTAATTTCATAGCTCTTATTTGGAATTCCTTCTTATATCAAGAAGCTTCGCATTTGATCCCACACGGCTGAGAGCGCCTCGTTCCAGCCCTCACATCAGATCTAAAATCCTATACATAGCCGGGAATTGAACCCGGGGCCTCCCATGTAAGAGGCGGTCATGCTAGTCCTGGTGCCGACGCTAATAAAGAAACGGCCAATTATAATTAGGCTCATAATGACGTGTCAGCCGTCTGATGAACAATATTAAACACAGTAAGTAGTGGAGTGATGATGGTTCTGCCCCACTTGACACTCCTGTGCCCAACAAACCAACATGGCTGCCGCGCGAAGTTGAAATAATTAATATCTCTCAAACGCATGGTCCGATGTTGACAAATGAGGTGTCGTTGGACTCGGGCTGACGCCCTCTTTCCAATGGACCATTCATTTCAACCCCTAAATAAAACCTTTCCCTACTAGGGGGTGATATTGTAATGTTTTTAGTGAAAGTCTCTTTTCAAATGCGACATGTATAATGTGCGCTGCTAAAATGAACTTAAACGTGGTTGCTCATATCGCGCATGCGTTTTACCAGATGTCGCTATGGATTAACATTTTTGTTTTTGTTTTGTACGCATGCGCACTTGGGATTTTTGTAAGAGGGCAAGCTCTGTGAAAAAAATGATTGATAAGAAGAGGTTTTGGTGGTGAGGAGAGAACTAGATAGTCGCCTACTTTCCTACGAAGTTTGCCGATATCTCTCGAACGCAAGGTCGGATATGGACATGTGACGTGTCAAATCGCTTGTCTCAAAGCCCTATATATGTTATTAATAGGTTAAAGTTTTGAGAATGAGGGAAACAGGCGTTTTGGGGGTAAAATCATGATTTTAGACTTTTTCTGATATTTCACGAATGCATGGTCGGATTTGGTCCTATGACATGTCAAATGGCTTGTCTCGAAACCCTGTGTATTTTGGTAATAGGTTAAAGTTTTTGAGAATGAGGGAAACAGAATTTTTTGTTGTAAAACCGTGATTTTAGACTTTCTGTTATATCTCACAAACCAATAACGCCAGAGACGTATACGAGGGGTCGTAGGACTCGGGGTGACGCCCCTTTCCTCTCCCCTTTCGAATATAGTATTTATGTTTAAAAAATGCGAAAGGGTCTAACGACACTTTTGTTGAAAACATTTTAGTTTTTAAAACTTTTTCTTTTAATCTGTCTAAAATGTTTATGAAGAGTGGTTGCAGATAGAGACGATACCACTGGACACGTGTTTCAACGAAGCTATTACTGGCCACGGTGGTGATATACCAATACAGTATTCGCTATTTCGATGAGACGGCGGGTCGAGGGTTCGTTTTCCGATTTTTCCTATGATGGAATACCTAATACCTAAACCCCCTGAAGGGGGTCTTTAACATGTAAACGATTATGAGTGACATGACAAATGATAATTCCTTGATCAGATGAAGTTAGCTTTAGATAGAACAAACAGAACTTGGTTATATGTTGCTTGAAGTGAGTATAGAAAACAAACTTGTTGGGGCAGACTGACAGGATGTGGATGTTATTTGAGCTTATTGGAATGCATTGACTTGACTTGACAACAGGGCAATGAAAAAAAGCACAGAGATGCTGAGGACACTTGAAGGTCAAACGATATGGCAACTATGGTGGGAGGGGGAAGCGAGGATGATGTCGCCGATCATGTTCAATGTTCAATGGATGAATTTAAATTTTGCGAAGCATTGTTCGGAGAGGGTCATGTGACGACTTGTTTTAAGGATATTTATTTTTCCGATCTTTCTTATGGTGGTCTCATTGATTGAAATCATTCAAAACTGCTAGGGCATGGCCTTGAGATTTTATAAACTGATAATGGGATTTTGACATACAAGGTCCACTCAGAACTTGACATGATGTCATTCTTTTTATGGCTTATGAATTTACCCAAAAAAGACCCAAAACAACAAGATCATAGACTTTTGCTTTCTTAATATATTGCAAACCCATAATGTTAGATGTTTACTGTGAGTGACGAAACCTAGCTAGGTAAAGAAAGAATTATTGTGGGCTACATGTATGGTGACTGACACGTCTTTGAACATTGGAACTTGTTTTCAGATCTGAGTGTAGTACATAGGGAGTATAGGTTGTAGGCATGGCTTGACAAACGGTGTACACAAAATTCAATTTATCGATTCAAGAATTATGAGTAGACTATCATTAATTAATTGGTTAAAGAGTGTAGCTAAAAAAAAAAAAAAAAAAAAAGTGACTACATTAAACTAAACTGAACCAAGTCGAATCAAACCCAACTGAACCAAACCAAGCCTAAAGCAAACCAAACCTAATCAAGAACAAGCCAAGGGCTTAAGTGTAAAACTTGTGGGGGAATGCAGTCATTGGCAATGTCCAAAGAAAGGGATAACGCTCTACCTTTAGAGGGTGAGGTAAAGCTAGCGCATGGTGCTAATGCATATTCCCAAGTACATGAACCACACACACACACAACTATCCTATGCTGTTTTTATGAGTTGACTGTTAAAACTTACTCAGTGGTTACTGAGCAAGATGGTCGCTACACGCAACAAGCTTTAAATACTTGAGGCTAATAATCTATACACACACACGCACTCGCTTGTTCTAAACTAAACTGTCTCGCTGGCAGTGGTCACACAGTAGGCAAATGACAGAAATGCTTGGCTAACCGAAATACAATCATTTTCGGTTGTCTAATGATACCAGCTAGCCATTACATGCTATAGTGGTGAGCACATGTGCCTCTTGCACTGGAGATCGTAACTCGATTTCTAGCTCTAAGGCCTAGAACGAATCAAACTAAGAAAGAATGGTATGGTGACGCAGTAGTTAAACTGTTAGCCTTTCAATAAGGTAGACTAGGGTTTGATTTTGGGTTAA